>NW_024121599.1:288649-1020930 GCF_016745375.1 Pimephales promelas
GGGCGGGGTAAAGGGTAGGTCATTCGTACAAATTCATACGAATTGGCCAATTCGTAAAATATGTAAGATTTAGCAAAATCGTATTAATTCGTACGAGTGAGGTCGTATGAATTGTTATGAATTAGCCACTTTTTAATCATTCGTCGAATTCGTACGACTTGGCCGTGAGATCGGGTTGATAATGCACGTTCATATACAACTTCTTTCAGAGTAGAGTGTATGATCTTATCAAGACTTTTGCATCACATTTGCAGACACTGGTTAATTATTGTGGAATCAATGATTTCAGATACACATGCAACTAAATATTACATAAAATCAAAATAAACTGGCAGGTCATTTTATATTTTGGTCAGTGTCTTCCAATCTAAGCTGATGGTTTATGAACAGAAAATATCTTGTTATTCGGATGAGACATTAAACCAAAATTCCATGGCACTTCTTGTAAAAAGAGGGGTGTAACCCCAGTCCATCCCTAGATGTAAATCCCTCCTTCCCCTTTATCAATCATGGCCTCTTAATACACCCCATCCATTGAATTTGCGCCATTGCATTGCAGCTGCCGTCGCATCATCCAGGTTGATGCTGCACACAACATGGAGGTGGGTGAGGACGGAGTAGAACCCATGATATGACTGTCAAGCGCTTTGTGTCTACAATAGTTCATAATAAAGAGCTATATAAAAGCTTCATTTATACATTCAGAAAAGGTGACCAGATTTCGTCTGACTATATGGAAGAGTAGCTGGGAGTAATTCACAAGGGTCAAATCCATTAAGTCTTAAATGGCTATAAACTCTTTACCAGTTTCTCTCTTATATGCAGGAGTATGAAGGTGAGCTATTCTGCACCACATAATAGATGCTTGGGGAACTAAACTCACAAGAAAATCTCATGGAGAGACATACTTGTCATTCAGTTAGCTTTTTTTTTTCACTGTGTCAAAAACATGCACATTCACAAAGCCTGAAGGACATGCTGAAGCTGAAGCTTTTCTAATTAAGAGACACTGATGCATGAAAACACACTGTGGTTGTATCTGAGTCCGTTGATTTTTACATAGAGAGCAGAGACATTTTACTAATGTAGCACTTACATATGTCTTTACTGCCCTGCTTTCATCACAAAACTATCAACCCTTGCTATAACTAAAACTAATACTTAGTTTTAGAGTTACTGGTTTGAACAAACTTTTCATATTACATATTTCATATTATTAGGTGCTCTAAGCGATGTTACACATTTTTTAGGCCAAACATTTGTCACATGCAGCAAACATCTCCTCATTATCCACTATCTGCCTGTCCCCTGAATACACTAGGGGGAAAAGCACAGTCTCTGTAGACAGCCCAGGCCCCACAAACAGCAACAAAAACAGACTTGTCCAACCTGCTCCACGAAACAAACAGTTTTCCAGCCAATAACCAATAAGAAGGATTTGGGCGTGGGGTTTGGGAGGTGGGCCGGCTTTGCCGACAGGCGACAGAGGCGGCCGCCTGGGGCGCCATCTGCTGGACGGGGCGCAAATTGCAGAATTAAAAAAAAAAGTTAATTAAATGTATGTATCGTATTATGAAAGCTGCGCACACGCTGCACACTTTTACTGTGCATTGTCCACACACTGATTGTATTTGTCCATTGTTTTTACAAGATTATACAATCCTAAAAATCGACTGAGTGACTCAGACAGGCAGCTGTCAAACTCACGCGCGTTGCTCAGCAACCGGGGTGGCGCGAAAACATCTGACAGCTGGTTTTAGCGCTTTAGTTTCCTCGGTGTGATACGCACGGTTCCGTGCCTTCGGCTCAAAATAGTCCTCGTCGGCTTTGTTTCGACATGTTGACAAGGGGATGCCCGCGTATATTCAAAATGTTTGGCACACGCTGCTTTGTTTACGTTATGTGTATCTGCAGCCGGCCGACAGCGTCGGTTTTCCTTTTTGAATGACGAATATAGACTAATATATCTGCAGAAATAGACAGTTGGCTCATTGCACGCAGGCGCAGAATGCACATTATAGCTGACAGTCTCCTGTAGTTCTCTCAGTGTGTTCAAGTCATGGTGCAAGTGCAGCTTTTTACCCCGACGAGAGAGGACGAGAGGCGACAACACAGTCGGCTTTCATCAGTGCTAGTTCGTCGGCGTTATATTAACCTTCAAATGGTCTTCGTTTCCTGTTTACACTTCTGGGCTTCGGGGTCTATACGACCCCAACAATTGATTGAGTAATTCTACAAAAAATATAAATTTTTAATCATACAAATTTTATATATATATATATATATATATATATATATATATATATTGTTTACTTCTCATCTATTCATTAATGGTGTGTTTTTGGAGATATAAAGTACTTTTGTATCCATATTCCACACAATTCCTCAACTACATTAGCTTGCATATGAATTTTATTTTACATTGCATTTATGCTCTAGTACTAGGCCTTTATTTCTGTGTAAAAATTTTCAGATTTATGCAGGATTTTTTTTTTTGA
Organism: Pimephales promelas; assembly: GCF_016745375.1. The sequence goes on from NW_024121599.1 coordinate 291,148, forward strand.
CACATGAAGAAAATATATATATTTTTTTCTTACTTTTTTTTTTTTTTTACATGGGGGGGGGGGGGGGGGGGCACTCTCGCCTTGGGCACCAAATAACCTAGAGCCGGGCCATGAAGGGGAGTGTGGAGGAGAGAGAAGCATGAAGAGGCCAAAGTCCCGAATTTACATTGCAAAAGCCTTCAAATGGTGGCAAGAACTCCACCGGCAGAAGGGCTTCCAATCCGACATTCAGGTAGGTCTGTTTTTGCTGGTGTAAGGATCCTCTGGGTGCAGTGTATTTACTCAAAAATAACATACACAAAAAGATCAGAACATAAAACAAAGCATGGCATGGCATGGCATGTCATAAAACTGTAGACATGGACTCACGCAAAAGAGGTTACAGGAAACAGTACTTGACAAAGACACATGGCAAACATGAGGGCTTAAATACACAAGACTAATGACAAGACAAGGGGCAACTGTGAACAATGAACAGACACATGACAGGATCACATGACAAACAGGGATTTCGAGCCCGATCTCATGAAAGTTCGTATCTATAGCACGAATGTCATTTCTCGTGGCATTTATACACACTTTTTGGCATATAATATGCACGAACTCCCCACCCCCCTCCCCCGTAAACCTACCACAGGGTTTTTTAGTGCATAGCATAAGCACGCAAAAACCATTTTTGGCGTATAAATGCCACAAGAAATGACATTCGTGGTATAGATAAGCATCTTCATGAGACTGTGTTGGGATTTCACATGACAGACATGGAACATGACCAAAACCAAAACCAAAACGTGACAGAGACAGGACCACATTGTGACAGCTGGGTAAATCCATTTTTTTGTTTTTCTAACAATGTTCGTTGCCATGTTCGTCTAACCAAGGCAGGGGAAAGAGATGGGATGAGGAGAAGGAAGGGTCTAGGAATCATCAACTTTACGTGAGTTGTACTTCGACAAGGCACAGCACGGATGAACACAATGTTTGAGAAGACTGTTTGGCTGTCAGTCACCGTGCCGGTGTGGATACTGGCATTCAGAATCAGAGATTATTCTTTTTGAAAGTATGACCAACAAAAGAATTTTCCCCGGAAAATGTCATCTGAACAAGTAACATCCACTTTTGTTCTGGTTTTGACGTTGCAGTAAATTGTGCTGATTAAATCTAAAAATCGTTTATCATCACGCAAAACCATTGCAAATTATACTTTGTTCTCAAATTGTTAATGTTAACAATGTCTGGTATGTATCCTTGTATTCGTATGGGTCCGGTTGCAGTCTCTTTTTTTTTTCTGTAGCCACTCCAAAGTTCGAACGAAGTCCTTTGCATTTTACAGCAGGTTTACAGCTAAAAAAAAACCATTCTCTCACACACAATATAGCCGACTAGCCGAGACTCCTTCTTTATGTGTACAGATGTGACGTAATGACGCAAAGACATGCTCGAATCTCCCGCGGAAATCCACCAGTAACACTGGACTTAAAAACTTTATTACAAGCTTACACTTTGAATCGAGCTAAGGCAAGTAGATAGTTTCCCAAAGACAGCAGTTCTGGCTTGTTAATAGAAATGCCCATTAATCTTTGCGAGTCTGTGTTCACAATTTATTTTTAATGTGATAATGAACAACTGGTCGAATAGACATTATATTACTATCGTCAAAACCTTATAATGCTAAAATAGTAACGCTTCTTAGGAGACATGTGACTAAACGTGTCAAAAAGCTCATGGGTGTTGACATATGCTACTCAATATGTGTGCTTGAGATTTTTTAAACCTAGCGGGACAATGTGGTATCAGCTGGGCATGTGAAGACGACCAAAATAGAGGGAATATGTTTGATTTCTACGTCTGTCTTTCAAGCCTGCTGTGCTACCACAGGCCATTTGGGAACAAAAGAAAAAACAAATAAACAAGAGGGAAAAGTCGATTGAGACAGGGAGCGTGACAGATGGGAACAGACAGAGTAATGAAGGTAATGAACAAAATGTGAGTAATATAGAAAGATGGAAGCCATTTTTTTTTTTTTTTTTTTTTAGCAGCGTTGTACTTCTATGCTTTACAAGCCTGAGCAAAAAGACTGCATTGTGACACATTGGAGATGGGCAAACTCTCACCTAAGTTTGTTTAGCAGTTCACCCAATACATTTAAATTATGTAATAATTTAATGTCCAGACCAGTATGACTTTCTTCAGTGGAACACAAAAGAAGATATTTTGAAGAATAGGATAATGCTGTTTTCCATGCAATTACAACGAATGGGAACGGAGGCTGTTTATCTAAAAAAAATTAAAAAAAAAATAACATAAAATTCATAAAAATGGCCAATAAGACCTGTGCACTGAATTACATGTCTTCTAATCTTCGACTTTAAAGGTGAAGTATTTAAGATTTAAGATAAAATACATTCTCTTAACAGAGTTTATTGATGACCGTACTCTTAGCATTCCATTCAAGTATTTATCTCCCCAAAAAGTGTAAACCAAAGTGTTGTTGACCAAGCTTTCACACCTACATGTTCTTGAGGAGATTGTACTTCTACCCAAGTGAAGAAATTGTGAAACTGTGCCAGTGTGTCTTTAGGGTATACAGCTATCTGAGCAGAAGTGTGTAGATACATGAGGGACACATGTTAAAGTGAGTGTGCAAGAGTGGAAAAACAGCACGACACACCATGTGGTGTGTGTGTGTTCTTATAAACTCTACATTATGGGAACAAAATGTCCCCCACAAAGAAATGTCAATATTCAAAATCCTTGTCCTTATGGGGACATTTTTGGGTCCCCATGAGGAAAACAACTTAAAAATCATACTAAGAGATGTTGATGGGTTCTGTGATGGGTAGATTTACAGTAAGGGTAGGGTTAGTGTAAGGGGATATCATATACTGTTTGTACAGTATAAAAAAACATTATGTTGATGAAAAGCCCCCATAAAATACAATGTGTATCTGTGTGTGATTGTGCCTATATCACCTAAATCAGGGGTCTCCAACACGTTGCTTGCGACCGTGTGGCCTGATTGAAGGTAGCTCGCCAAGGGGCTATTCACATATTGTGTGTTATTTCATAATTGAAGCGAAGTGCTAATATTTTCCAGGCGCAGCAAGATGAAAAAATCAGAGATGCAAGGGCACCGCATTTCATGTGACAAGAACCAACCAATCAGCTTCACCCTTTCCGTAACAACATAGAAAGCTCAGTCAACATGAAGGATGGGGCATGGGGGTGCACCCAAAAACTATGGGTGTTTTTCTCGTCTACATAAATAAATCTTAGCAGAGCTACAGTAAGCATTTTTCGGTGGTGGAAATCCATTAGCTACTAAAACAACTTTGTCATTGTAGAGATCACACTGCAGAGCAGTGCATGGTTACACATTAAATTCACACTTACAAATAAGTTAGATAGAATAAATGGTATTCATATTTGGCCTGCGAGCTTGGATATTTGGCAGGAACCCAGTGTACTCCCCCCGTATTGCTGGTTAAGAAGTAACCAGGCGAGTGTGAGGAGACGGGATGGTGAAACGATGCTGAAACACTGTCGAGGAATATTTAGGTCTCCAACTCAAGCTGACTGGATGGACATTTTGATTACTGATTGTCGACTGCTGGTTGGAATGATGTGATAATCGGATCAATTATTTGAACATGCTCCTCCCAAACTTTGTTAATAAAACATAATTTAATAATAAAAGATAAGCTAATGTGCATTGTAAATTTATCTGTTCTGATTCATTCTTTTTATAAAAATGATTTAAAGGCTGAAAATGTGAGGCTTGGCCTATCTTTTTATAAAACCTTTTTGGTCAAAACTTTATTTGAACTTGTAGAGCATGTTAGTAGATAACATGTTGCAAGACACTCCTTTAAAATCCGACCAAGCACAAAAAGTGCATATTGATGCTGGTTTTCATCATAAAACTCGATGAATTGATTTCATTGTGTATTATTAGTACTTTTTGAACAGGATTATGTGATAACCGTGCATATTTTGGTCACTAAATTCAAATGAAATTTTAATGCCATTTCATCTCTAGTTATGATCAACTATTTTTATGTTTTTACAGTTCAATTTTCTATACAATCCTTTTTATCTCTGATTATGTTCTTTCCTCTTTCAGGTCTAAAACAGTTTGGATAAGTTGTTAATATGAGAGTTATGAGACATTTTTCAAGGGATTTAAGTATTGTATTACATGTGAAGCTCACGGCCACTTTCATTTTTATATAAGCTCTCAAATGAAAAAAGGTTGGAGACCCCTGACCTAAATAGTCTCAAAAGTCCAAAATTCAATCTCTTTATTTAAAAATAAGTAACATTAAACACAAGAAGTCCAGCAATGGAGGCCCAGACCAGCTTTTATTATTCATGGCAAGTGTATCTGTGTGTATAATATGTGTTTTTCTGTGTCAGCGGCAGTAAAGGGAAGAGAGTATTTGTTAAAGCGATATAGGTCACTGGCCCACAATCTGAACTGAATCACCCACACTTGAACTGCTCTTGACCTGTTCATAGAAATCACATCGGCAAACACAAGCATCCCAGCACTAGGGATGGATGAGAGGGTTACGGATCAGAATTTTTGTTCCAACAATGACTCAAACATATACCATTAAGCTTGTATAAAAAAAGAATGACTGATTAAATTAGCTATTTTCAGAGATATCTCTCTGAGCAAAAATGTCCATTTTAAAACCAAGGCTTCATAAAAAAATAAAATATTTTTTGTAAAATAAATAAATAAATAATATGATTATTTTTTCAAAATCTTAAAAAAATAAAATTATTTAAAATAACTTTCTTAATTTAAATTTAATATGTTTAAAAATGTAATTTATTCCTGAGGTTGTGAAGCAACCTTTAGTTCATTCTTCAGTATCAAATGATCCTTCTAATATGCTGATTTGCTGCTATGTTATTGATGATCTATTAATTATGGTGGTTATTATCAGTGTTGAAAATTTTTATAATTTGATTATTTTTGAAACCATGATACATTTTTTTTAAGATTCTTTATTGAATAAAAAGTTCAAAAGACCAGCATTTATTGCAAATGATTAAAAGTATTATTAAAAAAGGATTTTAAAAGTATTTTAATTTTAAAATAATGTAAATTAAAACAAAATAATTTTAATTATTACAAAATTTAAATATTTATATAAATACATAAAAATAAATAAATAATATATCAATATCTACACAGAATCATATTGTGGCGAGGGGCTGTGGTAAAGCGGAGTCTGCAGCGGGAGAGTTAGTGCGGAGATGAGTGGTAAAAAAGTGGCTCAAGTGCATGCTGACTAACACCTGTCTCTAATTCTAGTAACTGGTGAAGAAACGGAATATAAAGACAAGACAGACCTGGGTGGGCCGAGAGAGCCGTTTCTGAAAAGTGTACTCGACACCCTGACTCCTTACTTCCTCTCTTTTTAACTGTATCACACACACACTTGTGGTCAGAATTATTGGCACCCTTTTATAAAATAATTTATGCAAAAACCTTTTGCGAAGATAGCAGCTCTGAGTCTTCTCCTGTAATGCCTGATGAGTTTGGAGAAGACCTGACAAGAGATTCCTACATGCAGAATCTCAGATCCTTCAGATTCCCAGATCTATGTTGGTGCTTTTTCTCTTCAGTTCAGCCCACTCATTTTCTATAGGGTTTAGGTCAGAGGACTGGGACGGTGATGTTTGTTTTGGACCGTTGTCCTGATAGATGATCCAACCACGGCCCATTATACGATTTCTAGCAGAGGCCAGCAGGTTTAGATTTTTTATCTGTTGGTATTTTGCTAGAAAAATAGACCCACAACATTAAAAATCCAGCTATTTAACCGTGGTCATGTGGTTCTTTTTAACCCTGTGTTTGGACCAAATGCATCAGGTGGGGTTGCTGCCAAAATGCTCTCCGGTCGCTTTGGAAGTAGTCGTGTTTGTTTTGTCGAGTTTGTTTTGGAGGAGCGAGGAGGATTTTTCTCGAAACCCTCCCAAATGTGGTGACAGTAGGAGCTGTTTGTGCTTGTTTTGTTTTTTTTCTGACCCCAAGACTCAAATAATCTCTGCAATTCTCCATCTGTGATACTTGGAGAGTCTTTGGCTACTCAAAACTGTCCTCCTCGCCGTGCATTAAGACAATATAGACACAAGCCATCTTCCACAAACATCTTTATTTGATTGGAACTTCTTAATTTTTGCCCTGTTGGAAATGGGAATTTAATAGCTTTAGCTATTTTTTTTGTATTATATATATAATCACTCATAAAAACATCTAGGGGTGTCAAAAAGCATTTAATTCATAATGTGGTTAACCAAAGGTTCGATTTTTGCAATTTTTTTGAATGAAAGATCAAAAGGATAAACAATGCAGATTTATTTTTTACAGCCATCTTCGAAGGCCATATTTACCAAGAGAGTGCCAACAATTCTGAACTGCATTTATATAATCCATCTAAGAGCATTTTCCCTAAGCTATAGTACCTGTGGGATTTCTGTATTCCTGAAGGGGCTGAGCCGAGGGAGAGAAACAAAAAGATAAGGTGATGGACACGTGAAGAAAGAGCAGTCTTCGTTTCACCTGTAATTAAAGTCACTCCACTTTTTACAGACATACTTAAGAGCATCCATCAACTAACTTCAACGCTAACGTCAGTCAAGGCCCTCTCTCTGACACTCGTTCCCATGTGGGTCAATGTGTAAATTACTGTGCTAACATCTTGATATGAATGCTGTCATCTTAAAGTCAAAGTCAACACTGAAAATGATTCCAGCTGAAGGAAAAGGCGTTGAGATGAATGTTAAGTGAAATATTGAAGTGATTTCAAAGACTTTGATTAGCAAATTCATGAAATTTTGATGACTGCAGAACTTTGAGGTAAAGCAGATCTCACTGTAAAAAAAAAATATTGATGGTTTAACTTAAAAAAGTAAGTAACCTGGTTGCCTTAAAATTTTAAGTTCATTGAACTGGAAAAAGTGAGTTAATACAATGAAGTAGAAGTAATTGAAGTAATTTAACCATCAGAAACTCAAAATAATAAGTTATCTCAACTAAATAAATTATTATAAAGTTGATCTGACAAAAGAAAATATGTTGTGATAACAAATCTTGAAAATATTTTTACAGTGAAGCACCAAACCATGGAATTCCCAAAGTTTTTGGACATGTACCAACTACCATGGTAAAACTGTGTTTTTTGGACAAATTACTTTTTTTTAGAGGATTATCATGTTAATATCATAACATATGAATCCAGAAATCATTTAGTAGAATATATCAAAAGTAAAAAAGATACAGTGATGCTATCAGAAACCGCTGAAAAATAAAATAAAAGCGAACGTGATAGAAGCCATCAAATAAATCAAGGCAGCTGTTCTAATATTTGTAGTTTATATGTAGTTTATAATCAGCTGTTTATATTTGTATTGTTCATTGTAATCTTTTATTGTTGTTCATTTTAGGTAGACAATTTTAAGAACTGTCCAGGGACAACAGATGAAAAATAGCCTTTTGGCTAATTCTGGTGCATTTACAGTAATGTCAATTAATGTACATTGTCCCTGTCAAATAACTAACTAACTAAATAAATAAATAATTTTACATCATCTTACCTAAGCATCCCAATAAGTAAATATTTTCAAAACAACATGAGCCGCCAGAATGAATAAAGTGAATGAACATGACTGATATTCAAAAGGGTAAGCAAGTACTGCTTTGTTTGTTGTTTACATATCTAGCCGAATAACAGTCCCACTTTCGGTTTCCCTTTTTAAATGATGAACATACACTGTTAGAAATTGCTGTAAATTTACGGCCAAATTTCAACATTATATTCCTGTTTTGTTCAAAAGCAGTACATTGCTGTTTTTTTGCGTTTGTAATATGACGTAGAAAAATTATAACGGCATTTTAACGTAATTATTGCTCGAGGGAAACAAAACGGTACTTAACAGTATTTTTGACTTGACATCGGAAGAGCTGCAGTGAGCACGCATGGATTTTTCATCCATCTTCATACTTATAATAGGTGAGTTCCCTTTTGTTTTGCTCGTTGTGATAGAAAAATGCATTACATCTGCAATTGTTACTAACTTGTATTTTGGATATTGGAAGTAGCCTAACTATTTTTGTATTCGCAGTGATAAAAGCACCAACTGCGACATCGCAGCCCATTCTCACCCCCAAGGCGTCACCTAACTGACGCCTTGGGAAGCATTTGGACATGCTTCAATATCTGACGCTTTAGGCGCCCTTTAGCGTCAGTTAGATGACGCCCTAGGATCGCGTGTACCCTACCCCCACCCCACACCTAAACCTAACCGCGTCCTCTAACCGACGCTTTCCTTTAGCGTCAGTTAGATGACGCCGTAGGGTCGCGTCATGTAAGTGACGCTAAAGGGCGCCTAAAACGTCAAATATTGAAGCATGGTCAAAGGTGACGCCTTGGGGTGAGAATGCGTTGGACATCGTGAGGGAAGTTGGATTCCTCACACGGATAATTCCCGATTACAGGGTGAGTTTCATCCAAAATCAATTCTTCTGCAAAGTTTATGCAAAGCTATAAGTAAAAACACTGTTGCATGTGAATTATCGTCGTCTTAGCGCGCTAAAGTGTTGCAGCTTGATTTTTCATTATTCGGAAAACCGTTGGACAAAACCTAAATTTCGGGCTTTTTGTGTTCTTTTAAATGGGGATAAACTTGTTGTAGGCCTAATCTGTACATCTCAGGGTGATTTATTTGTTGTACAAGTGATTGTATTGTTAGGCCTACTTTAATGGTGGCTTTATTTTTGCATAGATCCAGGTTTTGATATAAGTTAAGTGATAGAATAAGCATTAAGAATAATTCATATTAAAGTTAAGCTGTATTGTTACTTTGTCCAGCACGAAATTTAGAATAATCTTTAAGACTAATTAATATTTAAAGTTTAGTTATTGCTGCTGCAGTGTTACTTTTCCCAGTACGTAATTTATTTATCAACACTAATTCATATTTAAAGTTTAGTTATTGCTGCTGCAGTGTTACTTTGTCCAGCACGTAATTTTTAATAATCATTAAGACTAATTCATGTTTCACTGTTGCTGCTGCAGTGTTATTTTGCCCAACACGTAATTTAAAATTTATTAACACTAATTCACATTTAAAGTTTTGTTGTTGCCGCTGCAGTGTTACTTTAGAATATTTATTAACACTAATTCATATTTAAACGTTAGTTATTGCTGCTGCAGTGTTATCATGCTGCAGAGCATGATTTGGAGTGAAATGTGGTGCTATAGAGTCTCGTGTCGTGTAAATTTACAGTACATTTCGGTTTGTATACCCCCAGAACACTTGGAATATATGACACGAGTCACATAGAATCATTTTCTGATTTCAATTGTCAGAAACCAGATTTCAGATTACATGTGTAGTCAATTTTTCTTTAATTTATGATCTGAAAAAGAACATATGGCCTTGAACAACACCAGGGTGATTAATTATTTACTTAATTTTCAATTTTTATATTAATTTACTTATTTTCAACACTTAAAAGGATAGTTTACACACACACACACACACACAACACACACTAATTATATCATCTTCTTGCCCAGTGTTGTTTCTGTTGAGTTTATGTTTAACATGGACTTTTAATTGATGGACAACAATTATTAAACAATTTTATAAATATCTTTGTCTAAAGATAAATTAAAGTTTTATGGGTTTGGAACATAAGGGTGAGTAATTCATGACAGGATTTTCTTTTTATGGTTGAACTAACCCATTAACAATGTTGAGAACATAATTTCACAATACACATTTTAAATTAAATGTTTGCCCAGATAAGTCCATGATCAACACGTTGAAAATTTAATAAAAATGGCTCTGTCAATGATTTCATTTACAATACGGTGGTGGCAGATTCATGTTTTTATGCCGATGCTGACAGTTTTTCATTTTAAAGTTTCAGGTGAAACACCAGGAAGCTGTATTCAGCACTGGATGATCAGCCTTCAGGGTCATATTATTTCTGAGGGCATCCAGCCGGCTTTTGTGTCTGGGCTTGCTGCTGTTTTTTCTACTTTTTACAACTTCAATCTTCAATACCAAGCTGAGGCAGCATGCACACTGGAATTTATTCAAAGGTAAATACTTGGATGCATACATTCAATTCACTTCACTTTTATTTATATAGCACTTTTTATAATGCATATCATTTCAACGCAGCTTTACATAAAATTTTTCATTGTTGCAGTGTTGTATGTTTAATTGCAGCCCATTCTCACTCCCAAGGCGTCACCTAACTGACGCCTTGGGAAGCATTTGACCATGCTTCAATATCTGACGCTTTAGGCGCCCTTTAGCGTCAGTTAGATGACGCCCTAGGATCGCGTGTACCCTACCCCCACCCCACACCTAAACCTAACCACGTCCTCAAACTGATGCTTTCCTTTAGCTTCAGTTAGATGACGCCGTAGGGTCGCGTCATGTAAGTGACGCTAAAGGGCGCCTAAAACGTCAAATATTGAAGCATGGTCAAAGGTGATGCCTTGGGGTGAGAATGTGTTGTTAATTGATACAACACAATTTGGCCCTAATTAACGGAATCTAGCATCAAATAAAGACATTTTCTTTTAAACTATTTGAAGCCCAGTGAGTAGCCATAGATGACTGTCAAGGAAATAAACAGGGCTTTGGTGGTGGTGAAGTGTTGGTGAAAACCTTGGAAGGAAGCCTCATCTTTGACACCTAAATGATGATCAAATGATTTTGTTAAAATGTTTTAAACATTGCTAAAATAGCATATAAGGTGTGCTATGCAAAAGCTTGAATAAAGGAGATATCTTTATTCTAGATTAAATCACATCCTTCACCCCCAAAAGATTGTTCAGAACGCTATCCTTTCCTGACAAAGTTAGAGGAAGTGATCTTAAAACAAGAATAGTTAAGATAATAGCAAATTTATATGTTCTTTGTGAGTAAACTAATTCTGAACAAACATGTTTGTTTTTCAGGCAGTTCATCGGGATAAACCCAGAAAAAGGCACCAAGGTTGGAGGAGTCATTTCAAAACGGACGGGGAAGCTTGCCCAGAAAAACAAAACAGTGAACCCTCGTGTCTCCAGTCTGCTTAAAAAATTGATGGATTTTGAGTGGGACTTTATACAAGTATTACACCCACACACACACACACACACACACACACGCATATACGCGCACACACACACGCATATACACGCACACACACACACACACACACACACACACACACACACACACACACACACACACACACACACACACACACACTCAAAATCAGGTAAATAAAGTAATTCACTGTTTGTGTCCAGAGGGAAAAAAAAGAAAATGACAGTATACTTAGTCATTTGTTAAGGACTTGTTCAAGTTACAGGATGGTTCAGATTCTGATTTTGGAAACATCTTGTTTATTTATGTTTGTTGTAACTTCTAAACCTTGAATTTTAGTTATTTTTTTATTATTTAGTTATGTCCTTTATGCTTTTTTTCCCAAAAGAGTTTCAGAAGTTTAATAAACGAGACATGTTTTGAAACAATACTTAAAGCTGCTTTTCTTCTGTTACATTTTTAATTTACTATTTCACTTTTAAATTTATTCACTTTTGGTATTTTATAGCAAGACTGCAACAGGGAAATGTATTAAATCACAAGGTTCAGAAAATAATCTTTAAAAACACAGGGGGAAAAGTTGTCCTTTTTGCTAACTGTCCATTATTCAATACATTACACAATACCATGTTGTATGTTTGTGTAGTTTACACTAATTTCAATATGAAGAACAAATAAGTGCCCATGCTTTTTTCAGGATATTGCTGTAACATGTAGAAACTGCTTTATGCATTTGCAAAAGCAGTAACAACTGTAAATTTAACCAACATTAAGACACCGTTAATTTAACAGTATCTTGCTGGCAACCGTGCTGCCAGTTAATTACTGTTTTTTAATAAACGGTAGTGAACTGTAAATTTCACTAACAGTAAAAAACTGTTAATTTAACAGTAACTTGCTGGCAACCGTGCTGCCAGTTCTTTACTGTTTTTTAACGGGAAAATTTTTAACAGTGTAGACTGTTGATACCTGCTGACTGTTACTTCCGTACAAGCTGCTGCAGAATGCACATGCTAATTGGCAGTGGCCTGTAGTCTTTGAGGTGTGTTCAAGCATAGCATTTTGGCCCAGATGCAACCAATGCAAGACGAAAACACAGTCGCCGCCACTAGTTCTTTGATGCTGGATTGGCGTTCAACGACAATGAAAGGGGATGCGGAGGTGCGCGTGCTGTTACAATCATGTCACTTCCCCTAGACACCATTTACTAAACACAAATTAATAAATAATAATGAATACAAATATTGTTATTTTTTTTCCTCTGGTTTTGAAAACTCTTCGCAATCAACTTAAAAGGCTTCCAAGATCGACTTGTTACTGTTTTACGGTCAATAGTACTAATCAGCTGATTGTCAAAGCCAAAACACATCAAGGGAAAAGAACTAAGTTACATAAAAAAATCAAGCTACATATTTTCCTAAGTCACTACTCACTGTGTTTATGGCCAGCTTCTAGCTTTCTGCAGCTTCTCTTTCAAGGTAGTGGCGAAAGGCGTTCTGTAACGATGTTTGTTCGCTGTTGGCCTGACGTCACAATATGTCAACCTTCACAGAAGGGGTGCCCGAGGTTATGTAGATATAAATGTCTCATTGTAAGGTAATAAAAACATTACGATTCATTGAGTAAGGTCTTTACACACCACTGAACACATAGTTATGGATCTTATATTTCATTTCTGTCAACAAATCCTCAGAAATATCACACATTACACCTTTAAGCAGTTAGTTTGAAAGGTAACATGTAATCCAACTTTAAGGGCACTCAAATTGTAAATGTAACACAACGGTTCAAAATTTTAGGGTCAGTAAGATTTAAAATAAAGAAATAAAATATTACTTGGATCAAAAAGATGCATTATAGACATCCATGTAATGTTAAAAATCATTTATATTTTAAATAAATGTTGTTGTTTTTTTCTATTTTCCACAAAAAATTAATAAAAACAACAAAAAACACATAATGTATAACATTAAGAAATGTTTCTTGAGCAGAAAATCGGCATATTAGAATGATTTCTGCCTTGACTTGAACAGCTGCCTTGATTTCTGAAGGATCATGTTAGGATCATGGAAAAATGCTCTCACTAATTATTTAATATATATATATATATATATATATATATATATAAGTCCCATAAATTAAAAGCGCTCTTCAAACAAGCTGATTTAGATTCCCCCTAGAATGACATCATCACAGGGAAAAACCCCGTCTACAGCCGGTGACGGTCTGCCCTATTAGCATAGACACAGCCCTGAGTTGAGAAGAAGCACAGAGTCCGCCTTTTCTGAATCCTCACAATGTCTGCGCCAAATGTCACAGCTGTACAATGTCTGCGCCAAAGAGGTATTACAAGTGTAGTGTTTTGGGAAGTACTAATGGACATACAAGTTTCCATAGTCTCCTGCTATCTGAGTCACAGACGACATCGTGGTTACACATAAAGGTTTATTCTGAATACCAAAGCTTCATGCGCAAACTTTAAATCCAGACAAAATAAGTATTAAATGGCATATGATGTGCGTCCACCATTGTCCGACTTCGGTTCAAACGTATTAGGCTAAATACCACTACTGACGGTGTTTCCGTGCATGAGCTCTTGAAGCTCCAGCTTCTTGAAAGGGGGCCAGGAGCACCAGCTCATTTGCATTTAAAGGGGCACACACAAAAATGTTTTTTTTTTTTTTTTTTTACATGCTCTATAAAAATATCTGTGGGGTGTTTTGAGCTAAAACTTCACATACACACTCTGGGGACATCAGAGACTTATTTTACATCTCATGAAAAGGGACATCCCTTTAAAATATATTAAATCAAAATGAAACACTAATTTAAAAATTAATCATATTTCACAATATTAATATGTAGTGTTGTCAAAAAACTCGGTACTTCGGTACCAAGTCGGTACTAAAAAAAAAAAATGTTACGGTACCAGCTTTTCTAGGTACCGAGTACCAGGTTAATCCAGTTTTAGACGCGCTGTCTGAAAGGTGCACAGTTGCGTCCTCTTCATAACGCTGATATGCTCTCTCTCTGTAATCCACTTGTTGACACGAAAGGAGGAAAGAGCCACATATGGAAATATTTTGGATTAGGCTAATGTCACGTCGCCATAAGAGGCCGATTACAAGCAAATTCGCAATTTCAAAAATAGGCGCGAGGCAAGCGCGCTCATAATAAAAACTCGTTGCATAGCAACGACAGACGCCGCGTGAGAGCAAGCGCTTTGGAAAGAATAAGCACGCGCAAAAATATAATAAAAAACACGCGCGATATGTGAACGGCCTCTAAAGTGCTTTCGGGGTAGTTTTACGAGTACATGAGCACAGTAGTATCCACCCGACACCAGAGTAGGCTTATACTACTGGTATTAGTATCGACGCATCCCTATGTCATTTAATGTCAGTGCCAGTTCTAGGCGTATTCTCCCCTTTATAACTCAGAGTCAGCAGGTTTAAAAAGCCTTTTTAAAATTAAATATGAATGCAGTTTTAGATTAAATAAAAGTACAGTCAAGTCAAATAAAACATGTTTTATCTCCTCTATAGTTTGGTAATGCTACAATAAGATACCATTCATCAACATTACTTAGTTCACATCAACACATTGAGTGAACAATGTATTTTTACAACATTAATTAATGTTTGTAAATGTTATTTAATACAAACACTTGGTTGTTCATGTTTGTTCACTTCATTCATTGTGCATTAAATAAATGTTAACGGATTAAAACTTTACAAACAACTTTAAAAATGTGTTAGTGCATACTATTGTTTATTTTAGGTCATTTTATCTAATCTTTTTCTAAAGTGTTTATAATGCAAATGTAGGCTACAGTTTCCATACTTGTAATCGTGATAAACACTTAAATATATGTAAATTTAAACTAAGCTTTGGTACCGAAATTGGTACCGAGAACCGTGAATTTTTACTGGTATTGGTACCGAATACTGAAATTTTGGTACCGTGACAACACTATTAATATGAATGTATTACTATATTGCTGGTAAAAATAAATGCAGTCTCGATGAGGATAAAAAGATTTTTAAAAGTCTTACCAAACCCAGACTTTTAAACGTAGTGTGTGTACGCTTTTCAAGACTTTTCAAAAGGTTTTTTTTTTACTTTCTTTTGTTGGGGATCAAGCCTTAACTCTTCACACTGTGGTGGCTATACAATTGTAATCATCTGCAACATCATAGTACCTTTATTTTACCAAAATATTATCATATTCATGTACCATCACATTTACATGGTACTCCTAGTTACTTTAGCGAGGTTAACTTTTTTCCATTAGTGACAAACACACAAACACATTAAAAACACGCACATTAAACAAGAAATGAATGCATACAGCACTCTGGCTGTGTTGCAAAGAAACACCAACAGTTTTAGAAGGGCAAAAGCCGGACTAACACATTCCCTCAGGATCTCTCTCATTCTGCAGAGATGGGAGAGAACAATCACTCACTATCACTTATATCAACTCAGAAGAAAAGTCTGTGTGTGTGTGTGTGTGTGTGTGTTCAGATGTAAATTGCCCAGGGCACTAAAGCTCCCTTTAGTACTTAAACAGTGAGAACACCCAGAATCCACAAACATAGTGACTCTAATAGAGAAACGAGAGATATGGCCAGATAAATAGCAGAATATTGCCGAGAGAAACAGAAAGAAACTAATAAAAACAGATGTGTTTAAACAAGACACTTGTATAATAACCATAACTGAGGAACATTTCAATATTATTATCCTAATACTGTAATATTAACTTTATATTGTTACACAAAATGTTCTAATGTATATTTTAGCTGTATATCACTGCTATATGGACAATACTTTGACACACTCATCTTGACATTGACTGATAACAGAATACTTCCTAACTTGTAATACTGAAACAAGGTTTTTTTTGTTGTTGAAAAGCTGCATTGAAACAATGGTGAAAACAAACTTGAATTGAACTGAATTAACAACCCTGTAATTTATATTTAAAATTATGTTTAATATTATTTTTATTAAGAACAAACTAATTTCCAGATTTCTACCTGATTTTCATGATCTAATGGAAGTTGTCAAGATGCCTACAACTTTGCTCCTATAACATTTAGTCATTTCTTGTGTGTCGACCCCATTGGCCAGCAGCTTTCTGCACTCGTCACTAAAGGTGTGTGTGTGTGTGCCGTGTGTTGTGCTTCAGGCTGGACTTTAAGAATCAATGAATGAGTAAAATAATTAATAAAGTGCTAAAGACGCCTTCTGGAAAAGCACTGCCGCGGGAAAGAGACTGTACCACTTTGTAAAGCTAAGGAAATCTCTCTCTCTCTCTCTCTCTCTCTCTCTCTCTCTCTCTCTCTCTCTCTCTCTCTCTCTCTCTCTCTCACACACACACACACACACACACACAAACATACTTGAAGACATACTGTCAAGTTTGGGGTCTGCAAGATGCTTTTTGAAAAGTCCCTTTTGCTCACACAGGCTTTATTTATTTGATTAAATATTGTGTAAAAAAAATAATATTGTGAAATATTATTGCAATAAAATTCAGCTTTATGTCATAGGAATAAATAACACACACACACACACATATATATATATATATATATATATATGTGTGTGTTATTTATTACTGAACTTAAATATACAAGCTTGATAAAAATGATCATTCTAGAAGAAAATTTCAAATGGCACTTAGAGGCTTTTGCATCTGAACTCTTCATATATATATATATATATATATATATATATATATATATATTTTTTTAATGTTATTGCTGAATAACATTAAAATGTTATTGAATTTTCAGCACCATTTCTCCAGTCTTTAGTATCGCAAGATCCTTCAGAAATCATTCTAAGAAATCATTCTTCTTATTGTTATTATTATTATTATTATTATCTAAATATTATCAATGTAGAAAACATTTTGTGGGGAAAAACAAAAAAAAAACATGTAAACTTTTTTTATACTTGTAAAATTATCGAAATGTACACTACAAATGTAATGTGTCTTACATGAATAAAAGTTAGTTTTAGAGAAGGTAACTGTAATAATATTTCACAATATTATAGTATTATACAGCCCATTCTCACCTCCAAGGCGTCACTTGACTGACGCCTTGGGAAGCATTTGGACATGCTTCAATATCTGATGCTTTAGGCGCCCTTTAGCGTCAGTTAGATGACGCTCTAGGATCGCGTGTACCCTACCCCCACCCCATACCTAAACCTAACCGCGTCCTCTAACTGACGCTTTCCTTTAGCGTCAGTAAGATGACGCCGTAGGATCGCGTCATGTAAGTGACGCTAAAGGGTGCCTAAAACGTCAAATATTGAAGCATGGTCAAAGGTGACGCCTTGGGGTGAGAATGCGTTGTATTATAGTACTTTATTATTGATCAAATAAATGCAGGCTTGGTGAGCATAAGAGACTTGTTTCAAACACACACACACACACACACACACGCACACACATATATATATATATATATATATATATGGTATTGATGTATATTTGTGTTTGAAAGAGTCTCATCTTTCTTTCTTTTTGTGTGAAAGACTGCATTTATTTGTGTGTGTGTGTGTGTGTGTGTGTACATGCAAACAGTGTTTTTCAAAGAGTATAAGAGAGCTTTTCAAATCACTCCTGTACACCAAGCTTTGCCTTCAGATGGAAAAGAAAGCTTTAACTACACTTAAAGAACAAAGAAAGGTGCAAATGCCGGGAGCACCATGGATCTCAGTCGAGGTCTGCTCTCAGTGCCATATGCACATCAATCCCAGAGTCCACTGGGGACAGCTCCCTTCACCTGCTCAGATGAAGCAGCCACACATGCAGGACACACCTGAATAACAAGGTCCAGACGTTCAGTCCTTAAACCCAGATCTCATTTGTGTGAATGTGAGTGTGCACTGTGTCCAGATGGGCTGGAATGCGCAGCCGACATGCTAGTGCAGGTTGGGTTTGAATGAGCTAAAAATAGCATCGGAAGAACGTGACACGCCTCCGCAAACGAAGCCTCCCATCTCCATCTCTGCCGTGATGGATGGCATCGCCATGCCGAGCGAACGTGTGTGCCAGAAGAGGGGGCAAGATGCCTTCAGAACCACAGAGCTTTGCAGAGACAGACAGAGGGAATGTAGATAGATGGAAATGACTCAATGTTGTGTTGACAATATAAGAAACTGAACCTAAATGATCAAACAGAAAGTGTGAAAGAAAAGCACGGTCCGCATGAACGCTGTGAGTTAAAAGCGTATTCATGACCATGCATTATGGCTTTGAGCATGCTGTGATGTTAAAAGTGCATCCATCATTAATCCACCATATTTAAGTACAGGGAAAAAAGGGGAGGAAAGAATGAGAAAGCAAATGAAAGCACACTCTTTATGCCATTTACACAGCCTGCTGTGGCTGAGGTGAATGGCTAATCTCTTGCTGCTGAGGTTCAAACAAAAGCCACTCTCAATGAATGGCCTTTATTAAGCAGCAGGGCAGACACTGTGGGGATAATATGCTCAAAACTCAAAGCTAATAATGCTAAAGACACAAACCCAAAAATAATCATACCTAGAGCAGAAAGTCTAAGACAAGCATTTGATCAGACAGCTGCAGTCAGCCACCAGTATTACTGAGATCCTGCTGTCTCAGATCCATCAGATCTGTCTCAAGCTCCGATGATGCCGTCTCGGCTCAATAACACCACGTATCGTTCAGGAACACAACACCACTGACTCCAAATACCTGGCATTAGTTTCCACAAGGTTAATACTGCCATTCCCTGTATATATGAAATGCAACTGGCCAAAATTACATCAAAATGAATCATATTTAATTTCTTAATAAATGTCCATGGTTGAATCTGTTAGGATTTTGATATGGGATATGGGTTTGGTTTAGAAAAGAAAAAGATTGGGGACAAAATGAAAAGGGAAAAGGAAATGCAAAATGCTTAATCAAAAATTTGAGTTCTATCTAAAACAGTTTTTCTTCTCTGTTCAAGTAATCAAGCTTGAGTGGGCAGAAATATTAGCTAGTGACATCATAGCTTAAAATCTACCCAATCAAGTCCTATATGATAAAAATCAAGCCCAGCCTTAGATCGGCAAAATTTGGGGGGGAAATCTACAAATTCTCTGATAAAAATTAAGACTGCAATTTAAAATGAAATTTGAAAAAAAAAAAAAAAATCTCTAGGTTTGCAATGCTATTTAATTCATTATAATGGTAACACACTTTACAACAGGGTTCATTAGATAACATTAGTTAATGTATTAAAGGAGTAGTTCACTTTAAAAAAAAAAAAAAAAAAAAACTTTTGCTGATAATTTACTCACCCCCATGTCATCCAAGATATCCATGTCATTCTTTCTTCAGTCGAAAAGAAATTAAGTTTTTTGATGAAAACATTCCAGGAATTTTCTCCATATAATGGTCTTCAATGGGAACCAAACGGTTCAAGGTCCAAAAGACAGTTTTAGTGCAAACTGCAAACTGTTCAAAGGGCTTTAAACGATTCCAGACGAAGAATAAGGGTCTTATCAATTGAAACGATCGCTCATTTAAAAAAAAAAAAATAATAACAAAGTTTAAGTTTGGTGGTGGTCACCTTGCTCTGTTCTGTGACGCACATTCGTGACTCTCCTGTTCGAACTCGTTTATCAAAATGAAAAATTTATTTTCGACTGAAGAAAGAATGACATGGATATCTTGGATGACATGGGGGTGAGTAAATTATCAGCATTTTTTTTAAAGTGAACTACTCCTTTAACTAACATGACAACTCTTTCAACTAACCACGAGCAAGGCATTTCTTACTGTATTTGCTAATCTTTGTTAACGTTAGTTAATAAAGATATAGCTGTTAGTTCAGTCCATTGACTAATGTTGAAGGGTTAGTTCACCCAAAAATGGGTGAACTAATTTCCACGACGCATGCGCGAAAATTGCGATCTGAAGTAGTGTAAGCAGATCGCAAATCTCGCGCATGCGTCGTGGAAATCTAAGGAAGTCTTGTTTCTGGCCTACAAGGAAGAAAAGAAATAGTCGAATAAACTCGTTATTTTTGTTTGTTTTTTCGCACAAAAAGTATTCGCGTCGCTTGATAAACATATAGTTGACCCACGGTAGTCACTTGGGATATTTAAACATTTTCTTCATTGACTTTCTGGGTCGTCAAGAGGCAGTCCCTTAGGAGCCAATGTGGTAGTTATACAGCTCTCAAATTTAATCAAAAATATCTTCATTTGTGTTCCGAAGACGAACGAAGGTCTTACGGGGTTGGTACAGCATGGGGGTGAGTAATTAATGACTTAAATTTCATTTTTGGGTGAACTAACCCTTTAACAAGATTTTAATAAGTGTTAGTGAATTTTCAGATTAACATTAACAAACAGTAATAGATGCTGTATAAGTGAAGTTCATGCTACCTAATGTATTCCAAAGTGTTAATTATCATTAAAAAATGAACTAAACAAGAAATATTACTAGAGTAATTTAATGATTTTATTTTAAAATACAACTGCAAAACAAGAAAATCTTCACTTTGAGATGTTAAACCATCAAGTTTTTATTTGGCGGAAAATTTTGAGGAAAAGTTTGCTGCATGATGCATTCCCAAAATGCACGCTATCAGCGACCCACTCTCACAGCAGATGCAGAGATGAGTGAAAGAGCATGAAAACTCTGAAACGTGCAGCGCATATAATTATTTTATTAAATTGCAGCCTTGACGATTTGTTAGGATTGTAATTTTGGTAGTGATATCCATTAATCCTACAATGCCCTACATTATTTCCCACTGAACACTCAGAAATACACAACATAATGGCAGTTAAATGTGCTGTGAATGTTACTTCATGTTTTAAACACTCTTTAGACATCTGTAGAGGAAGGCCAGGTGGACTCGACTGTAAGGTGTGTATTACAGCTGTCACTGTGCTCTGCGTCCACATTGTCCCACGCATGCCATCTGTCAACAGAAGATCTGGAACCAGGGGACTGATTACCAGAGCATTATGAGTGTGTTCAATCACAAAATCACTCGGTGCACTGCTAAAATTGTGAACATTTAATGGGTTTTAAAATCCAATATGGTAAGCCTTCATAAAAATCATCTCAAACAGTATTTCATGTGTTTGGTTCTAGTGGTCCGAGACGTCCACCTAAACGCACCGCGTACTCAGGAGTGAAGTGGCATAGTGGTTAAAAAAACTCAGGTTTGAACCTTTGAAGGGAACAAGCTATGAGAAATCACTCTTCTGACATGGTTCATATGACTGTTCCAAGTTTTCTGCTTTATATTTCAAAAAGACAAACATTTAACATGTTATTTGATGAAAACTGCTCAAATTTCATTTGTGCTTTTCAAACATTTTAAATGAAAAACTACTTCTACTTCTGCTTCTCTTCCTCACGCAAAGCTATTGTGTGGCTTCAGAAGATTATATAACAAGCTACTTTGATTACATACAACTCTCCACACACAGACGATGAAACATCTTTCAGCACATTCTGAATATATTCTACAGATCTCAAAAACTGAGATCTGTGATTGTTTACTTTCTCCAGTAGCTTTTGGGAGTTGCTGTTAAAGCAGACATGAAATCAAGTTTTTGTTGCTTTAATGGCAAACTGCATGTATTTTAGTAGCACAGGTGAGCTGGGTAATCAACCTGAATGAACTAACCAACCCGGTCTCATCCCAAGACGTCATAACTGACGTTTTGGGACGTCTTTTGACCATACGTCAATATTCGCCTTTATAGGGCCCCCTTAAAGTCGGTAGATGAGGTTATGGGATCCTAACTCTACCCCAGACCTAAACCTAACCCTAAACCTAACCCGTCACCTAACTGACGTTAAAGGTAAAGCGTCAGTTGTATGACGGCCTGGGATCGCCATCTACCAAAGTTTAAGGGGGCCCTAAAAAGGCGGATATTGATGTATGGTCAAAAGACGTCCCAAGACATCAGTTATATGACTTTTTGGGATGAGACTGTGTTAAACTAACTCATGCCAGACATCCCTGTGAATGGGACAGACAGTCAATATGAAACCAATAAAGGGAGAGTTCACCCAAAATGAAAATTATGTCATCATTTACTCACCCTCATGTCATCCCAAACATGTATGAATGTCTTTCCCCTGTGGAACACAAAAGGAAAAATATTGCAGAATGTCAAGACTGCTCTTTTTCATAATGGGGATTGTCAAGCTATAAAAATGACAAAAAGCATCATAAAAGTAGTGCACTGTATTCCGATTGAAACAATATATTTGTTCACTGCGAAAAAAAAATTTTTGTCTTGTTTTCCAGTCCAAGTATCTTAACATTCTTAAATCTAACACTGTATTTATTTGAGAAGCAGAATAACTTAAATGAGAATTCCAGTATTTCGCACTTTGAGTCTATTTTCTAGTTTGTTTTGGATGAACTAGGGTGGTGGACATAGAAATTTTTACGTTGAGTCTTTTAGAATCACCTTTGACGCTTCAGAGTGGCTGTCTACCAGCATGCACAAACATGTCCTTAAAACAAACTTTAACGTTCGTTTTCATAACTGCAACTCACCGAGTGGTTAGTGGTCTTCGTCAAAAGAGTCAAAAAGTCGAGACAGGACCCATGGTCAAAATTTGAGTCCACTGCTCATCCAAAACAAACTAGAAAATAGACTCAAAGTGCTAAATACCAGAATTCTCCTTTAAGATATTAAGTCTTGTTTTCTGAAAAATGTATGAATATATTAACTGAGCTTATGCTTAAAAGAAAGAAAAAAATTTACCAATGGGCTCTATGCACGACGGTATTTCCGGTGAAGGTTTAAGGATGCTCGATAACTTCCGCCGATCGTAGAGTCCAATGCAATACCGAGAATTTATGTTGAATTTTATACTCCATGGTTATACTAAAGAAACGTTAGTCACAAAAACAGATAAAAACAGACACTCCTCGTTCTGTTTATGATTCTTTTTAAAATTATATTAAATAAACATAACTATATATAAAATTACATCTAAACGTATGTACGTTTCGTTTCAAAGACGGGAGGACAGTACATTTTGAAGACCCGTTTTCATCGGTTTTCCTCCGCTTTAATCTCCCCAACCGGAAAATGTTGAGCATCCTTACTTCAAATGCGGAACTTATGCGTGCATATAGCCCATTGGTTCGCAAAAAGAAACTTGGTAACACTTTACAACAATGTATCAACTAACATGAACTAACTATGAAGAATAAATGTGTTACTATAAATGTTAATCTTTGTTAACGTTAGTTAATAAAAATACAGCTGTTCATCATTTGTTCATGTTAGTTCATAGTGCTTTAACTAATTTTATCAAATACTACTTTTGGTTTTAATAGTCATAGATAAGTAAATGTTGAAACTAACATTAACAAATGGGTATAACCCCGGTGGCCCTGGCCACATTCCACCCATTGGCCCTTGTCAACGGCTCGTAATAATCCCCATCCACTAAATTGGTCTATCACACTCTCTCCTCTCCACCTGCAGCTGGCACTGGCGCCGTTTTACTGTAACTGCTGTCGCATCATCTAAGTGGATGCTGCATACTGGTGTAGCTGAGGAGAGATTCCCTGATATGATTGTAAAGCACTTTGGCTGTACCGTAGTATATATGAAAGAGCTAAATCCATTCATTCATTCATAAAGATTAATAAATGCAGTAGAAGTGCAGTTCATTATTAGTTCATGTTAACTAATGAAACCTTATAGTAAAGTGTTACCAGAAAATAAATTCAAAGGGAAATCAAGTCCATTTTCTAACCTCCACAAAACGATATTTTGTCTCGTTTTAAGCAAAAACTCACTTGATATTAATACATTTTTCAGAAAAAAAAAACTTATGTAATTTTGCTAGTGAAGTAAATGTATCTTGATTTAATAATGATTGGATATTCCTAGAGGAAAACAAGACGATAATTCAGAGTAAGAAAATCATTTTTGCAGTTTTTGAGGTACAGACCAAAATGTAAGCAATTATTTACTGAAAATCCTCTCAGCGTAGCTCTCAAATCACATTCAATTCAAATAAGGTGTCAAGAAGTTTGACGTCAATGATGTCAAGCCTCATTGATGTCAAACCAAGCAAAAAGAATCTTGACGAATGAGATTTGATAACTAATTTATAAAACTACTTAATAATGACTCAAATTTAACACACAAAGCTGTCCTGTGGCTTTACGAAATGTGGCACAGGAATGATTTGGACTACTTTTATGTGGCTTTTTATCACTTTTTGGAGCTATACAGCCCCATTCCCCTTTATGAAAAAGAACAGTCTAGATATTACGCAATATGTCTTCTTTTGTGTTCCAGAAGAAAGAAAGTCATGAGGGTTCAGAATAACATAAGGGTGAGAAAATGATTACATAATTTTCATTTTTGAGGGAACTAGCCTATTCCTTTAAGCAAAACCAATATTTGAGAAAGGAAAAGTTAAACATGAACATCATTTCTCTTTGAGAAAAATATTTAAATTTCACAAATACAAGCATGTTACTAGTTTCCTTAGTCATCCTTTAACCAAAAATGAAGAGTGTACACACCCACGCACATACAGCTAAACTTCCACCTGTAATCTAGTGTAAAGCGTAACATTTCTCTTCCAGCAGTGAGATCCCTGTAGTCTTCTCTGTGTGTAAGTATTTTTAACAGGTGTCCCCATGCGATTAACGTCAGGGAATAGGGCTTTTGTCACACTTTGAAATCTTTAACCGAAACCCTCCAGAGATATGCTCTCTTCTCTACACAGCACTTTTTTTATCCATCTTCCCCCCCTCTCTTTTTATTATAACACATCTTATGAAAGTCACCCTGCAGTGAATATAGCCAATAATGGTCGCAAGTGAAATCGTAAGCAGATGGAAAAGTAATGCAAGTTGAGGGATCGGCAAAAAGAGTGACCCAATCCTTAAGCAACCAAACTTACGCAATATACATGGCAGATACAGCTCCTCAGACCCAAAAAATAAAAATAAAAAAAATGCGAAAAATTAAATAAAATACTTG
This sequence comes from Pimephales promelas, assembly GCF_016745375.1. The sequence goes on from NW_024121599.1 coordinate 316,309, forward strand.
AAGTCCAGTTAAACTTTCCTTCCATAAAATAACTATCCTCACCCCCCCCCCCCCAAAAAATAAAAATAAAAAACAAAAAAAAACAACAACAACAACATAATACAAAAATACATGAGCAAATATATAACTACCAAATAAATAAGTACATACATAAAAACGCTGACCTTTCACTACTGCATCACACAAGCAAGCAAATGAATAAAAACCCCTAAAGGGACAAGGTGATGAAAAAAAAAAATGAGATGGGAGGAAAAAAATACTTTTCAATGCTTTTTCTCTTGCAAAAGTTTGTGTTTGCTCGCAAAACCTTTGCGTTCCCTAACAAAACTTTTGGATTCTTTGAGCAAACAAAATTTTGGCGGGAACTCAAAACTTTTGCGAGAGAATGTATTGACATAATTTTCTCTCCAATCTAGAACTGTCAAAAAGTACCGACTTCGGTACCAAGTCAGAACTGAAATTTTAAAACTGTTTGAGCGCTGTTGGGTGGAACCGTAAACACCTCTGATTGGCCATTGTACTCACGTACTAATCGGATATGTCTGTGATTAGCTACAATGATCAACGCTTCAAAAATATATGTAAATATACATCACAACAAATATGTCGCTCTTCACCGATACACAGATACGGAAGTCTTTGAAAGGATTTGTGCTTACAAACACTAGCTTTCAAAACACTTTCAAACACTTCCGTGTGCTCTCAAACACTGCGCCGTTGATCATTGTAGCCAATCACAGACATATCTGATAAGCACGTGAACACAATGGCAAATCAGAGGTATTTACGACTCCACTCAACAGCGCTTAAAGCGTCACAATTTTAAAATTTCAGTACCGACTTGGACTCAGTACAGACAACACTAATCCATTTTTTTTTCCATCACCACATAGAGGCTACACCACATCATGCCAATCAACTGATTTCTTTAGAACTTGACTGTTGAAAATCCACTTTGTTGTACATAGACCTATCCACATGAGGTCCTACTGCTCACAATGTCAAGGCATTGAAGGCTTATAAAAGTAGTGTGCATTGTTGTAAAAATGAAAGCCTCAAAGACTGGCTGTCCATCCAAAAAGAGTGATAAGGACCCTGGCCACTCATGTTTACTAAACCTGTGCCAGCATCTAGACTTGCCAACTGGCACTTACAGAACTGTAGGACTAAAAAGACTGAAGAAAAGGTTTCTCATATATCTCTGGCTTGAATTCCAAACACCATTTCTGATGAAAACTTACTTCGCAAATACCATGAAGTCAAGGAGGTTCATTTATCAAGGTTTTTTATGGGCTATAGATTTGCTAGATTTGATAATTTGAAGGAACTAATTGAATGGAACAAAACACAAAGATGTCAGCAATGGAAGAAACTCACCAGTCTTAGACTAAGACAATGAGCCATATTTGTTGTGTGGAGAGGTTTTTGGATCTCTAATTGGCACAAAGAATTTGCCAAGATTTAATCCCCACAGAAGAATGTGTTCAGAGACCTTGAGATTACAGTTTACAGATGATCCACAAAGCATCTTTATGTGCAAGACAGTGAAAACTGACCAAATTCAGTTCTGCAAATCTGGTAGACTTGCAGCCTACTAAAGTCTCACAGCTGTAATCCCTACCAAAGGCAGCTCTGCAAAATAGTGAATGAAGTACCTGCATTTAGATGTCAATGGAGGATTCCAAAAAGTCCAGGCAATGGCAAAAAGAAGTTTCAATTCATTTTGAAATACGTCAGTGAAAAACTTTATGTGCTGAATAATTTCTAGGTGCACTGGGATATTTTACACATCACAATCTCTTTAATATCTATTTATTTCTCCTAAACGGCATTGAGATAAACTGGAGAGCAAATGGAGACTTTGGATTTTTCTCCCAGGAAAAAAATTCCATTAAACACCTTGGTAGATGTCAAACAATGTTTCAAACTGGGCTAAAATTTGCCAAGAAAAAAACATTTAACAACCAAACACCAGAAATATGGTCCCTTGCAAGAGGACCATAATAATTGTAGGTCCTTGAAATCAAGAAGTTTGAAAACCCCTGATCTAACAAGACCCCTTCCACCTCAAAAATACATATGCGAGACATTAGTGAGACATCTCATGCTTTCAAAAATTGGATGTTGGCATATATGAATACCGGTTGCAATCTGATTTTGTTTATTTGAATTATAATGCTCCTAAAGATAGTATCAGGGTTTATTGGGTGTGAGTTAGCATTTGAAAGGCGTGTGGCAGTGGAATGTGCCAGTGAAAATCTGGCATTTAACAGATTCTTTCTGCTCTCCTTAACATAGAGTCTTGGGCCCTGATAAAGGACAGCGTTTATTAACACTATGGATCTCTGCTTTTAATGAGGCCCCGACACATAACCACACACATACATTCAACCAGAAGTCCATACTAATGCATGCATGGTCACAAATGCACACAGCCCCAAAGAGTGAGGATAAAAGATTCAAGGAGAAACAAATTTCTGACAGGCAGAATGAGCCATTGATCTATAGGTTCACTCATTCTGCTGCAGTTACTCACTTCATTGGCGTCAAATGTGCTGAATGAACTCAACTAAACAGGCTGAGAACCGTGCAGCAAACCATCTTATAATCAACCAACACAATATTCAGAGTATTAGTCAATCAAAATGGGGTTTAAACCTTAACAACTTAAGACTTAAACTTAAACATTTACATTTGGTAACCCCCGATCGTCAACATTTGGTTATATTCTTAGAATCCAACGTCAGCATCTCAGTCCAAACGATTAAGACTGGAACCTGAACAAACCAGCAAGGATCAGTCCTTAGTCCAACAGAAATAAACCACTCTGAGCTACTAATGACAAACAAGTTGCTGTTTGTCACTAGTAGGTGATCCTACTCGACTGTCAAATTCATCTGTGTCTGTCAGTGGATCACGTGAACTTCATTGTTTGCACATTTGCTCATCGTATAGCCAATGGCCAAACTTGATAGGAAACCAAAACATCACAGATATGCCACGTTTGGTTGCCTTCAGCATGGTGTGTGAATGCTTTTAGTGCAGTCAATTAAATCATTGTACACACAGATTTGGCATTTGGACATGTGTTTTGCATTTTTTCCAACTGTAATTGTGCATAAGTGAAGTGACAATTTTGTTAACCAAACATGTCCAAGCTCAAATGAAAAATAGTCAGCTAAAATCTGAATTAAATTTTAAATGTGATTTAAGGACCAAACCAACCAGAAACTTTGAACTTCGGCAGACTTTGAAACGCTTCAGACCAATGCCACTGCCAACACCTCACTACGATTGGCTGACAGCTGTCTCTTATTTGCATAAAGTTATGAAGCATTTATCATCTTTTGATGCTCTCGCCTCGTGCTCTGAACCGCTGTCAATCACACAATCCCTCATGCAATCCTGCTGCTCAGTTTCAGGGGTCAAGGTTTAGCATTGCCCTGTTAGCACCTGCTAGTAATGTAGATGCAGAAAGTCCACAGATGGTTTGTGTGTGTATTCTGACGAATTAATACGTTTTCAGCAAAAGCGACAGAAAAGACATTTATGTCACAAAAGATACATGCTTTAAAAATTGTTCTTTTGAACTTCCTATCCATCAAAGGACAGAAATGGTATTAAAAATATTGAGCATCACAACTGTTTTCAATGTTGATGATAGCAAATCAGCATATCACAAGGATTATGTGACACTGAAGATTGGTGTAATGATCCTGAAAATTCCGCTTTGCCATCACAAGAATATATTTATTTTTAAAATATATTCAAATAGAAAGCCATTAATTAAAATATTTTTAATAAAATTACTGCATTTTTGATCAAATAAAATGCAGGCTTTGAAAGACTTCATAAAAAAAAAAAAAAAAAAACTGTACAGACCCCAAACTTTTACACAGTAGTGTATTTAACGTATATATAATTGCGTTGGGAATGTTAACGGATAGCTGTCGCATGTTACTATAATACTTCTCAGCTCAAGTGCAGTAATGTCCAGCAAACTGCCAGCTATCATTGAAAATGAATGATGGTTGCTGCAAATTACTCTTTAAACACCCTTAACATGTCACAACTGACCTAAGATTTAATAATAAAAAAAAATAATAAGCCATGCTTAAACGCAATTAAAGTTTATGCACCCCTCTAAATCTTGGAGGCAGCGTATGCAATGCTGAAAAATGCCACCTGCAACCGTAACACCTGTATCTGTCCAATATAAACAGGTGAGTAACAGCACTTCAACACCGCACTCTCATATCCATCAGCACCATATGTCGCTCGAGAGGGCCCTGGGGACATGGTACAATGCGCTGCAACCGAACTGACAAGTCTGACATCCTCGCGACAGGGGGAAAAAAGTCCCTGTGAATTACAGTAAAGCTACAATAACCCACCCAGTCACTGTATCTACCCCCCTCTCACTCTCTCTCTCTCTCTCTCAAAGTGGTCAGTTTTCAAAGTCTGCTGCAGACTCACCAATGAAGACGGGTTACATTCAAGAGCAAAAAGCAGAAGAGGAGGATGAAAAGGTAAAAAAAAGAAAGAGAACAATTATGTGCACGCTGAAAAAGAACAGGACAGGCAACAAAAAAAAAAAGAAAACGAGAGAGAGAGAGAGAGTTTGGAGCACTGACAGAACTCACCGTTTGTTGCAGGTCAGGGATGCCTATGCGGACGACCAGTGTGTTGCCCTGCGGATCCTCCATGGGGCCGGCGTGCGGAGAGCGGGAGCTGTCCCCCCGGCTGGTGCTGGGAAGAGGCTGCGCAGGGCGAGAGTAGATGAGGAGAGGGAGAGAGAGAGGCAGTGAGAGAGGGAGAGAGGGGGGGAGGGCAGAGGGGGGCTCAGACGGGAGATCAGGCTGCTGCTGTGGACGATCTCTGGGCTGGGAAGGCTCATGTTTGCCCGAGCCCGCACTCACAGGCATGCTCTGTGTGTGTGGAGCTCCGACTGCATAGTGCCTCGCTCACGCATACGCGTGCACGCACACACACACACAGGGAGCTGCTGGCACAGATGCACAGGGAGAGAGAGCGAAAGCGGTGAGGAGAGATGCGATAGAGAGAGAGAGAGAGAGAGAGAGAGAGAGAGAGAGGAGGGGGGTTAGATGTGTACTGTGATTAAGCATTTTAAGCATCAAACCTGTAGGCTATAATGCCAGGTTAACACATTTCTGAATAAAACATATTACAACAGTATCATTAAAGGGTTAGTTCACCCAAAAATGAAAATTCTGTCAGTATTTACTCACCCTCATGTTGTTCCAAACCTCTATGTGTTTATTTGTTCTGCTCAACACAAAGGAAGATATTTGGAAGAATGTTTTAATCAAACAGATCTCATTCCCTATTGACTACCATAGTAGGAAAAAATACATACTATGGTAGTAAATGGGGAATGAGATCTGTTTGATTAAAACATTCTTCCAAATATCTTCCTTTGTCTATAGCAGAACAAATAAACACATAGAGGTTTGGAACAACATGAGGGTGAGTAAATACTAACAGAATTTTCATTTTTGGGTTTAACTAACCCTTTAAATAATGCAAAATATTGGATTAGCTCACAAAACAATTCAAATAATCTGATGTTGATGATCTCTTACTGTAACAGCCTTTTGGAATTCTGGAATTTATATTAGATTATATTGTTGACCCAGGTAACTAATACACTAGATTCATGTCTCTTGTTACACTCTGCACTACTTTAAAATTAAACTCCAATCACATGATCCTTTAGAAATCATTCTAATATCCTGATTAGAATGTGATTATTATACTGATTAGAATTCACATGATTAGCAATGTTGTGTTATTTTTTTGAAAACTGTGATGCTTTTTTTTTCAGGATTCTTCAAATAGAATGTTTTCTTGTAGCATTAGCCTATAAATGCCTTTACTGTCACTGTGTACAGTTTGAACCATTGGATGTGTCCTTGCTGAATAAAAGTATTAATTTTTTTTAAAAAACATTACTGACCACAAACTTTTGTTATATAAACATATAATTATATAAAAAAAGATGGAAATAATTTTAACCTGTGGCTATCATAACAACATAATTAAATAAGGCAAAACGATCAGATCAGATATACTGTATACGTCTTAATGCAGGTCTCTGTGGAATACTTGATTCTGGATTCTGGTACTTCTCACATTACAATAAAATAAACTCCTAAATCAATCATTTTTTATTCAACCATAAAAGGATAATGTACTTTTTCACCCAAATCATCATTGCAAAATAAAACCATTCAGGGTTTACATATTTGATAACTGACAGAATTATAGTGTAAAATGAAAAGAGATGCAGGAAAGGGAAACCTGTGGGCTTTGCAGTTTAACACACAATCCGACAGATTACAGATTAAATGATGAAATCAGATATACAGAGAATTCTACGATCTAATAAATTTGATATGTAATAATTGGCAGAGTTACAGTGTGAGAACTGAAGCAAATGAGAGAGAGAGAGAGAGAGAGAGAGAGAGAGAGAGAGAGAGAGATTGAGAGAGAGAGAGGCTGTTGAACTGCTACGATATTGATTTCAAGCAAATATTGCCTTCACAGTCCACAGCCAAGCATCAACTACCAACACTATCTGACATAGTTTGGTGTGTGTTCACAAATTGGCGAGTGTCATCTCATGATGTCAGTAAATGTGTGTGTGCGTGTGTGTGTAAATCAACATTTTATCAGGTTGACTGAATCCTATGCAGCATGACTAGAGCAGTGCGGCAGGATAACATCAAAAATCACCAATAAATGCTTCAAATGCCTACGGTCTGCTGCCTGCGTTCAAGTCAGTTTTTCATGCACGCTTGGGGGCTTGCATCATGTTCAGGCTTGTAATTATTAATAATAAACAGTGAATCCATGCAGTCCAGTTCAACAAAGTGCCGAATGCACTGAAACAGCACATACCACACGTATATGCAACTGCAAGATAATTCAAGCAAATGCATGACACTATCAGCTTGCGTTATGTACTCATAGTGAACTCCCCCTAGCAAGCAACCAAATTGCTTGTAAGAAACAAATAAAGCAAGAAAGCCTGACATGTAATCAACACAGAGTAAAAGAGTTATAGATTCACCACAGGAATCCCTTCCCACCCATCATATGATGTCATAGTGCTAGAGCACCCGCTATTGGCTTCATCTGTGCCACTGACTCCTGCTCTCTTTTGATCACATGCACTCGCCTTTGTCTCTGATGGCCAAAATCTGATTGACCTCATGTCATTGTTCCACTTTATTATGCAGTTCATCTCAATCTCGTCCGCTCCTATGACAAGCTTTCTCTCTTCCTCATTTCTTTGTTACACTGTTCATCATTCACGCTCTCTCTCTGTGTACATTGATATTTCCTTCAATTTGTCTTATTTGGCAGCATAATTGCATGTCTAAGTCTTTCTAGCGTTAAAACTCATGGGCATATTATTTTTTAAACGGTCATTTTCCAGTGTGAACACACAGGGCTGGGCTTTATGTTATGCTGCCTCTGTGGGAGGTTAAAGCAACACCATGGAACTTTTCCTCTGCGGTCGCCCTACTGGTTGGAAACTAAATTGTCCATTAACGCAATCGTAAGTAATTTAGCCTACTGTCGCACGCTCGCTTGTTGTTTATCCAGCACCGGCTTTAGAATGAACGATGTCCACAGACAAGTTAGAGTATGTTACATGATTTCATGAAAGGATGATGTATTGCGTCATCAAAAAACAAAATAATGACTATTGTAACGCTTGACGTAAGGCAGTCGAACTTTGTAGTTCTTTTTGTGCTCGGGTTACTACCCGAAGTTCCGTAATGCCAGTAAAAGTGATACAGACCCCGTCAGGCTATGGCAGAAGTGCCTTTCACCCTGTTACGACTTGATGAACCAGTGATAAGATTTTGGAAACATTATTTTAAGGTAAAAAATGTTACATATTGTTGTTTAATAATAATGAAAATTATGTCATTAATGTCCCACCCATGTCGTTCCAAGTCCGTAAGACCGTTCATCTTCGGAACACGGTTTAAGATATTTTAGATTTAGTCCGAGAGCTTTCGGTGCCTTCGTTGAAAAGCATTGCCACCCCTAGAATTACCACAGTATAAGATAACAATGTAAGCAGTGTTTCCTGTACCTGTATAAATTGTCCTTGTAAAGTCAACTTAATTTTGCCGTCTGACGAAAAAAAAATACAATGACATCAATATCATTGAAACTCATAGCAGAGTTAGGTAAGAATCTTATGCCGGCTTGTCTTAAATCCAGTTTAAAATCTTGTTTAAAAATTAAGTTAAAGTGCCAAGAATTTACAGGATTAAAGGGTAGTCAGAAATTTACTATGAAATTAATACATGCTGGTCTGGGTCATTGTCTTACGAATTACTGTGAATCAACAACAAAATCACAGTAATTTACTGCACTTGTTTTGCTGTGAATTCACATGATAAAGTTGTCTTTAACCATGCCGCTATACTGTTTACCATTGTAACCGTTTTGAAGTAATCACCATAAAGGTGATTAGTGTTCAACGATGTGTGTTAGTGTTTGACGATTAGTGTTAAAATGATGATAAGCAAGAATATAAAATAAGCTAATTGGCAGATTTTAAGTTAGTCAAACTATCCTTTAGTGTCAAGTTGCTGCCTTAAATTTTTAAGTCAAATCAACTTTTTTAAAGTCATTTCAACTTAAATTACATGAGTTGAAATTACATAAATACAAAAATTAAATGAGTTGAATCTTGTATAAAAAGTTTAAAATAGCTTAACTTATTTTGCAATGTACAAACGTGTGACCTGAATGATCATATAATATTTTACAGTGTGATATACAGTGTCTTGATTTGGTGCCCTGGATTTTGACTTTTAAACCATATAGATGATTACTCTGTGGCAATATAACCGTTTCACATAATCATGAACACAAATGTGTATGTCAGGCCATTAATCCACAAAAACAATGCAAGGGCACTTGCTTTGGTGTTGTCACCCCTCATAGTCTTCACGCCACCCCTTTGCCACCCTATAAATAATTTTCTAGATCCGCCCCGTCAAGGAAGTCGGTAAGTTGCTTAATTCACTGCTGCAATCAGCTTTAATCTGAAAATCAGTCAACGTTACATACACAAACCCAATATGAGAGCAGTGTGTCAAGATGATTAAACACGCTGCATGCAGTGCCTTGTGCGTATGCATGAACTAACCAAGAGCAACATGCATAATATAGCTTTTACTGCTCATACTGTATATAAATGACAAATAATATCACATTTAAAACCGTATAATGATCCTTAGCTTATGTTGTGGAAGCCTGGTAAGTCTGATTCTGTTTCAGGTCATTTCCCAACACCATTTCCGCTTTCTTCCCCAGTCATTTACTCTCTCATTAAAGAATGTCTTCATCAATAATGGCTAAAAAAAATAACATCTGCGGTATGACTTCGTGTAGACATTTCTCAGTGACTGGCACCAGCTCAAAGACAGATTTAGCAGAACAATAGGCCTGTGATGCTAATATCAGCAGAACTCAGCTTCACTATTTCAAATAAATAGTCTTTAGTCTATAAAATAGTATTTAGTCTATAAAAGACAGATAAAAAGGAACTTCCTTTAAAAAGGAACTTTTCTGAGAAAACAGCAACAAAAAACAATTAAAGCTGCAAGCAGCGATGAAAGGGCCCTTGCACCCGTGCTAATGCCACCCAGTGGCTTTAGCAAGGTGGGCAATGTCCTTTTAAGCGGGTAAATATAGGTGGAGTATGTCAGAGTCAGTTACAAAAATGTCCTTTATTATGGGAATAATAGCATACGTTATTACTCAGATAAGTATTGCTAGCATGTTTCTTGAATGTTTAGAACTCAATGGTATATTTAATGTGTACTACATCACACTGTTAAATATGTCACTTTTTGTTGCCAGTAGTTGGCGCTATAACTATATTTTGGATTAGGACACCTAGTCAGACTAGGACACTTTTAAAACAGGTTCAATTTGCATACTTAAGTTACAACAACTTCATTTTGCATGTGTTAGCACTTAGCTAAGTGTTTGCTAGCATTCTCGTATGTTGTTAGCACGTTTAGCGTTTTTGGTGGCACTTATTTTTATGTTTATTAGGAGTCCACAACAGTGTTAAAGATGCCACTTCCTGTTGCCAGCAGATGGAGTTATGATTAACTAAATTTGAGCAGGGATGAGTTCAGGAAACAACTCTTATCAAAAAAGTGAAGTTGTTTCTCCAAAGCAGAACGTTAGCTGAAGTAGTAGTCAACTATTTTCACCCATTCAAGAAAACACTGGAATAAAAAGGTCCATTGATTGACCAAAAAGGAAACACATTCCTTAATCATAGGACCTTATAAAGTCAAACGGAATAGCCCAGGAAAGCCATTGCTTCCACTATTCACATGCTTGCCTATTTCTTCAGGCATACTACCTGGTTACTCATCCATGATGATGATTAGCACCCCCTAATGTTCTAGAGAAATATAAAATCTAAGGTAACAGAGTTAAAGCTGTTACAAACTTCAATTAGCATTTCTAGCATGCTTTGTAACTTAGCTAAGTGTTGCTAGCATGTTTTAACATGTTTCTTGCATGTTTAGAACTCAATGGCATTTTTAGCATGTTGCTAGAACGGCATCAACGTGTTAAACATGACACTTCCTGTTGCCAGTAGGTGGCGCTATTACTAAAATTGAATATTATCATGTAGATGTGTTCAGGCCATTACTCTTATCAAACGTGTGAAGTTTGGGGCAGATTGGACATTCTATTCCTGAGTTACAGCAAATTCCTATTTAATTGCAGTATAGTAAAAGAAATGGACACAGCGACCCAATTGATTTAAATGGAGAAAATTGAAGCCTGTTGAAAGCTGATAGCCAGGCGTACTGCGCAAGTTCAAACTGAGCCTGTCACATGAGCAACCTATGTCTTCTAGTTGCTGGTCCGAGTGAAATCTGAATAATTCCCTTCCGAATGTCAAAGAGACGGAGAAAGTGAGTATTAGATGTCCATGAGCTTAGCCTGGATGCCAGCCGAACTCCGCCCACAACATTTTTTGGTCGGGAAGTTCGGTCTGGACTCGATCCATTGAGGAGAAATTATGATCAGTCAAAAAATGAACGGGCCAATCAAATTGCCAGGGCGGGCTTTAAACGATGATGGACAGATGATCTGCAAGGACGTAATCATCACGTTATCAAAGAGCACTAACTGATTTCTCTCAAACATGACTGCAGCTGGAGAATTGAGATGTATAGATTCTGTCGGGTCTGTTGTAAAATAAATCGACAGCACATTAATTTTAATAGACAAACAGAGAACTGCAATCAAGGCATTTGTCGATCAGAAAGATATTTTTGGCGTCCTTCCTACATGATTCGGGAAATGTGTAACTTATCAGCTGGCTCTGACGGTCGCTAAGAAGATGGGACGTAATGAAAAGCCTGTGGTCGTTGTGGTTTCTCATTTGGTCGCAAGTAAGTAAAGAAGCAACACTCGTTATTTAATTTCTAAAATAAGTAAGTTCTGTAGTTGAAAACTGCGCTATGCAAAGGAGTTGACTACTGCGTTGCTTTGATTGGTTGTAGGTTTACCGACTATCCAATTGAGTGCAGAGGGTTTTTTTTTTTTTTCCTGGTTCGGTTAAGATACGCCTCATAATCAAAGCCTAAGGGAGCGGTATCAGACTCATATCCTCTCTTGAATATGAGTATGACGAAGTCAGGCTACCATGAGCTAGCAGCAGGACCAACTTTAATACTCTCTATGGGCTTTTCCCTCGACTTTATCGGACTTTATGCCCCCCCGATTGCCTGCAAGCTTCTCCTCCTGTCTATGGTCATTTCTCTACTGTGCGACGAAGAGTCCATTCGTTATGACGCAATCGTTAGCCTATTTTTACAAAAACTGCTTCTACGGGGCCATAACGTAAGATACAAGGTAATGAAGCCTTTTATACATTGTCGTGTTTCTTTAGAAATAAATAATGGACAAATGGAGTCTTTGGATGCCGCAGATGTAAAATTATTCGCTTGTCGATTGTCAAAGTGACGCCAAAATGAATGGGAGTCAATGGAATGCTAAGAGCAGGTGAAGTTCTGCTACAATGGCGGCTCCCGTGAGGCTTCAACTTCCGCCTGATGGATTACCCCCTTGGTAATAGCATGCTTTAGCACTTAGCTAAGTGTTTGCAAGCATGTTTTAGCATGTTTCAAGTATGTTGTTAGCATGTTTAACACTTGCTGCCACTTTTTTATTTGCTATCAGGAGTCCAGAAAAGTGTTAGACGCCACTTGTGGCGCTATGACTGTAACTGAATACGAGCATGGACATGTGTTCAGGACAGAACTCTTATCAAACGTGTGAAGTTTGGGACAGACGGGACATTGCCTTTTTGAGTAACAACAACGTCTTGTTTTATTGAAATAGCATGCTTTATTGCATGAATTACGAAGTTTGGGGCAGATTGGACGTTTCATGCCTGACTCAGCAAATTCATATTTAAATACAGCAATAGCATGCTTTAGCACTTAGCTAAGTGTTTGCTAGTATGGTTTAGCATGTTTCAAGTATGTTATTAACATGTTTAGCACTTTTTAAGTGCCAGCAAATTAGGAGTCCATAACAGTGTCAAACATGTCACTTTCTGCTGTCAGCAGGTGGCGCTATGACTGTAGCTGAATGTGAGCATGTACACGTGTTCAGAAAAGCTCTTATCAAAAACTCTTATCAAACGTGTGAAGTTTGGGGCAGATGGGACTTTGTTTGCCTCAGTTACAGCAACTTTCTGTTTCATAGCAAAACATTGAAATTTGTCAGACCACCGAGGGCATCCTTCGACGGAAACTCAAGATCTTCGCAATTTAACGTCGCAGGGCCTTAAGATTACACTCACCAAATTTAAAATTTATCAGATTAAAACTGTAGGAGTTTGTTAAAACACGACAATTCCAAGAGGGTCCTTACACCATCTGATACAATGTGTGAGACTCTAAGTTTCTGAGGAAGTTGTTGTTGATACAATACAATGGAAGTTGAGGCAAATCCGTCAGTGATCAGTCGGGCTTGTGCGAGCAGAAGCAGATGAAAGGGTCTCACACATTCTGTGAGTCTCTGAGCATGTGCACCACATCCAGATGGAGAATGAGCAGTGAACCCCAGTCACCACAGCGGATGTTCAAATCATACCACTGCCATCTGCCCAGAACACACAACGCTGAGACACTCATCTAATGAACTTTACATAAATGCTACAATGATTTATTTTACATTTATAATGCATTATATGTGATATTTGTTTATAAATCCAACGCATTCTCATCCTTTAACGTCATATAGAACGCTATATGACAAAACGGCGCTATACTACGCACATGGCACCCGTTATCGTTAATATAACACGTGCTGTGAGGGCTAAGTTTAGGTGTGGGGTAGGGTGTGCGTGTCATATTCACGCTAAAGGATTTATAACGTCTTGGGTTCGCGTGTTATATTACCGATAAAGGGTGCCATGTGCGTAGTATAGCGCCGTTTTGTCATATAGCGTTCTATATGACGTTAAAGGATGAGAACGGGCTGATAAATCACACCTGATGTAACAACAATTTCCACGAATTTTGACATTTTTTTTTGTGTGGTTGCAAAGTTTAAAATAACAAACAAACAAAAAAAAAGAAGTTTACAATATATATATATATATATATATATATATATATTAATATATTATATATAAAAATAATATTCCCAACCATTAATATTATACAGTTCATGACACCTTTGATTTACATTCAATTATTTATTATTAAATTAATTCATTAAATATAATTAAATTATATAGTCTAAATTGATTGGGGAAAATGTATCTACGTAATTTATTTAGTGGTTTATTTTATTTAAATTACAAATTTTGCACACACACACACACACACACACACACACACACACACACACACACACACAAATAAAAATCAATAATTAATTGGAAGTTATTAAAAAAAAACCATTATAAAACTTAAAATAATATTCCCAACCATTACTATTACACGCTTCAAGACACTTTTGATTGAGTCGGTTAAAACAAAATAATCCAGTATAAAATAATCTGGAAATTTACCTACTGAAATGAGAGAAAAAATGGGCAATAATCAATATAGTACCGATATATTATGCATCCCTAGCAAGAACATGTCCTGCCCCATCATGAGCGCTGACTCAAACCAATCTACAAGGTACCACATGCCTACATAACCAGTGACAAAACTACTGTAGAAAAAGAAATGTTTGTATGCTACTGTTGTCCTACTATTAATCTATTTGCATGGTCAATGCTGCTGTCACTACTCAGGTACTTGTGTCAATCTCTAACAGGCGCATCTGTTACAGTTTGTAATATATTCAAAAAACTATTGCCGACAAGTTTAATTCCAGAGCTGTAACTCACTCCATTTGTTTGAAAAGTCTCCAAGGACAGAACAGAAATGAAGGTGAAGGGTAAATAACAGCAAGTCAAGAAAGTGAGGAAGATCGTGATTGTGCTGCTCGAAGAGGCTCTGCCTGTTAAAATGATGCTTAAAAGTTGGTGGTGTCAGATTTCATCTCCATTACATCATACCCCACTAAAGATAGACTATCTATAGACTGGAGCTGGCCATCACAGCCTTTACAACTACACACACGCTCGTTTCCAAGCATGTACATGTAAGCGAATGTGCTGCATTCTCCAAAGCAAGTTCTGTTGTATGCTAAAATACTTGAATTTGTTGGCAGGCTAAGTGAGGTTATGGGGTTTATGATCGTAAGATCGTTATGGGATTTAAGATGGTTCCTACACAACACAAGATGCATGTTGCTGCTCTGCCTATATCGCTCCTGCATAAGGTCTCCAATGATTCCCCTATTTTCAATCTTGCTGTCAAACAAAGTGAATTATTCATGTTCTCACTGTACACTGGCTCTGTGCACAAACTGGGCAATGTATGCACATTTTTATTATGGCCGAAGCTTGAGCATATCCAATGTCAGGACTAAACATCTGCCCCTAAAAATCCCTTGAGGGTTGATCTGAATCAGCCCGGATGTGGACCTAAATCTAGATCTTCTTCTGAAAAAAAAAAATCTCTCACCACCAAAATCCAGACTTCAGGGTCTCTCGAGTTTATATGATACCAAATAGCGTGAATAATATTGTTAATGTTTTATTAATGGCTGCTGGATTCCTTTGATAATGAATACAAATTTCATTTTATTTATGTAAATGTATCATCTTTCATGTAAACCCTACTTTGTGGATCCTTTTACACAACAAAATGCTGTACTTATCAATGTTAGCTGAGGGGTTTTTTTCTTCTTTTTCTTTTTCTTTTACAGCTGCATTGAAAGATCTTCAGGGGAAGTTCAAACATCTTGATGCGCTTCTTTATCCCTTTATCCCTTCTGTATATTTACAGATGTAATGACGAGGATAAAATGGCATGGAAAATAGAATCTGAACACTGAGTAATCAGCCAACAGCACAAACAGAAACATACCTCCAGGGTTCCGTACGACACAACAAACAAATCTCACCAACCATGAGATCATCTGGGTTACGTTTGTAAAGCTCATTCACGTTACATTGCATGACAACGAATGGGGTTTCGCTTATAAAGCCTATCAACTCTGAGTATTACAAAACGAGCCAATGACAAAGAAATGCCATGGGTCTGTGGAATTTGCATGGCGCAACTCCGCCCGTGGGTATAAAAGGATGACGCCGGCAACGTGCAGATATGTTTCTTCACTGAGGAGCCAAGACTGAGCTCAGGCGATCCCCACAGTACAGCGGAAGTGGCAGGGAACGAGGGTGGTGGAAAATACACAGAAAATACACATATGACCCAGAGGGAAGCATATGGAGAAAACTGGGGTGTCCGGCCACAGGTGGAGTATTTCAACCCCAGGGGTGGCAAGGTGGCTTGCCAAGGGAAAGTTTTACAGTGGGAAAGAGAGTTTTACAGTGGAATACACATGTGGGGGTCGCCCAGAGGGGGGACCATGCACAAGGATGCACCTAGCCAACGCACAGGCAATAGACACTGGCGTTGACGTCAGCAGTGCTGGAGGAACTCAGGGCTTGAGGAGGAAGCTCACCTGAGGAAAATATCGCACGTATCCAGTCTGTGGAGTGGAATGGTGAGCAAGAGAAGACACCTGAGCGGGTCCGGTACTATCTGGTTGAAGCACATGATCCACTCGGAGATTGCAGAATCTGGTGAATGTGTTGGGTGTCGCCCAGCCTGTAGCTCTGCAGATGTCTGTTAGCGAGGTGCATTACAATAGAGCTCAAGAGAACGCCACACTCTCTCAGTGGAGTGGGCAGTCACACCAGAGGGCATGGTTGACCTTGCTGCTGGTAAGCCAAAGCAATGGCAACCACTATCCAGTGAGACAGCCTTTGCTTGGAGAGAGCCTTTCCCTTCAGCTTCCCACCATAACAGACAAAGAGCTGGTCTGAGGTCCTGAAACACTGTGTTCTGTCCATATTGGTGTGGAGAGCATGTACTGGACAGAGCACAGGCAAGGCTGGGTCTGCCTCCTCCAGGGGCAGCACTTGCATGTTCACCACCTGGTCCTAAAAGGGAGTGGTGGGAACCTTAGGCATATCCATGCCGGGGTCTCAGGATCATCTGACAGTTAGCCGACCTGAACTCCAGGCACGCTTTTTCAACAGAGACCCTACCCTCTACCCTCTTGCAATCAGCAAAGCTTTCTTCATACACAGAAAATTAATCTCCACTGATTGCAGAGGCTCAAAGGGAGCACTCTGCAGGGCAGTTAGAACCACTGAGAGGTCCCAAGAGGGAACGAGAGGAGGGCGAGGAGGATTCAGTCTCCTCGCTCTTCTCAGAAACCTGACAATCAGGTTGTGCTTCCGTACGGACTTACCTTCCATTGTATCATGGCAAGCGGCAAAAGCAGCAATAATTTGAGGGTGGAGGGAGACAGCCTTCACTCCAACCAATCTTGAAGGAAGGAAAGGAAAGCACAACACTGATCGGACACCTCTGGGGGTCTTTATGGCGAAAAGAGCAACAGTTGACGAAGAGGTTCCACTTCCACGCATCGTGACTCGTGGACGACGCTCTAGCTGAAGGGATGGTAGCCACCACCGCTGGTGGTAGGGTTTTCAAACCTGCCTCGTCCCGTCCAGAAGCCACACGAGGAGGTTCCAAATATCGGGACGAGGGTGCTATAAAATACAAATAGGTTGCTATAGGGTCCTTCCTCAGAGGAATTGACCAGGGAGGTGCTGTCGCGAGGAATACGAGTTTGTAGAACCAGGTCCGGGTGGGCCAGTGCAGCCCGACCAGAATGACCTGCTCCTCATCTTCCCTGCTCATGCACAGGGTCTGTGCAAATAAGGCTCACTGGGGGAAACACATACTTGCGGCCCTGCGGCTAGCTACTGTATGCGCGAGTGCAGCTGTGCGAGTGTGCCCTCGGTCAGGGAATAATACAGGGTGCAATGGGTCGAGTCGTGAGAGGCAAACAGATCTGTTTGTGCGTCCCCGAACTGGTCCCAAATCAGCTGAACCGACTGGGGATGGAGTTGCCATTCTCCAGGGAAGGCTGAAGCCGTGAGAGCTCGTCGGCTGCACAGTTCAGGGCTCTGGGAATTTAAATGGCTCGAAGCAACCTCATATGCTTCTGA
This sequence comes from Pimephales promelas, assembly GCF_016745375.1. The sequence continues at coordinate 334,001 of NW_024121599.1, forward strand.
CTCCTTAAGAGGAGGTGGCAGGCAAGTTATGACATACGGCGGGAGCGTAGACCACCTTGAGGGTTGATGTACGCTACAGTGACGGTATTGTCTGATCGGACTAGTGCCATGCCCATGTCGCAAAGCCAGAGCTGAAGCGGTCTCATATGAAGCAATCTGAGTGGTGTTGCCGTGGCTGCAGATGCCATATGCCCAAGGAGCCTCTGAAATAGTTTCAGTGGATCCGGACTCTTGCCCTCGAATTGTCTCTGCGCACTCGATAGTTCATGCGACCCAGTGGGACAGATTGGGGAGCTCTAGTCAGGCTCCCAAGAACTGCACCAGTGGGTAAATGGTAAATGTGGGGCACCTCTCTAAATGGTAACCTCTGTGGGGCAGCGAAGTGAAGTGACCGGCCGTGGACGGCATAGCGCCCCAGTGTGGGGGCACAGTCATCATCTGCACCCTGACAGGGGAGGCCAGGGAAGCACCAGCGTTGGCGGCGAACAGTCACCTTCGTCACCCGGAGAGCGGTGTCGGTGGCGGTGCGCAGCTCATCAAAAAGCCCTGGGTCTGTCCCTCGTGCATGTCTCGGAGTAACTGGGCCTGGTAGACCTGCAGAGTGGACATAGCATGCAGAGATACAGCTACATGTCTGGCCACTCTTTAAGACTTTGCCACTAATGTAGACTAAAATCTACAGGCTTTGGATGGGTGCTTAGGCTCGCCACGAGAAGTAGATTTCCACGACGCATGCGCGAGAACTGAACTGAAGTAGTTGAAGGAGATCGCAATTCTCGCGCATGCGTCGTGGAAATCTATTGAAGTCTCGTTTCAGGCCAACAAGGAAGAAAAGGAATAGTCGAATAAAGTCGTTACTTGTGTTTGTTTTTTCGCACAAAAAGTATTCTCGTCGCTTTATAAACTTATAGTTGAGCCACTGTAGTCACATGGAATATTTAAACATTTTGGTAACACTTTACAATAAGGTTCGTTAGTTAACATTAGTTAACTACATTAGTTAATATGAACTAATAATGAATAGCACATATACAGCATTTGTTAATCTTTGTTAATGTTATTTTCAACATTTACTAATACTTGATTAAAATCTTGTTAACATTAGTTAATGCACTGTGAACTAACATGAACAAACAATGAACAGCTGTATTTTCATAAACTAACATTAACAAAGATGAACAAATGCAGTAACAAATGTATTCCTCATGGTTAGTGCATGTTAGTAAATACATTAACTAATGTTAACTAATGAACCTTATTGTAAAGTGTTACCAACATTTTCTTCAATGACTTTCTGGGCCGTCAAGTGTCATTCCCTTAGGAGCCTATGTGGTAGTTATACAGCTCTCAAATGTAATCAAAAATATCTTCATTTGTGTTCCGAAGATGAACATAGGTCTTACGGGGTTGGTACAGCATGGGGGTGAATAATTAATGACTTAATTTTCATTTTTGGGTGAACTAACCCTTTAATATTAACAAGTTTGGTGTACCAAAAGGGTCCATACTCGGCCCCTTATTATTTTCTTTGTATATAAATGACCTTCCAAACACTTATGTTGATGCTGAATTTCAAATGTATGCTGATAATGCGGTCATCTACACAAGGGCAAAAAGTGTTCAAGAGGCTTCTGACATCCTGACCTCCGCTCTGGTACCTGTAAATTAATGGCTTTTTAAATCCTTTCTGCTACTTAATACTAAAAAAAAAGTTTGTATGTTGTTCACTAAAAAGTCCTGGGGGAAAAAAACAACAACAAAAAACACTTGAAATTAAAGTACATGAATGTTGTTGAGTACTTAAATTTAAGTTTAAGTGGAGACTACCAATATTCACAAGTACTTACAAGTACTTACTTACTAGTACTTACTTTATGAAGTATTTAATTTATATTAGGTATTTCCAAAAAATATATTGTCTATTAGATTATTATTATTGCTTACTTACATTTGATTCTATTTTGAAAGTGGAAAATATTAAGTATACTTTATTTACCTACTGATTTATTTGATTTACACTATAGGTTTTTCCTTTAAAATGTAATTAAATGTATTGGTTATAAAAGACAAAAATGTTAATTTGGTGTTAATTTAAAATAAATTCTAACAGATTTTATTATTAATATTATTGAACGAGTCTGCACATTGCATGGCCCCAGTCAAATTAATCTGGACATACTACTGTACTTAATTTTGCTTATTAGAATGAATAATAGGTTATGATAGACATCTAAATCAATTGTCGCAAATTCCTCAAGGTTGGAGCAGTCATCCTGAAAAACACACCAAAACACATAGATAAAGCCCAGTTGTTAGAGTGAGTTAGAAGGCCAATGCCACTGACAGAGCAGGAGAGCACGAGATGTCTCTTATCGGATCAAACAATGAGCCAATAAGCTTAATGAATTCCGGGTGAGCTGTGAGCCAGCTGTTCTCTAAAGGAAGTTGATAGGAATCAGCCTGTCGTTCTGAATTATCACTTCATTTGGGGCTCATGCTCAGGTAGTGAGAAAACCGTTTTGAAACTTCAACGAGTGAGATGAGGAAGCCATGACTTGTGAAATTGTTTTGTGCTTGTGGTGTCCGCAAATAGTCTCTAGAAGCACACAACCTTATGAAACAGTCTCTGCCAATGTAATTCAGGCTCTACATTTTATGAGGAGATATTGCTTCTCTAGACATTTCTGCATCTCAAAAGGAGTATGAAATGTGCGTTCTCTGACATGCTTTGGGCTCACACAAACCATAAGCCTAGCAAATATTTTCTAGCAAATCAAACAGGAACAAAAACAATAAATGTAATTGCATTTATAAATATGTCCCCACAAGTCGATTCCTGTGAAACTGGGGGAGATGGTGAAAATGATTTTAAAGCAAAAGACACAGTAAAACCTGAGCTGATACATGTATATATTTTAGAAAACCGTTTCAGCCTGGGACAGCATTCCCAAAACAAGTTCCAATCTGATTGGCTGATTTATGCAATTTCCGGGAATCAGGGTGCATGCTTTATCAGTCCACTAAGAAACAAAATCATGTTTACAATGTTCCGGGTTGCAACAACTAGCACTTTGAACAGTAGAACTAATTGCTGGTATTGAAACAAACATTAAAAAAAAAAAAAAAAAAAAAGATTTAAAAAAACAACAACAAATAGATGTTGTTAATCTATATCACTGATCTATATAGAATGACTGGATCTCATGACGTCATAAACAGTGAAGCCACCGCACCGCCATATTGTGATTCCCTAGTGAGCTCACGCGTTCCATTGAATCAATAGGAAATTGTATGATTTGACTGAGAAAACATTGCATAACGGGACACCGTTTTTAAATCTAAAGTCTCCCTGAACAGTCTTACAACGCAAACATCCTAAACATTTAATTGGGTATTTGTTTAAAGTCGACACTTATTCCTGCTTATTAAAAATTAAGTATATGTGTATTGTGAACTTAAAGGGGGGTTTACTGCTTTTTTTCTTTGCATGATTCTGTTTAAGGGGTGCAATATAACATGTATTTGTGGTTTTTCTTTTTTAAAAAGTCTATTTATTTTTCATAAACTTCACCTTTATTGTGAGCCGCACTCTCCTCTGTCCCCTGAACGACTGGTTGACTTCCTGATTCTATGAAACCACTCCCTCAGAAACAGACAGTGGGCTCAGATTGGTTAGTTTGGGCTGGTGTGTGGTGATTGGCTAAACTGTCACTCACGGTGTCTGGAAGGTTAACGCCCATTACCTTTACGGGCGAAACGTGCCTGTGCTCCAGTCCAATCATGTAAATAATGACGATACTGCAATATCAGTTTGAGGCAGAATCAGACCAAGAAAGCGGCGATGAATAGAGGCAATTGCAGAACCTCACCACACACGGCTCTTACTAAACGTTTCTGAATGATAATTTGCTACATTTTTTAACTTTATACACGTTTGTTTAACACAATAGCATCTGACTGACAACAATAGCAACTGACTGGCTACAAATGTTACACTCAAACAGCGTTGGCATTAGTTTACGTTCTTGATCAAATCGAAAATAACGTCATAAAGCATATATACATGAAAAATACGTTTAAAACATTAGTACTTGTACAAAATTCAGGTCTATGTTTGTACGCGTTTGTCGTAGACACAAAATAGCATAACTAGTAGCCTAATGGCTATAAAGCCAACGCTGGCATTTGAAAAAAAAAATAAAACACAAGGCTACGTCTGGAATTATACATGCAAATACATTTAAAATGATTAAGTCTTAGCCTACTTACAGGTTGTGGCCCAACAACTGCTGCCTCTTGTTTTAAAATTGGAACTGCTTCATGTTTTAGTAACAGTTCTTGTTGAATCTGGCGTTGAATTCGTGGAGATTCTGGAAGCTGTCTCTTGTAAATGCGCAGTACAGAGAATTGCTGAATTACGATCATCATTTTCAGGAACATAATCTAACATAAATTGTATCCATTGTTGACGAAGTACAGCGTCCGTGGGAAGCTCGAACACGGAGGACCTGACAGCTGGGTGAACACAACACTCTCAACAAGCCCGCAGAAATATGCGCATGCCCTTTTTTGCAATTTCCAGAGGGAGGGGTTGATGCAAATGTATGGGTTAGTGACGTCTAAAACCCAGCTGTAGTCCCAATCGAGTCGTTTTTGTAGGCAATATACTTCCTGATTTTTAAAAGACGATATCTCTGCTTACATTGAACTTTCAGCGCTACAACTTTGCAGATACTGTTCATGCACCAACAGCAACATTACACACTATTTAAAATGAAAAAAGTGAAATCGCAATCAACCCCCCCTTTAAAATATAGCTCTTTCGAATTGTGTTTACAGATAGATCTGTTAAAGTGTTTGATTAGTTAGCAAAACATGTTCAGAAAATGCATACAAATTGTATGGGTTAATGTACGCCTGTTCAGCCCGTTCTCATCCTTTAACGTCATATAGAACGCTATATGACAAAACGGCGCTATACTACGCACATGGCACCCTTTATCGTTAATATAACACGCGAACCCAAGACGTTATAAATCCTTTAGCGTGAATATGACACGCACACCCTACCCCACACCTAAACTTAGCCCTCACAGCGCGTGTTATATTAACGATAACGGGTGCTATGTGCGTAGTATAGCGCCGTTTTGTCATATAGCGTTCTATATGACGTTAAAGGATGAGAATGCGTTGGCCTGTTTCACTTCTTACTTACCAATACACTGCACACGTCTGCGGCACATTCAGCTGCGACACGGCTACCGGAGCTGATCGTGCCCACTCTAGTCAATGGATGTGTGAACCAGCCGCATGTTGCTAAAGACAGGCGGCGAGTCTCTTTTCGACGGACACCGCGTCCAAGCCGAACCGTCAAAACACTGTCAATTTCAAAATAAACATCCTGTGCAGACTCAGTTTTATGTTTATCAAAACACGTCAGAGGTCATTCCCGCGCCCAGTCTATTTCTGCTGTGCTGCAGGCGCTGAAATAAAGTGACAGCGCATGGTTCGTGGTCAAACTGAACACAGATTGACATGAAAATATAGTAAATAAATACATTGAATAAAACGTTTATTGGGTTTAAACTTGAATACGTCTGTGAAAGAATGCATAGTAGGCTATATTTTTTTTAAACACCACGGAAATAGCGACAGTTGCACATATAATTTACTATGTATACGCTTACTGTAAATTATAACCTGTGGGCAGTTTTTGTTGATCATTTTGTGGAGCCCTCTGCTGGTAGGGAATCGTAAGGTGGCCGCTCGAACAATTCCGGTGGCTTCACTGCCTGGTGGCAGTTTAGAACGTCTTGAGCTATCCAGTCATTCTATAGATCTATATTATTAATTCAATTCAAATAATGCATTGTCCTTATAGAATGCATTGATAGTGATCAATAACAGCTCATCTACGACTCTAATTCTTTTACACAAATTAAATTACATAAAATAAAATAATCTAATGTAATTATAATTAATGTAAGATACTTCTACATCTAGATATAAGATACATCTATTTTGTAGGCAAATAATCTAATTCATACGTGTAAATTACGCTTTACAAACAAATTATTTTAGAAGCAGCTACCAAAATCACACAGCCAATTACTGGCTTCCACTACACACTTAAACACAGAACTTATCTAACACAGTGCAACACCTTGAAGTCACATATCACTTCATAAGTGTGGCACAATCCTGCTAAATGGTTTTTTAAAGCCCTCACCTCTGGGATGCTTCAAAGCCAAGCAAGCTGGAGCAAAGCAGCACTCTGAGAGAGTGACGACTGGAGAAAGGAAACTGTCTGATGGAGGTATGTGTGGTTGTGTGTGTATGTGTGTAGAGTTAAGAACAGCAACGGTTCAGACAGGTTCATTTCATGCTTCCTGCCCCCTTCTTCATCTTTGGCTGTTGTGCCAAACTGTGTCCTTCAAGAGTAAAGCGCACACACCTGAACACTGAACAGAAGACAAACGCTTGAGCTGAGCCTTGGTGCTTCTAGATACAGTATGTATTATATGTTCGCATGTGAGTGAGTGAGTGAGTGGGTGAGTGAGTGAGTGAGTGAGTGAGTGAGTGAGTGAGTGAGTGAGTGAGTGAGAGAGTGCACATGGTAATGAATGATTCTGGTGTTAATTTTTAAAATGTGTTAATTTGTCCTGATTTCAAGTAACAACACAAACACACCTTCAAAATGTAATAATATTACTGTTTTTACTCTATTCTAGATTTTTTTTTTTTTTTCAAAATCCAGTCTTGGTGAGAATGAGACTTACGTATGCCAACAACATTAAATCGTACAGACCCCAAACTTAAACAATAGTGCATACATACAGTATAGGTCAACGTGATTTCACCATGTACAACATGTTCCTGGTTTAACATTTTTGTTATTTCACTTATGACCTATAATTTCCCTTCTGATTTTAGGCATAAGTTATGGGTAGGGTTAGGTTTAGGAGTAGGGATAGGGTTATGACTAAACTGCCAGACAGGAATGTTGTTTCATGATTAAAAAAAAAATATTTTGATCTAGGAACATGTCTGCCTTGGCACAAGCTCGACCATTGTACAGTATATTTCACATAATTGCTATGTAGTATAATCCAAAAAAGTGTGGTGCAGAATGAACTAGATACAAAGATTTCAATGAACAGAGAACTCTTAACACACACTACACTTAAACATTGATGACTAGGGTTGGGTATCGTTTGGGTTTTTTTATGATACCAATGCCAAATTGATACTATTAAAACGGTACCGGTGCCTAAGCGGAACAGCTTTTTTATTGGAAAACATTATTTAAATTGAACAATATATTAAAAGTTTAAAGTCTACTTAAATACAAAAATATAAGTAAATACAAAACAAATTTTCATAAATTCACAATAAAACCTAAACCACCTAACCCAACTACAATAATTTAACACCAAATAAAAGTTACAGTACTAATAACAGGCATTAGTAGAAGAATGCAAGCAAATGTAATATATTAAAATGTTTTCTTTTTTTCATACCGCTATGCACTTCCTGTTTTGCATTTCATGCATGTGTATTGCATGTTAAATGAGTTAATAATGATAACAAGACTGTGTTTATCATGGTGATTTGTACAGAGGCTTTGTGGATTTGCTCTTAACAAGCCTAAATAGACAGTGAACGAGAGAGAGATCGACTTAGTATGTGTGATTACCTTAGTATGTGTGATGAGTTTTTCCTTCACCTCAAGTCATATATTCATCTACAACAACAACAACAAAAAGTTTGCCATGTCCGAAGATGAAAGTGAAATCTTGCTGTATCATTCTTTTCACTTTTAAGAGAATTTCCCATGGCGTCAGCATTAGTCAATTAATTAATTAAATAAATGCATTGGCGCTCAAATTTAAAATTAATTCAACACCATGGGCCCTATTTTAACCATCTGAAACGCAAGTGTCAAAACGCAAAGCACAAGTAACTTTGTGGGCGGATCCCTGCGCTGTTGCTATTTTCCTGGCAGGATAATGTTGGTGCCAAACGGCCGCTCTGAGTATTTCACAATCTGCTCAGTTACTGGGATTTTCACGCACAACCATTTCTAGGGTTTACAAAGAAATGGTATGAAAAGGGAAAAACATTCAGTATGCAGCAGTCCTGGGCCAAAATACCTTGTTGATGCTAGAGGTCAGAGGAGAATGGGCAGACTGATTCAAGATGATAGAAGAGCAACTTTGACTGAAATAACCACTCATTACAACCGAGGTATGCAGAAAAGCATTTGTGAAGCCACAACACACACAACCTTGACACGGATGGGCTACAACAGCAGAAGACCCCACCGGGTACCACTCATCTCCACTACAAATAGGAAAAAGAGCCAAAATTGGACAGTTGAAGACTAGAAAAATGTTGCCTGGTCTAATGAGTCTCGATTTCTGTTGAGACATTCAGATGGTAGAGTCAGAATTTGGTGTAAACAGAATGAGAACATGAATCCATCATGCCTTGTTACCACTGTGCAGGCTGGTGGTGGTGGTGTAATGGTGTGGGGGATGTTTTCTTTGCACACTTTAGGCCCCTTAGTGCCAATTGGGCATTGTTTAAATGCCACGGCCTACCCAAGCATTGTTTCTGACCATGTCCATCTCTTTATGGCCACCATGTACCCATTCTCTGATGGCTACTTCCAGCAGGATAATGCACCATGTCACAGAGCTATTATTTCAAATTGGTTTCTTGAACATGACAATGAGTTCAATGTACTATAATGGCCCCCATTATAATGTAACAACATAATATGTACTGATAAAGTTTACAGTGGCTTCATAAATTAATTAAAAACACAAAAAAGCAAAACACACCTGATGCACATTCTTTGTTCTTCATTTTCTAGAAGCAGCGTTTAAAAGCCTTGCTGTATTTTTGTGTAATTAATTACAACGCATTCTCACCCCAAGGCGTCACCTTTGACCATGCTTCAATATTTGACGTTTTAGGCGCCCCGATCCTACGGCGTCATCTAACTGACGCTAAAGGGCGCCTAAAGCGTCAGATATTGAAGCATGTCCAAATGCTTCCCAAGGCGTCAGTTAAGTGACGCCTTGGGGGTGAGAATGGGCTGTTAATTAAAAGGTAAAGTGACTTGAACACACCTTTCGTCATCAACAGTCAGTCCAGTGTTTGAAATAACTTCTTCTTTTTTTTAATCCAATGTGACTTCTTATCCCAGAATCAGACAGTAAACTGTGATACAGGCTGGAGATTAGTGTTGCATTATAAACACATTATTCTTGTTGAAAATATCTGAGATGGCTTAAAGAAAACAGATATTGTTGCACTCATGTGTTTATTGTCTTCAAGTTTCATCAGTCAAATGTCTCTATGATTTCCTATAACATCATAAGACTTATGACTTTATAAATCTCACTTTTGGACTTTCTGTATGATATGTCACAATGTCTGTTTTTTTTATCTTTAAAAGCTCAGTTGTACTTCAGGGGGAAAAAAGACCATGTCATTTTAGATTGTAAGGAAAAAAGGCTGTACAATAGCGCAAGAAACATCATTGTGAGACTGTGCACCATCCTTTATGTGGCGTGAGATATTCAGGCTACGACCCCCTATACCAGAGGCACTATAGCCTGTAACCAAACAGAATACCAAGTGTTTACTTACGCAGTGTTTTTCTATTCCCAATGTATTCAGCTATTCACAAAGGTAGGAGCCAGACTGAGGAAGAAAGAAAGAGAGAGAGATGAATAAGAGATCCCTGCGGACGCTGCACTGATATTAATGAGAGCCCTGGTTATTATTGCGGCCAATTTCCTCATCCAATCAGATCGTCTGCTTTCAGAGTGCTTAGGGTTTCCCCTTGAAAGCAAGCAGTACATCACAGACCTACAGAGACTATTGGCTTTTACAGAACCAGCGACCCATCAACCTGAGGACACACACACACACACACCGGCATGAAGGCCAGTGGTTCTCAAAGCGTGAAGAATTTCCATCTTCTCAAATCTCATTCACCTCATCACATTAAAATCTGTTGCACTGATGATACATGTAAGAACCAATGATGTCTGTGTGCAGTTCTGTCTCCTCCTCCTCTCCTTATATGGTCATGTGCACTCACTGCACTGCACCTGTAAACAAATATGCTATCAACTGTATTTTTAATGCACCAAATGTGAATGGCAGAGGGGATCACAACAGAACAGAAGAGTGTCTAGTCTATTATCTATTGATTTAATATTGTTTGTGCAATGCATAGTTTTAAGTTTAAATTCCCATGTATTTTTACTGCACAATATATAACATACTATAATAAGCAAAATGTCTAGTACATTTCAAGTATTAGCAAATCTAAAAGGATGCAGCAACCCCTCAACTTTGACGACTAGAGCACTGTACTGACAAGAATCCAAGACTGAAACTGGTCATTTTATAAATCTTAAGTTAAACTTGCACACAGAAAGAAAGTATTTTAATGGCTTGTGTAAATTAAAATAAATATAATAACCAGGCTTATCTAATAAACCTGGCTAAGTAGTATTTTTTATTATTTTTACTCAAAGAATGTTTATTTAATTTGCTTCAGATATCAGTGGATAAACAAGAGAGTGTGCGTTGGTTCTGGCTGGATTCCCACATCTATGAGAAGGTCCTGAGCTGAAATGTTTCCATAATGAGATTATTATTTGAAAAAATAAAACGGCTCCATAAACTGCAGCCCATTCAGGCCAGAAAGAGTAATACACACAGTCTCTCTCACACACAAACTACACAAAGTTTAAGAGCTATAATAGAAAATAGGCCTGTAAAACACTTCTGCAGATAAGGATCAGGGGGGAGTATCAAGGTGAAGACAGATTATTAACTGCTACTACATCAGTTGTAGGCCTCAATTAAACATCTGTCAGACTGCAGCGTCTGCAAATCTACAGCTCTTTTGTCCAGGACAATGAGGCCGTAAAAATTATTTTGGCAGGATGATTTCATATTTTTGCTCTTCAATAATGAAGCACAGGTACAAAATGACAAGAAATATAAGGATGATCTTCATGGCGAGAATAAATTATTTCTGTAGAACCAAATCAAAGTTTCTCATGTGGGAATCTTATCTAACTTATCTAGCAACCCAGGTTTTCTGGAAATTTCCACACATGGATATCAACTGTATGAAGATGCTGCCATATCGATATGTTCTGATCTCAAGGTTAAAGGAACATTCTCGGTTCAATACAAGTTAAGCTCTATCGACAGCATCTGTGGCATCTGTGGCGATTAGCACTGAAAATAACTTGAACTCGTCTCTCAGTTTTAAAAAAAAAACTAACAAAAATGATGTGACTAATATTGCAAGAACGTGTATGGGGAAGCCACTGCCCTACAGGAAATATTAGGGTACATATCATGTTTTTAAATCGTTCCTTTTTACATATAATTATAAATTTGTGGTCTATATAAACCAAAACTGCAATGCTTGGGTCTGAATTCCTCATTATTATAGCTCCACAGCCCCCTATTCTATCCCTTTTTCTGATGTGCGTCTGTGAGCAACTCGTTTTGAAGCGGCCTCTTTAAATGCAAAGGACCCCGCCCACTCTCCAGGTTGCTGAGTTCACACTCGGTTCGAAATGCACTGTTTGTCATCTCCAAAGATAGAAGGAATTCTTCTTTATACTGGCGGAGATTGTTGAAGTTGGAATGCTTGAAGTGCTTCGCGCACACAAAAAAGGACTTTAACCACAGATGTGGGTACATTTCATTGATAAATAAAACTGAACCAGGCACCTCAAAGAGGTTCTGATGCTGGGAGACGGTGTAATGTAGCGTGTGGGTCACTAAATCCAACAACCGAACATTTTGACTTACCCTCTCGTAGCTTGGACTACAAAATCGGAGCAAGAAATAATAATGGCGGATTGCTCGAAGTGTTGAGCCGGTAGTCGATGTCCTTATTTGGCAGTTCTGCTGCAAATACTGTGACGTAATTGTTCAAAATGCGTCATAGAGAGCAGAAAATCTGAACAGGTTGACAAAATAAACTCCAAATATACAACAAAATGCATTTAAGGGCTAAAAAAGCGGATTTAGCATGATATGCCTCCTTCAAAATGCACACTGTTTTGGAAGTATAGCCATTATTCTGAGTTAATGCATAATACTATTCTTACAAACCCCACTCATTTTAATTGAATGCATCCCTACACAACTCAAAATGCATTTCTGATAAACTATTTCAATTAGGGCTGCACGATTAATTGTAATTGGTGGTGGTGGTTGAGGAGATTCCCCTCTTCTTTGTATAGCACTTTGAGTGCTGAGAAAAGTGCTATATAAATGTAATGTATTATTATTATTCATTGTAATGAAAACGCATGCGATTTGATAAAGGCTGCAATTATCTTATGCGCATTGCAGCACGGCTGTTCGGTAGTAAATGCTGCTCCATCTGAACGCTAGAGGGCGCTCTCACGCAGGCACACTAAATATTTCTGCTGTTTTCGTCTTCCGGGTTTAAAATCTAAATCGTGTTCACGTCACATGGTATAGCATGTGCACTATAGTACTTTGATGATGCATCAGTTTGTTGTTGTTTTTTTCGTGATGTAAAAGTACAGGTGTGTTCCATGGCTTTTGCCAACATCTTTCTCGATGAGTGAATGTGTTCTGTCGTTTAAAAACCATTAATAATGATTATGTTAGCTGATCTATAATGCGAGATGGGTGCAACAGTTCAGAGAATCGTATCAGTCAGACAACACGTCAATTCATCTACTTCTGAAATACATGAAAGTTGGAAACGAATAGAGAAACTTTATAGTTTCTTACAAAATTTGATATAAATAAAACACGGCGTCAATTCATAATTGAAAGGATCAGCCGCTTCCAAAGACATCAGTACTTATGTGTATTTAAATGTCTGAAACCTAACATAAAGATTGTGGTTGAAAACACGGAACAGTTGTCAAGAGCTGAGCACGTCTGTTTCTGGCTCAGTGACAGTCAAAGTGCGAAATTACGTTTGAATTTAGCAGCTGATCAACTGCACTGAATGTTTTGATCACACATGTGTGATCATACACATTACAGGGTTAATCTAATAGGGCATTCAGTTACTTTTAAAAGGGCAAACAGATGGTTAATGTATTTCATTAGATTTTAAAATTGTATATCCTTACATATTACCTCTGATTTTTAGTGAGAGTAGGCATGGGCCACACTGACAGATGACAGTTTCGGCCACGCCCACTCTCATCCCTTCTTCTCACAGCCATCCACTCCCATTTAAGTTGCATTTTTCAAAAAGACTGTGAGGTAGAATTAGCTGAAAGAGGGGGGTTTCATGCCCGTTTAAAAACAAAAAAAAATACCAATCACAATCCTCTGGAACCATCTGGAATATTTTGCTCTATAGATTTTCATTGTAAGAGCATTATTATGAACAATTTTACTTTCAAGCGGAAATTACTGTCCATGGTAATCAACAGCATGCCACAGATGTTGGTGATACAGCTTGTATTGAACACAGGTCTTTCCTTAAAATAGCTCCATATCAGCTTTTCACGTAAGGAAGGCAAGTCAGCAATTTCTCTGGCAGTTTCATTGGAATCTAATCAAGCACCAAGTAATATTGATAGCATTACTGAAAAAAATACCTGCTATAAATGCTAAAATACAACTGTCCAGAGCAAACAATGTTTGAAAAACTAAACATTTCATTTCTTATATAAAAAAAGGTAATATAACTTTTTTTTCCTATTTCAGTGTTGTAAAAATACATAAAGCACTTTAATCATAGAAAATGGCCTTCTCAAGTTTATGGTGACCCGGGTCTCACTGGCCCCAAATCTGGTCGAATAATAAACACAGACTTGGTCCATATAGAGAAAAACAGGTTGGTCTCGTTTAAAAACTAATGCTCAAGTTCACATTCAGGAATTTTGTACTTGTCCTTTTAATTTATATATTCTTTCTTTGTTTCTGCTATTGTATTTACTTAAACAAGGCACATTTGATTCACATTTTTCCACTTTCATTTGAAGAAACCGATTTAAAGCATTCTAAATGATGGTAGAGAGTAACTGAATTGCTTTCAGAGAAAATCGAACATTCATTTTTTTTTTTGCTTACAACAACCACTAAACAGTTATCAACACTATAATTGTGGACTTCTAGGCAACCATACTGCAACGCCGTTTATGTGAATCTTCCATTTGGAACATATCACAGGTGTGAGGTATCCCAAACAATTTCCTTTCACTTAACCATACTAATACTGGCTCGCTGTGCGCACACTGTAAAGTGTCCCTAAACACCTTTAACTGGCAAGACCAATAATCTATAGCTCAATCTTTGGGATTGTACAGTGCAAGCAGCCACGAAGGCATTTATAGATTCAATTAAATCCCAAATTGATTTTGTAAGTGGCCAGGCAATTAGGAGTGGATTTCAACCTCGAATGGAACATCTTCGTCTTTGATCTTGGGGAGAACGGAGCCAAAAGCCAAGAGCACACTACAAGACTGAAGCTCCCAAGCTTTTCATGTGTTAAGCATGTGAATTATCTTTGACAAAAAAGTCAAAGATTGCAGCTTACGACTTTGCCTTAGCTTGCGCTCCTCTGGTACACATTTGAATTAGAATGTGTGGGTGTGTGTGGGATGGATGGATGAAACGATATAGATAAAACAATAGACAAAAAGATAAAATAGATAGATATATACAAATACATATAAGCCAATCAAAATACAGATACAGTAGATCGAACAAACAATGACAAACATGCATACAGACAGATTTTATTTATGTTTGATCATACATAAGTTTCAGTTCAACTAATTGATCAACACATTCTCAAACAAGACGTCATCTAACTGATGCTTTTGACCAAATGTCAACATCCAAAGTTTTACATTTTAACGTCAGTTAGATGACGTTCCTAGGGCGTCATCCAACTGACACTTTACCTTTAGCGGCTGTTAGATGACGCGGGTAGGTTTAGGTCTATAGGATGAGATAGCGTCATCTAACTGATGTTAAAACGTCGGATGTTGACGTTTGTTCAAAAGCGTCAATTGTATGACGTCTTGGGATGAGAAAGGGCTGAAATGACACAGAACTGTCCTGACTAGCAAGAGAGGAGTGAAAAAAACAACAATAAAAAATTGAGAGAGAGTGAAAGAGAGAGGCCCAGCAAAAAATAAATAAATAAATGAACACTGCTGCCACCGCTATCTCAAACTCCATCTTGCTCATATTTTTCAGCTAATTTTCTTTGAAATCATTGCAAAACCAACCACTAACCTCCTACTTCACTACAAAATATCAGTCCATCGCCTGCAGATTCGAGACGGCCAAAGACAAGCGCCGCCGCTAAAATGAAAACAGCATGTGGCGTTGCCCATTCGCTACCTTTCAAACACACTTAATATACACACTCTAATCCAGAGGACACGTCTGCCTTATCCAAACAGACCAATAACAGTTCGGAGTCACGTCCTTAACGGCGGTCAATCAGATCAATACCACACAGGGCTTCATGCAGAGCGCTCATTCTTCTCATCCTCACGTAATGACCTAACACCCGCTCCTCGAAGGAGAGGCGGAGGGGGAAAATGAGAGGTTCCTGCTCTCAACGCTCCCAGTGGAGGAAATTAGGCAAGTAAGCAATAGGATTTGAAAGGCTATTGTTGTCGGCATGGGCTCTGTTTCAACAGAGACTGAAACAAAATGAACGGCTTATTGCTCGGCATGAAGGAACCTTGGAAAAACGGCACGGTGACAACATGCGCAAACAACAGGCTCACATTTGTAAACTGACAAAGCAGCACAACAACCAGGTTTCAATGAACATACGTAGGCTAGTATCAGCATTCATGGAAGATGTTAAAGGGATACTCCACTTTTTTTTTTTTGGAAATAGGCTCATTTTACCACTCCCCCAGAGTTAAACAGTTGGGTTTTACCGTTTTCTAATGTATTCAGACGATTTTTTTGATATTTAGAAGAACATCAGTAACCAGACAGTTTCTGGTCTCATTGACTTCCATAGTATATATTTTCCTACTATGGAAGTCAATGAGACCAGGAACTGTCTGGTTACTGATATTCTTCTAAATATCAGAAAATCGGCTGAATGGATTTGAAAACGGTAAAACCGCAACTGTTTAACTCTGGGGGAGTGGTAAAATGAGCCTATTTCCAAAAAAAGTGGAGTATCCCTTTAACACTGAATGAACTATTGCAGTCTACCTGTAAGGTGGAGTCAATAGGAAGTCACAAGATGCAGGAACAGCAACTGGGGTTTTATTCAACAGAAATTGATATTTTTATGGAAATTAGAAAAAGAGTTACACAGGTATTTCAAAGGACCATAAATCTCTACAAGGGTAACATTACATTAAACACTATAATTTACTATAAAACTAGAAACAGAACTCTAACAGAGACATAATCAGTCAAGGTTTGTCTCGACCGACATATTTTTAGCACCACTTTCACAGTTAGAAAACAACATTCTTCTTCAAAGAATTTTTTCCGATATATATTGGAAAAATCCTCCTAACAAAACATTTTGAGATTCTTTGATTACACTGACTTAGATATCACATTAAAGGGTTAGTTCACCCAAAAATGAAAATTCTGTCAGTATTTACTCACCCTCATGTTGTTCCAACCCCGTAAGACCTTCGTTCATCTTCGGAACACACATTAAGATATTTTTGATGAAATCTGAGAGCTGGATCACTCCTGCATACTAGTCCATAGGCTTCTTGAGGGATTGAAACTTGCCATCCTCGAAAAGTCATTAAAGACATCGTTAAAATAGTCCAAGTGACTACAGTGGCTCAATCTTAACTTTATCAAGCGTCGAGAATACTTTTTGTGCGCAAAAACAAACAAAAATAACGACTTCTCTATGAGCCTCTAGTGAGTTAACATAGTGAGATAGCGTAAATCTACGTCACACATAGGCTCACTATTGGCCAACGCTGGTCATGCGTGTGATGCGTGTGACGTACAATAACAGAAGCTTACGTTATTAAACTAGTAACCTGAGTCGAGGCAGAGAGAGAAGTAAATGAATAGTTGAAATAAAGTTGTTATTTTTGTTTTTTGCGCACAAAAAGTATTCTCGTCGTTTGATAAACTTACGATTGAGCCACTGTAGTCACTTGGACTATTTTAACGATGTCTTTAATAATTTTTCGAGTTAAGTTTTAATCAAAAATATCTTAATTTGTGTTCCGAAGATGAACGAAAGAACAACATGAGGGTGAGTAATTACTGACAGAATTTTCATTTTTGGGTGAACTAACCCTTTAAGATGACTCGGCATGTGAATGTAAATGGCATGTTTTTACTGATTCACTACAAATAATTTAATCCTTATAGCCATTTGGTGTGTATATTGGTTGTGCTGTATGATTCACTATAAAAAAATAATTCATTCAGGAATTGAACTACATGCATACAGTAGTGCTGTCTTTCACTCTGTACATTTATTAGTTGTGTTTGTCACGGTATTAATTTGACATTTTGTACACATCCGCAAAAGAATGCATTTGTGAAAACCAGATATAAGTTCAAGATTCCCAAACCTACTAATAAGGAGAAAGGACAGCAATGTAGATATAAACAGCATAATCTACACAAAACCCCAATGCATAACAGACAAAGACTCAGACAGGCTTATAAAGACTTTAGACATTTGGCCAATTAGCATATTCTCATGAACTAGCAACACAATTCTGATAATGAGAATGTGCCACCATCATTGTTAAGTGCAGTGAACAATATTGACACAGCATCAATCAGATCTCTAATTAAGCTATAGATGGGGTTCTCTAGAGCTCTCTAACTTTTAGACCAATATCACATAGCTTTGAAGAATGGTGGTTTAAACCAATCTTAAAGTAAGAGCAGTTGGGCATGTTGATTAGTATGGAAGTCGCGTTTATGCAGACTGAGCGGAGAAACGAAATCTGACCTTGCAGGCACACTGCTTTAATTAGACAATAATTAGCAGATGAGCTCTGACGATATTTCCCCCCTCATCCTCTTGTAGGTGCTGCTCTGGCATATTGTGGGGATGAAAGCAGAAAGATAGCACACACAAACACAGTGATGATATATGAGCAAGGATGTAATGAGACAAACAAATGCTCAAGATTTATTTAACAGTCCAATAGAAATGCATTAGAAGGCTGGTGGAGTGAAACATATTTTAATGTGATTAAAACCAAAAACAAATAAGCGAACAAACAGAAAGTGACTGCGCGCACCAAGGCAGCATTTTTACAAATATATGTAAAACATTAAACATATTACTTATACTGGAGTGTCCTGTGTATCTACTTTTACCTGCCTCGTTGCAGCAACACACACACACACACACACCCATGACAGAGGGTCCTGATGGTGAACTGCTGGCGAGTTAGGATCTAACAGCTGTGTATCTGTGTCCCATTGGAAAAGACCAGGAGCTAATTACAGAGAATTATTAAGATTTATCTGTCTCTCTATCTCTCTCGTTCTCATAACCAATGATCTCATCCATCCGTCTCATAAAGTTAATCACCAAACTGACTTTTGAATTGCAAATGTGATTGTACAAGTCTCATTCAAATACACACACCATGGCAAATGCAAACATAACTAGTACAATTGCAATGCATTATAATAATATAATGGGATTATGATTAAAACTGAAGTAAAAGTGCAAGAGTGATATTTTTTATTAACTTGCTGCTTCATTCAATGAACTGTTAATAAAATGATATGCACACATACAGTGTCCTCCAGAAACATTTAGGATGGCCCTAAGCAAAGTTGTTTTTTGAATGAGTTTAGCATAAATCCTTAACATTAATTACTTTACTTTGCATTTTGGAGGGACAAATGAAAAAATATGAAAATATACTTCATGAAATAAAAATGCAATGAATCCAGAGCTCAGAAACAGTTAAACTGTTAATAACTACAAAGTAAAAAAATAAAATAAAAAATAGATTAACAAATCATCTTTATGTTAATACTCTGTATTATTTGCCTTGTTTTCAAGTCAAAATTAAGTGACTTTTCTTAAGTTTCTTTTTCTTACCCCACTGGGATAATTTTTTTGTTTGTTTAAGCCACATTTTCAGAAAACAAGACTTAATATAAATTAATTTTGCTTCAAATGAATGTAACAATATTAAAAATGTTTTAGATATTTGCTGTAAAACAAGAAAATCCTTTTTTTTTTTTGTAGTGTAACTAGAGTTTTGTTTGATAAGGTGAATATCCAGCCCATTCTCACTCCCAAGGCGTCACCTAACTGACGCCTTGGGAAGCATTTGACCATGCTTCAATATCTGACGCTTTAGGCGCCCTTTAGCGTCAATTAGATGACGCCCTAGGATCGCGTGTACCCTACCCCCACGCCATACCTAAACCTAATATCAAGAAGCTATAAAGGTGTTCAGACCAAATAATCCTTCTAAAAGAAATGAAATTCCATAATCATGTCTGACTGTGATGTAAATATTATGCATTATTATGTAGAAAAAATTGCTGTTGCCCATGATTATTCATTAGGATAAGGATTTATGCTGATATTGTACAAAAACTTGTTTGCATTTCCAAACTTTTGGAGGGCATTGTAAATCGCACAGTCTCTTTAAGCTCATACCCGATCATTAAGGTCAAATTTTGAAAGCTGACAAGATGGGAAAAAACTGAAAAAAAAAAAAAAAAAACGAGGGAAGATATACATTAAACGGTTAGTTGGGTATTTTACACTTAAAGCCACTTAATGCTTTCCATCCTTTTGCAGTGATTTCTTTATTTATTTTGTGAGCATCAGTGAACACCCCAGACCACTCAGTGAGTTTCACGTCTTTGTAAACTAAAGTTTAATATGTTTTATGAATGATTGATCAAGCTTAAAACAGGACTTTAAGTGTAAAATACCTAACTATCCTTTAATGTCACCAGAATCAGATTCACTTTGTCTTTTAATTCAGTCTTCACATTCTCAGACAGACACACATATCCTCATAAACGCCGGTAAGATTTCTAACAGCACTATGCGGCCAATGGTCCACAGACACACTAATGAACTCTGCAGCTGACCAATAAATCATCTTCTCACCCACAGCTGAACAACTTCACATGTCAGATTCATGGCCTCCAGGCACATGTAAGGATATAATGAGGTGAAGAATCCAGCAATAAGGCTAGAACACACTCAACTGTCTGTCTAAAAGACTTAAGAGTGCACTAATTTGTAGTAACAGGGCACTAAAACCAGTCAATGGTGCTTACATAACTATTACCATTGCGCTTTATGGTTAGGTATATGCTTGTTTACAAAGCATGAAAGGCAGCACTTTAAATGATGGGATTGTTTTGTACATAACTTCAGTCTTAAAGTTCTATAAAACAGATCTTTATATTGTACAGACACAGTATGTAAGATATCTAATATGACAGTTTGAATATGTCCAAATAACTTAAACAGAATGTCTTGGAATGTTTTATTCTTTTGAATGTGCTATTAAAAACTGACAGCAATGAATTCACTGTGATATTTACATTGTGAATTTTAATTGGTCATGCCTACAGAATTGTAATTAGTATCTACAGGTGTCTCTCGCATTACAATTTGACCCTAGCAACCAATAGCAACCACAAAGTATGACAAAGATTACACAGAATACAGAGAACTTCTTGTTTATACTACATTACTTGCAATATTCATGGAATGTCTATTGACCCACATCCAGAAAACATAATACCATGTTGGTACTTTTAATTCAGTCAATTTATTTCTCTGATTTTTACTTTGAAGGGATGCAAGTCTTACATCTTACATGGATGTTAGTTAAAGTGCATGGTCATTTACCATAACTTAAAGCACTGTCTGCAACCAGTTTCTTTAAAGGGGTGGTATAAAATATGTCTTTGATGTCCCCAGAGTGTGTATGTAAAGTTTTAGCTAAAAATACCCCACAGATATTTTTATATAGCATATTAAAGTGTTCACATTTTGAGGGAGAGCAAAACACACTGTTATGTCTGTTCCTTTAAATGCAAATGGGCTGCTGCTCCAGGCACAGAGGGTACACAGCTCGTGTCATTTTACTTCACACAGACGCACTGAAAATTTCTAAAAACTTTATATGTTCAAACTGGAGTCAAATGATGTCAAAGGAGTCAATGAGGAGTCAGAGTCTCAAGACGAAGTGACAACATGTAGAATTCAACAGGCCATTTCTGAATGGTTAGTTGATGAATGTATGTAGCTGATGTGTAGTTATTATTAGCATTTGCTAACTGTCTTGATAATCTATAAATCCTGTTCCGGGGGCGGAGTTTATTTAATTTCTAGGGTTGGCGATGTCACTAACCCGGAAGGAATGTAGTGAAGTCACTACCAGCTGTTTGTTGTAGTCCTTAAAAACTATTTTTTTTTAAAGAAAATATCTCCCTTTGCTTTGAAATTTGAGCGTTGTAACTTTTGCAGATGTGTTTTATGCTCAAACATTACACACTAACTAAAGTTAGAAAAGTGAAATCATAATCAACCACCCCTATAAAATGTCAAAACACAAACACCCGTCTCTCTAACCTCTCAACGACAGAAAGAGCTAAAAAAAACACAATTAGCGCTGAAGAGCGACTAGCAGCTCTATTATGCAGAAATGCTAATCCATTTCCCACTGAGGCGGCCGTGTTGGAACAATTAACGAGTAGAGGATGTAATTCCTGTGTTTGATATTGAGATTTTGCAGAGGAGGGACTTTAATCAAGATCAATTGCTTCAAAGCAGTCAGGCATTTTCCTTGTTTTGTCCGAACGTTTCACTCCATTGCTCTATAGGGATTTTCTTAGAAAAAAAAGTAATTGTTTGTTTCTTCTTCCTTTCCTAACACACCAGCCAGTTCAGTAAAGGTTTAAATAGAAGGTCTTAGCCATCCAATCCCATAGGAAAGAAAATTCACAAATACGTTATTTTTTCTGTTTCTTAGATATCATTTAAAACTTTGCACAACTCTGCAGTTTCTCAGAAATCTCACGGGTCTTGAGAAATGTCACAACAGATATCAACATAGAGATGTTCGGATCAAGGGTTTGACAGGATTAGGCCAAAAGTCTGCAAACAAAAGTCAGAGATCTCAATATAAAGTCCAACATATCTCAAAAAATTCTACCAATACCACATTGGTTGTACTCATTTCTAAGGAAATTTAGGAGAAACATCAGAGACGTTGAAGTTGAGATTTAAATTACTTAAGGCTGGTTCACACCAAACAGACGTCAAAGAACAGGCACCGATGGTGGTGTCGACTCACGTCGTCATCTTCGTTGTCTGCACTGTAAAAACTAACCCGACCGTCTGCTCGACGTTGGCTGATGGCTGACCATCGGCTTGGTGTGTTCCAAGTCTTAGACCCCCAGTGTCCTAAGCTATGAAATGGCAACCGCAATGTAACTATTTCCTCTAGGATGTTTGTTTTGTTGTAACACATATTAGATTTTTGTATACCCATACATGTATTTAAGAGGCAAAAAGTAGTCTAAAATACCTCTGACGTTAGAAATAAGTAAAAATGGTCAGTGGGTAATGATGTTGAAATCACTCCCAGTCTGCTCATGATACACTCACAACACTCAGTGTTACAGGGCACAACATTAAAATCCTCTTCTGCGGTCCACCAGCTCGGAGCAAAGAAAAAAAAGCCTCACTCGGAGCAAAGAGCAGTTATGGACTCGGGTCTAGACAAATCATTAGTTTGCACCTGTATGCTATTAACTACACCCTCCCTAAGGACGGATTGCTGGGATGGGGCTTTTAACTCTGTCTTAGTGGGGGAGTCTGTGAAGATGAGTTATTAAATCATTCCGATTTCTATCAGCACTCCCATCTTCCTTCTTTTCTTCAGAAAATTAAAGAGTTAGCAAAGTGAAGGGCACTATGAAGCATTTGACTTGTTATATATGTATGTATATATATACTGTATGTCTATATATATATATATATATATATATATATATATATGAAGAGTTCAGATGCAAAAGCCTCTAAATGCCATTTGAAATTTTCTTCTTTAATGATGATTTTTATCAAACTTGTATATTTAAGTTCAGTAATTTCACTTAAATAACAATTAATAGGTAATTATCATTGCCATTTAAGTGAAATCACTGAACTTAAATATACAAGCTAGATAAAAATGATCATTCTAGAAGAGAATTTCAAACGGCACTTAGAGGCTTTTGCATCTGAACTCTTCATATATATATATATATATATATATATATATATATATATATATATATATATATATACTGTATATGTATGTGTATATATATACTGTATATATATATATATATATATATATACACACACACCCCTATTGCAAATCAGGTTTATTGGCAACATTTACAAACTTTCAGCTGTTTGCAATGAACAAATCAAACAAAAGTAATTGAAATAGCCCAACACAACAAATGTGGTTTTAACCAAATCCAACTAAAAATGCAACTTTTAATGACTTCTGCAGTTAGGTGTCAGTACACATTTCCTAACATTCCTTTTGCCATTTTCCCAATCCAGATTTTTCTATGCACAAGGATCTGATATTTGTTGTGACCATCCTTTGAGTTTAAAACATCTTTTGTCAGGTACACTTGCACATAGTTTTTCATGTAGCTTTGCAGGTGCAGTAGGTTTCTTCAAGCGTTTTGGAGAAGTTGTTTTTGTTGTAAAGTTATAAATAGTAGACTTTTGTACAATTTAATCATTCAAAAGTGAAAATTCAGTTGACATCACATGAACAAATTACACTTTAAAATGTACCACTAAATGTTACCACTGTTTCCACGATAACAGCAGCACAGCTGTATTCAACATCAGCATATTATGATTTCTATCATTTTATGCATTTTATGATATCATCAGCATATTATGATTTCTGAAAGATCATGCGACATTGAAGTCTGAAGTAAGGATGATTAAAACTCAGATTTGACATCACAAGGATAAATTACATCTTAAAACATATTGAGTACAACCATTATTGTTAACGGTAATCACGTATAACAATATTTCTGTTTTTGATCAAATAAATGCAGCCTTGGTGAGCATAAGAGACTTCTTTCAGAAACAATTGTTACTCTATTATTATATGATTTTTACAAGTGCGGGTGTTTTCTACAGGTTTATTTCACTTTTGGGTACAAATTTGCCCCCCAAAATATGGTTAAGTATGCATACAGACAGCCATTTACATTTGCTCTCTGACTCACTCTTTCCATCTCCCTTTTTTCTATTATGAAGGCTGGACTTTATTTCATTTAAATATAATGACTCATGCCATAGAGTCATGTTGAGATGGATGGAAGTAATATCAATGAAGCTTTGATAATGAAGCAGCTAAGCCGAAAAGACCAAGAACTTGTGTATTTGTGAAGAGAAAAACCAAACAGCAGCTCAATGATCGTGGGGAATGTTTATGTTCTGCATATGAAATTTCTCTCGGACCGCTGGGATTGTGTGAATTGAAAGGTATCATGAAAAGACCACTCAATCCTGCTCCACAGAGGGAGGCAGAGAGCGGTCACATCTCTCAGTCCTAATGTGCTTACAGCGGCATGCATTCATTAACGTCTAAAACAGCAGAAAGACCATTTTCAGCTACAGAGGGGGAACCGAATCAATTTATTTCTATTCCATTTATTAGCATTAATTCGCACAATTGAACAGGCAGGACAAAGCCATTTTCTCTTTGGCATAACCAGCCCCCAAAAGGAACAGAAAAGGGACAATAAAACAAAGATGATTATGCAAATTGAACCTACAGGTATATCAAATAAAACAAAAATATGAGAAACATAATACCACAGTTCCAACATCTAAAGAGCTGCCAAACCAGAGAGCATTTTAAAGGGATAATTACCCAATTATAGTGTGCTTTCTGTTTAGTAAAAATAGTATCACATCTAGTATTATATCATCCCACACAACACATTTTTTAGAATGAACTCTATTGAATGGAATATGAAGTGCACTGGCTTATGAGTCTCGTGGATCTTCTGTGATTGATAGCTTCCTGACCAATAACCATCACCCTCATGTGGCCTCCATCAGTGAGAGTCAGAGGTTGTGAAGTAGGTCATGTTTGCTTGACGCGTCCAACGGCATTACCATGGTGACGGATTGTTAGAAAGGGCTGTTAGACTGGCATGACGCCGTCCCGTTCCACCACTGAATGCTGTCAAGCTGCATTTAATGCCCTTTCTCTCTGTTTAATATTGCTGACAAACAAATTCTCCCATGGCAACCAATTTAGATGCCTCGGAAGAATCCATTTATCAATTAATAATGTCTAATACTTGACGGAAGGATACTAAGTGTTTGAATTCCTGCATGATGTGAACTGCTAATGAATGCAAAAAGTCTTTCAGCGAGATGCCTTCCACAAAATGAATCAAAGTGATTTGACCTTCATATGATGTATAGTTCACTCATCATTTGCTCAACCATGTACAATTCTCATATTAAATAGATGTAGGCGATTGTTTATACATCTGGATAATACATCTGGACTGGACGGATGGATGGAAGTTAATATGAATGTTTAGGGTCTAAATGAAAACTTTGTAATATACTTTTATTAAAAATTCCCATTAGTATTTTAAGAAAAGCCTAATTTTACCTGGTCAAATACCAGCCTGTTCTCATCCCAAGGCATCATATACTAACGCTTTTGACATTTCGTCTACATCCAACGCACATGGCACCCTTTAGCAGCAATATGAGATGCAGATAAGGCGACTCCTAGTGGTCTAACCCCAACCCTACCCCAGAACTAAACCTACCCATAACCCAGGTTTTCTCAAACTTTTTCTGCCATTCCCCAATTTGAAGGTAGGGAAGGGTTTGTACCCCACCTGTCCCCATGCAATCCCCATGGATTTAGACGAAATTTCAAAAGGGTGACTATATGATGCCTTAGGATGAGAATGCGTTACAGATACAGCTCTGTTTTCAGCACGCCGTTTTAGCGAATATGCCTTTAAATGATAATGAGCTTCGCTCACTCCACCCCTCTGTTCTGCACGTGTTTAGACACAATGCATGTGGAGTGTTAACAGTTGAGGGTATATTTTGGAGAAAGAATGGCTGTGGGAGTCTCTGAGGACACATCTGTGCAACCGTATCCGTTTGAACTGAAGTCAGACCCAGAACAAGATGACGGCCACAAAGGAGTTCGACAATTAAGGTTCGAACAGGACGTTTCTGATTGGTTGGTTAACATAATGTCACTTTGATCTATTTTCGTATGCACTGGCAGGGTAGAGTAGTGAGATACGAACGCTGTGTTTTTACTGATGTATACGTTAGTTCATTGACAGATTGACGCTACAACAAATGTTCATGAAAAACTTTTTTCCGCGATTTGCAAAAATTAACATAAAGGTTCATAAAAGTTTACACTCACACTTGAGGGAACATGAATAGTTGCCACCGATTTTTTTTTTTTTTTTTCAGAAGCAGCTTCTTAGAAAAAAACAGCTTTATACTGATCCTCGTTTATAAAGCAGTCTGGTGAGAAATGATTCGTACAATCATGAACGCATTGACGTTGATTGTGGAGAATATTCCTTTCGAAAACAAAACTCAGCCACTGCGTCTTCAGCGGTTTGAATTTAGGAACATCAAAATGACCGTGTTCGTTATTACACCCAAGAACAGAACAATAACATCGCTTAGACCATTGATTCCCAACCCCCGGTCCATGAACACGTTAGTACCGGGCCATGAAATATTTTGTTTCAAATTTTTTTTTCATAATTATAATTGTCTTTTTTAAAATGTTTTTTAATGTGTCATGTTATTTAATCCAAAACACAAACAATAAATAAATGCAAATAAATACAAATATTAAAACGTGTTTCTTTGAGTGCTTTCCAATTGCTTAACAACATGTCATATCTAAACGGACTGCAAAAAAAAAAGCGCGGTGCGTGCAGCTGAATTGACTGAAGTATGTGGAGAGATGAGCGGGCTCAGCAAACTTTAATGGCTAATTTCATTACGGACAGTTCCGGTAAAAGGAAAGGCGATGGTCAACTTGAAATATAGCGAGAGAAGAAAGAAAAAGTCAAGAATGATACCTCATACATTAGTTATGGATTCACGACAACAGGCGATTCCGTGGCATCAAATACGTTGTGTGTAACTTGTGGTAAAAAAAAACTCGGCAATGAAGCAATGAAGCCGTCAAAACTGCAGCGGCACTTAACCACCAAACCCCCAACTCTCAAAGACAAACTGGAGGAGTTTTAGAAAAAAAAGAAACGTGAGTTGGGCGCTCAGTGGCAAGTTTTGAAATCACGGTGTGTTTGATATTATATTCTGAAACTGTTATATAGACTACTATATAAACTATATGAAACTATATAGGCCTATAGGCTGTGTTATGTATCCTGGTTGACTTTATGGGGCTGTTTACACCTGGCCACTTCATGCGTTTTCTCAGATCGGATAGCTATCTGATTTATCAAAATGATTACATTTACACCTGGTCACATAAATGTGTTTTTGCAAAACGGATATAAATCCAATCTTCAATTCCCGTGCTATATGCGGAATGAAGTGCATGTCAGATATAATCTGCATTTTATTGATCATCGGCTAATTTCAAAATCAGCAAAGACGGTGATAAGAGAGAGCGGCAACAGAACTGGTAAGATCATTTTGTTTCTTTATTTTTAATCAAGATGGTAGTGTTAATCGTCTGCGATTTACTTTCACTTTGATTTGCGATAGATTGCGGCGCGTTGGCTTGATAGGCGTTCAGCTGCTCATCTGAGGTGATGGGCATCGCAGTAGCGTCGTCATATCTGACTAAAATAGCATTACATATAGCCTGTAACAGCCTGTAACACGCTCTCACGCGTTTATTTTTTAGCATTTTTGGGAGTAGTAACATTTACATATGTGGTTTCAAGAACCAGATGCATTTACACTTGTCCAGTTTCGTCTGGAATACGGCCCAGACCACCTCCTGAAGTGGTTTGAGTGATCGGATTCAAATCCGTTTTGAATGCGTTACGGGGGAAATTTACACCTGGTCTTTTCATGATCGGATAGCTATCCGATCACAGAAAACGCATGAAGTGGCCAGGTGTAAACAGCCCCTATAATAAGTTAGAGTTAACGGTCCCACTTTATATTAAGTGGCTTTAAGTACCATGTACTTACATTGAAATTAATCATTTGATACAATGGACTTATTGTGTACATACATGTTTTTACGTCGTACTTATATTTTAAAAATACCAGCATGCAATTACAGCTGTAATTAATTTATGTAATTACATCTGTAGTTACACAGCTGACCCATCCCTTACACTTAAACCCACCCTTAAACCTACCCATACCACCACACCTGTCCCTAACCTTACCTGTATCACTCCTCAATAGCAGCAAAAGTGTTTTACTATACAACATGAGCACAATAAGTACATTGTACCTATTTTTAGATGTAAGTACATAGTACTTAAAGCCACTTAATATAAAGTGGGACCGAGTTAACCATTTCTGACAGTACCGGACAGCCTCCGTCTCGTTCACTTCACATCTATGGGTGTCAGTGTAGCCGCTCCAATTTACCTTCATGAAATCTAACCTTGGTGTAATTGACAGAATTACTAAAAAAATATTTAGCTACCTAAAAGTTAAAGATTTTTAATAAAACTCAAGAGATGTATGAAATTTCAGGATTTATGAGTGACGTTAGTCTAGTAGAATTTTCTAAAAAAAACATTTTGCTACCTAAAAGTTAAAGATTTTTTGTGTCACGCATGCATATCAATTTCCCTCATATTAAATATAAAAAAGCATGTTGATTGATATGTTTCCATTGTCTGAACTCCTTTATTAATGGAGTATATAAACAGCCTTTTTAATATATTAATATTAAATGCATTTTCTGAGAATTTATATTTCAAGTTTTTACTGCACATGTCGAAATGTGCACTCTTTGGTCCATCAGTGCTTGTGTCAACATATATCGGAAAACATTTGGAATGGGTCAAACATAATTCTGACCAATTATTAAGTTTTCTGCATATCAAATGCACTTAAAAACTAATTTCCTCGTTTAAAATGCACGATAATACACAATGCATGCATAATCCTTATTGATTCCTTATGTGAATTTAGGGGGGAGCCGGGGGTGAGGGTTCCAACGTCTATGCACCTGCTAGTCAGTAAGTGCTATGTGAGTTGCTTTTGAAGTAGACCTAATTGAATGGGAGAAAAGAGAAACTTTTTGTGAACCTTTCTGAAAGTTTAAAAAGTTTGTTATGCAAGTAGTCTTTGTTGCCACCGAGTTCATTAAATGCAAATAAATCATAGGCTGTTTCAATTTTACACAGTGATATGTTCCAAATCCAAACGATGCATCTTAAAATTGAGGCATTTAAATTGACAACTGGTCACTGGAATTTTTTTTTATGAATATGCTGGTTCCTGGCACAAAAAAGATTGGGAACCCCTGGCTGAGACGCCATTCTGCTCCAGCGTATCAACAATAACGGACTATGATGACAGCTCGCTCAGGGCGGGGATGAGTTGAAACGCTGCTCTCAATCAACAATCATGGGAGGGGTGTCTGTTTTATTGACATCACAAAAACGAACGGCTCAGTTTGAGGCAGGGGAAAACATAAGGAGATTAAAACAAAAACACTGGATGGATTTTTATCATTATATGATGGTTGTGTCACTGCCAACACACATTTCAGTACAGTCAACTTGTAAGGGGTCATTTAATGGTAGTGCATGTACCATTATATGACTCCTTTAATTGGCTTCCATATTAGTCACGTGTGAAAGACGCTCTACTAAATACCAACAAAGTTCAATAAAATGTGGGGGGGGGGGGGGAATCTACACCTGAAAGCACACAGGCATGCTCACACTAGTGCAATCCAAATGCACTAAAGAACAAATGCTGAAACAAAACGTCTACTATATGTTGTGTCTGTGTGTGACCATACAAAAAAACAAAAAAAAAAAATCAACTGTGAGAACATTAGCACATACCTGCTGCAGAACTCAAGGAGAAATATAGCTGCGAGCAGCGATGGCGGGCCCAAGCCGGTGGCACCGCAACCCCGGTTCCTTTAGTTACCTAAAGGCACCCGGGTAGCGGTGCCGAAGGCTTTGGCCCTTTTATGATTAAATGTTAAAACGGCTTGCCATACTCTGTCATTTCGACTAGTCACAATTATGTTACAGATGTCTTAAATGATAATACAAACTATCCAAAATGTAATTACGAATAGACAGAAAGACGTTGTTGATATCTACAATGTTAATTCCGGACAGGCAAACTTAGCTTTTAAATGTTAAAAGGGCTTGCCATACAGGGACGTAGGCTCAGAGAGAGGCTCACCATATTCAAACCAAAATATCTGACTTCCTCTTGGTCCGAGCTAATGACTATGTATTAGAAAGTTGTCCGGCTTGAGGAGTACAATGTATATACCGATTTTTGTAACTGTAGATAAAACTAACAACCCCACTTTTGTCAAAAGGTGGCGCTATTTAGTCCTTGCACATTGCCCGTTTCTGAAACTTTGCACGTCTACTGGCTAATAAATGTGATGTATCTGTTGAGTTTCAAGCAATTTCAATTTCAATTTGACTGTTGAAAAGAAGTGCGCCGATTAGATACTCAGGATCGGTATCGGCTCTGACACTGCCATCTTTGACGAGGCTGATTCAAATTCTATATTGTGCATATACTATTCTGTTAGGCACAAAGGCACAAAAACTTTCTAAAGTACCATAAAGTTTTTGTGTACTGTATTATTAGTGTTCTGAAGCTATTATGTGATATAGAAATTAATATTTAAGTCATTAAATTCAAGAACACAAACTTTTCCCTCTCTGCGCCTGTCAGTCATTCTCCATTCAGCATTCAAACAGCACGTCACATTCGGTTACAGTCAATGATGAAACGATCTTCAATGATTCAAGGTCTAAAGGTCTATATTTTCGAATGAAGAAACTTTTTCTTGCTGGACTTTATTGCTGTAACTTAATCGTGTTACTTTCTACCGGGTGTCGGACGCTGTCGGTTAGATCACAACACTAGAGTCAGAGCACTATAATTGTTCTTCACGCACACAGTAACTGAAATTTAAAACCTTTAAAAGAAAAGGCTCAATAAACTATTGCATAGATAGATAATGTATAATACACTGTTCATAAATATGTATTTCCTTTGTGCTTTGAACTTTTCAATACGGACTCAATGCGCTGTAACTTCATGTGGCTTCAAGCACATCATTCTCCGCTCGGGATGCACATAAGTGCTTTGTGCTGCACCGTATTGGAGCCGTAATATCATAATGCAGTGACGTAATGACAGATTATTAATTGCCTTTCAATTATATGTTGCTTTATAGCAGCCATGGCTATATTTTTTTTTAATGATTTTTGTTATCTTGTTTTTCATGAATGTATTTTTCAAAAATAAGAGCAATGTGTATTATCTATTATTAATATGGTTTATAATAGCATTTTTGTCATAGATTATGACAAAGTAATCATATGATCCACCAGCGAGGAACCAGCAGAACAGAGTGAACATTCTTTCTGTTTAGTTCAATCCTACTTAATAGGAATTTATTTAAAATGCTCGCTCTACTCCACACCATTAATGTCTTGTGCGGACATCCGTATTTTGACTTTCGGTTTTAAGTAAGCGATTTAAAAGCTCCCAAGTCCCAGCGGAGTCACACGTTGATTAACCGGTGGGAATATACACAATAGGCCTACCTGATATTGAACACAAGAGGGCAGTATAGCACTACGTATGACTCAGATTATTATTTTTTTATGAATTTTACAACAATTCTGGCTGTTTTTGAACGTAAACACAATTCTTAAATGAAAAAAAGGAAAAATTGGGGAAGTTATAATATTTGTATAATTTAATTTAGAAACAAATGATGTATAATTACATTTTTAGAAGATATGAGGCTTTTAGTGTTTACTTTTTTGACATTACTTTAATCTTTTGCCATAGTTGCACATGTCTATTGGCTAATAAATGTGATGTATCTGTTGAGTTTCAAGCAATTTCAAGCAAGCTAAGAGTCCCAAAAGCATCAAAAAATAATGTTAAAGTTTGTTTCGTTGCCACGGCATTTTGAAAGTGACACACTTCCTGCTGCCAGTTGGTGGCGCTATAACTTTGACTCACAATAGTCACATCCATGTGATCGGTCTCTTACAGCGAAAACACTGCTGAAGTTTCATCAAGATCAGTTAATGTATGCTGAAGTTATAACACACATCCTGTTCCATGTTTCTCGCCATAATTTCGTTTCCTCGCCACGGCCAAACCGTTCGAGATATCAAAAATCCCGTGGCACTTTTTCATCCTTAATGTCTTGACTTCACGCTGATCGAGTTTCGTCGAATTTGGTTCAGTGCTCTAGGAGCAATAATTTAAATTACATTGCATGTGTTTTAAACACAACCCTAAATAGCCAACTTCCTGTTGGGCTGGGGTAAAAAGTAAGAGTGTGAAGTATATATGAAACGATGAGATCTATATGTGTACCAAGTTTCATATTATTACATGCAAGTGTGTTTGATTTATGGACCAAATTTTCAGACCAAGTTTATTGACCAAGTTAATCTGATTAATAAACTAATTATATAAAACTATTGTCAATTCACTACAATTAAACTAGTTATATGCCTTTACTTATAAAAAATAAAAATAAAAACTTATTTAAAAAATACCAGGCTTGAGAAATGTATTTTCTTTATGCAGGTCATACACACAGCAGTGAAATGGTTAAGCCCCCTCCCCCTGCACACACACACACACACACACACACACACACACACACACACAGACAGCCAGCCAGCCAGCCAAAGGCTCAGAGTGGCCATATTCAAACAAAAATATCTGACTTTCTGTGGGTCCTAGCTAATAAGTGTCAATTAGAAAGTTGTCCGGCTCGAGGAGTACAATATACATACCAATTTTTGTAACTCTAGTTAAAACTAACCACCCCACTTTTGTCAAAAGGTGGCGCTACTGAGCCCTCACCACGCCCGTTTCTGCAACTTTGCACATGTCTACTGGCTAATAAATGTGATGTGTCTGTCGAGTTTCATGCAATTTGAAGCATGCTAAGGGTCTCAAAAGCATCCTAAAAGCATCCTAAAAGAAGGGTAAAGTTTGATGCGTCGCCACGGCAACAGTTTCAAAGATATCAAGAATCCATTCACAGGTCTACATCTGCCGTATGTTTACATTATACATATGAAGTTTGAAGCAAATCGGGTAAAAATAAAAGGGTGATATCTAAGCATTTTGAAAGTGACACACTTCCTGCTGCCAGTTGGTGGCGCTATAACTTTGACTCACAATAGTCACATCCATGTGATCGTCCTCTTACAGCGAACACACTGCTGAAGTTTCATCAAGATCAGTTAATGTATGCTGAAGTTATAACACACTTCCTGTTTCACGTTTCTCGCCATGATTTCGTTTCCTCGCCACGGACAAACCGTTCGAGATATAAAAAATCCCCTCGCAAACTTTCATCCTCAATGTCTTGACTTCACGCTGACCGAGTTTCGTCGAATTTGGATCAAAGCTCTAGGAGGAGTATTTGACATTCCATTGCGAGCGTTTTACAAACAAACCTCAATAGCCGACTTCCTGTTGGGCTGGGGTAAAAAGTAAGAGCGCGAGGTATAGATGAAACGATGAGATCAACATGTGTACCGAGTTTCATATTATTACATACAAGCGTGTTTGAGTTATGGACCAAGTGTTCGGACCCCGTTCCAGGGGGCGCTGACGAGCCGCCCTACCACGCCCGGGTACCAGCTTCAGCCCGGCTCTGATGGCCGCGGGTTCTGACCCGTGTGCAAAGTTTCAAGAGTTTTCGAGCACGTTAAGGGCCCCAAAAGTGCACAAAAGGTAGTAAAATAATAATAAATATAGCTGCGAGCAGCGATTGCGGGCCCAAGCCGGTGGCACCGCAACCCTGATGCCTTTAGTTACCCAAAGGCACCGGGATGGTGGTACCGCCGGCTTTGGCGCTTTATCGCTGCTCACAGCTATATTTTTATTTAATATAAAGCCGGTGGCACCGCCACCTTGGTGCCTTTAGGGTTATTCTGTACGACGTGTAAAAACGTAACCCCCGCTTTGACTATCAAAAAGAAGTGTATTGTAGAGCTTGCATCAATGCGGACTCGATGCGCTGTGCGCTGTAACTCCATGTGGCTTTAAGCGCATCATTCTCCACTCGGGATGCGCATAAGCGTTTTGTGCCACACTGTACTGAGCCTTTCATATCATAATGCAGTGACGCAATGACAGATTATTAATTGCCTTTCTTGTTCTGTTCCATCTATTATATGTTGATAATAGATAGGACAGAGCACTAAAAACCTCAAACAAAGCACTAAAAACTTAAGCTGTTTGCTGTGTAGTCTGAGAATGAGCTGTTTGATTTGCACCCTCTTCCTCTTCACTGTCCTCCATAAAAACCAGCTATTCAGGTCCATGTTGTTCTAGAAAGTTTGTATGTTGCTGCCTCAATTAACATCTCTGCTATACATTTAAAACATGGCTATATCTAAAATAATTTATCTTTTTGATTTTTGTTATCTTGTTTTTCATGAATATTTTACAACAATACAAAGAGCAATGTGTATTTTCCATTAATATAGTTTGTAATGGCTTTTTTTGTCATAGATTATAATCATATATTTTTTGGATTTGTTATTTATCTTTATAATGAAGTTGTCTGTATTAAGTAGATTGTGTTTAACACACACAAGAGTGATTTATTAGTTCAACACATAGTTATAGAAATTCTACTTTATCTAAAAAAAACCCTGCACTTTATACACACACACACACACACACACACACACACACACACACACACACACACACACACACACATAAATACATGTAAATAAAAATCCAAAAAAAAAAAACATCAAATGTGTTTTTAGTCAGAGTATTATTTTATACAGAAACAAATATTTGTAATTCAGATAAGAATGAAGTTAGTGTTTTAAAATCTTAAGGAAAACAAATATATTGAAATATAGCACATGAATTTTAAATTCATTCAACTTCAATTACAAATAGAATCTTACTTTTATTTAAAGCAAACTATACATTTAAAAGATGGGGGTTATATGCCTATTTTGTCATTTAAAAATATTGTTATGCAAAATTGTTATGCAAAAAGACAAGGACTTAGAGACAAGGACTTGTAGGAAAAATCGCAGCCAGCCACACACACACACACATAAACACAGACAACAGCCCTCCCCTCCCCACACAGACACACACACCCACACACACACACAGAGAGAGAGAGAGAGAGAGAGAGAGAGAGAGAGAGAGAGAGAAAATCGCAGGGGAAATAAATCCATTCAAACTACAATATCTGACTTTCTGTTGCTCAGAGCGAATGACTTTAAATTGGAAAGTTGATCGGCTTGGCGAGAACAATATACGTGGTAAGTTTTGTAACTGTAGGTAAATTGAGCAAAGTTATAACACACTTTATGTGTCCTTTTTTAGTCATAAAATTCATTTCCTCGCCACGGCCAGACCGTTCGAGATATCAAAAATCCGTCCGGAATTGAGCATCCTCAATGTCTTGACTTCATGCACACCGAGTTTGGTTGTGATTGGTAAACACATGCATTGTGATTTGATGTATTTCTCCTAGGACAATTATTCAAACAACCCATAATTCATAATTCATAAATAACTTCCATTTGAACTGTCATAAAACTTAGAGCACGAAAGTTGTTTGGCCTGATGTGATCTATAATTGTACCGAGTTTCATATTAATTCATGCAAGTGTGTTTGATTTATGGACAAATGTTCGAATCCCAGTCCAGGGGGCGCTGTCGAGCCGCCCTGCCACGCCCGGTTACCAGCTTCAGCCCGGCCCTGATGGCCATGGGTTCTGACCCGTGTGCAAAGTTTCAAGAGTTTTCGAGGATGTTAAGGCCCCCGAAAATGCCAGAGAAGTCGCACACAGCAAATAAAGGGTTAAAATTAACCTGACAGGCGCCCCTCCTCTCACTCACACAGAGGGACACTGAGACACTGGCAAAATTCTGAGATTTTCTCTACATTCAAACAAACATATCTGACTTTCTGTGGGTCCTAGCTAATGAGTGTCAATTAGAAAGTTGTCCGGCTCGAGGAGTACAATATACATACCGATTTTTGTAACTGTAGATAAAACTAACAACCCCACTTTTGTCAAAAGGTGGCGCTACTGAGCCCTCACCACGCCCGTTTCTGAAACTTTGCACATGTCTACTGGCTAATAAATGTGATGTGTCTGTCGAGTTTCATGCAATTTCAAGCATGCTAAGGGTCTCAAAAGCATCCTAAAAGAATGGTAAAGTTTGATGCGTTGCCACGGCAACAGTTTCAAAGATATCAAGAATCCATTCACAGGTCTACATCTGCCGTATGTTTACATTATACATATGAAGTTTGAAGCAAATCGGGTAAAAATAAAAGGGTGATATCAAAGCATTTTGAAAGTGACACACTTCCTGCTGCCAGTTGGTGGCGCTATAACTTTGACTCACAATAGTCACATCCATGTGATCGTCCTCTTACAGCGAACACACTGCTGAAGTTTCATCAAGATCAGTTAATGTATGCTGAAGTTATAACACACTTCCTGTTTCACGTTTCTCGCCATGATTTCGTTTCCTCGCCACGGCCAAACCGTTCGAGATATCAAAAATCCCCTCGCAAACTTTCATCCTCAATGTCTTGACTTCACGCTGACCGAGTTTCGTCGAATTTGGATCAAAGCTCTAGGAGGAGTATTTGACATTCCATTGCGAGCGTTTTACAAACAAACCTCAATAGCCGACTTCCTGTTGGGCTGGGGTAAAAAGTAAGAGCGCGAGGTATAGATGAAACGATGAGATCAACATGTGTACCGAGTTTCATATTATTACATACAAGCGTGTTTGAGTTATGGACCAAGTGTTCGGACCCCGTTCCAGGGGGCGCTGACGAGCCGCCCTGCCACGCCCAGGTACCAGCTTCAGCCCGGCTCTGATGGCCGCGGGTTCTGACCCGTGTGCAAAGTTTCAAGAGTTTTTGAGCATGTTAAGGGCTCCAAAAGTGCCAAAAAGGTAGTAAAATAATAATACTAAAGAAAAATAATCCCAAGGAAAACAATAGGGCCTTCGCCCTTTCAGGGCTTGGGCCCTAAATATAGCTGCGAGCAGCGATTGCGGGCCCAAGCCGGTGGCACCGCAACCCTGATGCCTTTAGTTACCCAAAGGCACCGGGATGGTGGTACCGCCGGCTTTGGCCCTTTATCGCTGCTCACAGCTATATTTATATTTAATATAAAGCCGGTGGCACCGCCACCTTGGTGCCTTTAGGTTTATTCTGTACGACGTGTAAAAACGTAACCCCCGCTTTGACTATCAAAAAGAAGTGTATTGTAGAGCTTGCATCAATGCGGACTCGATGCGCTGTGCGCTGTAACTCCATGTGGCTTTAAGCGCATCATTCTCCACTCGGGATGCGCATAAGCGTTTTGTGCCACACTGTACTGAGCCTTTCATATCATAATGCAGTGACGCAATGACAGATTATTAATTGCCTTTCTTGTTCTGTTCCATCTATTATATGTTGATAATAGATAGGACAGAGCACTAAAAACCTCAAACAAAGCACTAAAAACTTAAGCTGTTTGCTGTGTAGTCTGAGAATGAGCTGTTTGATTTGCACCCTCTTCCTCTTCACTGTCCTCCATAAAAACCAGCTATCCAGGTCCATGTTGTTCTAGAAAGTTTGTATGTTGCTGCCTCAATTAACATCTCTGCTATACATTTAAAACATGGCTATATCTAAAATAATTTATCTTTTTGATTTTTGTTATCTTGTTTTTCATGAATATTTTACAACAATACAAAGAGCAATGTGTATTTTCCATTAATATAGTTTGTAATGGCTTTTTTTGTCATAGATTATAATCATATATTTTTTGGATTTGTTATTTATCTTTATAATGAAGTTGTCTGTATTAAGTAGATTGTGTTTAACACACAAGAGTGATTTATTAGTTCAACACATAGTTATAGAAATTCTACTTTATCTAAAAAAAACCCTGCACTTTATACACACACACACACACACACACACACATAAATACATGTAAATAAAAATACCAAAAAAAAACATCAAATGTGTTTTTAGTCAGAGTATTATTTTATACAGAAACAAATATTTGTAATTCAGATAAGAATGAAGTTAGTGTTTTAAAATCTTAAGGAAAACAAATATATTGAAATATAGCACATGAATTTTAAATTCATTCAACTTCAATTACAAATACAATCTTACTTTTATTTAAAGCAAACTATACATTTAAAAGATGGGGGTTATATGCCTATTTTGTCATTTAAAAATATTGTTATGCAAATTGTTATGCAAAAAGACAAGGACTTAGAGACAAGGACTTGTAGGAAAAATCACAGCCAGCCACACACACACACACATAAACACAGACAACAGCCCTCCCCTCCCCTCCCCACACAGACACACACCCCCCCACACACACACACATAAACACAGACAACAGCCCTCCCCTCCCCACACAGACACACACACACACACAGAGAGAGAGAGAGAGAGAGAGAGAGAATCGCAGGGGAAATAAATCCATTCAAACTACAATATCTGACTTTCTGTTGCTCAGAGCGAATGACTTTAAATTGGAAAGTTGATCGGCTTGACGAGAACAATATACGTGGTAAGTTTTGTAACTGTAGGTAAATTGAGCAAAGTTATAACACACTTTATGTGTCCTTTTTTAGTCATAAAATTCATTTCCTCGCCACGGCCAGACCGTTCGAGATATCAAAAATCCGTCCGGAATTGAGCATCCTCAATGTCTTGACTTCATGCACACCGAGTTTGGTTGTGATTGGTAAACACATGCATTGTGATTTGATGTATTTCTCCTAGGACAATTATTCAAACAACCCATAATTCATAATTCATAAATAACTTCCATTTGAACTGTCATAAAACTTAGAGCACGAAAGTTGTTTGGCCTGATGTGATCTATAATTGTACCGAGTTTCATATTAATTCATGCAAGTGTGTTTGATTTATGGTCAAATGTTCGAATCCCAGTCCAGGGGGCGCTGTCGAGCCGCCCTGCCACGCCCGGTTACCAGCTTCAGCCCGGCCCTGATGGCCATGGGTTCTGACCCGTGTGCAAAGTTTCAAGAGTTTTCGAGGATGTTCAGGCCCCCGAAAATGCCAGAGAAGTCGCACACAGCAAATAAAGGGTTAAAATTAACCTGACAGGCGCCCCTCCTCTCACTCACACAGAGGGACACTGAGACACTGGCAAAATTCTGAGATTTTCTCTACATTCAAACAAACATATCTGACTTTCTGTGGGTCCTAGCTAATGAGTGTCAATTAGAAAGTTGTCCGGCTCGAGTAGTACAATAAACATACCGATTTTTGTAACTGTAGATAAAACTAACAACCCCACTTTTGTCAAAAGGTGGCGCTACTGAGCCCTCACCACGCCCGTTTCTGCAACTTTGCACATGTCTACTGGCTAATAAATGTGATGTGTCTGTCGAGTTTCATGCAATTTAAAGCATGCTAAGGGTCTCAAAAGCATCCTAAAAGAATGGTAAAGTTTGATGCGTCGCCACGGCAACAGTTTCAAAGATATCAAGAATCCATTCACAGGTCTACATCTGCCCTATGTTTACATTATACAGATGAAGTTTGAAGCAAATCGGGTAAAAATAAAAGGGTGATTTCAAAGCATTTTGAAAGTGACACACTTCCTGCTGCCAGTTGGTGGCGCTATAACTTTGACTCACAATAGTCACATCCATGTGATCGTCCTCTTACAGCGAACACACTGCTGAAGTTTCATCAAGATCAGTTAATGTATGCTGAAGTTATAACACACTTCCTGTTTCACGTTTCTCGCCATGATTTCATTTCCTCGCCACGGACAAACCGTCCGAGGTATCAAAAATCCCCTCGCAAACTTTCATCCTCAATGCCTTGACTTCATGCTGACCGAGTTTCGTGCCGTGTGTTTGAATTCTCTAGGAGGAGTATTGCACATTCCATTGCGAGCGTTTTACAAACAAACCTCAATAGCCAACTTCCTGTTGGGCTGGGGTAAATAGTAATAGTTTGAGGTATATATGAACGATGAGATCAACATGTGTACCGAGTTTCATATTATTACATGCAAGCGTGTTTGAGTTATGGACCAAGTGTTCGGACCCCGTTCCAGGGGGCGCTGTCTAGCCCCCCTGCCACACCCAGGTACCATCTTCAGCCCGGCTCTGACGGCTGTGGAATCTGACCTGTGTGCAAAGTTTCAAGAGTTTTCAAACCCGTTAAGGGCCCCAAAATCCGCTAAGAGTCTCAAAATCATCAAAAAAAAAGAATTTTAAAGTTTAATGCTCTGCCACGGCAACAGTATCAAAGATATCAAGAATCCATTCACAGGTCTTCATCTGCTATGTATTTACATTATACAGATTAAGTTTGAAGCAAATCGGGTAAAAATAAGAGGGTGATTTCAAAGCATTTTGAAAGTGACACACTTCCTGCTGCCAGTTGGTGGCGCTATAACTTTGACTCACAATATTCACATCCATGTGATCGTCCTCTTACAGCAAACAAACTGCTGAAGTTTCATCAAGATCAGTTAATGTATGCTGAAGTTCTGACACACTTCCTGTTTCACGATTATCGCCATAATTTCGTTTCCTCGCCACGGCCAAACCGTTCGAGATATCAAAAATCCCCTCGCAAACTTTCATCCTCAATGCCTTGACTTCATGCTGACCGAGTTTCGTGCCGTGTGTTTGAATTCTCTAGGAGGAGTACTTCAAATTCCATTGCGAGTGTTTTATGAACAACCCTAAATAACCGACTTCCTGTTGGGCTGGGGTAAAAAGTAATAGTTTGAGGTATATATGAACGATGAGATCAACATGTGTACCGAGTTTCATATTATTACATGCAAGCGTGTTTGAGTTATGGACCAAGTTTTCGGACCCCGTTCCAGGGGGCGCTGTCTAGCCCCCCTGCCACGCCCGGGTACCATCTTCAGCCCGGCCCTGATGGCCGCGGATTCTGACCCGTGTGCAAAGTTTCAAGAGTTTTTGAGCATGTTAAGGGCCCCAAAAGTGCCCAAATAGTCGTATAAATAATAATAATAATAATAATAATCGTTAGGAAAACAATAGGGCCTTCGCCCTTTCAGGGCTTGGGCCCTAATTATAATAATAATAGTAAAGAAAAATAATCCCAAGGAAAACAATAGGGCCTTCGCCCTTTCAGGGCTTGGGCCCTAATAAGTGCACAAAACAGCCTGACATCAGCATGAGAAACAGCAATCTGTGTCCGTGTGCAACTTGAGACCACAGTACAGGTAAGAACCACAGCATGCTCACGTTCACTGACACCGAGTACAATAATGGTGCTAATAGGATCATGCTTGCCATCTGTTCCCTGTAGCATGATGCACACTATAAATAGCGATTCAACTGCAGGAGACTGTGGGAAAGCCCAGGTACTTCCTTGCCTTAAAATGGATCTGCAGTGCAACTGGAAAGATCAGGGGTCAGGGTTGCTGATGAGACTAATTAAACAGCATCTACTCGCAGTGTGGCTACAGACCTAGCAGCTTACGGGCTTTTTCGACATTTAAAGGCAACAAAGAACCTACTTTATTTCGCTGATGTGATGTATTAGCGAGTGCAACAGAAAAAAAAAATGAGAGTCAGCTCTTGACTTTGTGCTTTGATTTTTGATTGGACTGTGTAACGTACCAAAATAAAAACAGATTCGAAGTTACCATAAATAGATATAAAAAAATAATAAAATAAATTAAACAGTTTTATAATAATAAATTGCTCCCATTAAGACAATAAAGTATTAAAATAGTGCTTTTTTATTTATTTATTTATTTTTTTTACTTTAAATGTGTGTAATATGTGGGTAACATCAGAGCTAAAAGGGGATAGCTTTGGCACAAACCCAATATTTTCCATAATAGAAAGTCATTGCTTTAAATTTCTCTTTAGCTTAGGGTAATTACTGCAGCTCAGATAGGTTAGGCTAATAGATTTGACCTAGTGCCAGTAGCACTGAATTCAAATAATCATTCAAATGATCAATACAAATTTCTTCCCCATGAGGATTCCAACCCAGCCATCTATCTTTTGTTTAACAGAAATAGAGAAAAGAATCACAATATGTCATGGTGTTTAACAGACGATGCTGTGCAAAATATCATCATAATGCTTTGACTGCATCAAGCTAAATAATTCAGAGACCAAAAGAAACTCCAATACCACAATGTCCCATCACTCTCTCTCAAACACATAGCTTGTGTGTCTTATAAGCACACCGAGTCTGTCTTTCCTTTCAAAGACCACATCAGAAACTTACTGTCACACTGTGATCACCATAGCTGCCAAGCACCTTACAGAGTCCACTATAGAGCGGAAATTCAGTGAGACTTTCCAAAAAAATAAATAAATATTGCTTTCCTATGAAACCCCGATTGTGAAATGTATTTTTTTTATTATCTGCATTATTTTAATAAAATGTGTTATATGAGCAAATAGCTTTGTGTGCACACAATGTTCTTATGTTAACCATCAGATGTTTTGTACGAAAATAATATAATCCAACAATGAAGAAAACAAAACAAACACAATTTCTCAATAATGCAATTATCTAATCAACCAATCACATGGCAGTTGCTTCAATGCATTTAGGGTCAAGACAATCCTGGTCAAGACAATCTCCGGAACTCCAGAC
The DNA here is from genome assembly GCF_016745375.1 of Pimephales promelas. The sequence goes on from NW_024121599.1 coordinate 376,936, forward strand.
TGAATGTCAGTATGGAAAAGAAAGGTGATTTAAGCAGTTTTGAGCGTGGCATGGTTGTTGGTGCCAAATGGGCCGGTCTGAGTATTTCACAATCTGCTCAGTTACTGGGATTTTCACACACAACCATTTTTAGGGTTTACAAAGAATGGTGTTAAAAGGGAAAAACATTCAGTATGCGGCAGTCCTGTGGGCGAAAATGCCTTGTTGATGCTAGAGGTCAGAAGAGAATGGGCTGACTGATTCAAGCTAATAGAAGAGCAAATTTGACTGAAATATCCCGTTACAACCGATTTATGCAGCAAAGCATTTGTGAAGCCACAACATGCACAACCTTGAGGCGAATGGGCTACAACAGCAGAGGACCTGACTGGGTACCACTCATCTCCACTACAAATAGGAAAAAGAGGCTACAATTTTGCAAGAGCTCACTAAAATTGAACAATTGAAGACTGGAAAAATGTTGCCTGGTCTGATGAGTCTCGATTTCTGTTGAGACATTCAGATGGTAGAGTCAGAATTTGGCGTAAACAGAATGAGAACATGGATCCATCATGACTTGTTACCACTGTGCAGGCTGGTGGTGGTGTAATGGGGTGGGGGATGATTTCTTGGCACAGTTAGTGCCAATTGGGCATCGTTTAAATGCCACGGCCAACCTGAGCATTGTTTCTGACCATGTCCATCTCTTTATGGCCACTATGTACCCATCCTCTGATGGCTACTTCCAGCAGGATAATGCACCATGTCACAAAGCTCAAATCATTTCCTGAACATGACAATGAGTTCACTGTACTAAAATGGCCCCCACAGTCACCAATACAGCATCTTTGGGATGTGGTGGAATGGGAGCTTCATGCCCAGGATGTCCATTCCACAAATCTCCATCAACTGCAAGATGCTATCCTATCAATAGGGGCCAACATTTCTAAACACAGTATTAGTATGGGTCAAACACAGTATTACTATGGTGTTCCTAATAATCCTTATATATTAGATTATGTAGATTAACCCCCTGGGGACCAAAGTGTATTTGGGGTCCTTGGAATGTTCTGACATGCCCTGACATTTGTGCTTTTTTAGTTGCTTGTACTATATTTAGCACAAACAGGGCTACCATAATATGTGAGCAAAATGTATGTACATGTTTGAATAAAATAAAACTGTGAATTGGGTTATATTGTGAAAAACATTTTTTTGTTTGCCATGCAAGGCAATATGCAAATGGACGTGAACAGGCCAGCCCTCATCATGTATAATTAGGTGATTCTCACCTGAGAGAGACAAAGACCTGCACAATAATGAGCCTTTCATTCAGGTGAGTCAGACAATGAAAAATTGAAAGAACAACATAAAGTGGGGCCAACAAATATTTAGTCAGCCACTGATTGTGCAAGTTCTCCAGCTTAGAAAGATGAGGGAGGTCAGTAATTTTTATCATAGGTATACTTCACCTACTGTATGAGAGACAAAATGAGAGAAAAAAAATCCAGGAAATCACATTGTAGGATTTTTAAAGAACTTATTTATAGATTAATAAGCATATATTCAACAAGGTGCTGGAAACATTCCTCGCAGTTTTTCTTCCATACTGACAAAATAGCATAACAGTTGCTGCAGATTTGTCGGCTGCACATCAATGATCTCATTCCATCACATCCCAAAGGTGCTCTAATGGATTGAGATCTGGTGGACTGTTATGAGTATAATGATATCATTGTCATGTTCAAGAAACCAGTTTGAGATGATTTGAGCTTTATGACATGGAGCGTTATCCTTCTAGAAATAGCCATCAGAAGATGTGTACACTATGGTAATGAAGGAGGTAATCAAGGTGTGGCTCCATTGCTAGTAAGAGACCCCAAGTGTGCTAAGAAAATATCCCACACACCATTACAACACCAGCACAGCCTGAATCGCTTATTCAAGGGAGGATGGATCCATGTTTTCATGCTGTTAATGCCAATTTCCAAATTTCTATTGTCCAAAATCTGCCCATCTGACGCCAACAACCAAGCCACGTTTAAAGTCACTTAAAACGTGACATTAAACATCACGAAAGCCCCAAGAATCAGTTTTGGTAACTGCACATCCAAGGGTTTCATTAATTTAGTTTGGGTTGATATGTAAATCTACTGATGTGACTGCACTGCTGTTTTGCCTGGGTCTTACCCAGACAGCAAACTGACATTGAATCAACGTGGAAAAGACGTCTCTCATGACATTGAAACAACGTTGATTTTGCTCATCGAATTAACGTTGAACCAACGTCAGACGCGGCATTCTTCAAAGCTAAATGAAAATCGAAAATTGGTTTGCTTTCATAACGTTGAAACAACACGTTGATTTCAAGTTGATTTTCCGTTAGTTTTGAAAGAATGACGCGTCTGACGTTGGTTCAACGTTAATTCGATGAGCAAAACAATGTCAGATCAATGTTGTTTCGATGTCATATTTCCACGTTGATTCGATGTCAGTTTGCTATCTGGGTAGTTAATTGTGACATAATTTGTGAGTTTAATACATTGTTTTGGTTAATTTGTGTATTTTGGTTGTGTCTAAATTGCTATTGAATTGATTTCTTGTGTGTTACTGTTTGTTTTTGTTGTGCGCGCGCACGTGTGTGTGCGTGTGTTAGAGTTCTTTAAAGTGGGAAGGGTTGGCAGTGGTTATCATGTATTGGTGTGTCCACATGGAGTGCTGTGCTTAACATTTTGTCTTGCTTTCACATGTGTGTGTTGTGGGTATTGAGGGAGGGGAGGAAAGTTTGCATATACTCAATTTACAGGAAAAAACAGTTGCTCTCTGACCTCTTTATTGTCGCTGGCTGCACAGTTAATGAGGAATCAGCAATTAGATAACTGACCCTGGGCTATTAAACCCCCTAGATGACATGTCATTTGACCTTTCGCTATCTAGAGAGAAAAAGAAAGAAGAGTAATTGTAGGTAAAAAAAAAAAAGTAGAGGAGCTTATTAAAACCTCCAAGACTGATGGAGAAAGACAGAAAGATAGGCGTACAGAGAATATGATACATAAAATGAGTGACTGGACACCAGACAGAGCGAGAAAATGGCCAAAGAACACAGAGGAGAGTAAAGATGGAAATAATGGGCCGAGCAGAGCTGCCTTTTATCCTTTTTAAATAGTCCAGACTGTTTGTGTGAAAGGGAAGTCAGAGAGGACGGCATGACAGAACACACACAGAATCACTTTAACTGTCTAGCACATTGTCAAATGCACAAATACACACTTGCACAAATATTCATCATTTGTTGCTGTATGCCGTCTGTGATGTGAAGGTACAGTGGAGGAAATGAAAGTTTCTTCTCTATGCTTTCCTATACAGAGAGCTGTCAAATCGAGACACTAACATGATACGCTGGCAAGGTCTGCATTCAATATGCAGGCGAGTAAGAAAGAGATATAAATGTAGGGAATATATTTAACAGAGGGTACAATGGTGATACAGTATTTCATTGGTTGTTTTTGTTAGCTTCTTACCCTGATCTTGGATCTGTAATTAAACCTGAGCAGTTGAACCAATTTGATCAAATTTGGTCATCACTCAATTCTACTGTACTGGACAATCAATATCAATTTTAAGTTGTAAAGCTTAATTGATTTCAAGAATTTTGTGTAACAAGGCAATTAAAAGGTAAGTGATTTCTTTAGATACACCACCATTCAAAAATTGGTTTAAACTAATTTGATTTTTTTTTTCAAAGTAATGGGCTAATAGTCATTGTTGCAAATAATTATCTTTCATATGCTGTTCTTTTGAACTTGTATTCCTGAGACAGAATTCTGAGAAAAATGCATCTAGATTTCCACAAAAATATTAAGCAACAGTTGAGTTGGTATTTATAAATGTTTCTTGAGCAGCAAACCAGCATATTAGAATGATTTCTGAAGGATGACACTGAAGACTGGAGTAATCACTTTTGGCATTAAAATGGTAGTTTTTAAATCAAAGTAATATCAGACACAGGTGAAAATGTAATATCAGAGATATTACTAATATTATATATGTTATATAATATATATAATATCAGTAATATCATATATATATATATATATATATATATATGAAGAGTTCAGATGCAAAAGCCTCTAAGTACCATTTGAAATTTTCTTCTAGAATGATAATTTTTATCAAGCTTGTATATTTAAGTTCAGTGATTTCACTTAAATGGCAATTATAATTACCTATTAATTGTTATTTAAGTGAAATTACTGAACTTAAATATACAAGTTTGATAAAAATCATCATTAAAGAAGAAAATTTCAAATGGCATTTAGAGGCTTTTGCATCTGAACTCTTCATATATATGTATATATATATATATATATATATATATATATATATACAGTATATATATATATATATATATATATATATATATATATCGTAAATATAAATATTTAAATAATATACCTGACTGTTTATATTTATTTATATATGTGTGTGAATATGCATGTACATGTACATGTGTAGGTATGTTTATAAGTGTATGTGTAGAATGTGTTTTTATATTTGTGTATATTTCATGCCCGTCGTATGTACGTGTATATGTATGTGAAAATGTGTATGTGTTTGTGCATTTATTTTTTTCATTTATTTGTTGTATTTTTTTTAATGTACATATTTTTCAGGACGCCATGAAGAATAGCTGCAGCTAATGGGGATCCTTTCAATAAAAACTAAAACTAAAACAATAGAACAGTTTTGACTGTATTTGTGCTCAGATAAATAAAAAAAAAAAACATTAAATAAATTTCAAAAAGTAGTGTATATGTGAGGATATATTTATGGACCCTGTTTTCTTGAATTGTTTTGTCAAAATACAAATTCATGCAAACAGATTATAGATATGATAATCTAACAAAAAATAGATATGAAACTTTTAAAACAAGGACTTTTAAACAAGGGTCACGAATTGTACAAACACACACACACACACACACAAACTTTTCACTTTTTTTTCATTTTCCTACTGCTTTATTCCATTTTACAGACACAAATTTATTTATTTATGTTTGAGTACAGTGACAGTATAAAAGTGTATAGAAATCATAAAAAAAATATTTAATTTAGTCAAAACTTATGCACAAATATTAATATAATAAATAAATACCATTTGAAATTTTCTTCTAGAATGATCATTTTTATCAAGCTTGTATATTTAAGTTCAGTGATTTCACTTAAATGGCAATGATAATTACCTATTAATTGTTATTTAAGTGAAATTACTGAATTACTGAACGTGTTTGATAAAAATTCATGCAAACAGATTATAGATATGATAATCTAACAAAAAATAGATATGAAACTTTTAAAACAAGGACTTTTAAACAAGGGTCATGAATTGTACAAACACACACACACACACAAACACACACACACACACACACACACACACACACACACACACACACACACACACACACACACACACAAACTTTTCACTTTTTTTTCATTTTACTGCTTTATTCCATTTTACAGACACAAATTTATTTATTTATGTTTGAGTACAGTGACAGTATAAAAGTGTATAGAAATCATAAAAAATATTTAATTTAGTCAAAACTTATGCACAAATATTAATATAATAAATATGTATTTATATTCATGAATTATAATATACTCATATATATATATATTCATAAAATTATAGTAGATTATATTTATAAATATTTTTTTTCGTATAGTCTAAAAGGGTTTTTATACTTAAAAATATCAGTAGCACCTCATTGCAGTACACGAGATCCAGGGTGCGGAGTTGGATCCAGATCTAAGGCCCCGTCACACTACTGCGTTTTCATTTAAAAATGGAGAATTAAAACGAATACGATCTCCGTCCACACAAGGATTTTAGAATTGATCTCCGTCCACATTAAAACGACTGAAAACCCGGATCACGTCACCATTCACCAACACTGGGCATGCTTGTGCCAGTGTAAACAGTGGCTGACGACACGGGAAGGACACGTCATGACTGATGACACTCAGTCATATAGCCGAGCGTGAGCCTCTGCGTCAGCGTTTCTAAACTCCTCCGTTTTGTCCTGTCTTCACTAAAACGCCCTCCGGAGATTCATATCGCCAAAACGGAGCTACATCGTTTCTAAACTGTTTTAGGTCTTCGTTTTTTTCCGTTTTAGTCTGGACGGGAGGTGCAAAAGTAGCAAAAGGTCTCCTTTTTTTTTTAAGCGAAAACTCAGTAGTGTGGACGGGGCCTAATGGGTGGAGATGGGTAGGATTAGGGGTGGGGTTAGGGATCAGGGGGCGGAGATGGGTACACTCTAAAAAAAAGTTCTTCAGCGGTTCTTCAGGGGTTCTTTGCGGTGGTCATGGTGCCATTTAAATGGTTTCATGGTCACCACTGCCATTTAAAGAACCAGTTAAGACCAGTTTGGTTCTTCAGTGGTTCTCTGGGGTGGTTAAAGTGCTCTATGGCACTTCTGATGGTTCTACAAAGCACCATATGACAAAGTTAAGTGGTTCCAATATGATTACAAGCCAATAAACCACTTTTAGTGCTATTTAGCACCATTTTTTTTTAGAGTGTAGGTTTAGGTATATGTAAGGTGGGAGGAGTTGGATCTGGATTTTGTATTCTGCAGTGAGGACCATCTCAAAAATATGGAGCTGCTATTATATTTTATGAAAGCAATCACTCAGTGATGATAATATTTGGAGGTCCATGGAATCAAATACTTTGAAAAAACCCTTTTCAAAAAGCCCCCTTGATCTGGCCTTTTTCTGAGCAACTGTTCAATTCATGAGAAGAGAGATACAATTGTGTTTTCTTGAAAGAAAAGCTCAATCTCTTTGGTAGCAGTGTAGCATATCTTTTGATGTTGAGGTCAGGCATCATTAAAACCATTGATTCAGTGTTTAAATAGCCCTTAAATCTAGTAAACTGGTGTGCGGCAGCACATCCTATCAAAGGCTTCTTAATACTAATATAAAATTTCCTATCATTTCACAAAAAACTTCATAACAGTCATTAAGAGAGAATCTTAGTTTGCTGTTAGCAGACTGCTCAACACATTAAGGAAGGTGTAAAAGACAGACCTGAAGGGGTAGTTATCTAACAGAACAATTCTGCCAACACTATATCCTGATTATATAGTTTTCTGCAGAACTGAGCTCAGAACACAGAAAATAACATTAAGGAGGTGCTTGGATGTCCTCACTTGTTTCTTCAAAATTAAGAGACAGCAGAATAGTGCACTGAGGGAGGAAGAGGAGGACAAGAGTGAGATGATGGAAAAGTTCAGTAGATTGTGAGATAGCAATCTTGGTTTGTGAAATAATCAGATCCACTATGGAGTCATTATTGGCTTAGGGTGCATCATTTCTGAAGGTAGGAGCAATTTTCTTCCTGTTTCTGTCTGCCTTTTCTCAATGTAACTTGTAATCTTATCACATCTGCAACACCTATATCTGATATTCTGTGTTATATTCAATTTTATAATAGAAAAATCTCATTAAAGAGCATTGTTTGCATAGCAATGTGTTTGTGCATGTGTTTACTGAAATTACTAAATATTAAATGCTTCACAAAAAACTTCAGATGTAAGCAATGAATTTGTACATAAGTATAGTGATCAAATTTAGGGATATATATATATATATATATATATATATATATATATATACACTGATTCTAGACATTGGTTAGTGACTTTTTAACCCAGTCAAACAGATGGTTCCAAAATTACTTAAAGTTTCTTTACAAAAAAAAAAAAAAGTTAGCCCTGTTGGTAACATACTTGAATGATCAACCTTCAATATTAATTAACTTTATTTTAAAAATCTTATCGTGAAAACCTGTGTCAATACCAGTGTGTCAAACTTACAAGAATAAATCATACAACCATTTATTTTTAATAATAAATTACTCTTCAAAGCGTCTGCCAAAACTAACCAGTCACATTTTGACCTCTTGAACACTGTCAAACAACCAGTACTTGGGAACATCCTTTATAGAGTAACAGAGCAAGTTCCTCAAAATCTTGTGACAATCCTAGGGTTTAACTGCAGAATCCACATGGTCATGGACTTAGTGTGCAACCTGCAAACTTTCACTCACATTCACCAAGACACTCTGTCCTCAGTTCTGTAATCACAGTGAACCCTATCCTCTGAGATCCTTACCACCAGAAGCCTCACATCATATGAACACATAGTCCTCGATGTATGGTTCCTACTAAAATTTTAATCCAGTGTCTCCAATGAGAGACTGATTTGGATTAAATAAAACACTTGTTCTCTGACTTGAGCTTGAGTCATCTGAGAGTGTCACATTTACACTGGTTAGAGTCTGAGAGTGGGATAAGATGTGTCAGTGGATAAGCTAGGTAAAATAAATAGTTTTAAACAAATACATTTAATTTAGTTTTTACATACCTTTTAAAACATTCTATTCTATGTGGCATTGATTCCACAAGGTGCTGTACCCACTGTACCAAAGTGTACCTACGACCTCTCTCATATCAGGGCCGTATTAAGAGCTCACTGGGCCCCGGGGCTATGAGTTACTGCAGGGCCCCCCCACCACTTTAGGTCACCAACTACATGAGCTAAATGTTATATTATTATACGAGTCATATACGATATACAATATTATTATTTATCCATCTATGATATACTTCACAGTTAAGTTATGTTACTTTTAACACGATTTTTTTATCATATCAAAATGTATTGACTGAAATTTCATAATTATTGTGACCAATTTCAATATCACCAAAAAATAATAGTAGCTTAAGAAAATAATCTCAAGCTTACTGATGACAAGAGTCACAAATTAAAATAGAACAAAGGCACAATAAATCAACCTATGAAAAACTTAAAGCACTGAATAATAGCCTATTATATTATATAAAGTAATCAAATATACAATACATGGTTTTCACTATAAATTCAACATTCATTCTTGTTAATTTTGCAAAAGTAATTCAGTCAAATGCAGTAAATTACTTTCTTTCTGATGTTTGATTAACATTATTCACACACATGGCGACAGCAGCTTTATTAGCAGCGTCTGCCACTTTGAGACCTCAGAGTCGGATTCAAGTGCGCTGTGAAAAACCGTCTCAAGTTCACCACAGTCTATGGTTCACCTTGGTCTCAAAACCAGCATTTACAAAATGAATTCTCCCGCTGCTCACTGTGCCTGAGCAGTTTGAAATAATTTGTATCCAAACCACAACGTTTAAAAACGCGTTTAAATGATAAACTTACATCATGATGGCGCAGCAAAATTTAAATATTTCTACCGGATATATTATCGCCAGCCCTTTAGGCGAATATAGAGTTTAATCAAACACAAAAAGCAAAATTATACATCCATCAAGTTAATATTCAAACTTACCGAAAGTTTGTGGGGTCGATGATGACGCTGTGTTTTAAGAATAGACTAGATTAGAATGAAGAGAAGAGTAAAGGCGATTTATTGGTTGATGTATAGCCTATTCTAATAAGGCGCAGGCAGCAATCATATAGGCCTACGTGCAGCAGTGTCGGTCGTTCACAAGTTAAATAGAATAAATATATTTGTCATATCAAATTAAAACCTGAGTTTCAATTTACCATGCCCTGCTCAGAGCCGTTGGCCCTGCATGCCTATGGGGGTTTGAATGACAAGTGGCCTGGCCAATCATAACGCCGAATACGCAACTTTGTCCGACAACAAAGCTGTCAGTCGGTGGACATGAACTTGAAAACGGTAATGTTTAAATTACTTAAATGACAATATTTGAAAGTTGAGACTTTGTTTCATATCAACAGTAAGCTGCTCTGAACTCTCTCTCGTAATCACTCGGTGTAACGTTAGTCTTTGTCCCGCGAAGTATTTTTCACTGCGTGAGTGCATGAGAACATGATGTGCGTGACTCGTGAGAGCCGCCTGGCTCATGGCCCGTCACATAGTACCTAAAAAAGGCGGGTCTTTGCGAACGTCTCTATTAATGATAATGATTCCATGATAACGCATGGAATATAAGGCAAAGTGCAACTAAATAACAGGGATAATTTGTGGGGGACGTTGCGTGGTAAGGCTTTGGTAATCAGATGGCTTGCAGTATCTGCTCCACAGCCAATCACGGGCCCCCTCCTTGCTTGGGCCCCGGGGCTTAAGCCCCGCCTAGCCCTATGGTTAATGCGGCCGTGCTCATCATTCTAAGTAGGAGAACTTGCACAATCAGTGGCTGACTAAATGGCCCCACTGTATTTGTATACACTCACCTAAAGGATTATTAGGAACACCATACTAATAGTGTGTTTGACCCCCTTTTGCCTTCAGAAGGGCCTTAATTAGACGTGGCATTGATTCAACAAGGTGCTGAAAACATTCTTTAGAAATGTTGGCCCATATTGATAGGATAGCATCTTGCAGTTGATGGAGATTTGTGGGATGCAAATAAAAAGTGGCCATTTTAGTACAGTGAACTCATTATCATGTTCAAGAAACCAGTTTGAAATGATTCAAGCTTTGTGACATGGTGCATTATCCTGCTGGAAGTAGCCATTAGAGGATGGGTATATGGTGGCGATAAAGGGATGGACATGGGCTGTGGCATTTAAACAATGCCCGATTGGCTCTAAGGGGCCTAAAGTGTGCCAAGAAAGCATCTCCCACACTATTACACCACCACCACCAGCCTGCACAGCGGTTACAAGGAATGATGGATCCATGTTCTCATTCTGTTTACGCCAAATTCTGACTCTACCATCTCCAACATTTTTCCAGTCTTCAATTGTCCAATTTTGTTGAGCTCTTGCAAATTTCTCCTCTGACCTCTAGCATCAACAAGGCATTTTGGCCCACAGGACTGCTGCATACTGGATGTTTTTCCCACACCATTTCCCACACCATTCTTTGTAAACCCTAGAAATGTTTACAAAGAAGGATTTTCATTGCGTGAAAATCCCAGTAACGGAGCAGATTGTGAAATACTTAGACCGGCTACTGAATGAAAAACAAAATGCCATAAATGCGCCATCAATTTCAATGTAACCCAGCCTCATTCCAATGTTAATTTTATTTATTTGTACTTTTTTTCCATTGCACAGTGTGAAATAGATGAGTTCAGTGTCTTATTAGTCACAGCTGAAGCTATTTCAGTTATAGCGAGACCACCTAGAGCGCACAACCCAAGGCTGACTTCCAACCAAAAGCAGCCAGTATTTTTCAATAATACATTTCTCTTCTTCCTTTTAGTCTATTGTCACATGCTGTGCACAAATCAACCAGTCTCAATCACGCTCAACCATTTTCTCACTATGAATGGTTAGAGTAATACGCGTACGTGCATATTACTCAAGCTAATCAGTCATCGTATGAATAAACTGCCGACATTGGAGAGAAATATGTCCTCCATCTTTTTGATACTTTTTACAGTGAATTTGAAAGGACAAAAAAGATGGATCAACAAAAGACAAATACATAATTCTCCCAAAGGCAAATGAAAGTGAAAGAACGGCTGAAAGAAAGGGGGAAAATAGATCTTAAATATAGGTTGTACATTTTGGTTGTACATTTATTTACTTTTATCCATGAGTTAAATAGTTATTTTAGCCTCACTCCAAGTGCAGTGTATACTCTCACAAAGTGAAAACACAAAAGTTACTGTATTGTACTTATTCAAGTTACTGTAGGCTACTGTACTTATTCAATCTCATTCAAAAGAGTCAATCGGGGTGATGAATTGAGAAATCAAATTTTCCTTGACCTTTTGACATCTAAGAGGTCATCATATTATAAGAATATCCTGTACGTTTCAGAACTGAAAACGTCCTTGTTAGTCCAATAAAAGCTTTTATTGACACCAGCCTCTGAAAACGTCTCGTTTTTAAAAGTGGGAAACTATGATGTCGAAGGGGTGTCTCGTCCAATCAGCGATCAGTATTCCATTCGCCACATATACCTACCTTTTCCGTTTTGTCTGACTTGTCGTTGTGTTTTCTGACTTGTTAATTTGTTTTCAGATTTGTCGTTGTGTTTTCTGACTTGTTAATTTGTTTTCAGATTTGTTTTTGTGTTTTCTGATTTGTTAATTTGTTTTCAGATTTGTTGTTGTGTTTTCTGAATTGTTATTTTGTTTTCTGAATTGTCGTTGTGTTTTCTGACTTGTTTTTTTGTTTTTATAATTGTGATTTGTTTTGCACCTCTCGGCCACCGTACGGTTGCCATTTGACAACATTGGACGTTTTCCCCCACGTACACCGACGGGTGAGTGAAACTCATTATAATATGCAAAACTGTTATCAACTCACAGCAGTGGGCGTTTATTTCCAAGTCTTCAGTGCGACACTCCCATAAAAACCGACCGTTTTTCAGGAAGGCTCACAACTTGGGTACAAAATAGCCTATTACTTATTCATTTTAATGTTTTTGAATGCAAAAACCAAGCGAACGTTATAAGTTGACCTCAGACAACAATATTATAACATTTTAAAAGTCAGTTCATGACCCCTTTAATTCACATGTCCTGACCAACGACCATGTTGTGTTCCTTTTTGGGCACATTATGGCAGTGGATCATCAGATTTAGGTCTGCAAGGACACTTTACATGAGGTTAGATTAATCATTTATGATGATTAATCTAATCTAATAATTTACACATTTGCTTTAGGGAGACGAGACTGTCTTACAGCAGTGTGACACCTTATAATTAATTTGTCCGAATTCATTTGTCTGTTTCTGCATGCATGTGACACTGGAGAGAAACAGAGCAAAGTTTGGTGACTCATCAGTTCTGTAACTGCATTATTCAAAGAACGAGCTTATCAGCCTAGGTAGGGTACAACTTTAATGTGATCAAAGTTTCATGTGCCCATTTAGTATTCCCGACCGCTAAAACGCTTACACACTTACACACTTTACAGCATATCTGAAACCTGTTGGCCCAAAAGTACTTTTAAAAATGTCTGAATGGCATTGCATTGCATAATACAATTTCAAAACATGTGGCATCTGCAAAAAAATGAGGCTAGACTCTTCTCAGAACTACTTTATTTTTCTGAGTCATGTTTGCAACACTTTTGCCCATCTGCTTAACCATCTGGCACCTTTAATACCCTGTTCTCTCTGACAACAACTTGCAGAGACAAATTAACCAGACGTCATTAATTTTCAATGAGAGTCTGTGTTTTCCAGTGACATGAGAGAGACAACGATAGTTATCAACACAATGCTGGCATGTCTAACAGCTCCACAAAGTTGAGAAAAGTTTAACTCCATGCAAATGAGCAGCAACATGATGCATCAAGCTCACATGATTTGAATATTAATAATACTATGAGTGATTTGACTGTTCTGTATGATGTCTGTGCTCACATACAGAAATACAAACAGGAATCAGTTTGATTTCTCGCATTGCAAATAATTTTTCTTGCATTGTAATTTATAAACAAAAGCAGCATCCGAATATACATATTTACCCACTTTAATAGTAGGCAAAAACAGTATGTAAAAAAAGAGAGTTATGTCTGAATTCACAGTAGTCCACAGAGATTCAGAAATGTGTGCATCCAGTGGACACTTTACTAATTCATTTGGCCATGGGAGAGGAAATGGTAGTGAACTGAGAGTGTAAGTTACATGACAATGAGAACATGACAAATATAGTCCAGATTACATTCAATTTATGCACATTTGCATTTTATAGAAAATGTTGCGGAGTAAGTACTTATTCAAAAGAAGTACATACCTTCTTTCCCTTTGCTGATTCTGAGAATTTGAAGATGAGCAAGAAGTCTTCTAAGGACCCCTAAATTTGTGCCAGGCTGCGGCCCAGTCTTTCCATTCATCAAAGATCCTCTGACTCAAACTGGTTCTCTCACATCAAGACAACTTCAGCACAGATCAACCGGAACCTCAACGAATTGCATCAGGAGTCATTTCTATTCAAATGGGCGAAACATGCAAGTATCAAACTTGGTGTCATTATTTGATTAAGAATCCCCTACCCCTTTTAAAGAAAGGTAAACTAAGGTGGTATGTTCAAGGCTTTTGATCTGCTTAATTTAAAACAATGCTTATAACTTCTTGCTTTCCTGTATTATTTTTATTATTATTATCATTATTACATATAACCAGACAAAGTAGTTAATTAATTAACTACTGCTATTTTAAGTTAATTAACCGATCTACATAAAATAATAAGTAGTTATTTTAATATGTATATATATATATATATATATATATATATATATATATATATATAGAGAGAGAGAGAGAGAGAGAGAGAGAGAGAGAGAGAGAGAGTAGTTATAGAGAATTATGATTTCCTTTTGAGCTCATTTGCTCGGGGCATAAGAAAGCACAAGCTTTCTAAACAAGGAATATAACAGTCGCACGTTGATGTGCGTCAACGAAAACAACCCACATGCCACACGTGGTGTCCTACTAGACATAATTTGGAAAGTACAATGAATATAAATGTCACACAATATAATTATGGCAAAATATCAAGAAGTATCACACTAATGAAATAAAGAAATTAAAATTGTTATGCTCATGAATACACTCTGCATGAGGCTGATTGAAAGCACTTCATTATCCATTTCCATTAGCGGACTGATTGTATTTCCATGTATAAATCTGATTGTCACAGTAAGACTAAGGCCAGTCTGTAGGTGTGTGTTTGTCTTGGTAGTCAGTTATGAACTGATAGATCTTCAGTTCATTCTCTGCAAAGTGTCAGTCTGACCTGTAAAGACCATGCTTAATCTTACAACAAACACTACCAGAGAAAAATATTTGCTCAAAAGGCAGCTATTTAGGTAGACAACAAGACAACATAAGAACCCTAATAGAACTCTAGGCGTTTGGTTAAACGATTATGCAGTTTGTTTTTTACGAGCCACCATAGTGTGTTGTCTCATCCAGTCAGAATGCCCGGTGACCTGGTTCACTTATATCTGGTCTGTATTGACTGGCAGTTCTCTAATATTTGGGTTAAATGCGGTCATTTACATTCCATTTGATCATTTACTCACATTTACTCATACCAACAAATACAAACTTTCTGCAAGAATCTCATGTCATGTGACTAAGTTGGAATACTTTACATTGGCAGAACTGATGAGGAGTGCACTAGAGACTCGACCAAAAATGTAAGGTGGAGGTGAATTAAAGAAATCACACTCTAAAAAAAAAAAAAAAAATGTAGGATTTACAAGAATTTTCTAGTAAATTATTATAAAAGATTACAAAGAAACAACAAGTAACACATTGAATTAAAACTTAATTAGGACGACTGAAATATTATAAATATTATTTTCTTGCAAATTGTTTTCCAATACTTTGTGGGTTTTTTTACAGTTTAAAAGGCACACTATGCAGGAATTCCGTTTTTGTCAAACAGTGACCCCTAGAGTCGCTGTGGAGTATGTGTATTTAATGTTACTGTCGTAAATACCACTCACAGAGAGTGTCTCTGCCATAGGCTGGTCTCTGCACTCACGGCCTGATACCCCTTTGAAGCTGTTATATGAATGTAATATTAATTTAATTGTCGGAGGCGCTACTCTCAAAATTGCATTGCTGTTTTTTCCAGCGCCCTAGCTATTGAAAAAGTGAGGCGCTGGAGAGCACAATTCGTTTAAATGCAAAATACGTTAAAATTGGGCCTAGTCTACTGTTAATATGAAGGAATTTTCCCAATTGATTTCACAGATGTTTTTCCTGCATTTTGAATTACGCATTGCATTGTGTGTTTTTTGGGTTAAATTGTATGTAAAATTATTTCTGCCAGAAAATAACCTGTAACATTTCCTCTTTTCTACAGATTTGTTTCTGTTACATTGCACAATTGGCATCCACATGACCTGGATGAGCTAGAAAAATACTGCTTTTAATACTCATTATTTGAGCTTCCCTGTTGAGCTTCCTAAAAATAATAACGCAAACTGGTTTGAAGATCATCTTTTTGTTACTAAGCATCCTGGGATTGCAATGCTGTCTAGATATGCAGCTCAATTTGGTAATTACAGACCAAAGAGCAATAGAAAGACAAAGTAAGAAAGCGGACATAACAAAAATAATTAAACCAAACTAAAAATCAGAGTAATTCATGGGCAAAACCACACTGCAGATGTGATTCATCAGAATGTGATGCATTGCTGAACTGACATATATATATATATATAAAAAAAATACAAGACTTGTTTTACTTTAAACAACAAGGAGAAATAGGGCAGTTTCATGTTACTTACCATTACAGAACCCAAGCAAACAGCAGACAGGCCTGCTGGTCTGGTCACCATAGAGATCTAAGTGTATTTGAAAATAGTAGAGAGACAGAGAAAGAGAGCTGAGCCATGAAACTCCATTCACCCATCTCTCTCTCTCTCTCTCTCTCCCTCTCTCTCTCTCTCTCTCTCTCTCTTTCTCTCTCTCTCTCTCTCTCTCTCTCTCTCTCTCTCTCTCTGTCTCTCTCTCTCTCTCTCTCTCTCTCTCTCTCTCTCTCTCTCTCTCTCTCTCTCTCTCTCTCTCTCTCTCTCTCTCCATCTCTTTATCTCTGACTTGGAACCAAATCCAGAGGGGGACGAGGTTGGGTGGAGACAGGAGGTCCCAGTAGTTTGATATGTTACCATGGAAACAGGGGAAGAACCAAACACAGAGTAAAGTGAAGAGAATAAAAGGAATAAAAAAGACCTTAGATATCTAAGGAGGGAATGTCAGACGGTGCACAGACCACTAGCGGCACCAGGATTTTGATTGTAGATGGGCGTCCAGAAAACTGGATGGGCCAGTAAAAATAAGCCACAAAAAAAAAAAAAAAAAAAAAAAAACAGGTTCCCCTTTATCTTTGTTTCAGTGCTTTTCTGCGGCACAAACAAGCTGCTTTGCTTTGCATTTCATATTAGCTAATAACTACCGTCTGTCTGTCTCATTGAGCTTGCTTGAAAAGCTCGCATGCCAACGTCATTCATTTCATTGGATCACTTGCTGGTGACGATGCAGCCTGTGAGCATGCTTAATGATGCGTTCACGTGCTATGGTAATTATGGTAAATACCAAAAGCCGACGTGGAAAATGCACATGAACACCCCCTCATGTGGTATTTTCCACTGGGGAGCTCGTAGAATATTTTGATGCACGAGTTGCCGAGATGATATAACCTTTGAACTTTTCAAAATGGCGGAGAGCAACGCAAGAGTCATGAATGGTAAAAATATGTACTATTCATGATCTAGAAAATATACAGCATATTATTTACCATTTGAGTTTTGATAAATAATTTTCTTGCTTTAGCAGATGACTGAAGCAATCTAAAATAGTTTTAGCTAAATAACAGGTCTCGATCTCCATCTTTTTACCACATTACGACAACAAAAGCACTTGAAAGCAACACACGGTAAATACCAGTTCACAAGTGGAAAATATCATATTTTTGCATAGCACGTAAACCCACCATAAGAGTCCACACGTGGGGTAGAAGATGCTGACTGGCTAAGAACCTTTCACTCAAAGCTTTCCTCGGGCTGTCTTTCATGCTCTTTCCTCGGGCTATCAATCACCTGGGTCAAAATGGTCGGTCTCGGACCTAAAACAACATGTTAAGAAATACAAAGGAAATACATATGGCCACTTTGATTTATCAAATATTAATACCAAATTATTTGGTGTATTCTGGGTTGAGTTGAGTATAAGAAAAGTATTTAACAGCAATTATTGCAACAATCTAGAACTCAGCCTGATTTGGTGTAAAACTAATAGAAAACCAGGAACTGCTTGCATAGGCTGGGTTGATAGTTAAGACTCCCTAATTATTATGCAAGGACAAACAAACAAACAATAAATAAATAAAAAAAAACTGAAAAAAAATAATTATTAAATACATTAATATTTTTGTACCATGCTAATACACTGTAAATTGTTATGTTGACTGAAAAAGTCAGCATATCCATTGCCTTTAAATTATTAAAGGCACAATATTTATTTTTTCTGCTTTAAAAATAGCAACAAAAAAAATAACCGTATCTATGTTATATATTTCTATTAGATATGTTCTTAAATTATTCTTACTCTATTTACTCTAACACAAAGGGGATCACCGGACTTCCGCCAATAAAAGCAAAAAAAAAAAAAAAAACGTCAAAGAAGAAAAAAGTAGTAGCTAGTATCATTTTGCAACTGGACCAAACTTTACCTAGACTATTATATGTAATATTTATATTAGTCTGTATTAGTTATGAACCACGATTACGCTTTGCCTGCACATTCTGCTGTTGGAGCCAGCTCAAAGCGCAGACGTTAGGGTGACCAACAGTCCTGACATGTCCTGTTTTCACGTTCTGCCCTGGCTGTTTTTTATAAAGTGATGAAAATGTCCTGGTTTTCAAAACAACTGCTGGCCGAGTGTCCTGGTTTTTGGTAATCAAAAATATGGTCACCCTAGCAAACGTACGGGTAAAAAATATGACCAGAGAAGGGTTTGGGGCAGGAGAAGAAGCATGACACGGGTAACAGTGGGGTTTCTTGGAGATCCATTTAAATTCCATGATATATGGAATATGGTAATCTATATGATACCATTATTGTACTACTAATGTACATAGGATGGGTTTGACACAACATGGTAGATTTATCGTAATAAATCTAAACATTAAAGAGCACCTATCATGGATTTTTGAAAATGACTGTTCATGTGGTGTGGAATATAGCTCTAAGGGAATGAAAACATCCTGCAAAGATTTATATCTGAAAGTGCACCGTATATAAAGTTATTGTCTTTCAAAAGTGAGAGTCGACTCTGAGTCTATGAAATGAATTGTTTTTGAAACGAGTCATTAGCTGTTACATTGTGACGTAGAGAGGTCATTGGCCGCTCCCAACAACTGCGCGCGCATACGGAAGTGTAAACTTGAAGTGACGTCTAGAACACATTCAAATACTTCAGCTGAATCGCATCATGTCGAGAAGACGCTGTGTTCTACATTGCAAAGACAGTTCAGCCACTTGTTTCCATTGTCCAGGGACGAGCATGTGAAGAATCAGTGGTCAGAGTTCATATTAGCAACGATACCACAACAGTATAGCCCGAACCTTGTGTTCTCATCATTTTAATGACGAATCATTCGCAAGCCGGTTGTTCCTGAAGGAGGGCTCAGCATCCAGTGTATATGGATCAGGTTCATCCTCCGAAGAATCACAATCTGTAAGTTATTAATAATGTTTGCTGTTATGTTTTCTGTAGCATGCACAATATAGTTATATTGTGTTGTGTGTGTTGTGTACACTCCGCGCAGCTTCTAAGTGGGGTAAAGTTAGTTTTGTTTTTGATATTCACCAGACATTCATTAAAAAATGGCAATTACCTCCGAAACGACTTAGCCAAATATGACTTCGCTCTATATAATAAGCTCTGCCCCTCAAAAGCCGCCGCAATGTGAGTTTCGCCGGGAAAGCTTGTTCTTGACGGAGATGCGAGTAAGGGACCGTGTGGAAAGTGCACTTTTTCTGACCCGTTTGTTCAAACACTATATACAATTTTCAACACTTGACAAGCTATAATCATGGTTATGGGCGTTCCATTGCCGACAGTCTCTGCCTACGGTTTACCAATAACAACTGACTGGGTCATTTGACCAATCGCCGCAGATTCGCATCACTCAAAGGAGGTGTTTGGGAAAATGAATCGTTGAACGAATCATTTGGGAGTCGTTGAGCAAATCAGTTAAAAATAAATGCATATTATAAGACAAATAAAGTGTTTTTATCCTTGCATGCACTTTAAACTGTTTTCCTAAAACAAAAATAGGAACATTTCAAATGCTATGATAGGGGCTTTTTAAGGCAGTGATCATGGATCCTGCAAGAGCTGCTCTGACACGCATGAAAGGGTGTTTAAACAAGAGAATGACAAACCACAGTCACAAGGTGCTCTTGATTGCCTGCTGCCTATTTGGTGAGAACACTTTTAGCCTAAAAGTATGCATAAATTTGTAAGTTTTAACGCTTGATGATTAACATGATGCATAAGCAATCCGATTTCAGAGCAATTATAATGCATTATTTGTATAAAAATGCTAACTAGTGTATCAGTACTGTTTTCTGCAGACTCCTGAGCACCTCACTTATTTCAATAAGTATAAAGAACAGTTCAATTGCAAGGTTACGGATGGAAGAGTAACCGCCACACTCACTTCATTAGAGGATTTCACAAGGCATTAGCTGTTTAATGGTTGTTATTTCCAACTTTTGATTGGAAAACAGATTTGTCTTTCTCACACTGAATAAAAACAGTTGATAAATGCCAAATTGGCCTTATTTACTTTCTCAATGCACATATACCTGTTGTGAATAGTTCATTGGTTAATGTTATTCCAATATATATATATATATATATCTGTAATGTTATAATAATAAAAAAATATTGCTGCTGAAACAGCTTTCGTTTTTTTTTTTTTTTTTTTTTTTTTTCATTGACAGCACAGGCTATTGGATTATGTTCACAATAACACCATGAATTACGGAAAATGTAATTAAGGCTATTTTGATAAGATATTTTATTATATGTAATGCCCAATTGTCACAATCCAATCAATTTGCAGATGGTTAATCAATTCAACCATTTCACCAACCAATTCAAGCCCTACCCCATATTTGTCTCATTGAACATCTTGCTACAATGGGAAATGCATGACATTTTAGAAGTTTAAAGAGTTTCGCATGCCAATTCAAGTTGACTTTAAATGCAAATCTGTGTGGTTTTGATCAAAGTTATTGGCAAAAAAATCTCAGAGCATCTCTTTCAGACTGGCACGTGACGTCTCCAAATGATGTCATCTCTGATAAACTGGTCATCTCTAGGGACAACGAAACAGACAGTGAGACAGAGATAAAAAAGGGAATAAGGGGCCAAACGGGAACATGGTCTCTAAAAGATAAAAGAGATGTTTTTTGTGGTTTGTTTTTCATCATAGCAGTCCAAAGAGCCTAGAGCCTTTTATTACAGTATGAAAATCTTGTCTTTATTTTTAATAGCAAATTGGTGCACACGCAGGGAAAATTACTTCTCAACTGTGAAAAACGTACAGTTCATTCACTTCCACAGTGATGGGAAATTATTAAAAAGCAGCATTTTAGTGATTCTCTTATTAAATGATTACCGTTTCAGCATAATTACATTTTAACATAAAAAGCACAAATGTTTTGATTCAACTCATCACAGCACGCTTGCGGTATTGCCATTACAGCCAATAAACGACTCTATTTCAATGTGTTAGCAGGTTGCCATGGTAACCTCATATCAAGTATTTCCCAGATGCTGCCAAGAGCTTCCTCTTCTTTTTGTGTCTTTTCTTTTTATGTTCGCCACGAGAGCCGAAGCACTATTCTCTCATTACAAGGACACTTTGCTTGCAGCTTCTTCCAAAACAGGTCATTCTCCTTATCAGCAAAGAGACACTTCGTTTCCTGCCGTCAGGTAAAACCAAACGATCTGAGGGAGCCGCGAGTATGTCGAGAGCGAAGGCGAAAACGAGAATGTATACAGCCGAGTCTGAGCGGTCATTAAGAATTTAGGTGGCGTTGAGCAGGCTTGTGGAGGTCTATAAAAGATGCAAAGAGAAGCAGCAGCTCGGAGCTCATTACTCCAGCTGATCAGATTTCCTGTACTGGTTTGTTCACGATGCCACAAGGCTCACAGCAGGACGGCCCAACAAGATTTAGATAAGACAAAACCTGGGCGTACATTCACAAAAGGATCACTCACATTCTGTTCTTCATTTAATTTGCACTTTTTAAGCACTGGTTGGATCCTACTGGATTTGGAATAAAATACACATTTTTCTCATTTGAACTGAGAAAGAACTATGCATTGTATTTTCTGATCATCTGACCTCTCGTGAGTAGCCTAAACAAGTAAACGATTAGCCAGTCAAATCAGTATTTTTGTCCCGTTTTTTAGTCTACAGTAGGTAAATAAACATCCTTGAAACAAGGTAAACTTACATGCTAAGCAAAAGTCGTTAAGAGAACATCTTACAGTTTTTCTCAGTCGCTTTGGTACATTTCTCGAATCATCCTCGAAATTTGCATCTCTCAAAAATAATCTGTGTCAATGAACATGTCAGCGCCATCAGAATGGCAAGTCCTTGTGTCATTGTGTACGGAAAAGACGGTCAAATTGCTTAGTCATGTAGTCAATGTAACAGTGTACTGTGGGGGGATGTTTTGATGTAAACTATGGCTAAAGTTTTGATGACAATTACTGTAAATTGTAAGTTAAGCACCTTAGTGTATTTGGGAATTTGATTGCAAGTTAAAGTATCAACTCAAGCTTTTTACTCAAGTAAAAGTACTGGTTTCAAAACAAGTATAAAAGTAAAAGAATTTAAGGGGAAAAATGCCATTAGGGACAAACCTTAGGCCGCGCCAGGGGTGCACTACCACCTCCTCAAAAAAAAATAAAAAAATTCTAAAGGCCATAATGTTATATTAAATTATTGGGATGCACTAGGCTACTTGTTTCAGCTGCATACATGCCCCTTGAAAATGAATGCATTTTAGTACAGTGCAAATACATTAAAGCAGCTCTATGCAGTTTTTTCACCTTAACTGAATAACTTCTATTATATGACTATTTTAGGGTTGAATGTTGGGTGTCTCGCCGGCCGCAGCATCAGGCAGTGTCGCGTGATATCAGGTCTCGCAATGTAACGAATTGCTTTACGGCAAGAAAGATCTGATAAAATAAACATCAAACAGGCGCAAACAATACAGACTGCCGACAGTTCAACAGGGCACAGTTCTTAAAGGGGCAACACCTTATTTCCACTCGTTACAGCTTCCATCCTACTGAACAGGTACCAGTATACAGGGCGAGGGGATCAGGCCGTGAGTGCAGAGACATCTCTGCGTGAACGCTAAGTACTACACAGCGACTCTAGGGGTCACAGTTTGACAAAAATGGAAATCTTGCAAAGTGCTGCTTTAAAGAACCATACAACTGAGCATTAATACGTGTTTTATGGAGCGGAAGATATGTTGACTAGTTGCCTATAAGTATTGTAATAGTGCAAAAATTAAAAATTTAGAGGCATGTTATCAATAATTGTTATTGGAATATAAATGTACATAAGCTTAGCTGCGAATGTGTGAGGGCAACAGTACCAAGGGCAGGCTTAGTAACAAATACCCTTGTATTGTCTATATACACTAAATATTAGTGCTGTCAAAATAAATGATTAATCCAATGGATTAATCAAACAATAAAAAAATAACACGTAATCCTGATTGATACCTTCCTGATTTATACCTTCCTGGTATGTACTATGCTCAATTATATAGCATTCAAGTTTTGAAGTTTTATAGCTCTCAAGTTTTGAAGTTTTTTCTTTGGTTGTTTGCGTTAAATCTTACACAGATGCAATAGTAGTATTTTCTGAACTCCAGGAGAGACACGCTTGATTCCTGCTGGTTCTATCTGCCGGTATAATGACAGACAGATAGAACGATAGATCTATATAATGACGGACAGATAGAACGATAGATCTATATAATAACGGACAGATAGAACGATAGATCTATATAATGACGGACAGATAGAACGATAGATCTATGTAATGACGGACAGATAGAACGATAGATCTATGTAATGACGGACAGATAGAACGATAGATCTATGTAATGACGGACAGATAGAACGATAGATCTATGTAATGACGGACAGATAGAACGATAGATCTATGTAATGACGGACAGGTAGAACGATAGATCTATGTAATGACAGACAGATAGAACGATAGATCTACAGTATGTAATGACGGACAGATAGAACGATAGATCTATGTAATGACGGACAGATAGAACGATAGATCTATGTAATGACGGACAGATAGAACGATAGATCTATGTAATGACGGACAGATAGAACGATAGATCTATGTAATGATGGACAGATAGAACGATAGATCTATGTAATGACGGACAGATAGAACGATAGATCTATGTAATGACGGACAGATAGAACGATAGATCTATGTAAGGACGGACAGATAGAATGATAGATCTATGTAATGACGGACAGATAGAACGATAGATCTATGTAATGACGGACAGATAGAACGATAGATCTATGTAATGACGGACAGGTAGAACGATAGATCTATGTAATGACAGACAGATAGAACGATAGATCTACAGTATGTAATGACGGACAGATAGAACGATAGATCTATGTAATGGCGGACAGATAGAACGATAGATGTATGTAATGACGGACAGATAGAACGATTGATCTATGTAATGATGGACAGATAGAACGATTGATCTATGTAATGATGGACAGATAGAACGATTGATCTATGTAATGATGGACAGATAGAACGATTGATCTATGTAATGATGGACAGATAGAACGATTGATCTATGTAATGACGGACAGATAGAACGACGGACGAACTGACTGACTGACAGACAGAACAACAGAATGAATGGCAAAACAAATGACAGATAGAATAGATAAAATGGCAGATAGAATGATAGAACATCAGATAAATAGAATGACAGGTGAATAACAGATAGAATGGATGACAGATAGAATGAACGACAGAAAGACGGATTGTATTAGAAGACAGACAGACAGAAGATGGAAAATGGATGGAACGGACGGACAGATAGATATTTGACAGACAGACAAATAGACAGGCAGAAACACAGATAGTTAGATATTAGACAGACATATAAGACAGACATATAGATAGACAGATAGATATTAGATGACAGACAGACAGTTAACTGAACTGTCCATCAGCAGCAAAGCATGAAAGTATGTAAAAAGATGCTGTAACTTCTCAGGTCATTGCAATATCAAAAGCCCTATTATAGTATTTTAACATACTGTTTCTGATTGAATGTCCTGCACAACTATTTATTTAGCTGTAGACAAGGGTGATGAGAGTCAAGCATTTATAGTAAGGAAATATCTTGGCTGCTAATAGCCGCTGTCACATTGAAAGTCTGCGGCATTAGCTTAATGAAAGTACACAGTGGTGCAGGGTTGTCCATACCCAACTGAGAAATGCCTTCGGTGGCTACTCTCTTTTAATCTGTGTCACTGATCCCCATACAATCCATCCTATCCCTCTGGACATGCCAGAGTGTGACTAGCTGATCAAATTAATTAGCTGGCCGTACACGCAGCATTAGCCAGCCGTACACCAAAGCACCCTCTTATTAAGCTGAACAGAACTGCAGCTCAGAAAAAGCAGCACTGAAGGGTACACACCAGCTCTGAATGGTGCTCACATGGGGGTGACGTTTATTTAACAACAACACAGTGGAGCGAGGACCTAGTTAGCGCAGTGTAAACAAAAGTTAGCATTCATTTAGCAGCCGTTCACTCACAAGAGATAAAAGAGGGGATCGGGGCAGGGCTGGGGTGATTATGATTATGATTCATTTGAGATGGATGCAAAGTTGTTGCATTCTCAGAACTTTCTGAAAGGGAAAAAAAGGACCAGTAAAAAGACAGACTGCGCAAACAGCCTTTGCTAAAGCTTCTGGCAGCTTTCATTGGAACAGGCTGGAAGGTGACGCGCTGAGTAAAGAGCAGTTTGGCGTGAATAAATGCTCAGAGTAAGAAGAGAGAGGAAGGCTAATGGGAAGCAGAGTATTTGCTCTAGTTTGAATGAACATTAACCAGGTGAGATGATGAGCCTTTCGGGTATCAATTACTTGCCCTAATAAGGGAAATTAAGAGATTTGTTCATTGGAATATATAGAGAGGAGATGAAATTAGTTAGGAAGGGCAGAAAACTCTCGGATTCAGTGGCCAAGAGTTGTGTCGCACAGTAAAGAACTTATCTGAAGCACCAGAGAGGAGCAGCAACTGGCTGTGGTTGAGACGGAAATATTCTGTCTGGCTGTATACAGGCCGCAACGCTATACGGTTTGGTAGAATTCTTGCAGACTGATCATTTTATGAAATGGCGTATGTATGACACGCCAATTCGTATTTCCATTTTTGGCATGCTATCAACACGCATAATCACTTTTCAGCGTTTATAAACGCCGTCGACTTACATTATTGTATATATAAATATATGAACTACCCCAACCCTGTCCCTAAACCTACCCGTCACTGGGGTTAATAACATTTACGAGTCTTCCCCTACCATCCTAGAAAAAAATAAAATATCGCTCCCCATATGTAGATCTACATTTCGCTCAGACATTTAACGGCGTGTACATACACGCGGAATCACTCGGACATTTAACGACGTAGACATGCACGCAAAAGATGATGGTTTGTTTCGGCGTTGACACAAGCGGATAGCTCAAAATGCGTATAGATAACATGCCACTTGACTTGAAAGTGTTTACACAAAGTCATGATGCCATGTTGATTCTTGAAAAACTCGAAGAGTCTGTTGGTTTAGTAAGCCATACGGAACCGTTGCCACTGAACTTATTTTAACAAAAACAGTGGGGCTCGACAGCCTTAGTCAAACAGGTTGGCGCGGTTGGGTTGCGGAGACATTGTGAGATTGTGGTTAGGTCACATGTGAACTACAAAGAAGGAGCAACCTCAGCAGCAATAGGGATGTATTGGAGTCATTGGAGTCACTTCACCATATGGAAAGAAGTGTAAATGGATGGAGAATTATAGGTTACTGTAAAGCTACGTCTTAGTTTTGATTATCTTGGCGAAGGCCGAGTCCAAATCAGCATGAAGCTTTAATATTAGGTTTAATCATTAGAAAACCATCTGAATGACATCATACATTAGAACAAAATATTGCTTGTTATGTTTGCTTTTTTGCATCTTTATTTGCTATTTGCCAAGTATATGTTTATAAAAGTTGTTCTTGGACTAATTTTTCTTATCAAGAACGTTGTTATTGTTATTGATATTACAATAAAGTTTCTTCTGATCAATATTGGTTGGCTGTTTTTTTTTTTTTTTTTTTTTTTTAAAGGACCAGTAGTAAAAAGTTAAAGGCCCCCTGAAATCAAAATTGAAG
This sequence comes from Pimephales promelas, assembly GCF_016745375.1. The sequence goes on from NW_024121599.1 coordinate 403,928, forward strand.
TTTTTAGCTTTTAGCATGAATATTTTCAGCCTTAAGGTTATGAATAAGTTGGTGTGTTCCAAAAACAATGACAAAAATATAGCTGCGAGCAGCGATGGCGGGCCCAAGCCGGTGGCACCGCAACCCCGGTTCCTTTAGTTACCTAAAGGCACCCGGGTGGCGGTGCCGAAGGCTTTGGCCCTTTCATGATTAAATGTTAAAACGGCTTGCCATACTCTGTCATTTCGACTAGTCAAAATTATGTTACAGATATCTTAAATGATAATACAAACTATCCAAAATGTAATTACGACTAGACAGAAAGACGTTGTTGATATCTACAATGTTAATTCCGGATAGGCAAACTTAGCTTTTAAATGTTAAAAGGGCTTGCCATACAGGGACGTAGGCTCAGAGAGAGGCTCACCATATTCAAACCAAAATATCTGACTTCCTCTTGGTCCGAGCTAATGACTATGTAATAGAAAGTTGTCCGGCTTGAGGAGTACAATGTATATACCGATTTTTGTAACTGTAGATAAAACTAACAACCCCACTTTTGTCAAAAGGTGGCGCTATTTAGTCCTTGCACCATGCCCGTTTCTGAAACTTTGCACGTCTACTGGCTAATAAATGTGATGTATCTGTTGAGTTTCAAGCAATTTCAATTTCAATTTGACTGTTGAAAAGAAGTGCGCCGATTAGATACTCAGGATCGGTATCGGCTCTGACACTGCCATCTTTGACGAGGCTGATTCAAATTCTATATTGTGCATATACTATTCTATGTAAGGCACAAAGGCACAAAAACTTTCTAAAGTACCATAAAGTTTTTGTGTACTGTATTATAAGTGTTCTGAAGCTATTATGTGATATAGAAATTAATATTTAAGTCATTAAATTCAAGAACACGTAAACTTTTCCCTCTCTGCGCCTGTCAGTCATTCTCCATTCAGCATTCAAACAGCACGTCGCATTCGGTTACAGTCAATGATGAAACGATCTTCAAGATGATTCAATGTTAATCCTATTATACTGGGTCTTTAAGAAAAAGGTCTAAAGGTCTATATTTTCGAATGAAGAAACTTTTTCTTGCTGGACTTTATTGCTGTAACTTAATCGTGTTACTTTCTACCGGGTGTCAGACGCTGTCGGTTAGATCACAACACTAGAGTCAGAGCACTATAATTGTTCTTCACGCACACAGTAACTGAAATTTAAAACCTTTAAAAGAAAAGGCTCAATAAACTATTGCATAGATAGATAATGTATAATACACTGTTCATAAATATGTATTTCCTTTGTGCTTTGAACTTTTCAATACGGACTCAATGCGCTGTAACTTCATGTGGCTTCAAGCACATCATTCTCCGCTCGGGATGCACATAAGTGCTTTGTGCTGCACCGTATTAGAGCCGTAATATCATAATGCAGTGACGTAATGACAGATTATTAATTGCCTTTCAATTATATGTTGCTGCGTCATTAAACATCTGTCCTATGCATTTCAAACATTTATAGCAGCCATGGCTTTATCTTTTTATGATTTTTGTTATCTTGTTTTTCATGAATGTATTTTTTAAAAATAAGAGCAATGTGTATTATCTATTATTAATATAGTTTATAATAGCATTTTTGTCATAGATTATGACAAAGTAATCATATGATCCACCAGCGAGGAACCAGCAGAACAGAGTGAACATTCTTTCTGTTTAGTTCAATCCTACTTAATAGGAATTTATTTAAAATGCTCGCTCTACTCCACGCCATTAATGTCTTGTGCGGACATCCGTATTTTGACTTTCGGTTTTAAGTAAGCGATTTAAAAGCTCCCAAGTCCCAGCAGAGTCACACGTTGATTAACCGGTGGGAATATACACAATAGGCCTACCTGATATTGAACACAAGAGGGCAGTATAGCACTACGTATGACTCAGATTATTATTTTTTTATGAATTTTACAACAATTCTGGCTGTTTTTGAACGTAAACATAATTCTTAAATGAAAAAAAGGAAAAATTGGGGACGTTATAATATTTGTATAATTTAATTTAGAAACAAATGATGTATAATTACATTTTTAGAAGATATGAGGCTTTTAGTGTTTACTTTTTTGACATTACTTTAATCTTTTGCCATAGTTGCACATGTCTACTGGCTAATAAATGTGATGTATCTGTTGAGTTTCAAGCAATTTCAAGCATGCTAAGAGTCCCAAAAGCATCAAAAAAGAATGTTAAAGTTTGTTTCGTTGCCACGGCAACAGTATCAAAGATATCAAAAATTCATTCACAGGTCTACATCTGCCGTGTATTTACATTATACAGATGAAGTTTGAAGCAAATCGGTTAAAAATAAGAGAGTGATTTCAAAGCATTTTGAAAGTGACACACTTCCTGCTGCCAGTTGGTGGCGCTATAACTTTGACTCACAATAGTCACATCCATGTGATCGGTCTCTTACAGCGAAAACACTGCTGAAGTTTCATCAAGATCAGTTAATGTATGCTGAAGTTATAACAGACATCCTGTTTCATGTTTCTCGCCATAATTTCGTTTCCTCGCCACGGCCAAACCGTTCGAGATATCAAAAATCCCGTGGCACTTTTTCATCCTTAATGTCTTGACTTCACGCTGATCGAGTTTCGTCGAATTTGGTTCAGTGCTCTAGGAGCAATAATTTAAATTCCATTGCATGTGTTTTAAACACAACCCTAAATAGCCAACTTCCTGTTGGGCTGGGGTAAAAAGTAAGAGTGTGAAGTAGGCTATATATGAAACGATGAGATCTATATGTGTACCAAGTTTCATATTATTACATGCAAGTGTGTTTGATTTATGGACCAAATTTTCAGACCAAGTTTATTGACCAAGTTAATCTGATTAATAAACTAATTATATAAAACTATTGTCAATTCACTACAATTAAACTAGTTATATGCCTTTACTTATAAAAAATAAAAATAAAAACTTATTTAAAAAATACCAGGCTTGAGAAATGTATTTTCTTTATGCAGGTCATACACACAGCAGTGAAATGGTTAAGCCCCCTCCCCCTGCACACACACACAGACAGCCAGCCAGCCAGCCAGCCAAAGACACAGAGACACAGAGACATGTAGGCTCAGAGTGGCCATATTCAAACAAAAATATCTGACTTTCTGTGGGTCCTAGCTAATAAGTGTCAATTAGAAAGTTGTCCGGCTCGAGGAGTACAATATACATACCAATTTTTGTAACTCTAGTTAAAACTAACCACCCCACTTTTGTCAAAAGGTGGCGCTACTGAGCCCTCACCACGCCCGTTTCTGCAACTTTGCACATGTCTACTGGCTAATAAATGTGATGTGTCTGTCGAGTTTCATGCAATTTGAAGCATGCTAAGGGTCTCAAAAGCATCCTAAAAGCATCCTAAAAGAAGGGTAAAGTTTGATGCGTCGCCACGGCAACAGTTTCAAAGATATCAAGAATCCATTCACAGGTCTTCATCTGCCGTATGTTTACATTATACATATGAAGTTTGAAGCAAATCGGGTAAAAATAAAAGGGTGATATCAAAGCATTTTGAAAGTGACACACTTCCTGCTGCCAGTTGGTGGCGCTATAACTTTGACTCACAATAGTCACATCCATGTGATCGTCCTCTTACAGCGAACACACTGCTGAAGTTTCATCAAGATCAGTTAATGTATGCTGAAGTTATAACACACTTCCTGTTTCACGTTTCTCGCCATGATTTCGTTTCCTCGCCACGGACAAACCGTTCGAGATATAAAAAATCCCCTCGCAAACTTTCATCCTCAATGTCTTGACTTCACGCTGACCGAGTTTCGTCGAATTTGGATCAAAGCTCTAGGAGGAGTATTTGACATTCCATTGCGAGCGTTTTACAAACAAACCTCAATAGCCGACTTCCTGTTGGGCTGGGGTAAAAAGTAAGAGCGCGAGGTATAGATGAAACTATGAGATCAACATGTGTACCGAGTTTCATATTATTACATACAAGCGTGTTTGAGTTATGGACCAAGTGTTCGGACCCCGTTCCAGGGGGCGCTGACGAGCCGCCCTGCCACGCCCGGGTACCAGCTTCAGCCCGGCTCTGATGGCCGCGGGTTCTGACCCGTGTGCAAAGTTTCAAGAGTTTTCGAGCACGTTAAGGGCCCCAAAAGTGCCCAAAAGGTAGTAAAATAATAATAAATATAGCTGCGAGCAGCGATTGCGGGCCCAAGCCGGTGGCACCGCAACCCTGATGCCTTTAGTTACCCAAAGGCACCGGGATGGTGGTACCGCCGGCTTTGGCCCTTTATCGCTGCTCACAGCTATATTTATATTTAATATAAAGCCGGTGGCACCGCCACCTTGGTGCCTTTAGGGTTATTCTGTACGACGTGTAAAAACGTAACCCCCGCTTTGACTATCAAAAAGAAGTGTATTGTAGAGCTTGCATCAATGCGGACTCGATGCGCTGTGCGCTGTAACTCCATGTGGCTTTAAGCGCATCATTCTCCACTCGGGATGCGCATAAGCGTTTTGTGCCACACTGTACTGAGCCTTTCATATCATAATGCAGTGACGCAATGACAGATTATTAATTGCCTTTCTTGTTCTGTTCCATCTATTATATGTTGATAATAGATAGGACAGAGCACTAAAAACCTCAAACAAAGCACTAAAAACTTAAGCTGTTTGCTGTGTAGTCTGAGAATGAGCTGTTTGATTTGCACCCTCTTCCTCTTCACTGTCCTCCATAAAAACCAGCTATTCAGGTCCATGTTGTTCTAGAAAGTTTGTATGTTGCTGCCTCAATTAACATCTCTGCTATACATTTAAAACATGGCTATATCTAAAATAATTTATCTTTTTGATTTTTGTCATCTTGTTTTTCATGAATATTTTACAACAATACAAAGAGCAATGTGTATTTTCCATTAATATAGTTTGTAATGGCTTTTTTGTCATAGATTATAATCATATATTTTTTGGATTTGTTATTTATCTTTATAATGAAGTTGTCTGTATTAAGTAGATTGTGTTTAACACACAAGAGTGATTTATTAGTTCAACACATAGTTATAGAAATTCTACTTTATCTAAAAAAAACCCTGCACTTTATACACACACACACACACACACACACACACACACACACACACACACACACACACACATAAATACATGTAAATAAAAATACCAAAAAAAAAAACATCAAATGTGTTTTTAGTCAGAGTATTATTTTATACAGAAACAAATATTTGTAATTCAGATAAGAATGAAGTTAGTGTTTTAAAATCTTAAGGAAAACAAATATATTGAAATATAGCACATGAATTTTAAATTCATTCAACTTCAATTACAAATACAATCTTACTTTTATTTAAAGCAAACTATACATTTAAAAGATGGGGGTTATATGCCTATTTTGTCATTTAAAAATATTGTTATGCAAATTGTTATGCAAAAAGACAAGGACTTAGAGACAAGGACTTGTAGGAAAAATCACAGCTAGCCACACACACACACATAAACACAGACAACAGCCCTCCCCTCCCCACACAGACACACACACCCACACACACACAGAGAGAGAGAGAGAGAGAGAGAGAGAGAGAGAGAGAGAGAGAGAGAGAGAGAGAGAGAGAGAGAGAATAGCAGGGGAAATAAATCCATTCAAACTACAATATCTGACTTTCTGTTGCTCAGAGCGAATGACTTTAAATTGGAAAGTTGATCGGCTTGACGAGAACAATATACGTGGTAAGTTTTGTAACTGTAGGTAAATTGAGCAAAGTTATAACACACTTTATGTGTCCTTTTTTAGTCATAAAATTCATTTCCTCGCCACGGCCAGACCGTTCGAGATATCAAAAATCCGTCCGGAATTGAGCATCCTCAATGTCTTGACTTCATGCACACCGAGTTTGGTTGTGATTGGTAAACACATGCATTGTGATTTGATGTATTTCTCCTAGGACAATTATTCAAACAACCCATAATTCATAATTCATAAATAACTTCCATTTGAACTGTCATAAAACTTAGAGCACGAAAGTTGTTTGGCCTGATGTGATCTATAATTGTACCGAGTTTCATATTAATTCATGCAAGTGTGTTTGATTTATGGTCAAATGTTCGAATCCCAGTCCAGGGGGCGCTGTCGAGCCGCCCTGCCACGCCCGGTTACCAGCTTCAGCCCGGCCCTGATGGCCATGGGTTCTGACCCGTGTGCAAAGTTTCAAGAGTTTTCGAGGATGTTAAGGCCCCCAAAAATGCCAGAGAAGTCGCACACAGCAAATAAAGGGTTAAAATTAACATGACAGGCGCCCCTCCTCTCACTCACACAGAGGGACACTGAGACACTGGCAAAATTCTGAGATTTTCTCTACATTCAAACAAACATATCTGACTTTCTGTGGGTCCTAGCTAATGAGTGTCAATTAGAAAGTTGTCCGGCTCGAGGAGTACAATATACATACCGATTTTTGTAACTGTAGATAAAACTAACAACCCCACTTTTGTCAAAAGGTGGCGCTACTGAGCCCTCACCACGCCTGTTTCTGCAACTTTGCACATGTCTACTGGCTAATAAATGTGATGTGTCTGTCGAGTTTCATGCAATTTAAAGCATGCTAAGGGTCTCAAAAGCATCCTAAAAGAATGGTAAAGTTTGATGCGTCGCCACGGCAACAGTTTTCAAAGATATCAAGAATCCATTCACAGGTCTACATCTGCCCTATGTTTACATTATACAGATGAAGTTTGAAGCAAATCGGGTAAAAATAAAAGGGTGATTTCAAAGCATTTTGAAAGTGACACACTTCCTGCTGCCAGTTGGTGGCGCTATAACTTTGACTCACAATAGTCACATCCATGTGATCGTCCTCTTACAGCGAACACACTGCTGAAGTTTCATCAAGATCAGTTAATGTATGCTAAAGTTATAACACACTTCCTGTTTCACGTTTCTCGCCATGATTTCATTTCCTCGCCACGGACAAACCATTCGAGATATCAAAAATCCCCTCGCAAACTTTCATCCTCAATGTCTTGACTTCACACTGACCGAGTTTCGTCGAATTTGGATCAAAGCTCTAGGAGGAGTATTTCAAATACCATTGCGAGCGTTTTACAAACAAACCTCAATAGCCGACTTCCTGTTGGGCTGGGGTAAAAAGAGCGCGAGGTATAGATGAAACGATGAGATCAACATGTGTACCGAGTTTCATATTATTACATGCAAGCGTGTTTGAGTTATGGACCGAGTGTTCGGACCCCGTTCCAGGGGGCGCTGACGAGCCCCCCTGCCACGCCCAGGTACCAGCTTCAGCCCGGCTCTGATGGCCGCGGGTTCTGACCCGTGTGCAAAGTTTCAAGAGTTTTTGAGCATGTTAAGGGCTCCAAAAGTGCCAAAAAGGTAGTAAAATAATAATACTAAAGAAAAATAATCCTTAGGAAAACAATAGGGCCTTCGCCCTTTCAGGGCTTGGGCCCTAATTATAATAATAATAGTAAAGAAAAATAATCCTTAGGAAAACAATAGGGCCTTCGCCCTTTCAGGGCTTGGGCCCTAATTAGCATTTAGGAGATATAAACATTCAAAACTTACAGTTCACACTTCCGCTAAAATGGATCACGGATTGTTATGACATCACCGTGGACTTCAGCTTCTCATCACATCTTTCCAATCAAATGCTTTCTAGAATCTAAAACGTCCTTTAACTTAAAAATCTCTTATGACATCAAGCTGTAAAATACTTATTGATTCTAATTTGTGCTGTCCATATACTTTATAGACACTTCAAATCTAATGACATTTTAAAGATATGGAGACATTATTTTGACCATTAAGACTTGGAAGTTAAAAAGAAACTAAACAACAACAACAAAAACAATACAATGTAAAAATGTATAACACCCGAAAGAGTTATATTTCCAGATCAATTATTTTTGACAGTCTAATAGTGCAATGAACCTGTGAGATGTTTATTGGTAAGGTTTAATGAAGCACGCTGTTGGTGGCTGGTGTTTAATGACTTGGGGCCTCATTAACAGCTGCAATGCATTGTGGAGCCATGCTTCTGGTAACTGATGTTGCTGGATACGACTTTAAACTCTGACTCTAGCCATGTTCGGTTCAGCAAGCTCTTCAGCAGGCTTTTGAGTCAGCAGACACCAATAAAACAGCTTGTGAATAAACGTGTCACCTAACATTAAGCTAGAAAAAAATAACTCTACGGAACATCATATCACTCCATATGTCACTCCATACAATATGTAACCTGGTATTGATGATTATTTATTATTTGCGTGCTTATATATATATATATATATATATATATATATTATCATGTATGTTTAAAATTAATGCTTTAATAAATCTAATTATGCCATATAAAGTAAAAAAAAAAAAAAAAAAAACTTTATAAAGTTTAAAAATTGAGTTTAATGGTTTAAAGAAAAATCTTTAAATTTGAAAGCTGAGAGTTTCCATTTTGAGTCCCTATAAAACATTCTATTCAGCCCTTTTACCTCACAAGATGGCTTTGATTTAATCATAGGAACTTAAATTAACAGTTTAAATTTAAAATTATACTGTATGTTTAAAAAATATATATTTTATTTGATTGAAATGCATGTCACACGACCAGATATGGCACTGCATCCAGAACTAGCATTATCTGTGGAAAATGAGAAAGAGATTTGGCATCTACTGATTTCACATCTTGAAAATTGAGCAAGCCAAATGAAAAGGCATTAAGTGTTCCCTCAACTTATTTCTCTCTCTCTTTCTCAGCACATGTCATGTGGCCAGTGTTTGGATATCTACTGAGCCAAGGAAGCAGAAGTCTTGTCTCTGAACACAAGCAGCAGCAGGACAGTGTTTGGCATCGTCTGTCTCTCGCTCTGCCCTGCAGGCCACAACAGACACATGGAGCAAGAATGAGGGCAGAGAGAGAGAGAGAGAGAGAGAGAGAGAGAGAGAGAGAGAGAGAGAGAGAGAGAGAGAGAGAGAAGCCTACCAGACAAACAGAGTGAGATGAGATTTAATGGAGGTGCATAATGTCTACAGAGACACAGAGAGAGGGAGACAGATAAATGAAAGAGAGGAAAACCAATCAATGAGAAAATGGTACTTGAAGTTTTTGTTTTTTTTTTTCCTGGACAGAGACAAGACAGTAAAGGGGAGGGAAAAAAATAAGAAAGAAGAGGGAAAGACCAAGGCCATGTTCACACAGCAATGATGCCTTATAAGAACTTGTGCGTGCATTTAAATATCTTGGCTATCTATCTATCTATCTCAGCCCATTCTCACCCCCAAGGCGTCACTTAACTGACGCCTTGAGAAGCATTTGGACATGCTTCAATATCTGACGCTTTAGGCGCCCTTTAGCGTCAGTTAGATGACGCCCTAGGATCGCGTGCCCCACCCCACACCTAAACCTAACCGCGTCCTCTAACTGACGCTTTCCTTTAGCGTAGGATCGCGTCATGTAAGTGACGCTAAAGGGCGCCTAAAACGTCAAATATTGAAGCATGGTCAAAGGTGACGCCTTGGGGTGAGAATGTGTTGTCTGTCTATCTATCTATCTATCTATCTATCTATCTATCTATCTATCTATGCAGTGATTTTTTTAAATGAGGAGACAAAGTCATCACATTTTTTTATATTTATCAATTTATGTCTCTATTACACTTAATTTTACTGGTTAAATAAACATAAAAAGAGACCAAATACAATTCTATTTTGTATTTTTACACTAACTAATGTTCATTTATTAAAATGAAATATAATTTTCATCAAGTTAGTGTTTTAATGCATTTTTACATGTATTCCAGAATGATAACTAAAGGCAGTAATAATTTAAACAATATATGAAGAGTTCAGATGCAAAAGCCTCTAAGTGCCATTTGAAATTTTCCTCTTTAATGATCATTTTTATCAAGCTTGTATATTTAAGTTCAGTGATTTCACTTAAATGGCAATGATAATTACCTATTAATTGTTATTTAAGTGAAATTACTGGGCTTAAATATACAAGTTTGATAAAAATCATCATTAAAGAAGAAAATTTCAAATGGCATTTAGAGGCTTTTGCATCTGAACTCTTCATATATTATTTGTGAACTAATGTTGAGCTTTTCTTTGTAACAGTCAACTTATTTTCAGCAGTCATCAAGCTTGTAAACGTTATAGTCCAACCCGGTCTCACCCCAAGACGTCATATAACTGACGTTTTGGGACGTCTTTTGACCATACGTCAATATTCGCCTTTTTAGGGCCCCCTTAAACGTCGGTAGATGAGGTTATGGGATCCTAACTCTACCCCATACCTAAACCTAACCCTAAACCTAACCCGTCACCTAACTGACGTTAAAGGTAAAGCGTCAGTTGTATGACGGTCCGGGATCGCCATCTACCGACGTTTAAGGGGGCCCTAAAAAGGCGGATATTGACGTATGGTCAAAATACGTCCCAAAACGTCAGTTATATGACTTTTTGGGATGAGACTGTGTTATATAGTCAGTCACAGACACGAAAATGTATCTTTAACCCTCTGGGGTCTATGGTGTTTTTGGGGTCCTTGATATATTTTGAAATGCACTGACATTTGTGCTTTTTTCAGTTGCTTAAAACATATGAATTGCTGTTGTCACCTAGAGTTTTTGCTTCAAAATGATCTTAAAACTATCCTGCCTAATTATTCACATAAAACAAGATTGTTTTAAATTGTGAAAAACAGTTGGGTTTTTTTTGGAAAGGCAATATGCGAATGGGCGTGAACGGCCCAACCCCCTCATGAATAATTACACCTGAGAAGACAAAGACCCGCATAATGAGCCTTTCATTCAGGTGTGTCAAACAAGAAAGAATGCAAGGACTATATATAAATATATATATGCTGATATACTGAGATGAAAATCGGTAACACTTTAGAATACGGTTCCTTCATTAATGAATAACTACACAAGAACCAATGAGTAACACAATATGAACAATATATTAACTATTATCAACTAACAAGAAACTCTGATTAACACACTAGTAAGTAATAGCACACAGATGAAAGTGTTAGTTCACTATTAACTAATCAATACTATTTTTTTAATACTTCCCAGAGAACTACTGAAAAAGTTTATTAACAATCTAGTAACTATTATTAACTAAAAAGTAAATCTGATTATGAATTAGTAAGTAATAGTGCGCAGATGGAAGTGTTACTACATACTTATGTGGGAATTACTAATTATTTGGATACGTATTATAAAGAGAATACCATGGGAACTAACTAGTAATGACTCGTGCCACTACATGTGATCTAGTCATATTTGTGCAACTAAACACTGAAGTCATTTCAAGCGTTTGAGATTTTTGATGAACTTTAGTATACTTTTAGAAAATTTCTTTAGTAACTATTGAGGCATTACTAGTTAGTTCCCATGGTCTTCACTTTATAATATGGATCCAAATAATTCGTAATTCCCACATAAGTATGTAGTAAAACTTTCATCTGTGCACTATTACTTACTAGTTTGTTAGAGGTTTTTTTAGGTAATGGTAGTTACTAGATTATTAATAAACTTTTTCAGTAGTTCTCTGGGAAGCATTAAAAAATAGTAGTTATTAATTAGTTAATAGTGAAGTACCACTTTCATCTGTGTGCTATTACTTACTAGTTTGTTAATCAGAGTTTCTTGATAGTTAATAGTAGTTACTAGATTGTTAATATTGCATTACTTATTGGTTCTAGTGTAGTTATTCATAAACGAAGGAACCGTATTCTAAAGTGTTACCGAAAATCAGAGATTCAGCCTCAGAGCCCTGCTTACAGTATATACGCTAAGCCACGGCCATTATGGCGGGCTAGGACGCATTGGATGTGACGTCACGTTGGGCTCACTGGTAGGCTGCTGCAATTGCCGCAGGGCAACCAATGAGCACGCTAGACAGCCTGCAGGTCTGCTTGCTGCTGCAATGCGTTGACAATGAATACAAAATTAACGATAATTTTTGGCTTCAATATCTCGAGAAAATGAATCTTTCCCGTAGCGTAAGCTAAACTTGTAAGAGAACAATCCACACTGAAATGAGCAGCACAAACTGTCCTTCACCTCCAAGAAAACAAAAATTAAAAAGATAGATGAAGATAAGCGCATGGGGAGACTTAGGCTGTGTGTCCACCAAAGCATTTTATCCAGCTGAAAACGCTAGACGCTCTGCTCAAGACGCCGTGCTATGAGCGCTTGAGAGCGTTTTGGCAGTGCAGCGTTTTTTCTGTTGAGACGTTTTGTTGCAATGATACAAATATCCGCAGCACAGTTTGCTTGTAACTGAATTCGCAGATAATTTGTTTCATACTAAAAATTTATTTCCCCCATTTTGTTCGGTTAGCTCTGCTGGTTGTTGTCGTTGTACAGAAAGAATGTTGTGACAGTTGGTCGGTGTGGTATTAGCCCTGCCCCTCCTCCACTGTGATTGGACAGTTGGGTAAAAAGTGACAGTGATGATGAGCGCTGCGTTGTATCCAAACTTGAAAATTTTTCAACTGTCGGCGCTTCAGCGTGAAAAAAACACTCAGCGCCTCGTTACGCTCATGGCGTTTAAAAAATGCGGCGCTCCCATTAAAAACAAGTGAAAACGTAAGCCAGGCGCGTGGAACAACGCTTTGGTGGACACACGGCCTTAAAGTATTTGCTAATCTCTGCAGCTGCTCTCCTGATTCTGTTCATTCTCTTTCTCATTTTTTTTTTAAATCACTACCTCTCCATTACAGCAACTTCTGATCCCAAACAGCTCAGGGTAATCGAGAGAGAGAGAGAGAAATGTTGCACAGAGCACTCAGCACTTGTATCGATTCAAGCCTGATCTTTTTCAGATTATACATTTTCTGTGTAGCCAGCGATGATTCCAGCAGCGGTGCCCGGAGCAGCCTCATTTTTATCCATTTATACGACACACTCATAGCGCTGCATAAAGTGAAAGAATTCACCTCACTTGGACTTCCACAAAAGTGTGTTGTGTTACAGCCTGGAATTAATGATTTGATTTACACAGAATACATTTTATAGTTATATATTAATTCCAGGATCTTCATAATGCAGTTAATTGTTCACACTACTGCAAATGTTATGGCATTTGATGGGAAAAAGTTATTTTAATTCCAGGTTGGAAAGTCTAAATGAGGGAATCCGTTGAGAGTAGGGACCAGGTGATTAGAAAGCTGAGAAAATAAACAATTCGTCCTTGAGCTAAAAGTTCTCACAAGCGGGCTGATAATAAAGTCACCCGTTGTATCATCTGATCAAAGGTCTCTGTCTCCATTGAACTTTTTCGCAGAGTAAATTGCCTTTTTTTTATTGTCTCAAGGCAATGAGAATTACATAAAATAATTTACCAAGCTATTTACCAACCCCTGTATAGAGGAAAACTCAACACTGAGACAAAAAATGTCTTCTGTTTTCCTATTATTTCATATGACACTTGGGTAATGGGAAGAAAGGCTGTGTTGCTCTAGCCTGGTAATACCAGACTCTGTTACTTCACTTTGCTTAGACAGAGTCTGGAATGGCATAATAGAGAAGTGTTTTTTTCTCTCGCTAGGGGGCGCTTGTCTGAAGTTTAAAATCATTGGTTACCTGCAAGCCAATCAGATAAGTTTATTTATGACGTATGTTATGCACCGACACAGCAGCATCGAACAACAGACATCATGCATCGAACTCAAATCTATGATCGAACTTCCACTGTAAACCTGCTGGAAACACTTGATGATGCGAGCGAAATACCAGAGTGAACATGGCTGTAAACGACTTTTGCAGATTGTGCGAAGTTAAGGCCATTGCACACTGAGTCCGAAATTTCTGCACGTTAAAAAAAAAATACGACCTCACGTTATGTCAATCACGCTTGCACACTGCCTCCGAAAATTTCGTCCGTCATAAAAAAAAAAATTGAAAAAATTTGATTTTCTGCGTTTTTCGCATCCGGAGCAAGCAGTTTGAATGGTGTTTTGACAATTCATGACCACTGAATCACAAATACAAAAAAAAAAAAAAACGCATACAAAAATGTCGGACTCAGTGTGCAATGGCCTTTAATCTACGCATCCACGGTGCAATCACGGCCTCTAAAACTATTTTTGCTAGAGTGAAACAAGAAAATATTTGTTAGTGGTGGGCAGATCGAGGCTTCGTCAAGAATTGATCAGGTTATAAAGTCACAGGGTGGATTCAGATTTCCATTCACTCCAATGATAGAATTTAAAAATAAAAAAAAGAAAGAAAAAAAGGCAGCACAGACATATTTTGAAAGTTGTTCAAACCAGTGCACCAGGGTTGTGGCCACATTTTTACAAAATCAATATCTACATTTATTTGTGCAATACACCTTTGCCTGATCAAAAACATTCTGAGGAGTAGCATCTGCTCCAGTCATTGAAGTTGACACTGCAATCAGATGCAGTCAAATGAGAACATCACAACAGGAAGACTTTGGTAAATCTGGTCTCATTGGGTGGCAGTGGCCCTGGGAAGGATTTAAATGACAAAACTTCCCTATCCGTGAATACAGCACTTTCTTCTCAATCAATGTTTAACTGATGTATTAGTGCATGTGTGTGTGTGTGTGTGTGAGAGAGAGAGAGAGAGAGAGAGAGAGAGAGAGAGAGAGAGAGAGAGAGAGAGAGAGAGAGGGAGGGATATTGCTCTCCGCAGGCTTCAACAGTAGGCAATCTATGCTAGTCCACGCATACAGCTATCAAGCATTGAATTTCACGATGGAAGTGAGAGAGAGAGAGCGAGATACACACACACATGCAGTGAGAAATAAAAGACCGCTTGATTGCATCTGAAAGATATAATATGAACTCCACTGGTAGCTCTGTCGAGCCCATGACATTATAAGCAATCATCCATGTGTGGCATCCTTTAACTACAAAACCCTAGCATCCAATCACACACCCTGGCAGGAAGTTACACTGACCTGTGAGATTCAAGCCATTACTAAAAACAGGAAGGACTTGAGTATTTTCCCAGGGAAGGAAAAGTGGAATTCTCCATGCATCATATTAAAATGCAATTACACACATAATCATACAAATCATGTTTGCAGCTGATTATAGGATTCCTGCAAGCTATAGAAAATAATGGCTGACTACCGATGAAGAATTTCCAATTAACGTTCTTAAATTAAGCTAATTGAGTACATTGTGTTCAGTGATCAGTGTTAGGTAACCAATGGCAACAGAGCTACTTTGTTAAGTGTCCAAGGCCACAAACGCACTGCAAATATGGTTGTCACTTCTCCTGTTGGAGTTCAATATTATTCTGTAGATACAGTCACTGGCATATGTTTAGGATTGACAACCGGTGACTAGAATACTGACGACTTGTTTCGGGAGATTCGATTCTTTCTTTTAGGAAACAACAAGTTTATCTGTCATGCACTTTAAAGGGTTAGTTCACCCAAAAATGAAAATTAAGTCATTAATTACTCACCCCCATCCTGTACCAACCCCGTAAGACCTTCGTTCATCTTCGGAACACAAATGAAGATATTTTTGATTAAATTTGAGAGCTGTATAACTACCACATAGACTTCCGGGACTGGCTCTTGACGGCCCAGAAAGTCAATGAAGAAAATGTTTAAATATTCCATGTGACTACAGTGGCTCAACTATATGTTTATCAAGCGACGAGAATACTTTTTGTGCGAAAAAGCAAACAAAAATAACGACTTTATTCGACTTTTCCTTTTCTTCCTTGTTGGCCTGAAACGAGACTTCCTTAGATTTCCACGACGCATGTGCGAGAATTGCGATCTCCTTACACTACTTCAGTTCAGTTCTCGCGCATGCGTCGTGGAAATCGTATGGAAGGATTGTTAATTTCTCATGAATGAACATGACTTAAGGAAAACAAAAGTCAGGATTTATAATACTAATAAAGAATAATTAATGTTGTTGTTTATTTTTATATTAATGAACCCTGTTATAAAGTGTAAATATAAAAATAAATGAATAAAAAAAAATGTAAAAATGCATTTATATTACGCATTCATTTTTGAGTTTTATTGCTGTGAAATGTAGGCCAATATAGACCATTTTGCAAGATGTAAACACTGGTCCAGAAACACTTCCTGTTTCAGTTTGTAACTGTTTTTATTTCACATGTAATGAAAAAATCTTAAAGATGTTTGTTTAACTTTTTAATTCAGTTTTATATGTTCTGTTGGTTGTATTTTATCCCAGCTTTTATGTAGTGTTAAAAAACTGAAACAGGAAGTGCTTCTGGACCAGTGTTGTTTACATCTTGCAAAATGGTCTATAAAATGATTTTGTTTTACAGTGAGTTGTATGGTAAGCAAAATATATTAATAAATAAATAGATTTTAATAATTCAGTTTGCAGTGCAACAGGAGCACACATACACACACTCACACATTTTCACACAATCCTACAAGCATTAGTGTTTCTCATGCAACATCATAGCATTTGAGAGTGTAAAACTTCTGTGCCTTAGAGCAGAAAACAGACTCATATTATTACTGTAATCAACTTGGATGGCGCACGATTTGCTAAAACATTCTCCTGACACAATGCTTATTTTCATCAAATAAGTGAATACAAGATCAAAATTATGCAGTTTTTCACAGCTTTAGTCTAGCTTTACACAACTCAATAAGAGGCATTTCTCTTCTCGTGCTTCTAGAGCATTTAGATCCAAATCCATGCTTAACAATACAACATCATGTGCTTTGTTAGAAATGCTAAAGATCAATTTCCCTCCAGACTCTGCGGGTTTTACTCCTGAAATATTGAACCGGAAATACAATTAATTCACGACAGAGGCAAATAACAAAACTAAACAATGCTAGTGTGTACACTAAAAGTTTCCACACACAAATAAGCCCATAGATTTACCATCAAAACCTTAAAGGTGTATATATACTATTTCATAGATGGAATGATTTTTTTTTTAACCACATAATGTTAGTAAAAAGTCTACTCTCACACTATAGAATTCAACTTTTTTTGTTTGTTTGTTTGTTTGTTTGTTTGTTTGTTTTCGCTGTCTTTAATGCTCCTATGCATCTTCTCATGTTAAATACTATGTGCTTTGTTGCACTTAGAAAAGATAAATATTACAGTACAATATAGTCTACATTAGGACAGGTTCACAAAACAATCCAAGCTGAAATGTGCAACAAAAACTGATCAGACTGACACGAGGAGGGATATTGTTCCTTCTGGGTTTAGGAATGACATTAGCTACCCTACTTTGTACATTACTGCTTCAATGTGCATTTCGGTAAGGGCACTGTACATGTGAGCGTATTTATGTATTATTTATCTAGCTGATAATTCTTTATTGTATACATTTAACTCATGCATGTAGTTTTGTTCCAACAAATGCCCTTTATGTACTAGGAAGGAAGTTCTGAAAGTTATATCCAACTTTTATTATTTCAAATGTTCAAGAAAATTTTTATTTCCATGATATTACCCCTTTGAAGGATAGAATATTAAATTTCGGACACACATAGCAGTCTGTAATCTCACTATACTAAAACACACACAAAAACTGCTTTAGCACGTTAAAAATAAGCCTCATTTTCAAAAGCTACAGAACAATCTTACACAAAAATGGAGCTTAATACTATCCTCATTAAAAATCTTTGACTGGGAGTTTATCCCACATTTAAGCCACTCTAGAGAAAAGGTTCTTGGCATTAACAATTAACATTCATTTTGTGTTGTAAAGTATAATGTGAATTTGCAGGAATAGCAAGACGGAGAGAGACAAATCCATCATCCTCTATAAAATCATACAGTATTTTTGTTTAACACATAAAAACTTTGCAAAGTAACTATACACACTGCATCTTACTAAAGTATTATGACTATTATGATAGTATGCAATTCTGAACATAGCCAGCCACACACACACGCACACACACACACCTGTTCCACCAAGAGACACACACACCCCATATTGCAGGTACTGTACATTTGGTGTTCAAAGTAAAAAAAAAAAATTAAAAAAAAGGTTTTATTTTTTTATTTTAATAATGTATTTCATGTAATGTATTGTATTACTCATTTGTCATGAATCACAAGGCTATAACAATAATACTTTGTGTAAAAAGTGTCCAATATAGCTGAGAATCATGCTTTCATGTTGTCCGAGTATTTTGTCCGTTATGTATAGTGTAATACACAATATTATATTTTACTTTGATAATATTTCATTTATTTATTTTTATTTCTAAAAGCCCTAAATAACCCCTTAGAGGGGCAATGTGTATGAATTTAACCCATCTAGCACTGAGGCCACGTTTACACAAAGCCGGGTATTTAACGAAACGAATATTTTCTCCCTCTCCATTTTCAAAAATAATATCGTTCACACACCCGCATAAATACGCCGTCGAGTGCCATCATAACTATGCCAAACCTATGGGTGGCAGTGTAGGGAGAAGGATAAAGCCATGCAAGCCAATCAGAATCCTCAGAATCTACTAGAGAGAACCTAAAACGCCGTTTCTCCCAGTTCACACGACATCACATAACCGGCATTTTCAGAAATCTCCACTTTGGCCAGCAGAGTTTTTAGAAATAATCGTTTTCTGTGATAAAAACTGGGTTTCTTGTAAACGAGAGGCCAAACCGCAGGGAAATATCTGCGTTTTCCCTTCGTGTAAACGGGGCCTGAAATTGTATTTTGCATTCAAACGAATAGTGCACTACAGCGCTTCACTTTTTCAAATGCGTGTTGCTTCTACGTAGCCGTTACAAACCAAAAAGCTATGACAGGCTTCTAAATAGCACTTCGTCAAGTGTTCCTTCGGGAGAACAGGTTTGTTATTTCAAACAAACTGCAACAAACGGCAGTGACAAGCGTCTCTCAAACTTTTTTGTCCGGTTCAACTGCTTTTAGTCACGTGACGCTGGCTCTGAACAAAAACAAGTTGGCCTAGTACTTTTTGTCCCTCTCTGCTATAATATTCAAGATGGCAGAACGACATGGAAGTCTCCGTGGACCTACCCATCCCATATATATAAAGATAATTAATTCTTCGTTTACGAGGATAAGTGAGATCATTGGGAGAGTTATTTGTACACAATTGAGGACTTAAAAATTAAGAAATAATAATAAAAATGATAATAAATACTTCAAAAACTTCTCACGATTCGGTAATCTCAATAGCTGTAATAGTAAAAACTAGAGCCAGACCGATATATCGGCAGGCTGATATTATCGGCCGATATTGGGCATTTTCCAAACTATCGGTATCGGCAGTTATAATGGCCGATAAATGAATATTATGAAAAAAAAAATAAAAACGGACGAAACACGCTTCAAACATGTCATGAGTGTTGGAGATGTATAGTTTGTCCACCAGAGGGCACTCTACACCGTTCCTGTTGGCAACACTCGTTGAGTTGGTCACGAGACATACATTGCTTGAATAACAATTAAAAGAACATCCCCATTTGTTCTCTGAACTCAAATAAGCATGACAAAATTTACTGCTTGACTATCATGACTATAATGACTATCATGTCAAGTTTTGCTGCTGTTAAATAAGCCGAGAGTGAAGCGGAATTATCATAGACTCATCATAGACTAGCTAACCACAAAGATAGCTAATGCCACTATCATCAGTCTGTTCTGTTGTGACAAAACAAGTTTCTTTTTAAATTGCATTATCATATTATTTTAGATAAAACTCATTAATAACTACAAATAACTAATATTAGCGAAATCTGTTAATGCTTTGTTGTGCGTTTCTGAAATAAAAAAATATATTAAAAAATATTGGCCGATATATCGGAATATCGGATTTTAAAACCAAAAATTTTTTGTATCATATTGGCCTTCAAAATCCTTTATCGGTCGGGCTCTAGTAAAAACGTATAATAGCTGTAGTAAAAGTATTCAAGAGAGTGAAAGTATTCAAGCTGAGATGCAAGCATGTCAGCCAATCACAGCAGTGGGCGGTTACACTGAATCTCACAGCAGACACGCCCCTTCAAACAGAGCGTTCAAATCAGAGGCTAAAATCAGGCTAGGAAAAATGCCTTTTTATTACGAAATTATGACTATTTTTAATCTAAAAAAACATACTAACACAATAAGGGCAACTCATGGAAACATTATAAAATAATAAAATAACCCCATGTCAGGGGACCTTTAAATGCCAGGTTTACGAAAGCGTGTACGTGTGTGCAACTGTATGCATATCTGATTCAATTCAGCCCCTGCGGCTCTCCTCTGCTCTAAAAATTAAACACATTCATTACAATCATGTTTGTGTTGAAGTCAATGTGCAACAATTACAGCTGAGAGACATCCACCCAGCACAGAGCAATCACCCGGACAATCATCCACGTGCTGCTATAGAGCTCCACGAGGAGCTATGCCAATAATATCAGTGGATTGTTTTACAACTGTCTACAACCATCATCAAAGAAAAAAAAGTCCCTGTGCATTCACCAATTGTTTTGCTGACAGCAAATACACATACCTCCCCACAGCAGAGAGAGCTGAAAGCATGAAATAGCTTACTAACAAACAGAACACAGATGTTTTTTGGTGTTGTGCCGTTCTTCACGGTTCAGTGTTGAAGCAGAACAGTGGTTGAACTGTGATCTGTAGATGAAAAGAGTCTTGCTCCATACAAACACATTAGTCAATGACAATGACAACTGGTGGTCATGCTGGATTCAAGCTATTGTGCATCAATTTCCATAAAAGGGGGGGGGGGGGGGGGGGGGGGATTCTAGTTATTTCAGCCTAACAATTTACTGTGTTCTGTGAGATTTTTTTGGACTGCCAGGTAAAAAATAAAAAATAAAAATCAATAAGTCTGATTGCTTGGAAAACTAGCACACCTCGCCCCAACAATCTATAGGTACAACCTCAACTATTTCCAAAACAAATCACAGTACAGTATATGATCCTAAGTGACCAACATGTAAATCTGAGGCTTTAAAACATTTTCATGCAAAGGACCCCCCAATTATTTAGCACGCCCAAAAGCAAATATGTCATTTTATGCATAGAGACCAATTTTTATTGAGAAAATAGTGTGAAAAAAATTGTTTGCAAAATTAAATTAGCTTTTGTGTTGACTCTGAATTTAAGCAAAATAAATTATTAAAATAGTATATATAACCTAATTTGTATTAAGTTTAGTGTATCTTTTTCTACCCACAATTAATGTTAGAAAAATGGCACACTAACTCAACATCAAACAACATTTGAATAAGCAATAAAATTGAAAGATAAAACAATGTTTCAGCTAATAAAACTAGGCCCATATTACGATATTTATGCAGAAAAAAATGAATGTAGTTTCATTGATGGAAAAATATATCATATAAATACAATAAAATGATCATGGGGTGGTGATGGCGAAGTGCCTTTGGTGTGAGAGACCCGGGTTTGAATCCACTGCAAGACACCAATGTGTCCCTGAGCAAGACACTTAACCCCTAATTGCTCCAGAGGCGTGCGACCTCTGACATAAAAGCGTCAGCTAAATGAATAAATGTATGTAAATGTAAATGATCAGAATTAATTCAAAATCAAATTAATTTTGTTTTTAGACTATTCTTTAGAAAGCAGAATAGAAAATGAAAATATATTACCAAATTTGAAGTAATAAAACATTGTTTGAAAAAAAAATGATAGTGTTAAATATAAACATTTAAACATTTTTACTTAGACGTATTCTTTTTCTTAAACATTTTAGTTGACTTTTTTTCACTTTAATTTTCTGCAGACCTCATTTTGAAAAACTCACTTTAAAGTCACAGATAAACTGTAGGGTCACATTTTCCTTTGAATTGTCTTGTTTTGGGCTTGCAGCCAAATGTGTTGAGATTCCCAGGACACATAAAACAAAAAAACAGAAAAGGGGCTGATGGGAGAGATAGCCAAAGCTCTTCCCACATTCCTTTGCCCAAAGCAAAGCTTAAATTTCAACCAAAACTCTCAGACAAGGAAAACAATGAGCTATTAAGTCCGAGACTCACATTCGACCATTTAGCATATCACCGTTAAACAAGGTTCCACTGAAAGCAACATGTTAGGTAACAGATGATGACAAATTAACAATTTACACGGTTTTCCGTACTTGATTCACAGACATTTATCATGAGAAATGCATTTAAATGCATCTTAACCTCTAATTATAAAAGCAAGTAAACACCTGATCGTTCCAGACACGTTTAGGTAAGGGTGGCATTTACGGGCGAGATGATTGCAGAAGCTGCATTAACTCTCATTCTGACAGATGTTTCATAAGTGTCTGGAAATGGCTATGATTGCCATCAAAAGCCGCAAAATACAATTAGCCTGCTAATCAAGGAGCCAAAACTGTGGCAGAAGTCATCTACGGCAAACGCGCTGTGTCCAATTATTTACCTCTTCTACATTAATGCTGACAGATAGTACTAATGAAGCCAGCACCACAGGCTGGGAGTGTGTCTGTGTTTGTGTGTGTGTTGGAAAAAGAGAAAGTGAGAGAGGTAATAAGCCTTAAATACGATTAGTGAGATGCGCCTCATAAAGATGACCCATGGCTGCAGAGACTTCATTGCACTTCACTGCAAATAAAAGCAAACCTGAGGCAGGCAGTGAAAAGACTGACATTATGACACCATGATTAACACCAAAATAATTAGTGCAGCTTGCTTACTCATTATCATGGATGATGCTTCCTCATTACTAATATTATTGCTCATACAGAGTGTTAGGGATTTGAATAAAGCCCTAATCCTATTTTAAACCTCAAATCATCCCACATTGTTTCTGCATAAGAATACCTCAAATCATGTGGCTTGTTGAGGGTGCTATTAATTGTATAAGGGATCAGATAACACCAAATACGGACAAAACATCAAAACCTAAGTAAGCAACAACCAATCAAAATTCAATAACCGGTACTACAGTATATGTATGTTACAGTTTGCCCTTGTTATGGAGTTCGAATCCAGCTTGCAACTTTTCTCCTGAATCTGCTTCTACACAATTAAGGGGACCGAAATCAATTTCAGAATTGTGTAACCGTTGTCTTGTTTTATATATAAATATCATCTGTATAATGGAACAAGTGAGGCCTTTCATCAAGAAAGACATCTACTTTATCGCATGCATCACTCTCTCTACTGCCTTTTTACAAAAAGAGTAAACACTTACCATGGATAACAGTTACACGTCCAGAGTGGGAGTGCGTTTTACAACATGTGTACGCACCGTTTGACATTGAAGATCAAAGCATGTATCTAATGTATTTCAGCGAGACAGAGAGACTGTGCACATGAGAGACAAAGAAGGCTAACCATACATTTCCATGGGAAACTTTCTACCCAATGTGCTTCATTTACTTATTAACAAACAGCAAACAGTCCTTGGGTTTACTCTGTCAGTGAGTGACAAGAACAGTTTGAGTCAACAACAGAATGTAGGACGGAAAAGAATAGATCTGGATCATTCAGACCCTCACAAGCCAGAAAACTATAAATAAAAGCCAATCACGGATTCTAAAAAAACGTGAAAAAAATAAAGGCTCGAGAATTAAGGATTTATTTTCTATTAATCCGTTCAACATGTTTGGTCCCGCTGCTTCTTTTTTCTCACAAAATTGTGTATTTTCCCTTGCTTGTCAATCAGTGTGCGTTTGTGGAGCCCCTAAAGGGACATGATGAAAAATATGAGCATTTCAAATGTAGTTCCCCCGAGAAACTTTGCATTCGCTCACAAAACTTTTGTGTTCTTTGAGAGCGAACACAAATTTCCTCGGGGGATTTCTACAAATATTAAGCAAGTTGTGTCAAGTTAACATCACACAAACAAACCAATTAACTAACTAAATAGCTAAAACTCAGCGTGTGACATTATAGCAAGATAAATATGAAAATAAGACCTTTAGGGTGAAGGCTAATATTATTATCTCCTGATTTAATAAATAATTCCATGAATCTGATGGTGTTGATAAAGACATTTGAAAATTTCCAAAAAGAGTATATATTTTTTATTAGTCTTATATATTCTCCCAGAAGTAGCCTATTGTTTCTTCCATAATAAACGTAATATTCGTATAATATACATTTTGATAGAGTAAAGAGAAAATCAACGGTGAACACTTTACAATAAGGTCTCACTTACAGTATTAAAGAAGTTGTTCACTTAAAAATGAAAATTCTGTCATTATTTACTCACATTTACTGAATACTAACCAAACAGTTGATGTACTCCAAACATCTTCCTTTGTGTTCAGCAGAAGAATGAATTCATGCAGGTTTGAAACAACTTGAGGGTGAGTAAATGATGACAGAATTTTCATTTTTAAGTGAACTATTACTTTAACATTAGTTTAAGCATTAGCAAACATAAACTCATCAAAATAATAATATAATATTAAAATAAAATCTTTGTTCATAAAAAAATAATTGTTTATGTTGGTTAATGTTAGCTCACAGTACATTAATGCTAACTTTACTCACCCATTCATAAAATCAGATGTTGAAATTATAAGATTGATAAATGAAGCATTGTTAACAAATGTAGTCAACTGTGTTGAATGAAACCATATCGTGTCGCACAAATAAAATGGTGCATTTGCGAAGAACATTTATGATCATCTTTGATAAATATCAAAGTGGAATTGTTGCTATTTTATAAACTCACAGCAGGTATGGGTTTGTTATGTCCCATGTCTCAAGGATCGGTGCAATATTTCACCTGCTCAATTCGTTTATTGGGGAGATACTTAGGAGTGTGTGCGCTCCATTGTGCTAAGGTCTTCTGTTTTGTAGTGGTGTTATTTGTGGGCAGGGTGAGAGCTTTCTCACTGTGACATTTAAACCCGGCAGTGCAGTGAGTCCTGCACTCACTTTAATTGAAACAGATGGAGAATCTGAGGCACAGCCGCAAGGCACGAGCTCTGAGCCTGAGCACACACACACACACACACACTACCGCTATACATATATTGCATTTATCTGCTAAGACAACCATCACAATTATTATTGCTCATACTTGATCTTTAACATCAATATTAAACTCTGGCATACAACTTGTCTCCTGTAATGTTTGCGCTATAAGGACATGAACAATAAATCTAATTATGTAACTTGTTGTCCCATTCGTTTTCTAGACAATATAATTTAGAATTTAAGCATGGCGGACATTAAAAACGAGGGGGGAAATCCAATAGACTGACATTTAAGGAGCGACCTGAGCAATATTTAAAGACCAGAATATATTAATAAAGACCACGTTTTTTGTGTGCTAAAAATTACTCTGAATACTTGAGATCTCACAAAGCAAATGCCCCAGTATTGTAAAATAATTTTGCCTAGAAAAATTTGTATTATTTTATTCTGAATAAAAAAATAAATAATCTATGGATAACTTTTAACAGTAAATCAATGCCTTTGCAACCAGCTAGTAGTAGACATTTCAGTTCATCCTTAGAAGTACACTTAGTAGATTGTCTAGTATGTTTGCTATCAGATGTTGTTGTTTTCGGCACGTTGAGCTGCAACTCTTATGCAGATTAATTTTCTTCAGGTTACAATCTAGAATTTATAATTATATTTATTTTTTATTTCTAAACAGTTTTTAATAATTCATTTATTTTTTTACTAAATCATTCAATAATTACGTTTTTTTTTTTTTTTTTTCATTTTTAAAACAAAACCATGACAAATACTGATGCTGATCCAAATGCCCTTAAATGTAACCAACAACTTCTTTGATATTCAAATAAACAAAAAGCTGCCTTGATAAAGCAAAAAAAAAAAAAAAAACAGAATTCTCTGGAAGGCTAAACCCAAGAGCCACTGAATAACCTTTAAGGCTGATTTAGTTTCTTAAATGTCTTTCTATACAATGTAAGCACTATAAAACACCATATTATGGTATTTTCTAAAATCATAGCATTGTCTATGTAAAGTCAGAAATCCTATACAACAATCATCCCCACATTTGATCTTTGATGGAAAAAGTCCTCAAACTGAGTGTTTCAAAGAACACTCAATAACAATAAAAAACTTTGAGAAAACAGAACTGCACACATCTGACAACTCTTAAAAATCCATCAATTGAATGAAACAAGAATTGAATGTTGCATCACACTTTACCTTGATTACGAGCAGAATTTAAACAAAATAATCCAGACTGTTTCTTTCTGTTGCAAAAGGTTGTACTTCAGGAGCACAAAGTTCAGGCATAACTCGACTCCATCGGCTAACTGACTCCAGTGACCAACCAAGAGAGACAGAGAAAAGGGAGGAGGTGGAGGAGGAGAAGGTGAGCTATTCACCTGTGGAGCAGCGATCAGCCGCAGCATGAGACCCATTGACAAAGAGTCGTGAAGCTGGTCCCAGGTCAGTAAGCAGGCCGCTATGAGCTCACATTGCCCTCCTGTGTGTAGCTGATAGCGAGCAGGGTAAGAGGATCTGTACTTAGTCAGGGATGAAAACAATACCTGCTTGCTCAGGCTACATCGCACGATGGGGGTGGTTTTTCGTTGGTGGAGGGGGCAGTCAGTGAAATAGACCTGTCAACACATTGCTGTTATGTGAAGATAGGCTTTGTCTTTGACCATACACACAAACAGAGAACAAAAGCAACTATTTTCCATCTTTGCTAAAGTCCAGGCTGAAATACGCACACATAATTTTCACTTGAGTTACAAATCGGTTAAAGAGCACCCATTATTTAAAATGTTCCTAATATTGTTCTGGTCCCCAACAACAGTTTTACATGAATGCAATGACAAAAAAAACACTTTTGTTGTCTTATAATATGCATTTCTTTTTACCTGATTTGCTCACCGACTCCCGAATGATTCGCTCAACGACTCATTTTTCCAAACCACTCCTTTGCGTGATGCTAATCGGCGGTGATTGGTCAGATGACCCAGTCAGTTATTGTTTGTTAGCCGAACGCATAAAAATACTGTATTGATAAAGCACTGCAGTATTACAAGACGCTCTATTCTTTATGACAACTCCAATAACAGTGACAAACATTTCACATATTAAAAAAAAATGACATTAGAGACCAAGGAGCTGCGCTGAGCGTAACTTACGCACACACACACATACTTATTGCGCCTTCCCTCCTCGCGCACCGACGCTACAAAACCCATAAAAGCAACAATTATTAATAATACTTACAGGTTGTGATTCGGAGGAGGAAGCTGATCCATATACACTGTGGGGGTACTGAGCCCTCCTTCAGGAACAACCGGCTTGCGGATCCACATTTGAATTCATTTATGTTTTGAATGATTCGTCATTAAAATGATGAGAACACAATTGGGCTATACTGTTGTGGTATCGTTGCAAATATGAACTCTAACCTTCACATGCTCAAGTGGCTGAACTATCTTTGCATTGTAGAACACAGCGTCTTCTAGACATGATGCTATTCAGCTGAAGTATTTGAATGTGTTCTAGACTTCAAGTTTACACTTTCATCTGGGCGCGGCCAATATGCTTATATTTCGTATCTACGTCACTACAAAACAGCTAATGACTCGTTTCAAAAACAATTCATTTCATAGACTCAGAGTCGACTCTCACTTTTGAAAGGCAATAACTTTATATATGGTGCACTTTCAGATAAAAATCTTTGCAGGATGTTTTCATTCCCTTAAAGCTATATTCGACACCACATGAACAGTATCTAAAGTGTTTGTGCAGGAAAATGCGTGGCAGTATTGAATGAGAACACTGTGTCTTAAATTCAAATTCTCAGAAAGAATGGTAACGCACTCCTTCATTCATTATACATTCTTACTTTCAGTCCCTTTTTGTATCTGTCTCTCTAGTGTTCGGAGAGGCAGTCTACTCATTTGCTGCAGTATGCATTATGGATACCGTACCATGAACATGTTCTGCAAGTATGGAATGCCCAGATGACCTACTAAACTTACTGAAATGTGCAGTAATCAGCCAGAGCACAAGAAATACTGTATCCCAGTGCAATGTTCTCAACTTCATTTTCCAGTGTTGTCACTCCATATTTCCAGTTTTCCTCTTAAATCAGAAGCAACAATGAAAAATAAATTTTAGTGTCTCTCTTCGGACTGCCATAAGTTGAAATAGTTAAACACAAAATTGGTAAATATCCTTATTTTTTCCCCACACCATGTCAAAATCAGTAAGTGTACAGCAATGCTAGCAAGTTCACTTCCATTTCAATTGGCTGAGCAGCCCAAAATTAAAGCAATAATTCAATTACTGTTACCACATGTGAGAACTAACTATAAATTGGAGCCACTAATTTATTTTTAAAGAAATCAATACCTTTTATTCAGCGATGATGCATTAAATTCATTAAAAGAGAGAGAGAAAAGTAATTTATAATTTTACAAAAGATTATTTTTATTCATCAAAAAATCCCCCAAAAATGTATCACGTTAACATAAAAATATTAAGCAGCGCAACTGTTCTCAACATTAATAGTAATAATACATGTTATACTTAAACACCCTATTATAATGATTTCTGAAGGATCATGTGTCACTGAAGACTAGAGATGTACCGATTGATCGGCTGGTGACCGGAATCGGACGATTTTCACGTGAACGGCCATGATCGGTGACCGGCCGGTCAGTCTGACATATGCCGATTTTATGCCAGTCAAATGCACTCGGTGCGCCGCATGATTTACACCGCGCAACATTAGCATCACACATGCACACGGAACACACATGTAGGTAACCTTGTTATTTACAGCCGTTTCATCCCTAAAATCCATTTGATTTTGGTGACTCGTTGGTGACTTCTTAAAGGACAAGTTCGGTATTTTACAATTAAATCCCTGTTTTAAGTTCGTTTCTGATGAAATAGAATGGTTAGGATTGTTGTTTAGACAAATGCTGCCATCACGAGAATTTTGGGATTCGGTGGTAGCACCCCCACAGCTCTACAGGAACAATCCTTTATTAAACGCATAAAACTTTAGTTTACAAAGACGTGAAACTCACAGAGTGGTCTGGGGTGTTCACTGATATGCTCACACAAAAATAGCTGCAAAAGATGCTTATCTAATATCCAGTAAAATATAAAACAAAAAAAATGACAATAGCCAATTCTGTCTCCATAGCTGTTTACTCAATTTTATTAAATTAATGATCAGGACGGCATCTGTAGCCTACTCTCACACCGTTGCTTGGTGCCAGGAGCAGTAATCGGGAACACCTGGTTGCGCAATTGGGAAATCCCACGAAGGCTACATGGTGCGTCCTTCGAAGGAAAAATAGGCTGCATCCTTCAAAATCTGCAGCCTTCGAACGATGCAGCCTTCACATTGGGACACAGCTTTAGATTTCATCCAAAAAGTGCCCAAAATGCACATAATTTGCATGTCTGGTGTGTTTTAACAAGAACTGAAGTGTAAGACTCAAAAATATTTATAGAAAATTTACTCATTTAAACTTGTTTTTATTATTTCCCTGCACATACTCCACTTGTCCTGTTTAGCCTGGCTGGACATGTGTCATATGAGAGAAGAACTGTTTGAGAAATATAACTTGCCATTGATGTACAAGTGATTGCAATAGGCCTGTGTGTGTAAGAGAGAAATATCTATATATACGGCAATATTTTATTGCCATTAGCTGTTTTCATACCGAAGTATAGTTTGCTAAATATATATATATATATATATATATAAAATAAATTAGTTGGTTTTTGGATGTGAAAAGGAAATGGTTCTTCTATAACACTGCACTCCTTTCCCACACCAGGAGTAATTTATATAGTTCCATTTTATAGCGATTATCTGTTAAAAAATGTTCTATGCAAAATGTTCTATTAAAGAGAAGAAAGAAAATAAATATTTGCTTCACTCCTGCATGAACGTTACGATCACAATATGACAAGATATTATTAAAGGGATAGTTCACCCAAAAATTTAAATTCTCTCATCATTTACTCACCCTCAATTTGTTCCAAACATAAAACTTATTTTAAACACAAAAGAGGAAATTTTGAAGAATGGTGGTAATCAAACAGTTGACATAGGGGGAAAAAAGTCAATGGCTGCCGTCAACTGTCTGGTTACCAACATTCTTTAAAATATCTTCTTTTGTGTTCAACAGATGAAGTTTGGAACAATTTGAGGGTGAGTAAATGATGACAGAATTTTCAATTTTGGGTGAACAATCCCTTTAAAGTTAAAAAAGGGAAAATTATCACAGCTTTAACAAGACAACAGGAACAGAAATGCACACACACTTTGTGTTGCATTTATGCTTGAATAATGAACTGCTAATCACGTCCATGTGTCTGCTGGACAGTCATTTTACAGCATGCAAAATTTAATCGACTGTCGTAACTCTCAAATGAGATGAATAAAACTTTCACGGGAAGTGATGCTATTC
The DNA here is from genome assembly GCF_016745375.1 of Pimephales promelas. The sequence continues at coordinate 434,312 of NW_024121599.1, forward strand.
CCTAGATTAAGTCATAATGACAACAGAGGAGAGGCAAGGTCTTTGCGGTATAAACATTGCCACTTAAAACTGTCTGAAATTGTAATATAAACAGGTGCAAATTGTTCTGTGCACCCACATGCCAAAGTCTAAAATAAAATATGGAATAAAAATTTATTTTACTACCTGAGAAAAAAATTAATCTCTAGAGAGAACCTATTTCACTGATGCTAAAAGCCATATGTACTGTACAAAATATGTTCTTGCGTGTGTGTGTGTGTGTGTGTGTGGTTTCAGGCAGACATTTTGCAGGCATGGAGGTCAAACCACTATCATGGAACGTTTGACTTCACAAAGAGCAGAAAAAGATTAAAGGGGGGGTTTACTGCTTTTTTTCTTTGCATGATTGTGTTTATGGGGTGCAATATAACATGTATTCGTGGTTTTTCTTTTTCTTAAAGTCTTATTTTTCATAAACTTCACCTTTATTGTCAGCCGCGCTCTCCTCTGTCCTCGAACGAGCGGTTGACTTCCTGATTCTATGAAACCACTCCCTCAGAAACACGCAGTGGGCTCAGATTGGTTAGTTTAGGCCGGTGTGTTGTAATTAGCTAAACTGTCGCTCACGTTGTCTGGAAGGTTAACCTTTACGGGCGAAACGTGCTTGTCATGAGCTCCGGTCCAGAAGTAAATATGTGTCGAACTGCAGTATCAATTTGAGGCATAATCAGACCGAGAAAGCCGCGATGAAGAGAGTCAAACAGAACCTCACCACACACGGCTCTTAATAAACGTTTCTGAATGATAGTTTGCTACAATTTTTTAACTATATACACGTTTGTTTTACACAATAGCAACTGACTGGCTACTAGTACTACAGTATGTTATACTCAAACAGCGCTGGCAAGTTTACGTTCTTGATCAAATCGAAAATAACGTCATAAAACATACATACATGAAAAATAGATTTACAACATTAGTCCCTATACAAAATTCAGGTCCATAATGTTTGTACGCATTTGTCGAAGATACAAAATAGCATAACTAGTAGCCAAGTCGCTATAAAGCCAGCGCTGGCATTTGAATAAAATAAAACACAAGGCTACGTCTGGAATTATACATGCAAATACATTTAAAATGATGAAGTACGTCCGTGGGAAGCCCGAACACAGAAGACCTGACAGCTGGATGAACACAACACACTCGACGTGCTGCAGAAATATGCGTATGCCCTTTTTTGCATATTCCGGAGGGAGGGGTTGATGCAAATGTATGGGTTAGTGACGTCTAAAACCCATAGCTGTCAACCCTCCCGTTTTTTCCGGGTTTCTCACGTATTTTATCTCTGTTCCTGCTGCTTTCCCGTTTTAGTATTTTCCCGTAAAATATCCCGTATTTTTACGCTCTGATTGTGTGAGACCTACAAGCTCGGAGTCGGACCTATTCGGCTTGAAGTCGTTCATTCGGATGCAGCGCCGCGCGCGCTGGCCGGAGACACATTGGCTGAGTGCGTCTCAGCTGCGTGGCGTGACCGTTTTTATTTTACTGTCTATGGTTTTTATTTCGGCTCCCATGTTAACAGATTACACACTGCCTGAGTGACACGCGCAAACGCGTGCATGCTAGAAATGGAACCAGAGATGCCTATTTTTCACACGACACGCAAGCGTGTTGGAAGCGTTTCCAGGCAAAAAAAAAAAAAAAAAAAGATGTTTATGTGTAAAAAATTTCCATTATTTTTGCCTATATATATTTTCATGTCATTTTTTTTAAACAATTGAGTCCTGGTGTCCACTACAGAGGTCATAGCATAACATAGGACATATCTTCTTTTTTTTCCATTTGTTTCTTATGCTCTTAATAATGTAAAAAAAAAAAAAAAAATCCCTTATTTTTTGCGATGGATTCCGGGAAATCTCCCTTATTTTCAATGTTCAATGTTGACAGCTATGCTAAAACCCAGCTGTAGTCCCAATCGAGTCGTTTTTGTAGGCAATATACTTCCTGATTTTTAAAAGACGATATCTCTGCTTACACTGAACTTTCAGCGGTGCAACTTTGCAAATACTGTTCATGCACCAAAAGCAACATTACACACTATTTAAAATGAAAAAAAAAGTGAAATTGCAGTCAACCCCCCTTTAAATAATATATGCATGATGGAATGGAGAGTGAAAAAGAGACTCATTTCCTGAGTCCTGAGATGTCATGAACACAGGAACAGTGGTTCGATGACAGTTTACAGGCTCAGTCTGAACTTTGACCCACATCTCAAATACCCCTGAGAAAATCACTCAGACCAGTGCAGATTTTATGTTAGCCTACCATGACCCAGTTAATATACACTCAGAGCCCACCTGACCATTACCTTTAGGGTATTTTTAAAGCAAAAAGAACAACACTTGTAGAGTGGAGAAATTAAATGATCAGAAATTGGAACATATTGTTGACTTTTTTTAAATTGCACCAGAATAACCATTAGAGAGGATAAACTGATTAATGCAATGCAATGCAATGTAATGTAAGTGATAATGCTACAGTAGCTAGTCAATCCGACTTAAAGCTAATTTACTGGAGTCCAAGATAATGAGTAAACCAGGCAAGAATGATCACTTTAGATACAATAAATAGATACAATTTAAAATAAAATTACATAAAGACAATGTAATGTGAAAAAACATTTCAGATCGCCTATAATATGTTTTTCTTGTCTGGACGCATTCTTCAATAGGGTCAAACCATCTGGTATCAAGACGGCCCACTCACATGTTCTCTCGACAGTTTCATTGAACACGTTTTTGGTAGGACCAGCCACAATATCCCTGTCCATGATCAGCCCCATAATCTCCATTAAGATAATTCATCTGTGGGCAAATATGTTATTCAATTCCGCACACTAGTGTCTGCCTTAATCACTGCTTTTCAACATGGTCTTTCTCTAGATTTGAGATTGCACACATCAATTTACGATGACCCTATGGGGCTAGAGTGCCTGATACAATGATCCATTCATGTAGCCCAACACATTTTAGTTTGCCAACTAGAAACATCATCACTGTAATCCTCCCCTGACTGCCATCAGCCACTCCAGACCTGTTGTATCCTGGTCAAAAGGAGAAATTACCAAGTAGAGTGAGTTCTGCTTCAATCATTGTTTACAACTTCTTCGGAAGAAATCTTCATCACAAGAAATCTTAGCCTCCAGAATTAACTGTCAACCTCAATTCTACCACCATTAAAAGCCCTGAAGTACAGTCTTCAATTAACATTCCAGAGGAATATCGGGGGAATCCAGGATGTGTTCAGCAAGTAGCTAGTGAAGTAACTTCCATCTCATCGGCCTTGGGACAGCGCCATCGATATGTTACCTGGTGTCACACTCCCCAATGTAGGGTCTGGACCCATCAGACACACACTATTTATTCATTATATACAAAGGTTTATGAAACTCCTGAACTAACCTCCCAAATGAAACAAAGCCCATGGCTGAAACAGTGTCATGTTACAGGGCTGAGAAGGAGATTTTACGACCACATTCCAAAGGAATGTGGCCGTATGCGAGAGACAATGGGAAAATAGGAAAAATATTTAATACAGACTTTGCTGAATTAATAATAGACTAACTGATCTATAAATGAACATGCATTGTGTAAATGATTTACTGTCTTGTGTATGATTATGTATATACCATGGTATGTCTTTTATTATAAAACCAGCTATCGGTCAACCTCACCTGTATCATGAACTTATGATACCTAATTACCTACCTAATTAACCCTCATTTAATGACACACACTTTGATGTATATCACTTTCTTCTAGAATGCAGTTTGGATGTGTTATATCTGTCTGAGCATTAATTAATGTATAACCACGCTTTGAACAAAGACTCGTAAATCAACTACAGCAATCTTCCCACTCGGACATGTCACCTTGCTCATTGGTCCATTCAAACCTTAGGGGTTGGTTCTTTCTCAGGCTATATTAGAGGCAGGCAACAGTGACCGCCGGCTCTTGATAGTTTTTATTCAGCCGCAAACACTGTTTCTGGTGATACGGGGGAACACCCTTCCCCCTCCATGGGGGCCCAGAGGGCTCCCACAAGGCCTGGATCCCAACCAGATCCGGCCTCATGGAGGAGAGAGGATAGCCTGGATGCCAGCCCGAACTCCGCCCACAACATTTTTTGGTCGGGAAGTTCGGTCTGGACTCGATCCGTTGAGGAGTAATTATGATCAGAAAAGAAACGTTCGGGCCAATCAAATTGCCAGGGCGGGCTTTATACGATGATGGACAGGTGATCTGCAAGGACGTAATCATCACATTATCAAAGAACACTTAACTGGTTTCCCTGCAAAGATGACTGCATCTGGAGAATTGAGATGTATAGATTCCACTACCGCGTCTGTTGTGAAATAAATCGACAACAAATTAATTTTAATAGACAAACAGAGAACTGCAATCAAGGCATTTGTCGATCGGAAAGATATTTTTGCCGTCCTTCCCACATAATTCGGCAAAAGTATAACTTATCAGCTGGCTCTGACGGTCGCTAAGAAGAATGGGACGTAATGAAAAGCCTGTGGTCGTTGTGATTTATCCTTTGGTCGCACTCATGGAGGAGTAAGTAAAAGAAGCAACACTCGTTTTTTAACTTCTAAAATAAGTTAGGCTACGTTCTGTAGTTGACAACTGTATGCAAAGTGGCTGACTTACTGCGTTGCTCTGCATTGGTTGTAGGTTTACTGACTATACAATTGAGAGCAGAGTTGTTGTTTTTTTCCTGGTTCGGTTAAGACATGCCTCATGATCAAAGCCCTACGGAGGAGTTTCAGACTCATATTCCGATAAGAATATGAGTATGACGAAGTCAGGCTAGAGAGAGGACACTTTCTCACAAAGAACCAAGGACAATATCAGGAGTTTGTAACAAGGACTCTAACCAACCATGCAAGTTCATCATATCTTCTTCATCCAACGAAGAAGAAAATGATTGAGACTTCAACATCTGACACTCGCAGAATCATCAACAACTTCAGTTTTCAACAACTTTGATAATAGCAAGTATACTTTTGATTTGATGATTTGAAAATGAAATGCTGATGTTCTTCTAATATAGTTACATGATGGAACTTCTCAATAGTTCCATTTCCGTTTCATTCTACCACTCACCTATTTATGTATTCATGTGTGAATGTTGTTTAGTTTATTTATATTCATATAAATATCTATATTTAGTAAAAAAAACTTGTACATATGTAATTGGTTCTGTTTTGTTTGCAATACAGAGTCCATTTTAAGATTTTTATTTGGCTACAGGCTAAAAGCGCTGTACAAAGTAAGAAATAATTAACCTTCTGTTGCCATGGAAGGTACTTTTTTCTTAGAATAAAAGAATAATGAAAGGGTTTGTTGGACGAACTGATTAACTGATTGTAATATTAATTCAGCCACATCAAGTTAATCCAATTAACTGACCCAAATATTCATAATTAATAATAACAAGTTATTATTTACTATTAATTTTCCAAAGAGCTGATTCGTTACACCAAAGTTAAAAATCGATCCATTTTCGATCACATGGATGAATACATAGAGGTGGCATTCAAGCAAGGGTTTATTCCATATCCACATCATCTGCTTCACATCCACATCTCCTGCTACTTCCAGCTTCTTCTTTGTGGCAACAAAGGACTGTTTTTGGCCGTGCATCGACTACAGAGCTCTTAATGACCAAACAATCAAGTACAGTTATCCTCTTCCCCTGATCCCAACTGCTCTGGAACAACTGTGAGGAGCTTGCATCTTCTCCAAGCTGGACCTGCACAGCACATCCAATAGAAGACCGCCTTCATCACAACATCAGGGCACTGCCAGGGTATGCCGTAAAGGCTGGCAAACTTGCCTAGCGTATTCTAAAGCTTTATGGAAGAGGTGTTCTGGGATATGCTCTAGAGATTTGTCATCATTTACATCGATTATATCCTTATTTACTCCTAGAACCTAGCCGAAAATTTCTGACATGTCACCATCTTCTCATATGTCTCAGACAGTATCAACTCTATTTAGAGGTGGAGAAATGTGGGTTTCATCACACGCCTGTCTGTCTAATTCCTGGGTTACATCCTCGACGGAATTCAGATGGAACAGAGGAAAGTTCAAGCTGTTAAAAACTGGCCACAACCTACATCCATCAAAGAACTGCAACGTTTTCAAGGCTTTGTCAACTTCAATTCAAAATTCAATATTTACAAGACTGCACGTTGCCTTAACCCTTTCTAAGCCCAGTGGGCCCTGTTCTTTACATGCTTCAACTTAAAGGTTACTTACTGTCCAAGTGACAAGAATGCCAAAGCTGATGCATTTTGTCATCTTAACTTCCCCGGCTTACCACAACAACCTCCTGAAACCATTCTCCCTCCAGTCTTCTTCCATTAGACCGATTCACCAGAGAGGAATCTGCTCCACCGGAAGTCCTGAGGAACGCACTTACATACCATGATACTGTGAAGCAGCTTTGATACAATCTGTATTGTGAAAAGCGCTATATAAATGTATTTGACTTGACTTGACCATCATACCTGCAAGTTACCTCAGGGACTCTCACTCATCTCTGGGATCCAGGCACCCAGGTAACCAGCAAATCTTCTTGTTCCTCTATGAACGCTACTGGTGACCAAGTATGGCCCAGAATGTTCAATACTGTCATCCGAGGAGGTTCCATATGTGCCATTTCAAAGACATTGAGACATCTAACAGAAGGTATCCTCACAGACCATGGTATCACCTGAGAATAGACTTCATCACCGACCTACAGTACCTCCATCTGATGATAGCACATGCATCCTCGTAACTGTTGACCGCATCTCCAAAGCCTGTAAACTCATTCCATTTAAAGGTCTTCCTACTGATATGGAAATTCTGTTTCATCATGCGCTCCTTAACTTAGGCGTATCAAACTGAGGACATTGTGTCAGATGGAGGCTCACAGTTCACATCACATGTGTGGAAAGCCTTCTTCCAGCTTCTTTGAGTCTCTGTGAGTTTGTCCTCTTGCTATCACCCTAAAAATAATGGTCAAACCGAAAGCAAGATCCAAGAAATAGGGGTCTGCCTGCAGTCACACTGCAACAACCATGAGCACAGCTGGAACCGTTTTCTGTGTATGCACAAATCTCTCACCACAGCACTTACTCCTTTCCAGTGGATATTCAGCTACTAACATCCCCTGTTTCCCTGGTCAGGTGAGTCATCGGAGGTTCCAGCTGTTAGGAGAGCGAAGGGGGTGGGACTCGACTTGTGTTAATCTGCAGGGGGCAGTTCGGAGACACAAATGCCGAGGCAAAAAAAGAGCTGCAACACCAATGTACCATCCTGGGTAAAATGTCTGGCTCTCTACCAGGAATATCTGTCTCTGACTGCCCTGTCACAAGCAGAGTCCCCAATTTATTCGTCCATGCACCATCCAACGGCAAATCAATGATGTGACTTACTGCCTCAACTTACCTCCTCAGTAAAGAATTTCACCCAGTTTTCATGTATCCCTGGTCAAACCTCACCATGACTCTCTTCTCCCTTCCTCCACAGGGCCTGGTGCTAACGACATACCTCCTCCTCCTGAAGCAATACACAATACCTTGTGGACTGGGAAGGATACAGTCCTGTGAAAAGATCATGAGTCCCACGGCATTCTGGATCCCACTCTACTCATTGATTTCCATAGCGGCCATTTGGAACGTCCAGCACCCCGGGGAAGAGGTCGTCTTTGTCACCGCATTTAATAATCTGGAGCTGCTTGTGGTATTGCCATGGTTTCAGCCAACATGCCATCAGCACCAGATCCTTCAGATCCATCCACTCTTTCACTATCATCAGAGTATTAATCTGCCACACATCTCACCATCTTATTATATAAACATGACAAAAGGTTACCCTTTATTTAGATAGACCAATTTAGACATTGTACTAACTTTACGTGACTTTACAACTACATAGGTTGAAGTGTTAGGGTTCGGGTTAGCAGAATAATTTGATATGTACTTGCAACAGCGACGTGCACAGGGGGGTTGCTCAGGTTGCCCGGGCAACTGCCCATATGCCCTTCTCGACTCAGGTTGCCCTTCCGAGGAAAAAAAAAATCGTACAATGGATGTAGAATTTCACGTAGGCCTAGACAAAAAAATAATATAAAAATCGCAAAGCCTCATTCACTTCCATTCGGGCACTGAAAGGGAAAGTCAAACTGTTTACGTGGCTGCAGTGCCGCACGCGACCATAGACTGCACGCGACCGGTGTGTATGGTAAGGCACCGCAAATTACTCAGGCCGCGCCTCCATCTCGTGTCGCGCGCTAATTAATGTGTACGAAGTCCATGACAAAATGAAGCGAAACTATCCTTCTCGTCACGAAAAGAGGAAGAAGAAAAACATGAGAGTGAATTGCGGGAACAGCAGTCAGGTAAACTTGTGTTCTCTCCTCTCTAGTTTGATGTCAGCAAAGTTTGAAGGTTTTTGGTCTTGCTAACCTATCTGGGCAGGCAGTGCATCTCTTGCATCACTTTTTGCCTGACAAAAGTGAGAGTAAAATACCATTATTTATTACGTTTTGTTTTTTATAAACAAAAAAAAAATGCAACAACAGTGTTTGTTTACTACAGCTCGGAAAACATAACCGCGTCGCGTGTGTTGCGTTCATATGCGCGTGCACGAAATGAAACTCGCATTTTTCAAGCAGAAATGTGGAGACCAGAAATACTGTACAATACGTGAATGATGGCACTCCCAATCAAAGTACACATTATAAAGACACTGATTATCTAGTCTCAGTGTAGTTAAAAACTCTAAACAACTGCACTAATTATGCAAGATAGAAACCAATGCATTGGCAATTTGACATTGATTGACTATTGATTTATAGGCTATTGAATTTAAAATGATGATTAGCTGGATATTCTGGTCAATATGAATGCAAATCCCTCAGTAAATAACAATAAATCAAGATTTGCTTCAACATGCATAAAAAAAAAAAAATAAAAATCATAGGCTACTGATTCCAAAAAATACCCAGGCTGTAGAGTGAATCAAAATTAATCCCAAAAGCCAAAGTTCAGGGTTGTACTTTATTATTTTCTTCTTATTTATGTTTACGTTAATATTCACTTGTTATCTTAACATTCTATAAAAATGCTTTATTCAGTAAATATTATTTGTTTGAACCTCATTCTGTTCTATATTGTTGTACTTATTCTTTGACTGTTTTGTTTAAAGGAGGGAGGATTGTTATTGGGCGGTATTGATTTGAGTGGCAATGGCAAATGGTTTACATGGCTCACGGCATCACAGATCAGGTAGAGGGCCCCATAGCAGAATTTTGCTTAGGGCCCCAGGGGGAGGTCAGGATTGGCAAAAAAGGATTGTATTTTTTCCCGAAATCTAAGCGTTTTTTATTTTTTCGAGTTTTTCCATTCAATCCAGATTATTTCTTTTCAAATAAATAAATAAATAATAATAATAATAAAAAAACAATAAACAACAATATGAGGAACTCTTTTGCTCATTTGTCTCATCTCTGACATTTTGCAATCTTTATAAAAAATAATAAGACCATAAGATGAGGCATTGCGTTTGGACATAAACACGGCCAGATAAGGCAATTTGTAAGGTGACAAATTCAACTGAATATATTCCTTCATATAGCCCGTGAGGGGGGGGGGGGGGGGGTGCCCTTTTTTCAGGTCAGAGCAACTGCCCCTCAAAATTCCTGTGCACGTCCCTGACTTGCAAAGTTATTTATAGCAAGTAGCTGTTGCTGTCTGTTGTGGGATGATCAAAATAAAGTGTTAGCAGATAGTCTACTAAATATCTTATGACTGGTAGTTGAAATACAGATGCTAAATTACTTATAGTTAGTAGAAAGTCTAAAGTAGACTCAAAATAAAGTGTGCTGAAAATAAATGAAAACCATAATATAACAGATTAAATTATAAACTTGTATATAACTTATTTATATAGCAGTTGGTAGAAAGTAAACCAGACATCCATGAGCAGCTGTACATACTGTATGCTTTGCTTTGTGTAGATTTACAAAAGTAAAACTGTTGATGCTTATTACATTTGAATGGACAGAAAATCTGGGTGCACAGTCAACACCAATTTTAATAAAGGCTACAGAACCACTTTGTTCTGCACTTGTCTATATTATTGATTTTAGATTTACCCGCTCAGAGACATCAAGTAAACAAGACAGACATGATCATATTAAGTAATAGGTTCTGGTCCACATTATGCTGTCTTCAAGTCACCCTAGGTGGTTTCTTCAAAATAAATGTGATTGTGGTCAGATTAAACTGAATGCTGTTGAATGAATTTTCGGAAAACAATGAACACAATTTTCTGACAAAGACAGGAATATTTTTAAAACTAAATGAGCAGAAACAAACGCTGATGCTTCATGTATTTTATCATTATTGAGCTGCAAGAGTGGATGATGTGAAATGTAGTTTTCCCCATGGATAATTATTTTATTTTAGTGTGGTTTATGTGCACACATCTTGCTGCATGTGATGTGCAAGAAGAAGAAATTGTTCTGGGTTAACAACAGGAGGACTTTAGCAGGCATTTCAGTCACCTCAGAGTGCTATTTTTCCCTAAGGACAGAAATATTTATCCACTTCTGAAACATGCTGTGAGTGTGAATGAAGTACCATGGCAAAGGAGATAAAACTGTAATAAACACCATTTACCGTATATAGGGAATTTCACACACACACTCACATTTCATGATCCTTTTGGGCTCAAAACCACAGTGTGTGCAACACATAATGCTCAGTCAATGAAACATTAATCCTTTCATTTCACACATATATCCTTACATAAAAGCTGGATGATTAATAAATCTTTTAACTATGTAATATATTTATTAACTATTACACAGTCCAAAGACTATACCAATGCTTTTTATCACATGGTAATACAAAGGTTCCTTAAAATATACCACGGCACTAAATAATAGCAATTAAATGAAAATGTTTTATAGTTGTAATTTATATTTAATGCAATTAGCTGAACTTCAGAGTGCTTTTTTACTCACGTAAAGGGTTAGTTCACCCAAAAATTTAAATTCTGTCAGTACCTACTTACCCTCATGTTGTTCCAACCCTGTAAGACTTTTGTTCATCTTCGGAACTCAAATTAAGATATTTTTGATTAAAGCTGAGAGCTTTCTCACCCCTTCATAAGCTGCTATAATTTCATCTGCCGGCATTGCTAAAATAGTCCAAGCTACTACAGTGGCTCAACCTTAAAGGGTTAGTTCACCCCAAAATGCAAATTCTGTCAGTAATTACTCACCCTCATGTTGTTCCAACCCTGTAAGACTTTCGTTTATTTTCGGAACACAAATTAAGATATTTTTGATTAAATCTGAGAGCTGGGTCACTCCACCATAGGCTTCGAAACTTGCTGGCTCAGAAAAGTTGAAGACATCGTTAAAACAGTCCAAATGACTACAGTGGCTCAACCTTAAGTTTATCAAGCGACAAGAATACTTTTTGTGCGCAAAAAAAAACAAAAAACAAACAAACAAAATAACGAATTTATTCAACTATTAATTTTCTTCTCTGTGGGCCTAAAGATAGTTCACGTAGTATAAATGCACGGCATTTCTGGGTTGTACGCGCCACACACATGATCTACGTCACACACATCACACACCAGTGTCGGCCAATAGTGAGCCTACGTTTTGAAACCAACACGGAAGTGAATTAAACTGCAATTCATCGACTGGCCACTTGAGGCTGGCAGCAAAAGTTAGTCAAATCTGTATCTTCCACATGTTAAAATGCCCAACTTTACAGCAGAAAAAAATATGATTAGAGCCTGGTAGCAAAAAGTGGTTTTGGTCTATATTGCTAATTTTGCCCTTCATAATTACCGTGAGGAGGGTGAATTTTTTTACTACTTAGCTTTTTAAATTATATTAAGCCTTAAAGTTATGCATAATTAGGGGTGTGCCCACTTGAGTGACAGGCAGATTTCCTCTGCTGTCACTTCTAGCCGTTTGTCTGCTGTCTGTTAATGTCACCCTCAGCTAATTCCAGCAGCTGCTGTACTTGCCCTCTCTGAGATCCACCGGATTTCTTTTTGGGAGATTTCCTGAGAACTGCACAGAAAGTTCTCCCGGCCGTAATTAAAGCATTAAATAAAGCAAAGGACATTTGCTGAGGTCTGTCTGTTTGAACAGCTGTGCAGCAGGTCAGTTTAGGGAAGCAAGTACGTTTGAGTATATGTTGAGTATACAGACGTGGCCAACATCAACGAAAAGGCACGCTAGAGTAAAGATAGCACCCAGCCAATGTTGATGAGGAGACGGGCTAGAGTATAGGTAGCACCTAGCCGACGTTGATAAGGAGACGCGCTAGAGTATATGTAGCACCCAGCCGACATCGATGAGTAGACGGGCTAGAGTATAGGTAGCACCTAGCTGACGCCGACGAGTAGACTGGCTAGAGTATAGGTAGCAACTAGCTGACGTCGATGAATAGACGCAGTAGAGTTAAGGTAGCACCCAGCCGACATCGATGAGGAGACGGGCTAGAGTGTAGGTAGCACCTAGCCGACAACGATGAGTAGACGGGCTAGATTATAAGTAGCACCCAGCCGACGTCGATGAGTAGACTCGCTAGAGTGTAGGTAGCACCTAGCCGACAACGATGAGTAGACAGGCTAGATTATAAGTAGCACCTAGCCGACGTCGATGAGTGGACGGGCTAGAGTATAGGTAGCAACTAGCTGACGTCGATGAATAGACGCAGTAGAGTAAAGGTAGCACCCAGCCGACATCGATGAGGAGACGGGCTAGAGTATAGGTAGCACCCAGCCGACGTCGATGAGTAGACTCGCTAGAGTGTAGGTAGCACCTAGCCGACATCGATGAGTAGACGGGCTAGATTATAAGTAGCACCTAGCCGACGTCGATGAGTAGACGCGGTAGATTATAGGTAGCACCCAGCCAACATCGATGAGGAGACGGGCAAGAGTATAGGTAACACCCAGCCAACTTCGATGAGTAGACGGGCAAGAGTATAGGTAGCACGCAGCCTGTGTCGATGAGTAGACGCGCTAGGGTATAGGGTTAGACTCGGCCGAAGTCGAGGAGAAGACGCGCCAGAGTATAAATATAATAGAAGGTAGGTAATGTTAGGGAAAAATCTACGACACCCTTTTACTTAATTCTTTATAGTATTGTATAAGTCATTTTTTAGATTAAGGACACTACAAGTACATATTCAATACAAATAAACTTAAAAATATAACTTATTTAGTTTGTTTAAATATTACTTATAAAACTTATTTTTCATGATGATAATATTTACAATCAGAAAACCAAGATAAATCCATGTTTAAAACAATGCCATATTGGTAATACCACAGTATTTAATTCTGGAAAAAAAAAACAAAAAAAAAAAAACATAGCATTTCAATTGTACCATTTACAAACCACGTTATACATTCATGGTCAAAGTACCATGGTATTACTGTCTAATACCAACAAAGAGCCATGGTACTATCATAGTAGTTTTTTTGTGAGGTTAGAGAGCCAAACACACATTTATACTCACAACATACCTTTTCAGAGACTCTGTAAAAAGGTCATTTACAGGTAGAGCGGAGAAAAGTTGACATGCCTTTGGTTCCATTTCCTGTCTGGGACTCTGTGACAGTCTGTGTACGGCTAGTAAACATCTGAGAAACTTTCACACTCTTGTAACCACAATCCAATCATTTCTTGTCGAGGTGTTTGTTTTTTCCCTTCTGAGTTCCCTGGAGAAGCACATTTCTATTCCTCTGTTCACAAATCCACCCGCATTAGAGAATACACATTTCCCTCACGTCCCACCGTGTGTTTCGTTTTACGATTCCACAGCACACTAACCTGCAGAAAAGAAAACGGACAGTGCTATGCTAACAATCACAATTGTTACAATGGCAACGGCACTTGCCGCTTCGCTAATGTTTACAGAAGTGCTCAAACCTTTCATACTGACAACCTGAAGATGGAGTGAATGGGAAATTGGATGAAAAGGGTGAAATGTCGAACAGCAAGGAGAATGGGGCAAGGGGAACAAGGGGACGATTGCGGTTATCAAGTTGGACAGGTTGAAATTGAATCAGCATTGCAGTGGAAGGGTAATTGATTCTCAGATGAGGTCGCTTTAGGATACAGTGAGAAACAGAAGGCAATAGAAAATGAAAGTTGACAATACTTGAATAAGGCACTATAATACAGGAATATTTTTAAGATAGGATACTGCAATATTTTGCAGATACTTAATCATATTAATCTTTCTGAATACAGGCAGGTTCTAAATAGATAAAGGAAGATGCATAAAAGTTGAAGTCTCTGTAGATAAAAGATCCCTTCACTTGACAAATGCGTGGGGACCCCCGCAACCTGTCTATGACTCCTCTGTAACCATTTAAAATAGTAGTATAATAGTAGTAAAGTATATTATATTGTTTTATAAATATGAATAACATGCTGTTCAATTTTGTTTTGTGTTTGACACTGCATATCAATATACATAGAGTTAGGAGATAGAAATACAGACAGATTATAATCTTATTATGATTAGCTCAGTTTAACCCATTGCATCTTTGAAAAGTTCTCAAAATGAAAGGCGTACAAGTGTGTGTGAGAGTGTGTGTGTTTACTGCTTTGCTCATCCTCTACAGCCCAGAGAGATGGCTAGAGACATATCCCAGTGTTCTGCTTGGCCTTAATGAGCTTAGTCCTGTTGCTGAAATCTCTCCCCTTCTCTCTCTCTCTACCTCTCTTTCTCCTCTTTCAAACGCATACAAACAGGATGAGAGTCCGACACCGAAATTAGTTAAATGATAAATTAAATGAAAATCTTTTCTGAGTCTCCATAACTTCCTGTCTCTGTTTTTTTTTTTTTTTTTTTGTCAGTGAGGAAACTGGAACACTGACATCCTGTTGCTTTAGTTTTACAATAATACTACAGTGGGGCAGGTTGTAAAATGGAGCTCAGATTACGACAGGGCGTAAAGAAAAAACTCATCGTCATCTACCATGTTAAAGAGAAAAGAAGATAGTGAGGAGAGCAGTCAGGAAGAAAGTGATGAGTGTGCCACGTAAAGTGTGAGTACCAAGATCAAAATAAAAGTTAGCTTTCGACACTTAACGGACAAAGAGACAAATTAACTGCTGATGTCGATAATGGGAAAAAAAGCCAAATATTGGTCAATATCAGCCTCAGCGATATATCAGTTGCCCACTAAATAATATTAACAAGAAACTTTTAAATGCTGCTTTAAACAAAAATTAGTCAACACAATAACATCTCTCATTCTCAATAGAAAGAACAGCTAATTAAGTATTGACTAATTATCTGTCTGGTTTTACAATTCTGTACAGTTGCTTTGAGAATATGAGTGAAGGCCAATGTGGCTTTACATTAGTAATTTAACTCAGATCAAAGTTTTAGCTCAAGGAGGGTAAAGATTAAGATGATCTCTCTTTCTCTCTCTCTCTCTCATATCTCTGAAAAGACGTGCTCTCCTCCTCCATCTTGCCAGTGTCATGCTAATGAGACTATAGCAATAAAAATAAGAGTAGACAATAAAAAAATAAAATAATAAAAACAAGGGAAAGAAAATAGGAGATAGCAAGGGTGAAAAACACAAGCAAAATCATGACACCTTTGATTACAAGTGTAGTTTTGCTTTGCTACATTTTGATAACTCTAATACAATACTTGTTTCCATTAATATGGAAATGGAAGAAAGATAGGGTTTTCTGCGATCAGACGAGCAGAATGACAAACAGCTAAAGATAATAGATGCTGGCATTCAAGATAATAGATGGTGGCAGAGTTATTTACAGAAAGGGTGACTTGAGTTATTAATAATACTCAACTCAAGTGGACCTGTTGACCTCAAGTTGGCCATCAACTCACACTGCTTGTGTGTATGCATGTTGTTTTGTCTCAGAATATAAAAATTACAGTCATGTCAACTTCTAAACAATAATGTGTTTTTAATGTTTGTAATTATAGTCCATTACCTGTGATCTAGATAGCATACTAGTGTTTCTGAAGTAATGATATATCAATATGTAAATTGTGTTGTAATTTTTTCACTGAAAAATGAATTTGTTTAAAATGATACTCACATGAAATGAAAATAAGCATCCATAATCCATGGCCTTAAAAGGATAAAGGCCCAAACCTCATGGTGGCCCCTTGTTGAAATAGTTATACAAATTCATTTAACAAATAATTATTTTAACTTGTGTCCCATGGTGTCCTAAAACATAAATTAATTAATAAAGAAATTTTAGGTGTAAAATGCAGATAATAATTAATTACATTAATTAAAAATAATTGTAACTTTTCTCCCATGGTGTGCTAAATAAATAAATACAATACAAATGAGAATGTTAAAAATGCACTAATAATTACTATATTTAAAATGTTAATATTTCTTAAACATATATTTTGTTTAAGAAATATACCAGAAATATATATCCGTCTACCACTTCTTTCGCCATGTTTTTGTTCCTTTCTTTTATGCAATCCAAAATACTCTAACCTGACGTACTTCGTATCTCTCCATTTATCTTTTCTTCCAGCTCTGTCAGAAAGCTGCTGTCATTTGCTGGAAGAAAGTATCAACACAGTATATTTTAGAAAAGGGCATATTGTCTACTGTCAGGGGCAATTTGAATGGTTTTGATCGTGCAAACTGTTGAAGAGTTACGGTAAAAAATGGAGATAAGAGAAAGCCCCGGCCGTGCGCGCACTCACGTCTTCAAACAACACGAGCGCTCTCTCTCTCTCTCTCTCTCTGAGTTCAAATACTTTTACTATCGTGTCTATTGATTTTGATTAATATGCGTGAGAGAGAGAGAAACCCCCGGCCGTGCGCGTGCACTCTCACGTCTTCAAACAACACTGCGCTCTCGCGTTGTGTGAAAGGGGCTTATATGTTAACTTGAATAGGTGTTAGTCACAATGCTAACGTCAGCTTCACATCTGATCCTTCCCGCCTATAGTAAACTTACTACACTCTTAAGCCATGTACTATAAAACATATCTGTGCAATATACACTTTTGTTGTATTTGTACTAAAATGTATAAAAAATTATAAAAGAATCATATTAAAAAACAACTTTAATATTAAATTCCTGACCATTTTGTTTCTTTGTATTTTCAGCCACTTGCCTTTGGTACATCACAAACCAGCAGACTGTTATATGTGATGCATCTCACCATGACAGAGATGTGATTCCTGTTCCATCATGCTGGAGCTTTGAAGGATACAATGAAGTGACGAGAAAGAAAATTAAGGAGCAACCCATGTGTGCTGCCTTTCACAACCAAGCCCTGTTGTCTTTGTGTGAACAACCATACATATCCTCAACTGATGCTTGGAGAGCAGTGAAGGAGGACATTTTCAGTCTTGCCACCTGCCTTCGCAACTATGTGGAGTACCTGGAGAGGAAGTGTGATACTACTACATCTTCAAATCATAGCTCAAGTAAACCTGTCAGAGTTGTATCTGAAAACATTTCTGTGACACACCACAAAAAAAGGCCTTGAGGTGGCTGCAAGGTACCAGTTGCTGGACAATGATATGTGTCAAACAGATTCTCTAACACCTGTGCTCCTGGATGAGAATGTACACACGGAGGAACCGTTTGCAAGTTCATGGCACAGATTTGAATTCATCAACAAAATCCAGCTGTCTGTACCTGTCGATGTGCTGAAATACCAACCTGGGGGCAGCAAGACTGGCATCACCTTTCTGTGGAAAGTGGAAAGGACCAGAACACAGGACGAGCAGCTGACCCAGACCACTCGAGTTGTCAGTTCTCTGCAGCCATTTCTCCCACATTACCACACCAGGTACATGAAGAAAGAATTCAAGAGGAAGGTAGCGAACGTGGCTAGGTTGACACCAAGCATCGTAGAGGCAATCTATCAGGAAATCTCTCATGATTCTTCAGCCCCATCAAATCCTCTCATGAATCAGCGTATCCAAGTGGCTCTCCTAGGAGAACCTGGCATTGTCGACTTGCGCACCCTTAACATTGGTCGTCCTGGTGACAACTTTGAGGAATTCTTCTCTAAGATGGAAGAAGCAGTCAATGAAGTCACTGCAGCAGATGATCGGAGACATGGCACTGCCCACCTGTCAGAGTGGTTGTCGCTAGAGTATCTCATTGAACAGGTGAAGTCCAAATGCGCTGAAGGAACCAGGGTACCCAGCAAAGCCCTTGTGAGATTGCAATTTGCACCACAGAATCCCTACACCCGGAGAGCCTTGAACTTCACTTCACGCTTTGAACTCAAGTACAAGATCCAGCGAAGACAGCTCCGAGCATCTCACCCTGATGCACACTTCTGTGCTGCACTCTTCAAGTTCTTGCGTCTACGCATGTATCAGCTGCGTTCAGACCTATTTGTCTTATTCATCGACGATAAGGCCAAGGTTCCGGTTGGAGAACCAGGGGAGCCCGTGTCCACCGGTGTCCGAGGTCGACACTCAATCGCGCCTTCAACCAGCCATCTAGCAGCACTGGACCATGACATGACGAGCAAGGGATCCATCACATCCACAGTATACATGCAACCCAAAGTCCCTAGTCAGCCAGAGAGTTCATGGTACAGTTGCAAGGTAAAGATCATGGTGCAGGACTCCGTCTTCCAAAAGTCTACAGCATACAGAAATGCAGCAGCAACAGTAAGGCTCGCAAAGGAAGACCCTTTAGGATGGAAACCAATCCATGTCAAGTACAGTGATGGTGGAACAGAACATCGCACCCTACTGGTCAAAGTTCAGCTCAGTCTGATCGCAATATTTAAGATGCTAGAACTGGACATGCTCATTGCCTGCAGAGGAGCTCCAGGCCGGAGCTGGCAGAATCCAGTTGAGAGGGTGATGGCTATACTCAACATCGGCTTGCAGAACTGTGCATTGGAGAGAGATAAGACAGCAGAGGACATGGAAAACTTGCTGAAGAGGTGCAGTTCTATGGCAGAGATCCGCAAAGCTGGCGAGAGCTTGCAGAGGCTTGGAGCACTTCAGTTGCGCCAGTGCTGGACACACTGGCAGGACGCTACAGTCGGCTGTCGTTAAAAGGAGAGCCAATCACGATCATAGATGCAGTCACAGATGCAGAGGAAGATTCTGTCATGCAGGTTATGTCCACTCTCAATCAGTCCTGCAACAGTGACCAAGCAACAAGCAGACAAGGATCCAGCATTCACTGAGTGGGTGCAGAAACACTGCCGGAAACGCCAGTATCTGTTTCAGGTAAGGATCTTTCCCTATGTTTTTCAGTATAACTCATAATGTTTCAATTATTATATGTTGACTGTAAATAACTTCCTGTATGAAAAATGCAATATAGCTAAATAAGTCTTTCTTTCTTCTTTCAGATACGCAAATGTGATGACACTGATTGCTGTTCAGTACCAGTCCTCCCGCCTTAAAGGATGATCTGGCTTCCTGACCCAATGCCTGATGCTTCTGGTAAGAATTTTACTTTAACATTTAATACACTAAAGTAAGCAAACTTTGTGGATTCTCCACTTAATAAGCTTTAGATATTACAGATATTATATCTGTTCACATATTCATATTACGCCCACAGCTGAAACCAAAACACTTTAATGCATGTTTGTGTTGTGCTTTATTGAAATAGGTGACCATTACTTGACTCTGGCTGAGGTTATGGGCAAAGACACAGTTGACGGCCATCGACCTTCTGCACAAAAGTTGCACAAGAACAAGCCTGCTGTGTGTGTCGATTTCTTCGTGTCGGACGCACTGGAGAAGCAGCAGAAAGAGTCCGGACTGTTTATTGCCCAACATGCACGGGCAGTAGTTGGCTGCATGGAATGTTCCAAACCACGAGTTATCTACTCAATGCGCTTCTCTCCTGTCGCCACCAGGTCATACTAGCAGAGGCACCGTCAGATGACAGCATGGACTATACCTGTGGGAGTCGCATCCTGGAGCCAAGACGTGTCCTTGCATCAACTGTCCAGGTCAGGCTGGCTCTCTCATGTGGGGATTCCGTAGAGCTGGCCTACTACCATGCACCTTTTGGGAGGCAGGATCTATGCGCACACTGTGGTGAGCCTCAAGGCAACACCTTGCCATCGCTGTTGGAAAAATTCAAAACTGTCTTACCCTGCTGCCAAGTTTGTATTGGAGCTGGCAAGAAGCACATTGTGGCCAGACCATACGGGAAGCAAAAGTAGGCAGTGTCAATGGCTGCCATTTCCTTTCATGCCTCAGTGGTACGGCTTAAGTTCAACGTTTTGAGTTTTAAGTTCAACTGTTACATTTTACTTTTATAGTTTTTCTGAGAAGGTTTGGGTTGAGGTTAATACTATTAAAGGTATTAGTTGAAACATTGCTTGAGGTGTCTGTTTTTTTTGGAGTAGAAAATGTACACAAATTTAAAATCAGCATGTGTGTGTGTAACATGCTGGGACACACAAGGTGGTAGAGTACATGTAGGCTATCTTATGAAAAAATAAAGTATCCATCACTACTGTAAAGTAACATTAAAATAATAATTCCCTACCTATACCTTGTAAAAAAAAAATATTTTTTTTTTCATTTAAAAATAAATTTAAAAAGAAAAAAATCCCTACCGACCCATGACCTAAACTGACAACCAACCTCTGCCCAGGGACTACAGATGAAAATTAGCTTAAAGGTGCCATATGGAATAATTGAGGTAAAAATATCCAAAAAATGAGCTACACGCATCAAAAGAATGAGAAAAAAATGCAATGATGTAATTAAAAAACTGACAAGCTATAGTGCTGCCGAGATATGAACCTAAATTAGCATGCTAAATTACTAGCCCCGGCCGGTGTCGTAATACCAGTTCCGGCCATGGGAGGTGGTATGCGGGCGGGCAACGTTACCACCAGCCAAACTGCAGTATACGAGTGAGTCACGCTCGCGCCGGCTTGTGTGTGTACTTGAACCTGATGTCAGTCGTGTGGAAATACAGCCCACTACTACATTTCAGTTTAGGGAAGAGTTCAAAAAATGATTGGTCGACATTATGCATGAGGAATACATTTTGGTAAGTTGTAGCATACTGTATCTTTCAACAGAGTTCATGTTCTTTTTCCATTAGCCAGTAGAGACGATCGGTTCACGTGTGCAAGGGATCTGTGGTGTAACATGTACAAGTGCCAAAACGGTTTTTATTCTTTGAATTGCGTAATAAAATTGACAGACTCTGAGAGCTTAACTAACCAGCTTGCTAAGTGTCAATTGCGTGTGTCTCATGGTGAATTTGTTAAGAGTTGGCAGCTCTGAATGGCGCTAGCTTGATCAACATCAGCGAATGCTGTCTGTCAAATTAATTCAAACTAACAATAAAAGTGTAATATGAACAAAACGAATACCATAAACTTCAAATAATTGCCCAAGCTTTTATTTTCCCATATCGTCGAAATGCACCAGCTTGTTTTTGAGGCAGGCGTCTATGAGGCGGTCTTCATCATTTAGTGTTGAGATGTTGTTCATTGAGTCTCTGATCTCTAAAAATCTCCAAATGCTCCACGTGAAACTGCAGTCTTCCAACCTTTTACTATCATGTCAAATGATTTGAATAACATGCGCGATGGTAGGAGCACAACTCATTTTCTGGAGGTATACTGCCCCCATCTGTTATGGAATATGGAGTAGGATTTGATTTATTATGTCAGATGGCACATTTAAAGCCATCTCTGTCACAACATATTTGTTGTGCAATGTCCCTGTCAAATAAATAGACATATCACTATCGAGGTATACATGTTTTTGTTACACTGATTAAAATTGCTGTTAAATAAGTTTACAATATACCATTTTGTGCATCTTCTACAATGATATCTAATGACAACTATCCTGTCAACGATATAGGGAGACGATGTCGTGTCGACATCATGTCGATGGCCAATGGCTGTTCAAGAAAGTTGTGGATTACCCTTTAAAACTTCCCAAGAGTGTGTATGGGTGTGTGTGGCTTACAACTGGTTTAAGTCTTAAAAGATCTACTGAAAGAGTAGAGTTTGCTATGGGATATACCTAATGCTATTTCATGCTTTATTTAGGCTTTGAGAGGGGAACCAAGGTCATCGCTCCTGTTCACTCACCTCTACCTGAACCAAAAAAAAAAAAAAAAAAAATCAAACACTTTATTTTTTATATTTTTAGGGCTGATTACCCTCTGTGAATGATTGGTCTCATTACGGGCAACTTATTCATGAGAATATTTTCCTCTTCATGCTATTCAGTAGACATGTACAATAACTTTGACTTAGAATGTTCAATTAACATGATAGCAGTTGAAAATACCCAGCAGAGAAAATGGATGTTTGGAACTGAATCCCATCCAGAAAGCTAATGAAGCTGTCCGAACAGGCAGATGGTACGTTTAATTTGGGTGATGATGTTGGACAAGAAGTAACATCTGGAGGTGAGTCGTAGTTTGGACTTTGTACACTTTCCAATTTGCCCCCCAAGAAGGAGATAAAGGGCTAAAAGTGGTCAAACTGCTGGCCGTTCAAACACAGCTTTTTAGTTTGCTTCAGACAGAGTGAAGAGGATCAGAAAACAAACTTTTATAACATACAAAATGATTCAAAGACAGCACAGAGGTCGGCTCTTCCCTGAAGGGGTATATTCAGTCTGAAAGATAATTTATTATGGTAAATAGAAAAAAGTATGAATAGTTTAAAAGTTTCAAATTGAACTTTTTGCATTTTATGCCATTGGGCTGCATGTAGCTAGCTAGGGAGTCACACTGATGTTCCGCAAGACCCAACCAGTGGACATTGGATAACACTGGGAAAGCATGCCCAACCCAAAGAAGAGGAAGGGAACGCTGCGGAAGCCAGCCGCCTGATGAAGGCCTGGAATACACATATGTACTACCCCAGGGGAATAGTGAAACATATGGCAGTCCCTGAGGTAGTCCCAATCCAAGGGGAAATGGGAGCGTACACGACAGGGACGACAGAATGAGTCTGTCAAGGGGAAGACATGGCAGGACTGTACATGGCATAATGGGTCACCGAAGAGACCACTGGACATAACAACCAGTCTACACAACAACTCCCTTAGAGGTAGTAGACCTGGCGCCTGGCGGTCCGCCACGCCTGGCACCGGAGGGGTGATGGAGGAACTCCCGAGGCTAACCAACGTAGGGCGCCAACGGAGCAGAAGATGCACGTATCTGGCTGAGGCACGGAGTGGTGTAGCAAGCTGACACAACCTATTCCCTCGCACCACTTGCCGTAGCGAGTACTCGGGAGGTAACAGGTTCCACACGTAGGCTCTAGAATCTAGCGAAAGTGTTCGGTGTCACCCAGCCCGCAGCTCTACAGATGTCTGTCAGCGAGGCACCTTGAGCCAAAGCCCAGGAGGCGGCAACACCTCTTGTGGAGTGAGCACGCAACCTGGGAGGACAAGGCTCACCCGTAGCTTCATACGCTTGGGTGATAGCATCCACTAACCAGTGAGCTAACCTCTGCTTGGAGACAGCCTTCCCCTTCTGCTGGCCTCTGTAACAGACAAAGAGCTGGTCTGAGGTCCTGAAGCTTTGCGTTCTGTCAATGTAAACCTGCAGGGCGCGGACTGGACAGAGAAAAGCTAGGGCTGGGTCTGCCTCCTCCTGGGGCAGCGCTTGCAGGTTTACTACCTGGTCCGCGAAGGGAGTGGTAGAAACCTTGGGCACATATCCGGAGCGGGGACTCAATATAACACGAGAAAGGCCCGGCCCGAACTCTAGACACGATCTGCAGATCCCCGACCCTCTTGAAAGAGGCCAATGCCAACAGGAGCACTGTCTTAATGGACAGGATACTGGCTCTACTGTCAGCAAAGTCTCAAAGGGAAGACTTTGGAGAGCTCTCAGTACCAGAGCTAGGTCCCAAGAGGGTACAGAGTGCAAAACACAAGGCGGATTTAACCTCCTAGCACCCTTCAGGAATCTGATGACCAGGTCGTGCTTCCCCACGGACTTACCTTCTACTACATCGTGATGTGCAGCTATTGCTGCAACATACACTATGAGGGTGGAAGGGGACAGCCTACTGGCCCTGTCGGGGGTGACAGGGCCAGCCCGAAGGGTAGGACTTTGTACTGATATGCTCGACCCTCGAACGCAAACAGTAGAAACGGTCTGTGTCGAGGAAGAATCAAGACGTGAAAGTACGCGTCTTTCAGGTCGATCGCTGCAAACCAATCCTGGGGACGGATGCACTCAAAAATGCGCTTCTGCGTGAGCATCTTGAACGGGAGTTTGTGCAGGGCCCGATTCAAAACTTGCAGGTCCAGGATTGGCCGTAACCCACCGCCTTTCTTGGGTACAATGAAGTATGGGCTGTAGAACCCAGACCTCATCTCGGCAGGAGGGACCGGCTCGATCGCGTCCTTCGCCAGTAGGACATCGATCTCTTTCCGCAGGACAGGGGCATCCACTGACCGCACACGGGTGAAGTGAATGCCCATGAACCTGGGAGGCCGGCGTGCAAACTAAATTGCATAGCCGAACCGCATGGTGCGGATAAGCCATCGGGACGGCCCCGGAAGTGCTAGCCAGGCTTCCAGGTACCGACCCAACGAGCCCACCCGAACCGCCGGCGTACCCGCGGAGGGGCAGAGAGGTGGAAGGCAGGGACCCGGCTCCAGTGGCAATGTAGCTAGGGCTGCAACTAACGATTATTTTGATAATCGATTCATTTGACGATTATTTTTACGATTAATCAATTAATCGGATAAAATAAAACCCTAAATCAGGCCTCATTGATCTGATAATCACTATTTTGTGTGTTATACAATCTACTTAATACAGACAACTTCATTATAAAGAAAAACAACAAATAAAATAAATATATGACCATAACCTATGACAAAAATGCTATTGTAAACTAGATTAGTGGATAACTCAGCAAAACTTAGTCTAGAAAAATCACAAGTGCACAATAATTGTATAAAATCTGAACATTTAGTGAAAAAAAAAAACATTCCTTAGTGGGGAACAAATAAGAGACAAGAAGTGTAGCACTAAATTTTGAAAAACGTTACACATTGCTCTTTGTATTGTTGTAAAATAACAACGTAAAAATAAGATGCACAGCTGTTTTAAATGTAAAGCACGCTGTTTAGTGAGGCAGCAACATAATAGATAGGACAGAACAAGAAAGGCTATTAATAAGCTTTCATTGCGCAAAAGTATTATGACATGATTGTGAAAGACTCCAAAACAGTGCTGAACACAGCGCTTAATGCGCACCGCAAGCGCTGAATAATGCGCTTGAAGCAACACGGAGTCACAGGGCGGCGCGCAGCTCTTCAAGTCCGCCGCATTGAAAAGTTAAAAGCAAACTTTTTTAAAAGGAAAGAGAAAGACATATCGATGCATAGTGTATTATACAGTATTTATGCAATAGTTTATTCAGCCTTTTCTTTTAACAGTTTTAAATTTCAGTTAGGCTACTGTGCGCATGAAGAACAATTATAGTGTATATATATACTCTACTCTAGTGTTGTGATCTAACAGACACTCAGACTCAGTAGAAAGTGATTAAGTTACAGCAATAAAAGACTATAAGATAGTCATCAATTATATCAATATTACCATTTAATCATCTTGGAAAGAGTTTCATCGTGTTGACTGACGTAACCGAACGCGACGCGCTGTTTGAACACCGGCATATGCATAATGATAACAGCCGCAATGGAGGGAAAAGCTTACGTCAACTTGAATTTAATGACTTAAATATACATTTCTATCTCACATTATACTATAGTATGGCTTCATATAGTATAAAGTATACACAAATGGTTTCAAAAAGGGCGAATTGTGCTGAAAGGTGAGTGATTTTCGTGTATGCGGCATATTGATAGCGGTTCGCTGATGCCCGCAAATTAGTTCAAACAACTCACAGAATCAAGAGCGCGCATGAGGGACAGAAGATAATGTGCTCCAAACAGTCTGTGGTGTGCGCGGGAGGCAGGGTAGAGTGGCGAGGGAGAGAGACCTTGCATGTGTGCCACATGAAGTGCATGTAAGAAGCGCATGTAACATGTAAACAATCCCCGTGACGTAATCAGACCAACTAATCGATAATGGCATTCGTTGACAACGATTTTCATAATCGATTATAATCGCGCCCACTCGAGTATGTGTGAAACAAGTGTTACACCGCACCAAAATATTTGTCTTTGAATCATTCATTCAAAAGATTAGGTCAAAACGCTGATTTGTCCAGTAATGAATTAGGCCTAAGTTTATTGAATCATTCATTCATTCATTCAAATCAAATATTTGAAAATAATTAAATCAAATTGATTAAATATTTTTAAATAGATTGTAGCAATAAACATTTTGTTAGAACTTCAAGTAAATAATTATTATTATTTTAGTTGTCTGTTCAGAATATAGGGAGAATCATGATCTCCATCTTTGAAACGAACTAGAGCCAGACGGATATTATCGGCCGTTATTATCGGCCATATTAGGCATTTTTCAAACTATCGGTATCAGCAGTTATAATGGCCGATAAATGAATATTTCAAAAATAAAATAACGGATGAAACACGCTTGAACCAACCATGATGTCATGAACCATCATGTCATGAGGGTTGGAGTTCCATGGTTTGCTCAACAGAGGGCACTCTACACCGTCCCCTAAACTCAAATAAGCATGACAAAATTTCTAAATTTCACTATTATGTCCAGTTTTGGTGCCGTTAAGTAAGCCGAGAGCGAAGCGGAATTAGCTAGTAATAGTTACGTTACGTTGTTACAGTGTAGTTGATTGACTGTCCTTTTAACTTTTGACAAGAATGAAGTATTTCTTTAATTGCGCATGACTGTTAGACGTATCATCTCTCCTTGACCTGTTATATTGAAAATGTATGTTCTACAATTTGCAGTATGATGTTACCCATTGCTAAATTATGGCTCATCATAGACTAGCTAACCAGAAGCTAGCTAATGCCACTATCATCAGTCTGTTCTGTTGTGACAAGAAAAGAAACAAGTTTCTTTTTAAAATGCATTATCATATTATTTTAGTTAAAACTATTTTAGTTAAAACTTTGTTGTGCGTTTCTGAAATAAAAGAGAAATAAGAAAAAAGAAATAAAAAAATCGGAATATCGGCTTTTAAAACATTTGTATTGGTATCGGCCTTCAAAATCCTTTATCGGTCGGGCTCTATAAGATACAGTGCTCATGTTTATTCAATGATGTCAAGGCCTTTTTAGAAAAACTATTTGTGGTGAGCAGTGTTGATATTGTGAACCAATGTATGGGAAACACTGTAATATAATTTGACAGCTATCAATTATAGTTTAACTATCCATCTTCACCGTCACGCTTAGTAACTGTGTATCACCACAGTGCAACAGTGAAAACCGACCCTCTCAAACAGTGTTGCGCCGCGTTACGATCATTGTTGAATTGACATACACCGATATATTACACCAGTATTTAAAAAATTCATATCAAAACAAAAATAAACACTGGTTTCTGGTATGAACCGGTATACCACCCAGCACTAGGAGACCATTTGGTCTTCGGGGTCTGTTAGACCCCAAATGAATTTTGCTTGAATTAAAAAAAATGTTCTCTTTTTCCAAATGGTATGAAACTTGCTACGGCTCTCAACACTGTCAAGATCTACAAAAAAAAAAAAATTAAAATGGAATTCTATCTGTTTTTATGTAGGCGTGACAAAAATAGTCACACTCGTGGTCTTCGGGGTCCATTGGACCCCAAAAAATACCATTTAATTTTGTAACAGAACAATAGTTTTTTTTTTGTATACAAATATTATTTTACTGTTTATTAATGTTTTTACTCAACATCTGTGCAGTTTTTGGAGGATTTATGATATCTTTTAAATATCTATAAATTAATAAATAAATATTTATTTATCATTGGACTCAAAATAGACACAATTCATCATCAAAATCAGAAATAACGCAGAACACAGACAGAAATGACAGAAATTAAGTGGCACACTTCCAACAATGCAAAAAACATCCACAATCCAAAATTATCATGCTCACACACATGCACACACACACACAAACACACACATATAGAGGAATGCAATATACAGGAATACATACAGACTATAAAAACTATTCGCTTATCATTTGTAAAATAAAATACTCTAAAATGCAGAACCACCGCAAAAATAAATTGGTAACACTAAGACACATTGAAAATGTGCACACACACACACACACACACACACACAGGAATACATTTGTAAGGCTATAAAAAAAAATAAAAGAGTTAAGACCATCTGTTCTATTGTTCCAAACTAT
This sequence comes from Pimephales promelas, assembly GCF_016745375.1. The sequence continues at coordinate 462,676 of NW_024121599.1, forward strand.
TGTTCCTAGTTATTCGATTTTCTACCCAATTTACTTTTTTTTTATATATATATTTTATTTTTACTGCTTTATTTGCTAATTTGTTATTGCTGTTCAGTTGAAATAAATTATCAAATCTTAAGACTCCAACATTTCTCTTTGTAACATGTTCAGGTTTGATTCTAATCATAATGTAACATTATTGAAAAACTGTTGTTTTTTCAGTACAAAAACAAAGGCTAAACTTTGACAAAAAGTATTTTATTTTTGTTATAAGTGTGCTTTTACAATATTTAGATATGAATCCAACTGAATCCAACTTTAGAAACTATATCTTTCAGTAATTCAAATAGTTATAGGCCTAGTGAAGCTCTTTAGCCATCTAGTGGATAAAGTGACTTATTACAAATTTTAACCTGTTTTTTCCAAAAATTAGGCAAAAAATCTTACATTCAACCTTGTAAAATTATCCATGGTATCCCCAGGAATGAAAGTTAGAAATCTGGGTCTTTTATAAAGTTTATTTAACATAAAATGCTGTTTTTTTGTAAAAATCCTATTTAAATAAATATTTATTTATTTATTTATAGAAATAAATAAAAAAAATCATAAATCTTCCAAAAACTACACAAATGTTGAGTAAAAACATTAATAAACAGAGTAAAATTATATTTGTTTAAAAAAAAAAAAAAACTATTCTGTTACAAAATTAAATATTATTGTCTGGGGTCCAATAGACCCCGAAGACTGGAATTGTTAGTTTTTTTTTGAAGACCATCAGAGGGTTAAAAACTTGCACTTTGAAACCAAGTTTTCAAAACTTTTGCCTTTTTCAGGTACCCAAAAAGCCGAGAACCCAAAACGGGCAGAACATATATAAAGTTTTACATTTTTAGTTGAAACTGGTGTGGTGTGAACAGATTAAACAAGGTAATTAATGAACAGAATGACAAAATCAAAACAATAACTATGGTGACACATTAAGGTGGAAAACCAATAAATTCCAAACATACAGAGTAATCATGCCAAATAATGTATATACAATAATAATAATACTTTATTATTACTACTATTTAATTATTTAATTAGTTGTTATTAGTAGTAAATACAAATTACTATTTTTAAAATAAAGAATAAAAAATGCTCATTATAATAAATTCTAAATTAATATAACATAATCCAGTATAAATGTAAAATTCCAATACTGATATTTATGGTCGTTTTAATTTGCAAAAGTTAACCATCAAACTTTTATTTTTGTCTAATAAACCGCAGTGAGGTTTACAAGTTTTGGAAAACGGCTGGCCCATGTTATGTTCCCAAATGCACGTTATTAACGACTCACATGCAAAGATGAGTTTGTGTGGAGCCACATTTACTGCAAACTCTGGCACAGAAAATATCGGATCATGAGCTGCCTCTGTGTAAAAGAAACACAGAGCACATATTTAATTAAATTGAAGCCTCTGGGATTTGATAATCACACAAAGCCATATCGTGATTTCAGTTTCTTTTCCATTAATCGTGCAGCCCTAATTTGACTTTTAATGTTTTGCTTTGCAATCACTGTAATTATATTTGTTGGAAGCAAAGGGAAGTACACTAAATAAGCACACTTGATCCTGAGTGATCCAAGTGATTCAAGCATAACCACACACAACCTTGTACGGATGCATGGTCTCTCTCTCGTAGACACACACACACATACAGTACACATATATTAAATCCCAGCACTGCTGCACTTCAGAGTCAGATCTAGAAAACTATCCAAGCTAAGGAGCAAGAACTGAAGTTAGCTGAAATATCTCTCAACCCAAATGACTCTTTAAACATTAACAAGAGTGTGCTGTTGGGTATTGTTGCATAACCCCGCTCTGAGCGCCTGAACCAGCCAATTACAACCAGAGATTAGACTAATGGATCTAAGCCACAATATGTAGTGCTCATAGCACTGTGGGGAAAATAACGTCACACTCCAAAACAAATAATATCAGTAAGAGCCTGAAGCATAGCTGCATGGAATCGTGTACTTGCATATAATGATACAACAACGGGATGTGTTTTATTCTGGTTATAGAAATACTGATCCCCCATGATGCATTGCTTAATTAGTTTGGTTTCAGTGACTTAAGCAGTCAGTCTAATAATCAGCAATAACTACTAACCAACAGCAATGCAGTCCAGGCAGGTTTCTGCTGTTATCCTAATGACACCGTCAAGTTTGTCAAGAGCTACAGACTGTAACGGAGAACTCGTTATTTTTGATCACATTTTATCTAACGCATTGGTCACAAAATGGATCTGTTAATGGATCAGTAATCAGTGAGTCACAAATGCACACAATTATGAAATAAAAATGAATGTTCGAATGACCAAATGATATTCAGGACATTTCTAGCAATAACAATGACCAACAAATTTCCCTTCGCGGGGTTAAATGTAACATGGACGTTTTACATAGTTCGTCAGGAACAGCAGGCTGTCTTTCTGCTCTTTTTCTCTCGCTGCCAGAAGACGGTCTCACACGAATTTGGGGAAAGTTTTGATAATATTTCGTGAAGATACTAGACAAAGAGTGTTTTGACACCATGCAAGTAAATTTTTTCATCATAGATTTTTTTCGGTTTCTGAGTTGGGTGTATACGTTTCCAAATCTAACTTTATATTGCCTTAATCCCTATCTCGTTTACTCAAACATAGCACCGTTTTGAAACATGTCAGCAATTCCTAGCGACTGTTAGCTAGGCTTAAAATATGTAATATACAGCGGGGTTAGTTGTAACACAGTGTTACAAACAAGCCACCAAGTGTACAATGATAATCAAGTGAAAACAGAGCCACACAACTTTTCAGGTTTGAGTATTTATAAATACATTTAACTTTGTTGGACTTTCACAGTGTTGGAATTTAAAATGTTTAAAATTTAGTGTACTATGAATGACAACTTGTTTATTTATTAAAAATATGGCCTGTTTTTAATGCAATAAACCCTTAAAAATTTTATTTTAAGCTCATTTGTATTATTACTACTGTTATTATTATTAATAATCATTGTACATGCAGCCGCCACACACAAATCTAATTTAATTGCAATTACAATATTTTATAATTGTATTTATTATTATTTATCGCAAAACGTGCAGCCCTTTTCTATGTCTCTATCCATGATATTTATCCACAATAGAAGGATGATTGGATGAGGGATGGATGTATGAATATCTGTCTATACAGATGCACAAACAATATGAAACTATACAAATAAAATTGTACTGAATTATGTGTGTTACACAAAAGTGTTACAACTAACCCTTCTGTTACAATTAACCCCGCATATGGGGTAAGTTGTAACATTTGCACTTCTGTCACTTTCAGTGCAAATGTACGAAAATAGGTCCTAGAAAAAAACTTTAAGTGGTCATTTAGCAGAGATGTGTATGTTGCTTGTGTAAAAAAAGTTCGGAGTTCGGAGTTCGGTTGCTTCCGAACCGTGCCGTGGTTCGCGTGAATGTGAAAGCAACATGGATTCGGGTGCGCTCTTGTTCAGGAAGTAAAGTATCCTGTGCATGCGTTTTAGCTTATTGTGATGTATTCAGTTAAATAAAACACTTGTAAGGGATGATATGTTGATGATTTACCTCGGATACGAGCGAGAATGTGTATTCCTGCATTGTGCGTGGAAGTCCACCTTATGTGACACACGCACAGTAAACCTGTATTGTTCACTCAACTGAACTCTCACTCAAGCGTCTCTCTCACATACACACACAAACACACTCACAACGTGCACACCGCGTCTGTCTATGAGGCGCCGGACTGGACAAAAGCGAAGCGAACTGGGTGAGAGAGAGACAGAGTGTGACTTTATTTAAACTTATATAAAATAATATAACTTATTTTACTGGACAGTTTAAAGCTCATAACCATATTTTCTTGTTACTTGAAGAGTGCAGTGTTATGTTGCATCATGCAGTATTTGTCCTGAAAAGGCTACTGAGTAAATGTCTGTATTACCTCAATAAATTTAAGGTCATTCCTAATTTATTTGTATTTTTTAATACATTTTAATCATTGACTTTAAAAGCACACTCTTTTTAGGACTAAAATAACAGTCAATGGTAAAAAAAAAAAAAACTAATTACCAAAAATTAAAATGGAAAAAACAGAATTTGGGAAAAAATAAAATGGAATTTGGGAAAAAATAAAACGGATTTCATAGGGCCCTACTTTTAATAAATAGAAAGTTCAAAAGGTTCAAAAGTTTGTTTGTTTTTTTAAAGAATAATTTACATTATAATTGTCTTTAGTGCCACTATTGATCAATTTAATGTGTCCTTGTGAAGTATTAACTTATTTAAAAAAAAGGGGGGGGGGGGGGCAAATTTTTGACCACTCCCCGTTTTCCACTGGTCAGAGAAACAGATATTCCCACCACAACCGCACACCATTAGTTGAGATAAAGTCAGGATCTATTAATAGCAGCACAGTCACTTTTTGGCAAATGGCTTACTCGGTTTTCTCTGGATATTAAATAATACATGCTAAGTTTTGCATTAACTGCCATATTCATCATTTAAATGTTTATCATCATCCAGCCAATAGAGACTTCCAACAGAATTTTGAAAATGATTCACAAACCTTGTACAGTGAACTCACCAATACTCGATGATCGAGAACGGATTTTTTTCCACAATCTCCCTTCTCTTTTTTTATTCTGTTGGTGATAAAGTCTGTCCCTTCTATTCCTCAGAGAAGCAATGAATGTCAGATACAGAGAGAGACATAGAGAGTGTTTAGGGATTATCACACTTTTACTTCAAAATAAGTGCTTTCTCTGGCATTTTGTTGGAGAAAGAACTATTTCCTGATGTTCTCAAGAGAGTGAGATTGGGTTCTGTGATGTAAACCTATCTGTTACAATGCCATGCGAGAATTGCAGACAGGAAGTTCATTTTTCTACATGCCACCACACCCTCGTATAAGTGAAGGAAGGAGCAACAGAGAGAATGTGTGAGCCTCAAAGGACCGATATAGACAGATTGGTCTTTTCCCTTGGACACACACCCCCAACTGAGAAACATGAGTCAAGCAAGACTAAACTGTGATAATATGGAAAACTCCTCTCTGTCTGTCTGTGTGTCTGTCTTTTAAACACACACACACACACACACACACACACCATCTCCTAATGAAACAATCAACACTGCAATGCACATATTGTACCATGACTAGATTTTGACAAAATATGAATGTAGTCGGGTAAAACTCGATGTCATAGATGTTGTAAAAACAGTGAGCAGGAAATATGCTAAGGTGGGTGCTTTCTATAGATACAGTTGTAATCGAAATGATTCAACTCCCATTGCAAATCATGTTTATTGGCAAAATTTACAGACTTTCAGATGTTTGCAAGGAAAAAATAAAAATAAAAATCAAACAAAAGTAATTAAAATAGCTCATCATAACAAATGGTTCAAGAGGTTTTCCCCAAATACAGCTTTGATTTGTTGTTTATTGCAAACAGCTGAAAGTCTTTTAAGTTTTGCCAATAAACCTGATTTGCAATGGGGGTTGGTTAATTTAAATTACAACTATACTTGCATACTGGCCCAAGTCAAAAAGTGTCAACAGCCAAGACTTTATGTAGCAAGGAAAATGTGATTATTTTTAGACTGACTGTTTAAATTGTACATTAAATAAGGTCTGATTTTTTTGTTCAGACTGCACTTATTTTTGCTAGCACGTCTCCACTGGTTTTCATGGTGGCAATGCAGACTAGCATAGATTCACCATGCATGAGACTTTAGTGATGGATGCTTCATCACTGATTATGTTTTTATTTTTTCATGAGGACATCTGAACACATTTATCACAGACAACATAACAGAAAAGGGTAGCAAATGCAATATTATATATATTTTAAATAAAGTATTCTTCACCCAACTAATTAATTTCAAAGATCGACATTGTCTCGTCACAAAACCTGACATAATCCGTTGCGCAAGGAAAACAACACAAGAGCGCCAATCTGGTCACTGAGACTAAGACGCATTAAAGAGCTCCTATCATAGCATTTGAAATGTGCCTATTTTTGTTTTGGGAGTTCCCAAAAACAGTTTAACGTGCATGCAAGGATGAAAAAAAAAATTTATTTGTCTTATAATATGCATTTATTTCATTTATTTATTTTTTTATATTTAACTTCGTGTATTTTTTCAATCTTTTTTCATAAATGTTGTTATATGCAAAGTACAGTAACGTGTGCACAGTTATGCATATAAATAAATAAAAAATAAACACCAATTATCAAAACTAAAAAAAAATAAATAAAAATTATGTGTAGCCTAATAATCTTATATGACTATACAATATTAATGATTTAATAATAATACCTGATTTGCTCAACGACTCCCAAAAGATTCGTTCGACGATTCATTTTGCCAAACAGTGAGTGACGCAAATCTGCGGCGATTGGTCAAATGACCCAGTCAGTTGTTATTGGTAAACCGTAGGCAGAGATTGTCGGAAATGGAACGCCCAGAACCAGGATTATAGATTGTCAAGTGTTGAAAATTGTACACAGTGTATGAAAAAACGTGTCAGAAAAAGTGCACTTTCCACACGGCCCCTTACTCCGTCAAAAGCGAGCTTTCCCGGCGAAACTCACATTGCGGCGGCTTTTGAGGGGCAGAGCTTATTATATAGAGCGAAGTCATATTTGGCTAAGTCGTTACGGAGGTAATTGCCATTTTTCAATGAATGTCTGGGGAATATCAAAAACAAAACTAACTTTACCCCGCTTAGAAGCTGCGCGGAGTGTACACAACACACACAACAAAATATAACTATATTGTGCATGCTACAGAAAACATAACAGTAAACATTATTAATATTACTTTCAGATTGTGATTTAGAGAAGGACGAACCTGATCCATATACACTGGATACTGAGCCCTCCTTCAGGAACAACCGGCTTGTAAATCCACATTTGAATTCATTTAGGTTTTTGAATGATTCGACATTAAAATGATGAGAACACGAGGTTCGGGCTATACTGTTGTGGTATCGTTGAAAATATGAACTCTAACCACTGATTCTTCACATGCTCGTCCCTGGATCCTGCACTTTCAGATATAAATCTTTGCAGGATGTTTTCATTCCCTTAGAGCTATATTCCACACTACATGAGCAGTCATTTTCAAAAATCCATGATAGGGGCTCTTTAACAAACACCAAAAAAGTTGGATGCCTGTCTGAATAACGTATTTTCATATTCTAGTCTCTATGGCTCAGATCCCTCCTTCACTAAATCTACAGAATGTAAAAAACTTATAATTGCTTAGAAAAGTAATAGCACACTTCTTAAAGGTCCCCTGACATAAAATTTTTTAACATTAATTTGAGATCCACTAGCCTGTATATGGTCCCCCAGTGGCTAGAAACTAAAAAGACACGCTGATCTTGAACCTTCTCCATATGACGTCATACGGGGGAAAGGTAACCTCCCCTTTCTCTGCTTTGCCCACCAGAGAATGTGGCTCGCCCATGAGAAAGTGAGTTAGGAAGTATGAACGCGATTTGAATTTTCGATCAGAAACTGCATTGCAATGATAAGATCTTCATTCTTGCGATACACAGATTGTCATCTGCTTGCTCAATGTTCATCACATTTCAACATTTTATGTAGGGCTGCAACTAACGATTATTTTGATAATCGATTAATCGGACGATTATTTTTTCGATTAATCGATTAATCGGATAAAAAATTATATTTCATTTTTTGTTTATTATAACAAAATAAAACCCTAAAAACCACACTCTTTTGTGTGTTAAATAATCTACTTAATACAGATAACTTCATTATAAAGAAAAACAAGAAATAAAAAAAATATATGACCATAACCTATGACAAAAATGCTATTGTAAACTAGATTAGTGGATAACTCAGCAAAACTTAGCCTAGAAATATCACAAGTGCACAATAATTTTATAAAATCTAAACATTTAGTGAAAAAAACATTCCTTAGTGGGGAACAAATAAGAGACAATAAGTGTAGCACTAACTCTGGTAAAACGTACACATTGCTCTTTGTATTGTTGTTATACATTCATGAAAAACATCGTAAAAATCAGATGCACAGCTGTTTTAAATGTAAAGCACAGCTGTTTAGTGAGGAAGCAAAATATAATAGATAGGACAGAACAAGAAAGGCTATTAATAAGCTTTCATTGCGCAAAAGTATTATGACATGATCATGAAAGAGCTGCACAGAGTGCAAATGCGCATCGCGAGCGCTGAATGATGCGCTTGAAGCAACACGGAGTCACAGGGCGGCGCGCAGCTCTTCAGTGTCCGCCGCATTAAAGTTAAAAGCACCAAGGAAAGAGAAAGACAAATTGACGGTGTATTATACAGTATCTATGCAATAGTTTATTAAGCCTTTTCTTTTAACAGTTTTAAATTTCAGTTAGGCTACTGTGCACGTGAAGAACAATTATACTGCGCCGACTCTACTATAGTGTTGTGATCTAACAGACACTCAGTAGAAAGTGATTAAGTTACAGCAATAAAAGTCTAGCAAGATAGAAAAACCATCAGACCTTTATCTACGGATCAATTATAATAACATTGAATCATCTTGGAAAGAGATCATCATGTTAACTGTTGTAACGCGACGCGCTGTTTGAACACCGAATAGAGAATGACTGACAGCCGCAGTGGAGGGAAAAGCTTAGGTTAACTTGAATTTAATGACTTAAATATACATTTCTATCTCACATTATACTATAGTATGGCTTCATAAAGTATACACGATTAACGTAGGTCACCTATTTTGGTTTCAAAACGGCGAATTTACCGAAAGGTGAATGATTTTCGTGTGCTGCATATTGATAGCGGTTTCCTGATGACCGCAAATTAGTTCAAACTCACTGAATCAAGAGTGCGCATGCGAGACAGAAGATAATGTGCTCCAAACTGTCCGTGTTGCGCGCGCGAGACAGGGTAGAGCGGCGAGGGAGAGAGACTGCATGTGCGCCTCATGAAGCGCATGTAAGAAGCGCATGTTCCATGTAAACAATCCCTGTGACGTAATCAGACCAACTAATCGATAATGACATTCATTGACAACGATTTTCATAATCGATTATAATCGATTTTATCGATTAGTTGTTGCAGCCCTAATTTTATGTGATGGGATAGATTCTAAATACTTTAAAAACTTCTCATGATTTGTTAATCTCGATGTAGTCTCGCGTAGCCAGACCTTCAGACTGACGGCTGAAGGTCTGGAATTCATAGCAGCTTTCTTTGGCCAAGGGCCGCCCATAAGGCCGTTTGACTGACATGTCAAACAACCAATTACAGTTCGTTTCGTTCAGCGTAACGTTTCAGGGTGTGGAAATGTCCCCACAACAACAGATCGGCGTGCAACAAGTCAGTCAGCAGTCAGCAGCAGTTACCAGAGTGCCTTATATATGGATCAATTGGTTAACAACGCTCCGCGCTATTAAATTCGCCCACGAACTCGCGCTCATGTCCATCTTATGCCCGATTTTTCAACGCCGCACATTGAATACTCATGAGTCACGGCTGCGAATGTAAGTTACGTCCCCGCCACAGCGCGCTCACGCCTACTAAATAAACGCCTCAGCTCCGGCGCCGCGTACTCGCTATTCCCTTTAGCCTTTAGCACATCTAGTGGATGCATAACGCAAACCCAGTCAAACGTTTGACTCTGCAGTATCTTATGTGCCTTATGATCCAGTGCGCCCTATATATGAATACTGAATCAGCCAGCTGCGATGTCAGCGCAGACCTGTTTGCCCACAAACACGGCTGATATCCCCTTCGCAGTTAGGTACTTCACTTGATCTTCCATAATAGATAGGAGGGGACATACAACTACGTTTAGCTGATCTTGATAAATGCTTATTGTCACCTTTTACTGTCTATGATTGTCACTCATAAACACAACAGTTTTTCTTCCGCAATCACACATCTGCGCTTTGTTTCCCGGCGGACCGAAAATAAACGGTGGCCCCCGGAAATCCGATAAAATTCAACCAATCAGGTGACGACTTCGACATTCCTGAAGTGTTTCCAGTTAAGTGTACCATATGCATCAGACGTTTAGCCAACGTTCCGTGGGCGTGACGTCTGAGGCTGAGACTAATCTCGATCGATGTAATAGTAAAAACATAAAATAGCTGTAGTGAAAGTGTTTGGGAGTGTTTCACATGTAATACAGAGCCATTTCATATGCAAGCATGTCAGCCAATCACAGCAGTGGCTGGTTACACTGAATCCTACAGCAGACGCCCCTTCAAACAGAGCGTTCAAATCAGAGGCTAAAATCAGGCTAGGAAAAATACCTTTTATTTACAAATTCATTCATGATCTAAAAACAATCTAGCATTATAAGGGCAACCCAGGAAACATTATAAAATAATAAAATAACCCCATGTCAAAGGAACCTTTAAGAATCTGCATGATTAGGCATCATAATTGATCGCAGCACATACAATAATAATATTTAGCACCTCTAAAAATAGGCCTACTATAAATGTGTGCCCACAGACAAGGACACGGGCACAAACTAAAACGTTCCATCAAAGTACAGACCTACTGCACAGCACAAAGCACTTAATATAACTGGCCCTAGTACAGAGCCTTGGGGGTTACCCGCTGAAGTACTACAATAATAACACACACTGACCTTGAAGTCTTTCTGCTTTTTTAATAATCAGTTATGACTTTATTTCCCATGTCTGCAGGAGTCACACGCACCCACCCAAACAGCAATATCAGATGGAGCCTGAGTGTAATTGAAACTGACTAATTGCTAATACTTAAAGACATTTATTTAAACAAGTTCAGTGACTGGTATTCCCTAGGTTAGTATGTTCAGCACTGATTCCTGTCAAAGTCTTGATATAAACATCTTTAAAAGGTCAGAGTTATCATTTTTGTCACATAGTCCTAAGAGTATTGCCTAGGCTATTCTTCACCTCTATCATACCTGCTAAAGACCCTGTTCAGTGATTTCCTCTCTCTTGCTCTCGTCTGAGAGCTGGTGGGACATTTTATCAATGCTGTGTCAATGTGCCACTTCACGTTTTGCACGTAGCATTTTTTTTTCACCCTCCAAATTGCATGCTGACATTTCGTCATTTCTGGGCCACCCCGGGCGTCACTCCAATATCAAAGGAGTGCTGTTTGCTTGTTCATGTAGAGTAACAGGCTCAAACGGTGTCCAACAATAAACCACCCCAATCATGTGTCACTCTAACAGAGATGAGAGAATTAGCATGTGGTTGGTACGCAGCCACGTTTCTGAAGGCCAGCTTGTCACACCATGTGTATGTTTCATTTAATGTGCACCTTAGAGGGTGTCTCCCCTGTCAGCTTTAAATATCATGTGTTTGATGTCATTGAAGGCTATGAGACTCAAGCAGTCCTGTGCGGTTAAAATGAATCTTGACTGGCATGAAATAAGGAACTATAATGGTGAGACGCAGTTTCTCTCAAATTAATTGGCTAATGAAATTGGACATAATGTTGTAATTAGTGGACATTTCCACTATGGTTTGGAGGTCAAATATGAGTTATTCCAACTTCATTTCACCATCGTCCGTCACTCCCATCCCGTATCGGCTGATTAAGAGTATAGGGGCGTATCCACAGAGAACTACTAGAGAGTGATGATGTGCACCTGAATTTAATAGTACTTTGTCAACACTGCCATAAAAGTAAGTACTTAGACTTGCTAATATCATTTTTACTGATTGTTATTTGATCATGAAAAAGCCAAGTGCCCAAGATGCATTTGAGATGGATAGCATTTAAACCACCTCAGGCATTAGCATCATCAGAAACCCATTTACATGTAAATATGTTAGGTTGTAAAATTCATTTTCAACTTTGTTGTTGATTGTTGAGCTGACACAGCCGTTAAAACAGTACAACCCATTAAACAAAGTGTAGTGATCTGTCTTACAGCCTTGTTTTCATTTGCAAAAAATAGATTTCATTTCTATAATAGATTCAAGTACCAAATACATAAGGACAATAACAAATATCATAAAAATGTGATAGTTACTTTTTTCTTTGAATAGAAAGTTATTAAAAGCATCTATTTGAAATCGAAAACATTTGTAACATTATAAATGTTTACATTTTGACCAATTTAATGCATCCTTGCTGAATAAAACTATTTTGTGTTTAAAACAGCTAAACAGCATAAATGGGGTGTCCTAAAACAAAAATGAGAGTAATCCATTTATGTTGTGTCATTTTACGCAACTGTAAACTGCACTGCGAACTGAGTTTATTGAAAAATCAGGCCAATAATTTGCGACCTTTTCTTCAAAATCTTCTAATTTGGATTTGATACATTTGAAGGCTTGAGGCGTCAACCACCAATCTTCACTATACCAGACAAATCTCTGAAACTCCACATCAATTTCTTTTCACCCTCCAACCATCTTGTTTACTCCTCATTTACAACATTTAGGTCACATTTTCCTCTGTAAGACAATACACTTATGATATTACAGCAGGATTGTATCTCTCTTTTTGCACACTGCCTTCCTTGCTCTCAAGCAATTGTTCTTGCCACATGCCTCAGCCATTTCAAAGAGCAGCTAACAGCCAGACACAGCCAAAAGGAGGCACTCAATATGTCCTGAATTATTCAACAGCTTTATCTGCTGTCCCACAACAGACAGACAGAGAGAGAGGAGGGGAGGTCATCCTCTCTCTCTCTTTATATTTCTTTCTCCCTTGCATCAGTTCAATTATTCGTGGACAGTTGAATGAGCTTAACACTAGTTTTTTGATAAATGGTGATTGATATATTTATGTTACATAAACAACACACTGTATACTTTTGTTATATTGCTATTTGGTTTGGCCAGTTTTCAATTCTTTTGGCAAAGTCTATTGATTAAGAGTGATAAAAGTGGACCAAACTCTTCAGCAATCCACTCAGTGTGACCGAAACCCTGAATATACTCACCTGTCTCTCTCCATCTCTCGCTCTCTCTATAATATTCTGAATATAAAGTTCTTATTTAAAGGCAGACTCAGGCCCTTCACATACTTTCGAGTACATTGCATACAGATCAGGTAAGTGCATCTCCATCTATCTCATCTAAATACTGACTTTGTCTTTTAATGCCAGTAAGATCTATACAACTAAAGTCATTTAATTGATTGCCTGTGAATGCAACTTAAAGGAATTGTTCACCTAAAAATGGCAATACTTCTAATTTACTCACCCTCATGTCATTATAATTCTATTATTCTTCAGTGGAACACACAAAAAGAAATTTTTCGGAGTCATAGCTGTGCTTTATCATAAATAAAGCACAGCTATTGACCAATCAGAATCGAGGATTGGAACCAACCGTTTTATAAAAAATAAATAAAAACATTTATGGTGTGCATCTTTATAGAAAACAATGGCAATGACATTTCTAAAGATACGTCAGTCCAAGTTGCTTTCAGTTAAAACAGCTCAAACATGCATTTTAGTCTGGGATTATGCTTATGTCTTGTCTGTGAAACCTAGGGTTAAAGATATCAATTAAATACATTATTATTTATATTATTATAAATACCATGAATCTTTGATATCATTTTTCTTCAGAAATATTTATTTGGGACTATAAAATGAGAATGAGGGTGCCCAGACAAATAATTTGATTCTACAGAACTGCATTTTTCTTAAAATGGCCTCCCGCTGCCAACATCATAAAGATTGCAATTTGTTATTAGTAAAACATAATAAACATACAGTGCTTAGCATAAGTGAACACACCCATGCTATAAGTTGACTTGACTAAAAAGAGAAATTTTCTTTTGATTTTCAACGATTTTTCAAGATTTTCTTTTGGAAATTGATCTTAATGCCTTAATTAAAAAAAGAGGAATAATCCCACCTTTAAAGAGCCCCTATCATAGCATTTGAAATGTTGCTATTTTTGTTTTAGGAGTTCCCAAAAACAGTTTAACGTGCATGCAAGGATAAAAAAAACACTTTATTTGTCTTATAATATGCATTTATTTTAACTGATTTGCTCAACAACTCCCAAATGCTTCGTTCGACTATTCATTTTCCCCAAACACCTCTTTTGAGTGATGCGAATCTCTTTATTTAAGTTATATAACAAATTGGTTTCAGGATTCATTTCTTTGAGTGCTTCTGCTTTAGCTCAACAAATAGATCTATTACTAGTGTTGTAGTCAAGACCACCTAAACTGAGACCAAGTCAAGACCAGCATGTGTTGAGACACAGGGGTGTTGAGAAGTTGAAAACAAGACAAGACCAGCACAGCACTCATCAAATTCATCAAAAAGATCCACATTTACTGCCTTAGAAATGTCTTATATTTAATCAATAAATTTTATTAGAACAATAATATAGAGCTGTTAGCAATCAATGAAAAACGAAAAAAAAAAAAAAAAAAAAAGTAGGGATGTCCCGATCCGATACTCAGTATCGGTATCGGCTCCGATACTGCCATTTTTGCCAGATCACCATAATGCATCACCCCTCCTTTTTGTGCCCAGGGAGAGCAAACTCATTTTATTGTGGTATCATCAATTTGAAGTATGCTTGCCCCCAAATGTCACATTTAAAAAATAAACAAAAACTTTTTAAATATCTGTGGTTGGTAATATATGACAATCAGATTCTTATTAATTGGGTGCTTTTTGGACAGACTAAAGCTGCAAAGTGCACCACATGTTATGCTGATAGTCAATGTGTGACTCTGCGAGACTAATGAGTATCGGTCAGGATAATCTCAAAAGCACTGCTTGTTTCAATCGTCCACATACAACGCAAATGGCTGCTGAAGTACCAGACACGGACTCATTACAGAAAATTACCATCAGCTGATCTTTGATCTTCACTACCTCTTTACTTCCTGTGTGAAGACTTTTTTTGCAATGGCATATTTTTAATACTTGAGGCATCTGAAAGGTCAGATTTGCTCTGCTCACAATTACTTAATGAACTCGTTAACATGAAATCTGAGATCAAATGACGACCTGGAGGGAAAAAAAAGTCAAGTGTCCAAAGTTTGGTTGTGTAATAGGCTACGGTGAGATGAGATAGCATCCACTGCCTCAGCTGTTCAAGCCGACTTCTACACCAAGGCCAGGATTTACCACTCCCAAGAATCAATGTGGCATGCCAAATGTATTGGTCGCAAAGCAGGTTTGATGTAAGGGCCTGCTCTTTCTCCACCTCCGCCAGCAGGAACGCAGCCAGACTCAGTTAAAATCATCTAACATGTCCGCCGGTCACTGGGGCAAAGATAATTGTCTTTTTGAGACGTGATAAAGTACAAAACCAAGAAAAAAAATCTGCTTGGGGTGGAAGCAAACAGGCGTGCAAAGGAGCGTATGTGGTTGTGGAGAATGAGAAAGAGAGAGAGCGAAAGAAAAAGTATTTCAACAAAGGAAGGGCAAGAGGGAGACATATAGAGCATCTCGTGGTTTCAATTCCTCACCTCCTTCCTTCTCATTCGCTAGCTCTCCACCTGGCTTCATTAATCTAAAACCACACACACTCATGTTGAGCTGAATGTAGGTTATCTCAAGACGTGCATGTAAAAAATTTAATGGTAAATGTTTTTATATTATAATGAGGTTAGCTAGGAGTAGGTTGCACGCACATGTCAGAGCAGATGCTGAAAATAGACAGGCGGCAAAATAAACACATTAATCGATTCTCTTGCGGACGCATCGATGCATTGAATCGTCGGCTGTATAATCGATGCAAATCGATTAATATTTACACCCATACCATGAACATGCAAGAACAGTAACAATTAACACTCTGGAATAACACTCTAACATAGTCTGCCATCCTTAATACAAGTCAAACCTTTTTGTATGGTAGGAGTTAGTCCACTTATTAACCGTCCAGTCAAAAGTAATTATAGGGACTCTTCTCTGTCTCTCAGTACATAACGACTCAGAACCTGATTTGCGGGTTCGGCAGTAACTGCGTCAGATGTCAAGTCATGAGAGTAAGAGACAGCCCCACCGTCAACAATGTCAGTACCAAGGTCAAGTGTCGATTCAAAGGTTAATTTGAGTTGTCAGTAACCCCTGGTCAGCATTAACAGATTCTTCTCTGTCTATTTGAGAATCAAACTTCTCATCCGAAGGTAGTGACATCTCATCATCACCATACGAACTTGCAGTGGGCATGGCCATGACCCATAGGGCTTTGACTCCGAACTTCGTTATTCGAATATAATTCAAAGATTAAAAAATATAATGACAATCAAACAAATATTAGGCAGCCTTTAATATTCAAACCTGTTATGGGCACTATTTTTTGTAAACGTGTTTGCTTGTAAATGGTGTTTTCAATTCAGATTCCGAGGCTTTTTCACTCCTGGTAAAGTTGTGAATCACAAGCTCATTAGCAAGGCAATTATTGGTCATCTGGGCTCCTGTAGGTGACGTTAGCGGTTAGCACTTATTTTGTATATCAAAACAATGGCCCTTGTCAACGCCTAAAACAACAACGCCTGACGAGGAGTTTGAAATCAACACTCCTGACAATTTGAAAAGCATCGTGTGGCACTGCTTACATTTTACCAGGTATTTGTTCACTATTAACATCCTTCTGTGAATGGTAAGCTTTAATCATTTTGACATCGATGAGCTAGACTGCTGAACTTTTAGTCATCATGAAAACAAACAGTGGTGCATAATAGAGTGCATCAGAGCAGCATCAAGAATAGCAAATACATTGCCGAGGATCTCTTATTTGCATGTTAAGTTTATTGCCAATAATAATGACAGGTTTGCGACCCAATGACTCATTTAAACGCATCTGATCGGCCGACGCGTTCAACAGACATGTCCGTGATTGGCTACAATACTCAACACTGCAAAATCATGTTGCAAGTACCTTTAATGCACAATGCACTACTTTTCATGATTAGGTAAACGTGGCAGCTGTAATCTTATTCACATTTGTCTTTCTGATTAATTGTTTTGCTCTACAATAAACACAAAAGGTAACAAAATATTCAGGGCTTTACTTAAACATTCAGGGCTTAAGCCCCCTTAGCCCAGCCCTAGTACTGCAGAATTTAATGGTCAAAATATTATTAATTAATATTAAAATATATTTGAATATTAATATTAATAAACAAACAAACTTCGAATATGACTTTTGGGTAAAAGCTAAAACCCTAGTGTCCCATGAATGAAAGTTTGCAGATTTACTACATGAAACCAGCCAGCATCTTCTCCAGTGTCCACGTTTGAAAGTCTGTAATTGACACTTGAAAGTTTCTTTGAAATGCGAAATGGTCCAGCATAAACTGGGGCCAACTTGGCTGTAAAGTTTGCACCAGCAACAGATTTGGGGTGGGTCTTTTTTGTATGGCTTGCACTTAGAGCAGCTCTGGCATGATAGTGAGCATCCTGCAGGGAAGATCTCAAACTCTCAGGATAGGGTACCTCAGGATCATCTACTCCCGCAGAATTTGGTAGTGTTATCAAAACAAGTGACGTGTCCAACTTACGGCCATGTAACAACATTGCTGGAGATTAAACTGTGCTCTCATGGCAAGCGGTTTGCAAAACAGATTTGTGGAAGATATTTATCCCACAAACTGTGCTTGTCCTCCACGTATGCACGTATGGCAGTTTTAAGTCTGCAGTTTACCCTCTCAGTGGCGTTCGTTTGCCGGTGGTATGCCGTTGTCAGCCGGAGTTCAGTTCCAAAGGCAGCAACTACCTGGTCAAAAGGTACCACGATTTGATAAGAGGTAGGTTGGTGCACCATGTCGAGCAAATATTTCACTAAGAAACTTACTCGCTCTAGCTTACCGCAATTACTGTGGATCGAATTACTGTTAGGACGTATAACTTAAGCTGCTTCATTGTGTGGAGACTGCAGCTCATCTTAGGGTGCCTGAAATAAAGCAGACCATCACGAATGACATGTTCTTCATCTGTACCTTCATTAGTACCTTCGTCTGTACCTGTAACTTCAAGGTGTCAAAGAAGACTGCCAACCACTGGGTCATCATTCTGTGTCTGCATCAACTGCGTTCTGTCTGTTTTCAGGACCGAGGAGAGACTGCGCAGATCTATCCCAGCTATGGCCGCATGCGAAGGAAGACCGTCAATAGGGCCCATGCGGCAGTGGGTTGCATGATAGAGCATCTGGAACTTTATTCTGAACCCCTGGCCAGTGGACGATGTTAAAATCTAAATCCTGTAGGTTGCAAGGACCATCTTGTCAGTCGTCCAAAGGGGTTGGGACGGTTCACCAGCCACCTCAGGCTGTGGTCAGTATAAATTGTTACACGAAGGCCCTCGATGTAAGGTCTGAAATATTCCAGAGCCCAAATCACTCGCAAACACTCCTTCTCAGGTTTTGAGAACGGTCTTTGCACATTGTGCAACATCCTGCTCGCAAAAGCTACCAGCACATCTCGCCCCATGTCATCCTTCTGCATCATGGCCGCACCAAGGCCAAACTCACAAGCATCAGTGTGGATGAAGAATGGGTGTGTGAAATCTGGAAAGCACAGAATGGGTTTAGATGTAAGGAAGTTTTTCTAAGTAATCCATTGAAGCCTGACAATTGTCGTTCCAGTTGAATGGAGTTTCCTTTCCGGTGAGTTTAAAAAGTGACTCGGCTTTTTGTGCATATTTGGAATTAATCGCCTGTAATAGTTTGTGAGGCTGAGAAATTCTCTCTTGTTTTACGCCTGTCGGCCTGAACTCTCGGACCAGAAGAAATACCATCCGGAGTTACCCTGTATCTGTTCACTCAAGAAGAACTGACACTTATTTAGCTTAAGAGTAAGACCAGCTGACTCAACTCTATAAAGGACTTCCCGGAGGTTTTCCAAGTGCTGTTCAAAGGTTGGGGATACAACGGCAATATCATCCAAATACACTGCACAGCACTTGCACAGCACTAACCAGGTTTTTTTCTGGTCAGTAGTGAAATGGTTTTCAACCCGCCCAGGGAGCGCACGCAAGTTCATTTCCTAGTTTACCGACGTGTGTCTGTGGAGGGAAAAGCCTGCTTTGCACGGGTGCAAAATAGGAATTATACATGCGTTAGTGTACAAATCATTTCCCCAGGGTGCAAAATAGGGCCCAAGGACATTTAAGAACATTAAGCTCACTCAAAACCTCTTGGGGTGTAGATTCACCCAGGTTCACAGTCTTTGATGGGATGTGAATGCTCATTGACGCTCACAGCATAAAATCCATCCCTAAGACGACTGGAGAGGAAAGATTAGGTATAATAAACCGATGGTAGAATTTTTTTCCCTGGAGGCCAATGTTTAACCAGACAACACCAGCTAACAAGCAGCACTGTTAGCAAGCTTAATTGGGGGGAAAGTCCAGGGTTGAACCTTTTGAGAATGTCGCAAGACATCAGAAAATATATTTGTACGAACCACTGAAAGTGAGGCACCGGTGTCCAGCGTTATATTCCTATCATTCACAAACACTGGGGGTTCCAGTCTTGATTGATGCAAGACAGGTTTTGGTTGCATTATTCACATCATAAGAGCTTTGAGTCAGACCAAACGCATTTTCGGTTCTGGCGTTTATTTCCACTTCAAAGGACCAAGGCTCCTCTATTTGACCAGTTGGTGTTTGAGCATGTGGAGTAGACGAAGCAACAGGCCTGACTTCAAGGCAATTGGTATGAAGCAGGTACATGCAAGTTTTTTGTGCAACGGTTGATAATACCTCTTTGTAGATCAAGAGACTCACTCAGGCACCTCCTCAGGCTGGGTACCGAGTTCGGTACTTTTTAGGTACCGACCGAATTGCCTCGGTACTACCGAGTATCGAAACATGTCTTGTTTTTCGGTAACAAATTTCAGTACCTACGTGGTTAAACTCGTCAAAGTCAGTGAAACAATAAGCATGCAGCATGATTGGCTGTGGTGGAAAACTAGTTTACGCGGCTGCCCAGAGATGTAGCTCGTCGCTTGTGAGGCTGTAGTGTGTGTCTGTGTGTGTTTGTGTACGTGTGGGTGTGTGTGCGCGAGTAAGCGTGCCAACCCAGATCGAAAATAACCCAAATAGAAAATATGTGGGAATGATCCAAAGTGTGCCAATGTGCTAGACTCGATACCAGAAGCACGCGATCATGCAATATTTTCAACAAGATAATTGCCGCCAAGACTGGTAACACGGTAAATCTGATAAGCGCACAGACACTTGAAAGTAGAAAGTTTATCTTTCTTCGACTGCAAGAACTGGAGCGCATCACAAATGAACCGAAACTCAGCATACAGGATACTTCTCATAGACATGAGAAATAGGCCTATAGATGGTCAAAATACCAAATTTTAAACGAAACAATTAGAAATAAATAGTTTGATTACCTAATCCATATAGGCGCGTGCATTCACTACTGCAGGAATGACGAGTCAGCATCGCCATAATCATATTTGCAGCCAGCACACTTATTAAACACTTGTTCATTAATAAACAATTAAAATATATCCCTGCTATTGTTTCCCGACACATCCAGGGTCATTAGGCTACTGTTGCCAGTGCTTTGCGGCAAGCTTTATGTGTGATGAGCACGAGGCATAAAATCCGCCACCCAGTAGCCTATATTTGATTTAATTCACATTTATTTGTATAGCATTTTTCACAATACATATCACTTCAAAGCAGCTTTACAGAAAATGCATGTTTCTAAATTACAATTTAGAGTGATCTGTTATCAGAGGTGACAGTGTAATGCATTCCAATTTATTTTCATTCAGTTTCATTGTTAAACAATGCATTAAGATAAGGCAGAAACCAAGCGTGCCGCACAAGCCCTCAAAACTAAAGCTAAAACGTCTCGATCGCCCCCCACTGAAGCACCAGCTGCTGAGCTGACTTTTTTTTTATAATGTTGATTATGTGGTTAGTAGTTGTATTTACCTTATTTTAACGAGGTTCTGCAATCAGCAGACATCATTGGAGAAGAACGAAGCAGACAGAGGACACTTAATGAAAGTGCGGGGCGTGTGCTTGCGTTTGATTCAGCGAGAATGAGGGCGCGGCCTTGATTTCGTGGCTTTACTTCCTGCTCACGACTGCGCATGACTGGTCCCGAAACACGCAAGTGCGCAGACTCAAGTTCCAAGATGTCAGCGACATAGACACTGGTGGCTTCAGTTCTCTCTGATGGAAAAGAGCGAAGGGGCGTCGTCCATCTTTTTTTACAGTCTATGGCAGAAACAATGAGCTCATTGAAGTAAAAAATACATGTTGTTAAATGATTAGGAAACAGAAAACTTTAGCGTTGGTGGTTTTTTACATACGAGTGTGAAAAAGTCAACAAACTGAGAAATATATATATATATATATATATATATATATATTAGGTAATATTATATTGAAAATTAAAAGTGGTTACATAAAATTGGTATCGAAAAAAGTATCGTTTTGAACCGCGTCACAGCTCATTACCAAAGTTGAGCTTCTCTCAACTTTTTGATTAACGCTCAAAAGGCAAATCAGCCACAAATCAGCAAATCAGACACAATTCTCTACAAATCAGCCACAACGCAGAGAAAAAATTTGCTCAGCAATGAAGGGGTGAAACTCTAAAACATCAACAGTGAAAAACATAATTAATGATATAATAAACAATATATATATCATTATAATTATTAAAATAAAAATAATAATTAATATGATTAAAAAGTAAATAATAATCATAATATAAATAATAAGCTTTGATTAAGCATTAGTTTATTTTTGAATTTTTTTTTATTGAATTAATGTTAACTGTAACAAAATGCTTTCTCTGTATTCAGGTTTGATTCAAAAATGTGTACACTTCAAAAACTTATTTTACAAACCTTGGCAAAAAAGTATTATTTGATTTCTAAAAAATATATTCAAATCCTCATCTTAAAAGTAAGGAATTTGGTCCAAAAACCACTAGAGAATTCGAGAGCTTTACAGGCAGGTATCTAGTGGTAACACCATTTTGAAAGCAAAATATGAGACTTAACTATTTGAAATTTAACAGCCACTGAATAGTTTTGAAATAATTTATTTTGAAAAACATTTATCTGAATTTATTTGCTCTGAATTCACCCCTTTGAAATTACTTTACTTTGGAAACCATGTAGGCCCTATCTGAATTTATTTGTTTCCTCTTTGAAATTTAAATATGAAAATTCTTGATTTCCATTTTCAAAAACCTGAATTTCGATGAATATTTTTCAATGCTTACAAAGAAAAAAAAAATAAAGAAAATCAACTTACAAAAGAAATTCACTCTCCCGGGTTGTAATGGTATGAGCTTTTCACAGTATGATAAGGTCTCAGAAAATATCACAGTTTACAGTATTAATCAATTATTAAATAAATAAACTGTATTATGAATTAATTATGGTTATTATTATTATCATCATCATCATCATCAGTTAAAATGCCCAGTTAAATTAATGAAAACTAGTTTTGTTTTTTTGTTGAACAAATGCTTTTAAGTATAACAAACCATTTATTTGTTTTATTAAAATTTCAATAAAACATGTCTAATCAATTAAATCCGATAATTGATAATGAATTAGATTAACAACTTAGCCTAATTAAAAAAAAAAAATGAAGAATAATTTTATCCCATGAATGAAATGCATTTTATTCCTTCTATTTTGGGGGGGAGGCGCTGCAAAAACAGATTTACTAAATTAAACCATGGACAAAAAATATATTCCTTTAAATAATGTTTTAATAAAATGTATTATTATTGTTGTTGTTATTCTTATTTTGAGAAGAGGGCTACGTTATATAGTATGCATACAATAGTAATATTTCTACCATATCATTTTATTTTGTTACAAAAGTGTAACAAAGTAAAATGATATGGTAAATGGACTGCATTTATATAGCGCCTTCATAGACCTAATGGCCACCAAAGCGCTTTACATTTGCCTCACATTCACCCAAATACACTCATACACCAACCAAAGTGTTATAACAATGTTTTTTCTCAAATAAAATTATAAAAATGCCTATTAGGCGTTCTCTCAGAGCAACTATGGAAATGTTCATGGATTCTTATCCTCAAATTGTTTGCTGAAAACACCATGAACGTCACACTTGAGTATGTAGTAGACAAAGCGCGGCGCTGTTCAGCAGAAACATGCAGTATTTTTGTGCTTAAATATTCACAGACCATATCGCAGTTGGATTTATTGCACAGTTCTACTTTCCATGTATCCATTATTTTGCGTATTGGTGAATAATTCCATTTTCTTAACTGGATTCCAGGATTCCCTCTGCATCACGCAAATCATTCGGCCTTAAGTTATAATCGGCTCATACCTTTATTTGCAGGAGGGATGTTGTCCTATTTATCCTTTTGCAGCCACTTTGCGTCCACATTTTTTTGCAAATCGGATATCTATCCTCGAGGACAACCATGATTTTCTTCCAACAAAGTATTTTCATACTGGCCATAATTCGCAACTCGACGGCACTTCGCTTTCAGCTTCAGCTGTCTACGTCACCTTTTTGCGCGTTTGTTTTCCCGCCCTTGCTTCAACCAACGCAGTCGTTTCCGGAGTGTGATTTTTTTTCTTCTTCTTCTTCTTCTGTGATTTTTATTGGCAGTTTGCAAGCTATGTGCATTACCGCCATCTACTGGAATGGGTGTGATCACATTGGGAGAGAAAAATTGATTTTTTTTTTTTTTCTCCCTTGTATTATTTTTTAATTAGTAACGGATATGATTTCAAATGTAGCGAAGTACAATACTTCAAGCAAAACGTACTAAAGTAAAAGCAAAAGTAGCTACAGATTTTAAAAACTACTTAAAAAGTATAAGTAAACAAAACAAAAAAAAAAGCCGAGTAGGCTAAATGTAATTCTTATTTTCCACCTCTGAAAAATTGCAATAATTGAAGAAATATTTTTTTAAATTTAAAAATATATATATATATATTTTTTTTCAATGGCAAAAAGTGGACCATAAATATTGCCTAAATATTAATAAGTAAATTAAAATTCTATCAAAATTCAAAATTAAATATAATAGAACAAATTGCGTTGGTTTTACTCGGATGGAAGAAAGATTCATTTTTAGGTGTCCAGTCACTTCTGACTGGGAAGATAACAAAAGGTGCCTAAATGAAGAGAACCATTAATTTCACAAGTCCACGCATTTTTGGCATTTCCTAATTTAAGTGCATTGATTTTTGTAATGTTTCCAATGTCTCCTGTTGAAGTCCGGCACTTGGTAAAGGTGTCCAACACCCACCTCTCACTTGTGTGCGTGTGAACTGTGAAAGCAGAGCAATTCAAATGCAGAGCGTGATAGATTTCCCTCTCTCCCTGAAAATCGCCACTGACTTTCAACTCCTCCAGCTAGTGGAGCAATCTATTTCATCCCCTGTTCATTTAATTGACTGATTGTCACGTTGTATCACAAGCAAAGCAAGCGCAGGGCGATGTAAAGGACAGTGGCTGGACATTGCACCCCAGCTCTCACTGCCTCTAATGAGATATTAATGATCGAACCCATCAATCGCCACAGCTTTAGTGTGCTACTATAGAGTGAGCTCCACTCGCTTATGAAACAGCCACCCACAGTGGCAGAGGGCTGAACTGCCACCTGATATCCATTTCTAGACACATACAGATGGATGCATACAGTCATATAGGCCTATGCATCTACACATCTGACATTGAAAAAATGTGTTTTAAACAGTGCAGTTAGCTCATCACTACCCGTAAGCTAAATAAAGATGATTATGACATTTGACATTATCACCTGCATTTGGTGGGTTTGAAATAACTTTTAATTTACAGTTTTTTTTTTCTTTCTTTCATTAAGATTTAACTGATCTTAATGGTTAATCACAGAATCATTTGTTAAACCTATAGATTTTCATTTCAGCAAAATACAGTATATGGATTTTAAGAAATACAAAAATAAAATGTGTGTTTGTACAAACATAAATTACGTGTAACCACACATGATGAATACTCGTTATTGCTAATTAATTTCACATGATAGTGGTAACCACAATTGGTCACTTTATAAAAATAGGGGTGTAAACACTGGCAATTTCTTTCAAGGAGGAGCAGGATAGAGAGCAAGGAATGGGAGCTCGTGGACAAGGGATCCGTCAGAGAGATGTGGGCATGGGCACCAACAGAGAGGTCAGAGAAGTGGGCATGGGGCTGGTCACCAGAGAGAGGGAGGCAGAACTGTTGTCTCTAATGAAGTCCGGCCAATCTATCATCCAAACTTTTCACCAAGAAAAACGGTAGGTGTGGATGATGTATACTATTACATTTACAGTAAATTTTAATGCATGTACATTAATCAGACATGTTACAGTATTGGTACACTATGATTTATTGACATACTGCATACTCTGTTCTATGCTGACAGAAAACCCCATAGTTGTGGCCGTGTGCTGACCTGCCATAAAGAGTGGGCAGTGGTGGAAATGGTGAGGGCCAGGAATGATATACGGCTGTCAGAAATAAAGCAGGCAATTGAAGAAAACAATGACACCTTTTCCAATGTGGCATCCATCAGCCCACCAGCCTTTTAGCTCAACAGTAGGCTGCCTACTTTAAGAGGCAGCATGTATGGTGCCTGTCGAGCTGAGCTGCAGACCACACCCTTTTTTGCTTGGGTGCTTTGGTGCTGGGTGTAGTACCCAGCTGCAGTCTAGTTAGTCACCAGATGGGAAGAATCTGGTAATTAAGGGATTTGGAGTCACAGGATAGAAAGCAGGCTGGGAAGATGTGTGGAGAAACTGGGAAAATGAGACAGCAGGACTAAAGTTTGTTTGAACAAAGGAGTAGTCGTTTTTTTTTTTACCTGCTTGTAACAACTTTCAAAATAAAATAAAGGAAAGAAATAATTGATTCCATGTCATTGAGCAAAATCCAATCCAAACCTTCATAGGCAAGAATACCCTGGAAACTGCAGGGTTGAACTTCACTAGCGTTAAGGCACTTGACAGTGCCTTTTGAGAGAAACAATGACCGGGTGAAACAACAAGGGCTGAGGATATTCAGGAACAGCACTATATATTGTATTACTGTTACTATTTGATGCATCATTTGTTACTGGTGGTAACCAGGAAGCACGAGGAGACCAGGAGAACCGGGCAACAGGAATTTAATCAAAAAACACAGGAGTAACAGAAACCACACTATACATAAACGAGAACGGACCAGGAGTGAGGAGAACACAGGGTTTAAATACACTATGAACAGACTAGGAGAATGGGCTATATGCACGCATAAGTTCCACATTAAACGCACGGATGCTCGTCCATTTTTGGTTGTGGAGATTAAAGCGGAGGAAAACCGAGAAAACGGGATTATGGCAGAGTCTTCAAAATGTACTGTCCTCACGTCTTTGAAACAAAACGTATACGTTTAGATGTAATTGTATATGTTTATTTAATATAATTTAAAAAAGAACCATAAACACGAGGGGTGTCTGTTTTATCTGTTTTTGTATAACGTTCCTTTAGTATAACCATGGAGTATAAAATTCAATATAAATTCTCAGTAGCTATTGCATTGGACTCTACGATCGGCAGAAGTTATCGAGCATCCTTACACCTTCACCGGAAATACCGCCGTGCATAGAGCCCATAAGGCACAGCTGGGGCAAAGTAACTAGACACAGGTGAAGGGACTGAACACAAACGAGGAGCGGGAAAACTGGAACACAGGACTGAACCAAAAACACTAAGCAGGGGAAAACACAGGATACACATGTAACATCATTTACGTCATGATTTCCATTACACAAGAGTAGATGTTAAAACTTCATGCTGATTTGTACTAGGCTTTCGCCAAGACCAGCACAACAACCGTCTGGATTGAGCCGAGTAGGCGACATCTCTAGGGTCAAGTGGGCACCTTCCGTTTTCAGTGTTTCGTCGAGTAGCCCTCGACCCCTCAAGAAGGCTCGACAAAGACTCTGGCGTCCCAGAGTCACCCCCCTCTGCCCCCCACTCAACTCAGCCCAGCTTACTGACCTCTACATCCCTCCTATTGCTGAGACCTAACCACAATCTCACAATCTCTCCGCAACCCATACACGCCAACCTGTTTGACTAAGGCTGTCAAGCCCCATTGGTGCGTTAATGCAGTTATGGCATACCATGTACCGCAAAACACAATCTCTGCACAACCACCCGTCATTCGCGCAATACACACAGGAACGTAATGACTGTAAATACTATGCAACAAATAAACCAACAGACTCTTCAAGTTTTTTTAAGAATTCTACGAAACCGTAGCGTGGTGGGCTGTACACAGCCAGCTAGAATCTTTCCGTCTCAGCACAGCCAGTTGCTGTTCCTTTCTGCTGCTTCAGATAAGTTTTTTACTGTGCGACACAACTCTTGGCCACTGAATCCGATGTATCTGAGGAACCGGGTCTCTGAGGAAAAAGAACTGAATAAATTTAATTTTTAGAGGGTTATGGTGCTTGACACTGATGTGAACAAGTACATTTTTGTTGACGAAGCAGGCTTTAACCTGGCCAAAACTTGTCGCCGTGGAAGGAACATCATCGGCCAACAGGCCACTGTCCAAGTGCCTGGTTTAGTGATTCTAGCTCAAGTAAAGGAAAAATAATTTTAATAATTGATCATGAATGTGATCAGGAATCGCATACACAGATTAAAATTACCCGTAAAGGGGATACATTGCCCATGTATTTGTATGGACACTTAAATACAACAGATTACAGTCTAATCAAATATCCATAGGTATAGGCAAAAATAGATAAATTGTATATATCAATAATCAATCACAACAAATTTTAATTAAATATTAATATGTCAATTTTCTTGGACAGATTCAAAGGATAACCCTTATGGAATTAATCTGTTATCGAATAATCGGTTCGTCCAGCAAACATATTGTACGATCTTACATCAACCCTCAAGAGAAATTATCCTTATAGACTTGCAAGAAAGGCTATCTTTCTGGCCAAGAAAAATAACTTTCCTCTTTTATAAAATACTAATTAAAGTATCAACAAATTCTAAAGGGACTTCGAAATATGAGCAACAGAGAGAGTCAATAAATAAATGTAATGGATTTAATAAATTAAAAAAAAATTATTAAATCCATTTAATAAAATTAAACTAATGAAGACTGAAAACAAAAACAAAACTAAACGGACTGAAGAAGAGATCTGAAGAGAAGAGAGATTTTGAAGAGAGAGAGGAAACTCTATCAATGCCAGACATCTAATGCCAGACATGTTTGGCACCATGCCGGTATTTTAGATTGCTGAGAGTCCTGATTTACATTTGCGAGTTCAGAGTGTAAAAACTTTGGATTTCAGATGGAATGTGCATTATTTGTGTTCAGATGAACGAACCATGATTCTGGTTACATCGCTACACTGGACAACATGGACGACAAAATACAAAATTATGGAAACATCTCCATGTGCGCAACTAATTCTAAAGATGGTGTCATAGGACGTAAGCCATTACTTCGCTCCTATAATGCTGCACATCTTCACCCCAATTCATGTCCCTTTACTTGCCTCCATACTCTCCTTTCCTCAACCCTATTGAGGATTTTTTTTAAGTATGGAGGTGAAAGGTCTATGATCGCCAACCCCTTGAGCATCCCACCCTCCTTCAGGCCATGGTTGATGCAGGTGATGACATCAGTGTAGATCAATGTCAAGCATTGATTCGGCATGGACTGAAAACATTATGCAACTAACTGAAAGCATATACCAGGTTTTGAAAGAATGACTAGCTGCATTACAAGTGTGATCAGTTTTGAAAATGTACACCTTACTTGCGAAAATTCTAAGTGAATAAAAAAACTGTATTTAACATAAATTATTTCAAAAATATAGCATTAAAAATAAATAAATTCTTCAGAATAATCATATTTCTTTTTGCATCCTGAAAAACAAATTTAAAAAGTGCAAACATATGCAGAGGGATCAAATACACTGAGACCTAAAATCCATATGATTAACATAAGTAAGTGTGTGTGTGTGTGTGTGTGTGTGCGTGCGTGCGTGCGTGTGTGTGTGTGTGTGTGTGTGTGTCAGATATGACATTGCCAAATCAACTCCTTAGTAGCTATAGATCTGGGCCCTGTAATGACAAAATCTGTAGTAAATAAGGGCTAGTAAATTATACTAGCCACTATGGTCTCAAGTCTTTGGATCCCAATGCATTTCCCAAACATTTTAGAAAAAAGCTTAAACATTTTCTTTGATACAGAAATAATAGGAATAAGAATAGCATTCTTAATAATTGCATTTGATAAACACATGATATTTCTCACCGAAGCCTTTGAATAAAATTGACTAATTGTATTAGTTATTTATATTATTAATTATTTAGATAGTTATTTAGACTCCGCCTAAGTAGCGGTGCTTCGCCTTCTGAAAATATAGTTCCCAATATTTATACGGTTAAATGATGGCTGTCTCATATGACCTTGTTATTTGTACACTATGTGACTATGACTATACAAATCACAACATGTAAATAGGAAAATGTTTGCATTATTTTGTCACTTATTTGGGATTAGTATGCTAGCTGCAACCATTGATTTACAAATTCATGAGGATATTCAAAAAGGACAGAATGACATTAATATCAATATATTAATATCAATTAATCATTAATATATTAATATATATAATATCAAGCTATACAATAGAACATATCAGATATATTAATATCAAGCTATACAATAGAACATATCAGAACTGGTTATTATTCATTTCTGCAGGCTGGTATTCACAGATGATCAAGAAACCCAGAGATAGATCATACTGGATCTGCATTATGTCCCAGAATTTAAAATAGGAAAATATAGGAGGTTAACAGATGGGACTTCTGTATAGTCTACAGTACATTGCAGAAATGGTGGCTATTCTGATGGCACTCTGTTGGGTAGAAGACTTACGAGTCTTCAAAAATTACAAACCATTATATGATATTTTAATAGAAAATATTGAATGTATTGTATAGATTAAGATTAGCTGGAATAATAGTACATTTTCTTTGGGTACCAGCATACCTGTATGTTGATAGTATACCAGAAAAGTAAAAATCTGATAAGAATCTCTAAAGAGTCACATAAACAGAACATTCCTACTATTACAGTTTCTTTAGGAAGGAGGAAAAAGCTATAATTAAAGAATAGGATATGCAAGGAAATTGGAGCATGCTACATAAAAACCGTAGACATTTTTCAACAAAACTTAAGTAGAGAAGATCAGATAGTTGTAAGACGGGTCATGCAAAACTTAATTCTACACTGAACATAGGAAAACACAGAAATATGTGAAATATGCTAAGTTAAGGAAACAGTTGATAGTTATTTTGTATGAACTACAAAGAAAACTAGGCTACAGAACATTTGATGCAATGAATTTAAACTCTCTAGCTTATTAAACGGTGTTTAATAAGGTCTGGTCTGAAATCTCTTTTCACTCCAGTACAGGAGGTGGCGGTATGCACCTTAAAAGCGGGCATGCGACCCGCCAATAAATCCACAGAAGAAGAAGCAGCCACTTCGGATCACGTGTCAGTGATCATATGACATGAAAAACCCGAGAGACTTCCACGTGATGTAATTTTAAATAGCAACGATAAAGCTGCGAAGAAAGGACCCGAAGATAATAACAAAGCGGTAACTGTCATAATACTTAATGTTGTATAAGGGTACAAATTATAACACCTTTGTAAGCTGCGTAACAGATGATGGATTTGACGTGTAACCTCGCGTTGCTTGCTTTGATCATAGTTCATTGTGCTCGCGCATCACCGCCGAATTTCGTTCTGCTTTTCGCCGATGATTTGGGTTACGGTGATCTGGGGTGTTTTGGACACCCAAGCTCTCTCACTCCGAATCTAGACAGACTAGCGGCGAAAGGTCTGCGTTTTACCGACTTCTACGTCACGAGTCCCGTGTGCAGCCCCTCCAGGTAAAGCCAAATCCACCTGTCATAATACTTTCATGTGTTCTCTTGAACACGAGCTTTTGGCGTTTTTTGAATCACCATCCAGGTATCTGCACATGTATTATAATTGTAAAATTAGAAATGATGAATATTAATTATTGTAAAAAATAATTATTATTTTAAATGAACATATTTAGTTTAATATAGCGCCGTTATTTCAGAATCATCTGAACTGTATTTGTTTTTTGCTTTCAGGCTATCAAAAAAAAAAAAAAAAAAAACTCTTCATTTATTGTAGAATTGATTAGATATTTTACAAAATCACTGACTTTACATAATGTGTAATTGATCGTGCAGTGTCTGGCAACAGAAGATGGCGCCAGAATACAGGCTAATATTCACAGATAAAACATACCAGTAGAAAAACATTATCTAAATTTGTCCAAATGTTTATATGATGTGCACTGCATGATAACGTTATATGCAGTGTGATCACCTTGACCTTTCATTTCCCTTGTGAAGAATGAAAGTAAACAATGTCAACCTGATTACAATTTATCCTCATTCTGACAACAGTTGTGCTGCATATATGCAATAATGTGCAGCATTTTGTCTTACATACTATTTTTTTGGCCCAGGGCAGCCTTGCTGACGGGTCGCTTCCAGACTCGTTCCGGCATTTATCCGGGTGTGCTCTATCCGGGCTCAAGAGGGGGTCTCCCACTCAACGAGACCACTATCGCAGAGGTCCTGAAGGCTCAGGGTTACACAACAGCCATTATCGGAAAATGGCACCTGGGCGTTGGACTTAATGGCACTTTCCTACCCACCAGACAGGGCTTTGACAATTATCTTGGAATCCCATACTCGCATGACCAGGTAATTATGTTTTCTTGTATTATTTTGAGTCTCATTTGGAAATTGCATTGCATTATTATAATATATATTTTAATACAAGTGTATTAGATCTGATGTTCTTAACTTAATTGTGTTGATCTCTCTCATCATGGCATAATAATACTTAAGGTAAACCCCTTTATATCTGTATCATAGGGTCCCTGTCAGAATCTCACCTGCTTTCCTCCAGATGTGAAGTGCTATGGCCTCTGTGATCAGGGTGTGGTAACTGTGCCTCTCATGTTTAATGAGATTATCAAGCAGCAGCCCGCAGATTTCCTGCAGCTTGAGAAGGCCTACAGCAAATTTGCGTCTCAGTTCATTAATGATGCCGTCCTAAATAAGAGCCCATTCTTCTTGTATTATCCTTCACATGTAAGTCAAGAATCTTAATCAAATCATCTTTATAATGCTTGTATGTCTCTAAAAATACCAATACTCTCACAACACCAATATTTTTGATTATTTACTAGACTGAAGGTGTGTTTGAAAAGGAGTAGCTTATTCATAGAGTATAATTATTTTTATTTGAAAAAATGTAAACAAATAAAATAAAAACCTGTTACATGGTTAATTTTAATCGACTTAATTTTACATTTGGGTACAAATGCTTTATGTAAAGAGTCAAGAAACTGTTTACTGAAATTTTAATTATTCAATGAAGGCATCCCATGATACCATATTGTTTGTAATTTGCTGATAATATAAAACTGCAATATAAAACGATTGACTTGTAGTCATCAATAATATAAAATACAAATTATTTTTTAGCTTAGTTAGTTTCCTGCAAATTATTTAAATGTATACAAGTTGTTTGGGTTGTGGGGCGACTTGCTTAATTCCGTCTTGCAAAGCTTCATGGGAGTGGCCAGTTGCTGATTACCTTTTGGCACATTTCTCTTTTCCCTGGTAACAGTGACTTTTCTGATTGGATGGTCCAAATAGGTGCATTGTAGGTAGTGTAGTTTTTCATTAAGAATTAAGCAATTAAAATAATTTAAATAAACAATTTAAATAGTGGAAGTCACACTGATTTCCTAAAGGTTTCCACAGAAGTTTTAACTATCATTTAACAATCTCAGAGCTTATAGCAAGCCTTTCTAGAAGGTTTCACACAATATATTTCAAAATAAATGGGATTTTTAACATCTCAACCCTTTCTGCATGGTCTCTTTTTCTAGCACACACACTACCCTCAGTATGCAGGTGCGGACTATGCAGGTAAGTCACCGCGTGGGCCGTTCGGTGATGCTTTGATGGAGTTTGATGGCACAGTGGGGAAGATTCTGCAAACTCTGGAGGAGACCGGTGTGATCAACAATACTCTCATCTTCTTCACTGGTGACAATGGGTAGGTGTGGTATAAGTGTTTCTTCTTTTATGAGTGTTTCTATGTCCCATGATTTCTATATATGTGTGCGATCCCAGGCCAGAGCTAATGCGGAAGTCACGTGGGGGAAATGCGGGACTGATGAAATGTGGCAAAGGCACGACTTACGAAGGAGGAATGAGAGAGCCGGCCATCGCATATTGGCCTGGATTCATTCAACCAGGTCCTGAGAGATAAACGGCGGATAATTTAATTTATTTAAAATTAAATTATCCGATATATATTTATTTAATATATTAAATTATTAGATAATTTAATTTATTTAAAATAAATTTTAAATGGAGGACATTTATTTCACATATTTTCCCATCATTCAAAGGTGTCACCCGTGCACTGGCCAGCTCTTTGGACATCCTGCCCACCTTTGCCAAACTGGCTGGGGCTCCATTACCCGAGGTGCAGCTGGACGGGGTGGACATGATAGACATCCTGTTCAATAAAGGACCGGTAAGAGCCAAAATGATCAAAATGAAGTTATATACTTAATATATTTTGAACTACTGTTCAAAAGTTTGGGGTTGGTAAGATTTTTTTGGGTCGCTCTTAAGTTTAGGGTCCAATTCTCACTATTCACTACGACTTTTGCCTCAGTAAACCCCTAATTACTGATTATTAATAGTTAGCAAGGTATTGGCTAGGATTAAGGGATGTCGAATATGGTCATGCAGAAAAAGGCATTAATATGTGCTTTATAAGTACTAATAAACAGCCAATATCCTAGTAATTTATTCATGCTAATAAGCAAGTAGTTAATAGGGAGAATTGGACCATAAACTAAAGTGTTACCGATTTAATGGGTTTTACATTATTTTATTGTTTAACATAAATGCAGTAAAACAGTAATATTGTTTAATAGTATTACTAATTTTTTTCTATTTGAATATTTTAAAATGTAAATTATTCCTGTAATGATAAGCCATTACTCCAGTATTCGGTGTCACATGATCCTTCAGAAAGGAATCAAATATGCTGATTTGCGGGTTATCATTAAAGTTTAAATCAGCTGCTTAACATTTTTTTTGTTTGTTTCTCTGGATTCTTTGATTATTTTACCCTGAACGAGCTCTTGTGATGAGACTGGTCATTAAAAACAATTTTCGAGACCCTTTTTTTTTATGTTGCACATCTATTTTTAATTATTTAATTTATTTATAATATATCCTCAAGCACATTTCACTACCTTCTTGGTAAGGATATAAAAGTGACAAAAAGATCTGAAACTTTGTACGCCTCCAAAATTGGCCAAAATGTAATGTTGTTAAGCCAATGTTATTTGTGTTTCAGAGTAAAAGACAGACCATGTTTTACTACCCCACTGACCCAAGTAAGAAGTATAGCGTGTTTGCAGTGAGATGGAAAAATTTCAAAGCTCATTACTTTACACGGGGTACGTTCACCATTTGTTAAGACTCCCTATTTAAACCTCACTTCCTTCCTATTTATTTCTAATACGTCTTTTCCCCCATAACTCAGGCGCAGCTCACAGTGAGACCACCCCAGACAACAACTGCTCATTACTGGCCTTCAAGTATCATGATCCTCCTTTACTATTTAACCTGGAGGCAGACCCCTCAGAAAACTATAACCTTGATGGTACTGAATGGGACCCTGTGCTCAAGGAAATTCAGACCATCAAGGAGCAGTTTGAGGCTTCTATGGTGTTTGGTGAAAGTCAGATTGCCAAAGGCACAGACTCTGCACTCGAGCCCTGCTGCACTCCGAATTGCACCCCTAAACCCGAATGCTGCCACTGCACTTAAGCACTTTAATAAAAGCGGTAGTCAGCCGGAACACAGAACACTGTCGAATCCCAGCATGACCATGAAAATTTGATTTTATAATATATTTTTTTAGGTAATATGTATTGTAATTTGATTTTTTTTTTTTTAAATTGGTATTAAAAAAGTATATCAGCTGGTGTTGGTGATATACCAGTTGGTATACCAGGCCTGCAAGAACAGGTTTGGCAAAGTGACTTCCATCCAGAGGACCGACCAAAGTGAGAAGGGAATGAGGGAAAGGGAGACTGACCATCTAGTGTGATGAAGGCACCGACAACTACGGAAGAACTGGAGGAAGGCAACGCAGGCAGAGAAACAGGGTCTAAAAGTCTTATGGGAGGAGGTCAGACAAAAACTGTCCAGGCTTTGCAAAGCTGAACGTATCCGCAAGGGCAGGAAATGGAAAGAACGAGCCAGCTTCTTCAAAGACCCCTTTAAGCATGCCAGACAGCTGCTGGAGGAAAAGAAGAGTGGGAAGCTCGAAACCACCATGGAGAAACTGGAGCACGTTAGGAACACCAGGGTATGTACTTAAGCCTGCACCTCAGACTGCTGTGTTCAAAATCATGCCCCCAAGCTCAGTGAAGTTAGGCTGAATAATCACACTTCAGGATTGAAGGAGCGAAATGATGCTGACCCGTGGGCACCAGAGGGGGTGTGACCTGTAGCAATGCCTAGCAGGTGTTCCACATACCTGTACATTTCACTTAAGGTAATTTGTAATGTAATTGGTATCAAAAAAATGTGTCGTTCAGAAACTGAAGTCGAGGTATTGTTATCGATATTGAAACATTTTGAACGATATCCAGCCCTACTGTCATGACAGTAACTGTAAGTGACTACATGATAGTATGATTGAAGTTACTGGTGTTTTCAAAGGGAATTGCGGAGCTAAATGACAGTTATAGAATGTGTTTGTTTGTTTTTTTTAAGCACAAATGTATGAATGTTTACTCTCCAATTTATCTCATACTGTCTTTTGAGATGAATTTGATATCAGTCTGCTTTTAACACCTAATCATTAAGTTTTAGAAATAAAAGGAATTAAAAGAACACAGGTCTAGAGATTTTCTATTCCTCCTTGTCTTACACATTCTAACTAGCTGAATGACTTCCCATTTATTAGAACGTATAGATAGAAAAAATAATTAGAATCATTAAAATATATGAATTAAACATCTTACTATATTTACAATGCTGAATGGTTTAACTAAACAGTGCAAAATTAGAGCAGACCTTTTCAATTCAAAAGCACTCCCCACCAAAAAAAAAAAATTATTGATATTTAGTAAATATGATATTTAATATAATTAATTAGTCATGATTTATTTTGTGATTGAAGAAGTTAAGCACTAAATGTTCTTCAATAAAATCAATAATTATTGAGAGAACATGTGGGGTTTTGTGGTTTTCACATTTTAATTTAGAGTTAAATTATATTAATAATCATTTATTCATTTAAATATTAAATCTGCAGCCCATGGAAATTTGCTTAGGGCCCTAATCGGCCCAATCCAGTGGTTGAGAACCACTGACCTAGAGTCATTGAATTAGGAATA
This sequence comes from Pimephales promelas, assembly GCF_016745375.1. The sequence goes on from NW_024121599.1 coordinate 499,251, forward strand.
TAGGATCTTGCATGAAACTGTTTGCAGTGTAAAGACGGCCTAGAGACAGCAGATGAGAGAATTTACAAAATTGCTATCAACCAGCATCAGTCCCACAAGCGGCAAAGTCTCACCGTTGACAAAATAAAAACCCAGAAACACTTGGTGACATCAAGCATATAGTATTTTATTCATAAGACCAAAATGACAAGGCAGTGAGATTTTTTTTGTTTGATTTTTTTTTTTACAAGTTGTCATTGTTAAAGATACAAGATACATAGTTTTGTCATACTGAAGCTGTTTCCGTTATACAGTGAAGGACTGAATTATGTAAGTTTAAGTCCAGAACTTTGCATTTCTTGTAATTGTATTTCAGCTACCCAAGCTTAAGTAGAAATATTAGATGCTCTGCCTGAATGTGTTAGGGGTTTCACAGCCAATTTGTCACTACAAATTGCTAAAGTGAAGGCTAAAATATTTAAGATATTGATTTACTGTATGAACACACAAAATGTAATGTAACAGTCATAACTGAGGATTGGGAACTCCGACTGAAATAACTGATGCTGCTGATTTGACCCATTAAATGCAATGATGAAATGCAGAGAATGGAGATTTGGGACATTTGATGAGTGTCTATTTGTGAATGAGGATCTGAACATCTAATTGACACGGCGGATCTGTTGGAACATCAGCGATTGCATGTTATTCCGCACATGGTGAGCACACATCCAACAACAGATGTATACCAATGTATAGCAGGTAAAGGAAAGATACAAATACTAATTAAAATCTATTTATATCTTTTCACCCCATCACAGTTGGCTTTTGGTTGTGAGATTATCAACATTATTATTTTTATTATTTCTTTTAAATGTACATATTTATCTCAATAACATACTCAACAGAAAGGACACAGCATGGCGACCCTGACTCTAGATTATTTACAGCAATCTAAACAAAAACAAGTCACATTGAAAACATAATACTCCTTATGTGACAGCGTCACCGTCACAAATAAATGGATATCCATGAAAACAGATTGCAGGCTGCTGGAAGATACAGTCATGTTTGCAGGGAATGTTGGGCTGTGCTCAAAATAGCATACTACTCATGCTATAAAGCATGTATACTTTGTGCGTGTGCACTTCCATCTGTATCAATCGAAAAAAGAAAAAAAAAATCAGATTACCTACTACATTTGCCAAATGACAGGATACTAAAAATCCCCCAATGCAGTGTGACAAATGAATATGAAATAGCAGCTGTGATTTTGATCTCCTTCATTATTTTAACAGACTGGGGAATCTTAACGCATCATTACCTGAATTAAACGTGCAATTTAATGAGTAGTAGTATGTTTACGTAGTATGCCAATAGTCCATTCTGAACACAGCCCTACGCTTCTTAATAATAAAACAGGAAATTGCCTGGAAAAACTGTCTGATGTGAATGTAAATATGCTGTCATTACTTCATTTTGACCTATTCATGTCCTGCACATTTTACCTTGGATCTACAAAGTCATTTTTAATGAAAACTACTCATCAAATTTTCCTGCAATATTAACTGAATGTCATGATTTTGATTGTGAATTGTTGCATGGCCCTGGATTGCTTTCATCAGATTGAATGAGGTAATTATTGTATGAAGCCAGCAGGGGGATCTGCTCTGTGCAGTCTCAGCAGTGGCGGTCAAGGTCAGGACAAGGTCTTGTTAGAAGTCAGACAGTCTAACTCGAAACAAAGTGGAGGATTGGTTTCTGATGTCCTGAGCTTATTACATAATCACATGGCATCTACATAAATGAGATACACTTATTCATTGCTGATAATATTAGCCATGGACCACCACTGGACAGAACTTCAACGTGGTGTTTTATTCTTTTTCAATCTAATATGAAGCAATCTTTGTCCTGAGATGTAAATTATCTGCTTAAACTGATTGGTAAATAATTTCAGGAACACTTTACAATACGTTAACATTAACTAAGAATGAACAATACTTCTTCAGCATTTGTTAATCTTTGTTAATGTTAATTTAAACATTTACTAATACTTTATTAAAATCTTTTTAACTTTAATTAATGCACTGTGAACAAACAGCTGGATTTGTATTAACTAACGTTAACAAAAAACAGTAACAAATGTGTTGCTCATGGTTAGTTCATGTTAGTTAATAGATTAAATAATGTTTAATAAATTAACCTTATTGTAAAGTGTTCCCATTAAATGCGTTTCCTAATGAACTGGGACAGTCTTTTTACTCATTTTGCTCAGTGTCTATAAGTATTGCATCTCAATGAAATATCTACTTGCTAACGTTCAAAGCATAAGAGGTGAACTACTGTATCAGGCTTAAAAGCTAAAAGCATCAGCCCAACCTGATAATCATACAAGACAGCAGACAGTGGTAGCAGAGAGGCTGTCAGGTTTGAAAGCTAGAGAAATATCATTTGACTGAATAGCCAAAGGACCGTAGCATAGCCGGCTGGGTGAACTGCACAAATCATATTTCACCCCAAAATTAAATGAAAAAATATATATATAATAATTTAAAAAAATGATATACTAGTATTTTTTATTTAAGAAAATCAAGAATTATTGTTTAATGGAAATGATCACATTCCCTAACCACACCCTCCATTACTGTAAAACAAAAAAATGAGGAAAAATACTGTATGATATAGCCATAGTTATATTAATTAATAATGTATTAACTAATATTTTAATTATATTATTAAATATATTAATGATATAATCATTGTAAATTATTTATAAATTATGGTAGTATTTGTAGCATGCTGATTTTAATTAAAAATAATGATGGGATGATTTTTATTTCTGAGTTTCTAAGAATCATCAATGGCTAAAAATGAAAAAAATAAAAATAAACCCAAAACTAAAACATTTGAATGCATTCCAGTCATTGTGGGTGATCAATTATGATGAAAATAATGAAAATGATAAACAAACTCAACACTTAAACATCTGGATGCATTACAGTAATTGTAGGTGTTAAATTGTGATGAAAATAATGACACAATGGCAAATTAGTTATTGTGATTTTGGGGTCAAATATGTTGACTTCATACCATTCACCAAACCATCGTCAAGCCTGCCTACCTACAATCCGTCCCACTTTTTAATTCGCAGACAAATGGAGCAGGATACTTGCTTACCGTGATGTAATGAAGCATCTGTATTCACCTACAATTGTCCCTAAATGTACAGTATCTACATTGCAATAAAATCAGAAACATACATTAAACCTTCTACTACATTGGAACAGACAATCTGTAGACCTATCAATGTTTACAGGTCACGTCCTACAGCCCTGTCCTTTTTTAGTACAAACCCAGTACAGCAATGTATTAGAATCAGACAAATACATATATACAAACAATCCTGGTCTTCAGACTCAAACCTTTCATTGCTTTTCGATTTCAGACATTGCCTGTTAGATTTCTCCTGTGTGTATGTGTGTTTGTGAGCATAACCCTCAAAGCCATGCATTCAAACATGAAGTCATATTTCACCTTTTCTAAACCAGGACTATATATATAAAAAAAAGAAATCGAACCAATGTTTCCACCCCGAACCATGTCCCTAATTAATTATATAGTAGAAAAGTTAAATAAACAGGCAATCCGTCTCAGTAAAGAGAATAAATTAATCGATAAACATTTAAATAAATAGAAAGACCACTAAGAGCCTATGTAGAGTATTCAGCTCAGTTCATGTTGAGAGAACAAGAGAAACTGAGGAAGTGAATAAAGAGATTAGGCCTATGTTACATTTGAGAAGGCTGCCAGGCGCCTCGTAGTGGCCAAGCCCAGGAACAGACATCTGTCAGCAGTTGCCATGGTTACCCTTTTCCTCCTCTACTCAAGGTAGATATCTTCAGTAGGACAGGCGTATTCTAAGTGCTCCTGGTAGTACTCGTGGAATGCCCGTCTAAAACAAGCACACAGAGTCAGAAGTGATCAGAACATAGATTGAGAAGTGTATGTAGCAAAAATTCCACAACAAGCTATTGTGAAATGCTGTTGACAAACCATTTTTGTAATGTGATGTACTGTACTGTACATACCAGGACACGTTTTTACTAGGCGAGTTATAATTTCAACAACACTACAGAAAACAAGAAGCTGTGAGTCTGTAGATAATGTGTAGGGTGATGACGAGCTTAATTTAGTTTCTGTTTTTAAACTTTTTCCTCCATTTCTCTGCTCAATGATAAGGTTAAATAATGTATATGACATGAGGTCATACTGTGTAATGTGGCAGAGGCAGAGCTATCTGGGGCCCATAACTCAGGTGTCCTGTCTGCTCCAAAAGAGAGAAGCTTTAATAATTCACACATCAGTCTGTTCTGTGCTCTGATAATGGAGCAGAGACCAATCACTCTCATTGGCTTCTCTTTTCTTTTTGGCTGTCTCAAAAGTTAATTGTGAATGTTATTGTGTGATGTTTAAGAGCATTAGACTCACCCCACACACTCGGCTACATGTCTCATGGAGTCCTGAGAGACGAAGACGTGACATGCAAACCTGTTCAGCATCGGGTGCTTGGTGATAAAACCAAAATAACTACAGAAAGACACATAGAGACAGGGGTGAGTGTTAGTAAACCTCCAATATCTTCCAAGACTTATTTGGGGGTTACTAAAATTAGAAGAAAGTGTTGTGGTGTTTGTGTGGCCTGGTAAACCCTACATTACTGAGACAAAAGATAGCAATATCCAAAATCATTGTCCTTGTGGGGAGATTTGTATGTCCCCATGAGAAAAATAGCTCATAAATCATTCAAAGGGCCAGATTTACTGAAGTCGCAAATCCTCTTTTTGCGTTAAAAAAACTACTGTCAGGATTTACTAAAAATTAGCAGTGAAAAATTAGTGCTGAAAAGGCATGGACACAATTATTTTTGCGGCTGACCTTATGTATTTAAATGAATCACGCAAGGTGATTTACAACCCCAAATCAGAAAACGTTGGGGCATTTTGTAAAACGCAATAAAATCAAGAATCTGTTATTTGTTCATTCTTTTTAAATGACAAGAGTACAAAGAAAAGTTTTCCAATGTTTTCACTGACCATCATAATTGGATTTTGTAAACATGAACAAATTTTGATTATGAAGGCTGCAACACACCCCAAAAAAGTTGGGACAGAGACATGTTTACCACTGTGTCACATCACCTTTCCTTTTAATTACACTTTTTAATCATTTGTAAGTTGAGGATAATAATTGTTGGAGTTTTGCTAGTGGAATCTTGTCTGATACAAGACAGCCGCTTAAAAGTCTGTGGTCATCATTGCTTTATTCTCCTTTTCATGATGGTCCATATATTTTCCATTATAGACATATCTGGGCTAAAGTAAACAGGCAAGCACATCCCTTCTATGGTGCAGTGTCTAGAAACCACTCAGTTGTAGCACGTGCTGAATGAGGCCTGGCATTGTCTTGCTTCCCAGGAAAGATTTATGCCGCAGTTTATGCCTCTGTACAATCCAAATATATGTCTCCATGTCAATGGTACCTTCACAATAATGCAAGTTACCCTTACCGTTTGCAATGATGCACCTCAATAACAGGAAATATGTTTGCTTTTGCACCTATCGTTGGTGAAAGTCTAGTTGGTCCCTTTAGTCTTTGGGACTGAGAACTCGATTCCATTTTCTCCCAAAAACAAGCTGAAACATGGATTCATCTGACCACAGCAGACATTTCCACTTTCTTCTATCTAGACCATCTGAGATGAGCTCAGGCCCAGAGAATCTCCACATACAACTGATGTATAGCTTTCTACTCAAGTGGCATTTCTTGATGCAGCGTCAGACTGTGTTCAGTGAAAATGGTTTTCCAAATTAATCCTGAGCACATGTGGCTGTATTCGACAGAGTAGTATGATGGTATCTTGTGCAATGACCATCTGAGGGCTCAAAGGTCAGTCACATTCAACAGAGGTCTACAGAGGTCTACTGCCTTACCCAGCACAGACTGAGATTTCTCTGGATTCCCTGAATCTTGTGACAATATTATGTATGGAAGATGATGAAAGGGATAAATTCTTTGCAATCTTGCATTGAGAAATGTGATTTTTTTAATTGTTTGACAATTCTCTCAAGATATATGGCACACAGTGATGAGCCATGACCCATCTTTGTTTTAAAAGACTGAGAAGCACTTTTATACCCAAACATGTTAGCCTCAACTATTACCAATTCACCTGCTCATTGTGGACAGTTTCAAAATAGTTGGATAATCTAATTTGGATAATCTTTTCACTTATATTTGGTCTCTGTCCCAACTTTTTTTGGGGGTGTGTTGCAGCCATCAAAATCAAAATTTGTTCATATTTACTAAATACAATTATGTTGGTCAGTGAAAAAAATTGGAAAACGTTTCTTTGTACTCTTGTCAGCTAATAAAAGGTTAAATAGAAAGAACATATCACAGATTCTTGATTTTTTTTTTCTTTTTTTTTTTTGCATTTTACAAAATGTCCCAACTTTTTCTGATTTGGGGTTGTACTAAGGTTTGTGCCATTATTTACCGCCCAAAAAGTAGCATGTATTAAACCAGACGCTACCTGGTAGATTGGGTGTGTGTGTATGTTTACCAGTTGTTTCTAGGGTGACATCCACAGAAGGAGATGTTTTTCATTTGGAAGAAGTGACTACATCTGTCAAACTACGAAAAGAAAGGAGAAGAGGAATTATATTAATTATCAAAATTAATCATAGCTGACTGCTGATTGGTTATATAGTCCAAGACCATTGTCATATCTGGCAGTGACAAAAAAAAAGAGAAAGATTGCATGCACGTTTTCTCTCTCCTTTCATCACGCTCTCTCTCACCTCCCCTGAAAGGTCGTACTCATCATCCAAACTCATGACTAGTTTCACACCCTGCATGCTTATTTCTAGCTCACAAATAGATGGGGGATGAAGATGCACCGTCCTCTTCCTTGCCATAGCGATCTGTAAGACAAACACAAACACATTTGTTTAGGTTTGCATCATATGATAAAACATTGTGCGTTCATTCATTATATCACACAAGTAATAAATGTAACAAACTGATAAATGTCCTGTTTACGGTACCTTCTGCATGGCAGCACACAGAATGCCGTTGCCTTGGTGATAAGGAACCTCCACGGAACCCAGGAACTGCACTCGGAAGCTTTCCATCCAAGCAGGGTTCCTCTTCATTGCTATGGAAACACACATATACAGACAATGCTGATTCACCAAGTACTTTAACAAAGAGACCAGATGTGAAGGCCAAAGAAATGGAAAAGAAAAAGAAAACAGTCACACATTACTTACTAGAAAAACACTTAATTACAAAAAGAATTTACCATACATACAATACAGTCTTTAGAATACAATCATTTTATAAAATCTATTTAAAAAAAAAAAAGACTCCTCAAGCATGAGCACAGTAAATAAAAATAAAAAACATTTTAAAAACATTGTATTGTTAAAATACTTACTCATTAGGTCTTTTGTTTGGCCAACAACCTCGTGGGCGTAATACGCTGGGAAAATCCCCCTGGCCCCTGTGCGCATATTGTACCCACGGTACCAGTAATCATCCTCCTCTTCCTCAACGAATAATGGATCATCAACATCTAACTCCAGCTCATCTGCATGTCGTGGGATGAACCTGCAGCGTGGGCATTAAAACTTGCATCTCCATCGCTTGCGACAGACATTCAGTCATAGCAGTCAATTTTAAGTGTTTTGACAGATACTGAAAAATAAGAGTTCCTTGAGGGTTTGTGTACTTTAAACCAGCCTGGAGCTTTTTAATTAGAACTAAGTGATTTTAGGTTATAGCGTGGGCAGCATTACTCACCTGAAGACTGCTCTGTGAGTCTGATCTCTTTCTTCTCCATTTATAGTGCATGAGAAAAGTCCAAAGGACTCTGTGCCTGAAACACGCATAGTGCACATGCATTATCCCACTGTATGTGTGTGTCTGTCTGTGTGTGTGTGTGTGTGTGGTCCTGGTTAACCTTACGTTATATGAGACAAAATGTACCCACAAAGTGGCAATATCTGAAATTATTGTCCTTGTTGGGACATTTTTTGGTCCCCATGAGGAAAACAGCTTATAAATCAGAAGTGAAGTGTTTTGAAAATGTTCTGTGATGGGTAGATTTAGGGGTAGGGTTAGTGTAGGTGGACAAAATATACAGTTTGTACAGTATAAAAAACATCCCCGTAAAACATGAAAACCCAACATGTGTGTGTGTGTGTGTGTGTGTGTGTGTGTGTGTGTGTCACTGCAAAACCCATTTAGAACCATGCCATAGAAAGCCCTTCATCTTCTGATGTCATCTCATTAGGATTATTAAATATCCTTTCTATTCAGCAAGACAGTCTCCTAAATTATGTAAAATGATCATCTAAATCTCTTCTAAACTGAACTAAAAGAGCTCAGAATGGCTCTGTGAATGGGAGTGGATTTAATTTGTTAATTTATTTAGGGAATATACAATTTAGATTTTCCCCTTTGTGCATATTAAACCATTATCACATCAGTTAGCTTTGAATCCAGCAAGAGAGAAAACAATAACATTTGATGCTGCTCGATTCACTTGTTAGGTCCAGCTCTGTCTCTGAGATGTGATGGGAGGAAAACATGTTACTTGCAAGTGGACCACTACAGTTCCCCTTTAGATTTCAGAGTCCAAACCAGTAGAGCTAGGTTATCACTGTGACAATTTTTGGCACTAAGTAAACTTTCAAATAAATAATAATTTAACTTTAACTTAAAATCAAATTTTTATTTTCAGGTTTAAAAAAAAAAAATAGGTTAGTACATGATGAAAGAATTTTAATTTTGGGGTGAACTATCTATTAAGTATATTGTGCAGTGTTCAGTTTCACTTACTGGAGGACCGTGACGTGCTGTTGACAAACACATTGAGGAACTTCTTTGAGAAAGGCAAATCTGCCTCAGGGGAGGAGTCTTCTTCAGAGGAACTTAACACCAAATCGGGTCTCATGCCTCCTACTGTCTGGCCCTGCCCGTAAATGTCTTCATCTTCATCAACCCCTTCTTCATCACAGATAGTAGAGAGTCCGTCACTGTCCTCACTAAGGACAGAGGTACAGCGCTTCAGACTCACCAGCTCGAGCGTTGTGTTTTCATCCACCACTAGGGTGTACTTCATCGAATCATATGCCAAGGAGTCATCAATGGGCCGGTTGGAGGTTGCATTCCTAAACTCTCGTACACTTTCGTCAATAGGAGGGGAGCTGTCCAGGTAAGTCTCATTTCCAAAGGGTGAAGGTGCCTTGTGAATATCATCCAGAAAAGGGGAGGTATCTTGCTCATCTTCATTATTATCTGTTGAGTAAGTAAGACTGAAACAGTGATTGGTCTGTGCTGTTGGGAGGTCCAGCGTAAGGCTGTTTTTGACTTCTGTGATTCGCTGCAAAGTGAGCTGATCGACCCATGTCTCCCGTCCCTCGTCCTTGTCACTGATTATGCTCTCGCTTAAGCTGGGAGAGTCCAGCTCTTTCATTCTCTCCATCATTAAGTCATTATTTGGCTCCTCCTCTTCCTCTTTCTGCTTGTTTTTCAATGAGTTCTGGGGTGGGAAATCTTCCGTTTCGTAGTTCTTTGTTCTTGCATCGAATCTCGCCATAAAGACAGGTGTAACAGTGCCATATGTGGGGTTGCTCATGTAGAGACAAGAGTCTGTTTTCTTCCTTTCTTTTTGTCCCTCTTCAAATACAGAGCTGGCTTCTTTCTCCTTCTCTTCCTCCACTCTCATCTCTGACCTTTCAGAGGTGACCTCTTGTGACTTTTCTTCAGATTTCTGCTTTTGCAAATTGCCGCCATCTGTCTCATTGAAATCATCCGTTTCTATGTCCGACGAGGGCGAGATGGTGTCGGAGATGGAGGCTGACCGTTTGAAGCACTCCTCTGGGCAGCTGATTGGGTATGAGCCTTCTGATATCATCCTGTTGACCAGATTGCTGAGAAGCCAAGGAGAATCCGAGTTTTCACTGAGCTCGTCCTCGGACTCTGACTCAGACTCCCCCTCGCTGTTGCCATCGTAGTCGTCCACAGAGGGCATAAGTTTGGGGCCAACCGGCAAGTAGAAGGAGCGTTTGAAGCTTTCAAGACTGTGGTCGGGCTCAATCTTTAACAACAACTGCTGAGAGTTGCTATCCTCACAGGGTACGGCAGGGGGAAGAGTCTCATCTGGATCAGCCTGGTGCTCGTAACCCTGTTCGTCATCTACGTTCTGCAGACCCATAAGAGTTTGGCCGTCATCTAGTTGCAACATATCTGGGCTGGGATCTAGGAATGGTAAAGGGTCTTGTTTAATTGGGTCAGGTTGGCCCAGAAGAAGAGATGCTTTTAGACCAACAATACCACTGTCCTGCTCTGTGTCCAGCTCCTGGTCCAGTTCTTGGTCTGAGGTTGGGGAGCTGGCTTCTTCAATGGAATTGGTGAGGTGCGAGGAACGCCCACTGCTGGATTCACTTGTTAGGTCCAGCTCTGTCTCTGAGATGGAGGAAATCATGTTACTAGCAAGTGTACCACCACACGCAAATGCAGCCTCAATTTCCCCTTCGATATCAGAGTCCGAACCAGGAGAGCTAAGGTCATCGCTGTGGCGGTCTGACTCAGCATAGCGTTTGGTGTTCATATCAGCGATACCTGGATCTGAGGAAGGTGAAGTTGTGTCATTTGCAGGAGCAGGTTGGCCCTGATGCATGTGTCGGGGTTCATCCATAGCATCAAGAATGTCTGATCGACTGGATGACACGTAGCTGGAGACAGAAATGGACTCTGTTGGTTCAATGCAGGGGAACTCAATGTACGAAGAGCCCCCAGCTTCCTTGCAGGTGTGATCATAGGTCTCCTTACTCATGAAGTCAATGGCAAATTCTTTGTCCAGCTCCTCGTCCGATAGTGGAGTCTCGGCATCATTACCAAGAGGTGCAGTTGAGGACAAACACCTACTGGTGCCATCGTTTTCTAACTCTTGGTCATCGTCAGCAGTCTCAGTGGTCACGGTGTAGGTGTCATTGGTGGGTCGAGAGCGGCAAGGTCGACGTTTGACATGGCCATTCAGGTCGTGGTCGACCTCTGTGTCGGAGCACTGAGAAGTGCAGTCATCAACCGAGGGGACAAGCTCGCTTAGAGTGGATTCCTCAACATCAGCTTTCACCTCAGTTGCCTCAGAGCCACTTGAAGAGTTATGTTGACCAAAGGAGCCTGGTTTAGAAGACAATAAAAAGAGCGCAATTGAGATAAGTTGACAAGGACAAGAAAAAGATGATTTTGGAGGTTCATTTTGCCATTAGCAACAGGATCAGACTTCTAACCGTATTCAAGTCGCTCTCGTCTGTTGCCCTCAAAGTCGTACAGCAGCGGCCTGCCAGGTGACTGATGAAGACCGCAATGTCCTGGTGGGTTTGAGGGTGTACCTTTGGCAGAGCCGTTGGTGTCTGGAGCCCCTGGGCATGAGTTGGTCACATGGGAACCGTCCTCAAGGCAAGAGTGGTTCGGAGACAAACAGCCTAAAATATTGAGTCACAATGGGATAGATTTATAGTTACAGATATCCTGAATAATTATGAATCGATAGAATCAGTCAGGCAGATTGTAATGCAAAAAATTGAATGAATAGTTAAAGCTTTTATAGAGCATACAAACTGAATGTAAGGGACTTTGAGCTTTTGAAAAGTGCTATATAAATAATAATAATAATAATAAAATATCAAAATAACCACACATTTAAATAAAAGGTTAATACATTTTTATCAATATTTTTGTATTAAATATAATTAAAAATTATGATTATTATTACATATTTTATATATATATTATTATATTATATATATATGAACAATAATCACCCTGTGAAGTCGAGTTTCGAAGAGAATCCTGCCAGCTTGACTTTCGTGGTGACACATTGCTGTTGTTGTTTAGGGAGTCCTGATTTTAGAAAAAAAAAAAGAATTACAATAAATTAAATAACTGAATAAATATTGATATACATATATTTATTGATTTATTGATTGTGTAAGGCATGATAGACGTACCTGTGAAACTGGTACTGTCAGGTTTAGAGTGGTTGGGCGGCTCTTGAGTGTGCCCAGAGTAGGGGAGGGGGGAGGAGATGCTGATGGTGAGGGAGGGGCATCAGGATCTGCTTCCTCTTCTTCTTCCTCTTCATCTTCATCATCGATCATCTCAAACTCTTGGAAGTCATCTTGGAATGAGCATACTGGGTGGTGATAATCATTCTTTTCCAAAATTAAGCAGTCCTTTACAAAAGAAAAAAAAAGATTACATATCATTTACCTGGAAAAATCTGGCTACCATATCACATTACCATAAATCAATAGATACTGCAGCCTGAAACAGGGGTGACTGAATGGACTAGTGAAAAATGTTTTTTTTTTTTTAAATACCCACAAATATCAATCAGCATGAACTTTCCAGCTCAGAGCAAATGCTTCTCATGTTTACCAAACACGATGCAACAAGGACTTCTTTTCTACCGCTAATTTTGTGTTTCATTCATTAGTTGGGCCATATGTTCATCATGGACTAGATGAAAACTTGACTGCTAGCCAGGCCATCATGTTTGAAACACGTGTTATAGATGGTCAGAGGCAAACGAGATGGTCACTCCATCTTGCAGATATGTTTCATGGCACATTCACATGCATAACTGTCTGTAATAAATAAACTAACAGTGAGTTTAAAGGTTTATAAAATAACAAAACAAAAACAACAACTTAAGGTTGATTACCACAGGCAATGATTTTGACTTTGACTACATTAAAAAAAGTCGAATGGGACAATTATCACTGACAATTTAAAAAGTAAACATCAAACAATATTCACAACCCATTTTACTCAAATGTAGGGAAGGATTTGATTTTATTGTTCAGTAATTTGATTGGTTAGTGACAAGTCTGACTAAAATGGCTAATCACTCAGTAGGAACACAAATGTGTTTTAATAAAGTCAGTTTTGAGTTTATTTTTTGTCTTCAAAAAGGGAAAGTGGATGTGGACGGACTGCACAAAACTGAGAGAATCATGTCTTGTGGGGAAGGGCAGATGGTGATCGATGCTAAATCTCCTCAGGTTTCAGCGCCCTTCCAGGAAAACAAGTCAATGCACTTACATAAGCATAACGTCTGATATTCACCTCAATTAAGAACACACACACACTACAGCTACAATTCTGTTTGTTGCTTGGCAAATGTGTGTGGGTGATGTCATTAAAAGTCCCACACTGCATTAGATTCACAACCAGCTGGCACTGCAGGGATCTGAATCTATGCATCTCTCCAAATCAATACCCCTGACCAGCAGCAGTCAAACACACTATGACTACACGATAACTACATTCAGGAGAGTGCTGCTGTGTAGATGTAGTTCCAGCTGTACTGCATGAATTAGTCTATAAATGTTCTATGGAAACTCTATCGCTCTAATATTTCCAAGGACGAGGCTTCACCCCTGACCAGCACTGATTTTACATCCCTGCTTAGAGACGGAGTCAGCATTACACCAGCAAAAAGTGTTCTGCTGAGCCAGCCGAACTCACACAGAAGTCATGAATTAATGCAGTGCTCTCGACGCTGACCGTGAAGGCAGAGCAAGAGAGAGATAAAGAGAGAAAAAGATAAAAGATACAGTGTGAGAAGGTGAAGGAAACACCATAAGATTGTAAAGAGAGAGAAAATAAAAGCGAAAAGAGAAAACACACAAAAACATACAGCCACATATCAGCTTTATATACTGCAGTGGATGCAGAAAGGAGGAGGGACAGCGATGCCACTGTCGTCTCAGACAAGTATCTATACTAATGCAGAAACATTAACTACAGCACAGCACTGCATAGTCGAGGGCTGTTGAATAATTCATAAGACCTATTCATCAGTTCTCAGTCAGTCAGTGTTGCCTGATTTATGATAGTAACCATAAATAAAAGAGTTCACTGAACATACCTTTTGTTACAACATAACCCAGTATTGGAAATCTACCATTAAATAGACAATTAAATGGTAATTAATAGTCTTCAATCTTTAAATTTAAATAATAATTTATTATTTTTTGAAAAATAAATTGAATTAAAATAGAAACACTTTTAAGTTAAAAATCGAACCTTTTTTATACAATTAACTCTTGTCTGAAAACATCAGATTTGAGACAAAATCTAAGATATAGCTTTTGTGACTAATTAATTTGATATAAACCTAAAAACAATCTACAATAAATAGAAATAAATATTGTATAATAAATATTGTTAAAGCCAAAATAAAGGTAATTTATTTGTTTTCTGTTTTCTGCTCCACCCTATGAGCTGCTAACATTAATAACTCAGTTTTTCATCTAAGGATTTGAACTATACAGTACAACTCATCTGAAATGTAATGAAATGTTACCAGCGACATATAAACATATATATATGTTACCAGCTACAGCTAAATATAAACTGTATACGTTGATGAGTTAGAAAGCAGATATGGAACAAATGCACAAACAAATGTAAAACAACAGACACGTACTTCCTGTCATGTAAGTACAACAGACATGTACCGGTACATTCTGCAAGAAAGACATCACACTGTCTTGTCTTTGATCTCCTATTATGAACAATTTGGACTGACACCAAGATGTTACATCTCAAGCTGCTTAGCTAATCCCTCACAAACAGATTTAACCCTTAAATATGCACTTGATTTCTACAGAGGTGGGAGACAATAGGAAATTATTATTAATAATTTTATAATTATTAGTGCCATTATATATATATATATATATATATATAAACTGGCACTATATATAAACTGGCACTAATAATTATAAAATTATTAATAATAATTTCCTATTGTCTCCCACCTCTGTAGAAATCAAGTATATATATATATATATATATATATATATATATATCAACATCCAAAATTACATAATTATTCATAATTAATATACATAATTAAAATGAATGAATCTCCAACTTATAACTCTTTTCTGCTAACATAAGGCTGCACAGCAGGAAATATTACATTTAAATGTATTCATTTAGCTGACGCTTTTATCCAAAGCGACTTATGTCAGAGGTCGAACGCCTCTAGAACGCCTCTACTTAAACTAGGGTTTAAGTGTCTTGCTAAGTTTCTCCTATTTTAAATTCCTTTTCTTTTTTGCAGATGTAGTCAAAGCTTCATAGGGAAATAGTGCCCCACATAATTTTAAGCTAAAAGTTTCATTAAGAAATTAACAGAATTTGCTGTTTGTTTTTTTCCCCCAATGTTGCACATTACAGTTGATTTTTATCAACAGCATACTGTAATATGTAAAACCCCAGAAACCCAAACCTGTTTAAAGTATTCAGAGAGCCAGTGCTCTGTGTGACAGAATGAATAATCCATGAAGGGATCAAGAACAAGGGTGAGAAAGCTGGAGTGAGAGTGAGAGTTTCTGGAAGGATAGAATTTAGTCTGATTTACAGTATATTTCCCTTGTAACTGAAGGACTTTAATCTGTTATCAGAGATGCAGAAGAACACCAGAAATAAACAATTTATGGTCTTTAGAAGCTGCTTTAAATTGATCACACATTCAAATGATTTTCAACCTCCAGTCAAAATGCCCTCAAGTCACAGCACTTTACATTCTGCATGGTAGTGGTCTCACTGTGCTTTGAAATAATTATGTACATATTGTGATCATTCACATCCTGCATATGACATGAGCAATATCCAAAACCGACTTACAACATTTTGCCGTTTAAACAATATCTTCCTTGGTTGCCAAGGATGGCTCTTTCCATTCTCACTAAAACCCACAAAATAATAAATAAATAAAAATACAATAAAGTGGCAAATATTTGCTGACTAATATTTGATTAGTGGTATATTGAATTATGGGCTAGGAATAATGAGTGCAAGATTGGTATAACCACTTGACCAAAAATTGCAGCCACACAATTCCATATGTAATTGCGTCTGTCACGGCGTGTGTGGATTAAAGAAGGACTCACAGGCAGAAGCTCCAATTGCAACAATTTACTCCAAATAATAACAGGCAGGTACAAACAGCAGGGTTCAGGCAGGCAGATCACAACTAAACAAGACTAACAACCGAAACAGAATGACTGAACAGAACAAACTAAATACAGACACTAATGAACCAAAACCAGGTGATACAGAAGAAGGTGATTAACAAGACACAGGTGATGAAGGTAAACTGATGATGGTCGACATGGAAACCGATGAGTGGCGGGAAAACAGAACAGGACTAAACCAAAAAATAGAAAACAGGGGGAAACAAAGAGTCAAACTGTTACAGTACGGCTCCTCCCAAAAAGGCGCGACCTCGTGCCGTATAACATCAATGGGGCGGGGGGCGGGGGGCGGGGGGCGGGGGGGCGCCCTGGAGGCTGTAGAGGGTGTGGTCTGGAGGAGGAAGCCTCCAGGGTGGAGCAGGACGTGGTCATGACCAGGGGGGAGCAGGCTGAGGGTATGGCCAGGGCTGAGCAGGACGTGGCGGAGCAGGCTGAGGGCGTGGCCAGGGCGGAGCAGAACGTGGCGGTGCAGGCTGAGGGTGTGGCCAGGGTGGAGCAGGATGTGGACTTGGCCAGGTCGGAGCAGAACGTGGCGGAACAGGCTGAAGGCGTGGCCAGGGCAGAGCAGGCTGAGGGCGTGGCGGAGTAGGCTGAGGGCATGGCCAGGGCGGAGCAGGACGTGTCGGAGCTGGCTGAGGGTGTGGCCATGGTGGTGAGGACCCTTCGGGCGGCCACGGCGGTGAAGACCTTTCAGGCGGCCACGCCGGTGAAGACCCTTCAGGCGAACACAGCGGTGAAGACCCTTCAGGCGAACACGGCGGTGAAGACCCTTCAGGCGACCATGGCGGTGAAGACCCTTCAGGCGGCCGTGGCTGGGACATTGGGCCCCCCCAAAAAAAAATATTTGGGGTGAATCCCCGGATTAGGGCCAGATGGGGCACGAACAGTCGCTAGTGGGGCTGTCTCGGCGGGACGAGCCTCTGGCTGGGCTGTCTCGGCGGGACAAGACTCTGGCTGGGCTGTCTCGGCGGGACGAGACTCTGGCTGGGCTGTCTCGGCGGGACGAGACTCTGGCTGGGCAGTCTCTCGCTGGGCAGTCGGGACGTGGACAGTCTCTCGCTGGGCAGACGGGACGTGGACAGTCTCTCGCTGGGCAGACGGGACGTGGACAGTTTCTCGTTGGGCAGACGGGACGTGGACAGTCTCTCGCTGGGCAGACGGGACGTGGACAGTCTCTCGCTGGGCAGACGGGACGTGGACAGTCTCTCGCTGGGCAGACAGGACGTGGACAGTCTCTCGCTGGGCAGACGGGACGTGGACAGTCTCTCGCTGGGCAGACGGGACGTGGACAGTCTCTCGCTGGGCAGACAGGACGTGGACAGTCTCTCGCTGGGCAGACGGGACGTAGACAGTCTCTCGCTGGGCAGACGGGACGTGGACAGTCTCTCGCTGGGCAGACAGGATGTGGACAGTCTCGGGCTGGACGGTCTTGGGCATACGGACGATGATGGCTGGTGTGTGTAGTTGAATGGTGATGTCATCCTTAACCTCACCAACGGTGAAGGCTGACCCACTCAACCACAACACATGTTCAAGGTATCCAGCGAAGGTTCCTGGAAACGCTGCTGCTGGGGCTTGCTGGTACAGATGATTGTCCAAGCCCAACCAAAAGACAGATTTTAAGAAATCATCTGAACAACTTACCCCAGCAGAGAGTTCCAGGAACTTGGCGACATACTCCTCATGACCGTCTTTAAAAACGTTGAAGAGCGTGTGAGCTGGGGTCAGGAGAAGTCCCATGCTGCCTCTACTTTTTGGTCGGTTGTTCTGTCACGGTGTGTGTGTGGATTAAAGAAGGACTCATAGGCAGAAGATCCAATTGCAACAATTTATTCCAAATAATAACAGGCAGGTACAACCAGCAGGGTTCAGGCAGGCAGATCACAACTAAACAAGACTAACAACCGAAACAGAATGACTGAACAGAACAAACTAAATACAGACACTAATGAACCAAAACCAGGTGATACAGAAGAAGGAGATTAACCAGACACAGGTGACGAAGGTCAACTGATGATGGTCGACATGGAAACCGATAAATGGAGGGAAAACAGAACAGGACTAAACCAAAAAAAACTAGAAAACAGGGGGAAACAAAGAGTCAAACTGTTACAGCGTCATGACGAAATGATACAATTTGAAGTTTTACATTCCAGGCACAACTTCACATCATGCATACAAAATATTCAATAAATACGTAATAAGAAAGTTTGAAAAAGTGCGAACAAGCCAATTTTCCTAGGCCGTAAATCAGTTTTGGCCACTGTAGAAGTTTCGTATCCCAGTTAAGTCAACAAAAACACTGCATGGTAGAAAATTACCGTTAATTCACACACAATTTTTATGCCCTTCCCTCACTAACTTCCTTCTGTCTCGTTCCATCGGATGTACGTAATTACTTACATTGCTCAAGTGCCCAATACAGGCGGATCCCTTGTAATGGGTTTAATTTTTTTTTTCTTCTGTAATGTATTTTAAATGTATTTTAATCTGCTATGGAGCTGATTTATTATTTACAGTTTTCCCCCCCTTATGAATTTGTTTTACGCAATCTGAATGTAGTGTTTACATGAACGCTAAACAAGTAATCGGTTGATGTGCGTTTTAACATTTCTAAGAAAATTCCCACTCCTCCGGGAGAGATACGAGACCAGTGCGTCTCACAGGTGTCGCTCATCAGTAATCATATCACCGGCCTTGCGCTGTTCTCCACATGGCCCTCACTCGTCCTGCTCGCCACAGTAAACATAATGAATGGCGGCTGTAGAACGCAAAAGCCAATCCCGGACGATCTCAAAATCCCGGGCAGACTCATCACAGAGTCTCACTAGTAGCATAGACTTCTTGTTTAACTACTGCGATCTGGCCTCCTAGGGCAGTGAAGCAAGTGCATTCTGGGAGTTGTTGTCTTCATCCACATAAGCCCGTCCAGACTAAAACGTGAAAAACGAAGACCTAAAACGGAGAAGTTTAGAAACGCCTCACCTCCGTTTTGCGTTTTGAATCTCCGGAGGGCGTTTTAGTGTAGGCGAGACAAAATGGAGGACTTCAGAAATGCTGACGCAGGGGCTGACACTCGGCTCTATGATTGGGTGTTATCAGTCATGACGTATCCTTCCCTGATTCGTCAATCACTGTTTACACCGGCACGCGCATGCCCAGTGTTGGTGAATGGTCACGTGATCCACGTTTTCAATTGTTTAAATGTGGACAGAGATCATTTCTAATACGCAGATAAAATGCTGGTGTGGACGGAGATCGTATTCATTTTAATTCTCAGTTTGTAAACGAAAACGCAAGTAGTGTAGACGGGGCCTCAGTCACCACAACCAAATCATAACATAAACACTGTTCTTTGTTATTTCCTTCTTTGTGCGATTTACTAAAACCACAAATATAACAGACCTCACAAACATTGCGGTCTATGGATCTGCCTGAATTGTATCAATCAGTGTAAACATGTCTGCTGTAGTGAGCTCGCGCTGCGCTGCCATTTGGATTTTGAGCCGAGCGGATAAACAGTCCGTGAGGTGCGTGCGATTCAAATCAGTTTCGTTCCACTTTTGGCATATTAACGTTATCAAACATTTATTGAACTTGATATTGATTTCGAGCATTGAGTCAGATGACGATATTGACTCTAACTTGATATCGTCTTATCGAGAAAAGTTATAATGAACAAATGAGCAAATCATATTAAGACGTGGCTAAATGTAATTTATGACCTTGTATGGAAAATCCGTACGCATTTTATGACTTTTTATTGTCTAAAATTTTTATTATTAAAGTTAATAACTTACATACATCAAGATCCTTTCCCCCTGAAATTTTGAAATCTAAATTGGTGAATTTAGAAGAAACAGATCCAAACAGATGGAGGATAGTATTATGTAACTGCTCTTAGTGGCACATTTGGGGCACAGAGGATGTCTACTGTGATTTTTCAGTCCCTAGTTGCATAAACAAGGGACAGGCCCATCGAACACAATGCAGTGTGGCTTTTACATGACATAATCCTGTGGGACAGCAGGGATTTGTGCATGTGTGTGTGTGTGTGTGTGTGTGTTGTATTAGACCTGCTAACTGTGTCAAAAAAAAAAGACTGTAGCCTGATGCACTGCATAGACCAGACATCTCCAAATAGCGGACCGAAAACTAAATAACTGCAGCACCATTTTACTGTTTCTACAGTTTAAAGTGAGCAGATTTTCAAAATAACACACCACAAGCTTATGAAAATGATCATTCAGAACCATATCCTCTAATATTTTCTTTATCCAAGCCCCTTCCGCTCTGTGCGCATTGTTTCTATCGAGCAAAATAATATAGTTATTTTTGTCAAACATACAGCATATGACTCCGACCGTTCAAACCATTTGTAACAAAACATGTTTTTTTATGTAACTACATTTAGCAATAGGCCTGTTTATCAGCAAGTTAAGAGCATTTCATAATAAAAGAAAATTGAATTGAGAAAATTATTTGTAGATGGCGAGGAAAGACAATTAAAACCTTGAAATTTCGAATTAACTTTTATTTTCTGCTCATAATGAGAGCATTTTGATTATTATGTACATTGTTTGTTTTTAGTAGATACTTACTGTAAAGGTGCTCTAAGCGATGTCGGGTGACATGACTTCTTGTTGACGTTTAAAGTATTTTCAAACAAAAGATAGATAGACCCTCCCTCCTCCTCATCTGCACTGACCCCCCAAACCCCACCCCCAGGGCCTTCTTGTCAGTTATTGGCTGGAACAGTTTGTTATGTTTCGTGGAGCGGGTTGCCACAGTTTGTTTTTGTTGCCATTTGTGGAGCCTGGGTTGTCTGCATAGACCGCGGTTTCTTACAGTGTGTTTAGGGGACAGGCAGCTAGCGGATAGTGAGGAGATGTTTGCTGTATGTGACAAAAAATGTTTGGGCCTAAAAAAAGTGTGACATCGCTTAGAGCACCTTTAAGCAAACTATAAAAATGGTCCAGTTCAAGAGGAAAACTTAAATTCCCATACAGTATCTTTTATCAGTAACAACTTAAGGTATCTAAATGTAAAAATAATATTAGCCTGATAAAACATCTTATCATACCTTTTAATGTTCATATCCAATTGGACTCTACTCATAAAATACTAGAATTATTTTTATTATCATTTATATATTTTAATTCTCAGACACTAATGCTTTGGCTCTGATCTGATCCATTATCCTCATCTTTGATTACGATTTTGACTGTTTACTACATACACACACAACTATTCCAAAAAAGGATTGTCCGGATCTCATCTAGGTAGGAAATCTCTGATGAAAAAGCCTCTCAAAGCCACCTCTGTCAAAAATGAGATAATAATATTCAGTGAATGCTCTCCGCACGTAGAATACGCTCATCAAATACTTTTATTTTAAACTCAATAAATCCCAGCCTCAGCCCATTCAGAAATACCGGTACTTGGGTAAAAACCTACATAGGAGCCTGATAAAAATGTTAATATTAAACAAAAACTTTAGGTGGACTTAGAGGCTTTTGCATCTTTAACTCTTGTAACTTTAATTAAATATCCCTGGCAAAGACTCTGTCGCTCACTTTTTAGATCAACCAACCAATCAATAAAAGACCAGCCCATCCAATCATCAGCCAGTTCCAACTAATCAATCTGCCTCTATACTGAACAATCTGAGGTCACTGCATGCTACGATGCCCATAGACTGCAATTGTGTGGTTCATTTCAATTTGACACACCAAAGGCACGTGTTGTGAAGTGTTATAATCGAAACTTTACATGCACGTTTGAACATTGAGAACATGGCCAGAAGAAATTAGCAGGGTAAGGAATAGGAAATGGTTTTGTTGTAACACGACTGAGGCAGAAAGCTGAAAAGAGAGGTCTGCATAGCAGCAAATTTCACTGGGTCACCACCAGCCCTTATACTGCAGCCGTGGCACACCGCCACCGCAATAAAACATTTACAAGCCCTCCACCAGCACACAAACATAGCAGCAAATACAACTATGGGTAATTGCACATTCACACTCCACCCATATTAACACATTGCACACAAGGAGGACTTCAAAGGGAAAGCCTCTGCATTCGGG
Organism: Pimephales promelas; assembly: GCF_016745375.1. Next base: position 521,443 of record NW_024121599.1, read on the forward strand.
TGTTTTACCGTTTTACATAAGTATATAGTGTAGAAGATTCATGTTTCCATTCCATTTGGATATTAAAATTCAGGATTGAATTAAGAATGTTGTTTTTTTTATTCCTGATTTTGAATTAACGTAGCAAACAGGATACAGAATTATATTTAAATTCTAAGGGAATTAAGAAATTCATAAAAGGAATTGAAATTCAAAGAAATTCTTTGAACTGTCGAAAGCAAAGTTTATCAAAACAGATTTTGAATGTTGGCTTTTTAAAAAACTAAAGTTTAAAGGTTTAAAGGCCTACGTATATAGACAGGGAGATAGATAAACATAAAAACATAACCATCAAATCAGCTTAGCAAGAGAAATTCCACTTTACGTTACGTCCTGTCACAATCATTTTGGAATATTTATGCTTTCAAACCTAGATCCTTTTAAAATGCAAATGAGCTCTTTGACATGCCAACTAGTGAGTAAAGTGATGACACTATTTCCAATGGCGTGATAAAGCCACATCCATATATCTACGTATACGTTCTAGCTGCTCTTGCTGCTATGACCATGAAAAAGTATGTTGAGCATGATAGAGCTGGATTCTAAAAGTGATTCTTAAGGTTTCCTTTACTCATAGGCCAGGAAGCATCACACTTTATGCAGAACACTAAACTCATTACAGAATAGAATAGAATAGAATAGAATAGAATAGAATAGAATAGAATAGAATAGAATAGTCTCATCTAAAAAATAATAATAGTATGTTTTCCAGAAATAGAACAGGACAGCTTGTCTCATAAAAAGTCAAATCAAATAAATCATGCATTGTGAACGGTTCATACCTTTTCATATGGATCAGAGTCGTAGTTGAGGCCTATGCCACAATCATCTGTGATTTCAGACAAATCTTCATCATCAAACTCTTCCAGACTGATGTCATGAGCTGGCCTGCAGAAAAAGCACAATGTTCAAAAGGATCATTAATTAAATCATGGATTTCTTGAAATACAATACAATACAATATTTATTTAAAAGGCACATTTAAAAACAATCAAGGCTGACCAAAGTGCCGTGCAGGACAGAATAAATACAGTAAGTAATAATAATAAAAACAACAACCAATTTGACAGAAATCAACAGGTTTGTGTGAGGGTTAGGTTTAGGCATAGGAATTTAGAAAATATCACCTCTGTATAAAAAATCAATTTAAGTTACGTAATGAGATTACTTTTTCAAGTACAATTTACATCAAAATATCTTTTTCAAATAAGTAACGCAAGTTACTTTGTTTTCTTTACTTTCTTTACTAAGTTACTTGTGCCCATGTTGAGACAAATCGAAGTGCAGACCGTTGTTTGTAAACATGGTGCTTATTGTAGTTCCAGCCTCAATGTGACTGTGCATTTACTTATCTCACTTGCACAAAAAAAGATTCAATATTCCTTAAAATGAATAAAATCGGTGAAATGCAGAATCAGAATCCTAAGCAAACCTACTGAATATATTAACTGAAACATACATTTTTATGCATTTTATCTACTAAACCTTCGATGATTCAGTTAAACCATAAGCAGAAATTACTATAGATTTTTTTTTTTTTTTGGAAAAGTAAGTCTTAAACTCTCCTGCATCTTATTCTTCATCTATACAGAATGGGCCATATGCACGCATAGGTTCCGCATTCGGCGCAAGGATGCTCGTCAGTTTCCGGTTGGGGAGATTAGAGCGGAGGAAAACCGAGGAAAACGGAATTATGGCAGAGTCTTTAAAATTTACTGTCCTCCCGTCTTTGAAACGAAACTTTCATACGTTTAGATGTAATTTTATATATAGTTATATTTATTAAATATAATTTTATATTTAGTTTTATAATTATATTTTGTGACTAACGTTTCTTTAGTATAACCATGGAGTATAAAATTCAATATAAATTCTTGGTATTGCATTGGACTCTACGATCGGCGGAAGTCATCGAGCATCCTTACACCTTCACCAGAAATACCGCCGTGCATAGAGCCCATAACAACAGGGCTGAAAAATTAGCTTGAGCTGCGCCCTCTACTGTATACAAGTGAATTAGCATTTCATTCAGCCTGAGGCTTATTCACTTTTGGGGTGAGAGGGTCTTTATATTGGTCAAGAAATATAACTGTTTTGTTATAAAAATAAAAAAAATAAAAAAAACAAGCCCAGTCCAGGGTTGAAAAATAAGTAACGCAAAAGAAATGTAATGCATTATTTTTCTAAAAAAGTAACGCAATTAGTTACTTTCTAAGGGAGTAACGCAATATTGTAATGCATAACTTTCCCCAACACTGTGTGTGTCTGATCTGAATATGAGCTGCCACAACTACCTAAGCCTCTTAGGTCACTAGCCTAAGAAATCCACAAGGTCACTCACATCTACGGTATATGCACACGCACACACACACACACACACACACACACACACACACACACACACACACACACAAGCACGTTCACATAAACACATACACATAAGCATAACACCAGCTAGCACACGGCCATCACACCTTATTTTCTTTCCTCCACCATCCCCGTTCATTATTTCTAAGTGGGTCAGCATGGGTTAGCATGGGTTAGCATGCTGCTAAATAAGGCCATCCTCTATTTTACCTCTGCATTGGCTCAGCAAAATGCAATAACCCGGATTCTGGTGTATGCTAGCAGCTAATGCAGGGAAGATTTCATCTAAGGTTGACAGCAGTGCTGCAATGCAGCTTTCCACAGTCAGAGCGTCACAATCACATAGATCTGTAATGTATGGAGGATCCAAGACAGAACAAGAAAAAGAGGAGGAGGAGAGAGGCTTGTTTACTGGGTGCACTTGTCTGAATTTTTAAAAATATTTTTTTAATAGAAATCTGGATTCAGACACACTGTTTTAATTGAATAATGCCTATATACTGTATATATATTATTGTTTTTTTTTTTTTTTTTTTTACAAATTAGTCCACTAATATTGCTACAAATACGGCTATGCCATTCTGTAAAGCAATATCATCTATTCACATCATAAACAGCTTTATGTGGGCAAACATGAGTATAATGTGATCACTTACTTCCTGAATAACGTAGCATTTGCTCAATTGTGTTGTTTTAGTCTTTTAATGTATTCTGTGAGCATTTCTCTGCTGGCACTCATATCCTCTTACTCACAAGGCTTATTGAATCACATTTGTCAATAATGAGTCATTTTGTTCTATGTTTATATGAATGTTCATGTTATTCCTAGCTTTTGTGTCAAAGGTCAAAACTAATGAAGTCATGACAAACTATGCTGCCAAAAATGTAGCCATCTTATAAAAACCATACATAATTTCATTAACCTGTATTTAACATATGAAGTGTCAAACTCTTAATGCCAGAAGTCCTACTATTATGGTGCCCAGTCCTCTTTTTCTTTTTAGCTTTTTTGTTATGGTGTAAAAAAGCAAGCAAAAATGTTATAATAGTATTCATTTTTTTTGTGGTGTGCTGTCTTGTAGGCTATATGAGTTGCTGTCTAAACCTGCTGAGCTGTTCAGGCAGTGAAGTGGCTTTTGTAGCCACCAAGTATTAGGGTCAAATGTACTGGGCTCCAGTTGGCTCTCACACCTACTTGTTTAATCACATTTCTGCAGTTTTTTTTTTCTGCTCTTCTGTATGATACACGTGAATGATCTCAACTGACTAAATCTGATTTCGTTTTTAATCCACTTTACAGGTGCATGGTCTATTTCGCTACTGTCGGTAGAGTTTAGGCTAGAAGATATTAGCAAACAGTGCTTCAGTTATTTATTTGGAGGTATATTAAAATGATATTCTCTAAAACAAAATTAAGTCTAATTTAGAGATACAACATTTTGTTCTCTGCACCGTAAAATGTTTTGTCATGACATTTTATTTGATTAAAAAAATTAATATCACTGAATTAATATGACAACATTAAATTATGCCAATCAAGTCAGCAAGATAGACACAGCCCTAAAAGCTAACAAATGCGCATATTTACTTTTGTGCATGGTTTGTCATAAACTAAAACAAATTGTTATGTATTAAAAAAATCCACGATGGAAATCTTTTTGTGACAGTGTCCTGTGTGCTGATGCACAGCGCAAGGGAAATCAAGTGTAGAATCTCATTCATGTGTGCTAACCTGTGGGTCAGATTCCAGATGAATGGACAGGAGACTGGTGTAATCAGGGATGCCAGGCTATAGACCAACGCCACTTTTGCGTCATCGAAGGGTAACGCCCCCTTTTGGGGGAAAACACCTCTATACTGTCTATGGGAAAACAAACGGATTCCCATGAGAACAGAACTCGCACTAGATCTGCAACGTTTCTTGATAGCAAAAATGGCACAAACTTAAAGAAGCTAACGTTACTGAATAAGGGGTTACAGAGGTGTCCCTTTGAAATGGTCGAAAACTGGATTAATGACCCCACACAGCGGCCAAATATGGACTATTCAGACATCTAACGTTACAACTATCTCGGGGAATCACCAAGTAAGCACGTAGCTAGCCTTTTTTTCATTAACACTCACAGTATGACAAACTAGACGATGAATGGATCATATTTAACTTGATTTAAGCTATTGACATAGTCTAATAAGGTAACGTTAGCTGCTAACAGCTAGTCTTTCTAATAGCTAGTCGACAACAAAACTGTCAATAGCTTAAATCAAGTTAATGGCCTCATCGTCTAGTAGTTTGTAATAGGCTACTGTGAGTGTGTAAATGATAAATAAATAAAAAAGGCTACTTACTTGGTGATTCCACTAGATAGTGGTAACGTTAGATGTCTGAATAGTCCATATTTGGCCGCTGTGTGGGGTCATTAATCCAGTTTTCGACCATTTCAAAGGGAAACCTCTGTAACCCCGTATTCAGTAACGTTAGCTTCTTTAAGTTTGTGCCATTTTTGCTATCAAGAAACTTTGCAGATCTAGTGCGAGTTCTGTTCTCATGGGAATCCGTTTGTTTCCCCATAGACAGTATACATAGTTCCCACAGGCAAAAAAATTGTCACGTGACCTCCCCGGAGACGCCATCTTTGAGGGCAAAACCGCTGTGTTTACCATAGGCGTTTACAACGTTTTATCAGAGAATGTCGTTTTACAAACAAATATTTATGTCTGTTTATATTGTTATGCAAATCATGAAAAGACAATGTGTAATAGATTATAAAGAGACTATTAGAACAAGACATAGAGAGGTACAATGCGAAAATTTCATTCATAAATGGTGTGTATCCTTATGCAACAAGAGAAGCACTGAGCACCGATTATGCAACTTTGCCTCAGATACAGTATTTTCATGTGTACAATTATCTGGTATTGGTGAGGAGTTTTTACACATGTAAGCAAATTCCAAGCCTGGAAATCACTGGAGGTGTACGATCAGATTGACGTGGGGTTGGTTTGGTGACGTTTGCTCAAGTGCAATCAATGGAAAAGTAACTTAAGTCATCATAGCGAAGTAGCATGATGCTAATCTGTCTATTAAAAAGCCATAGCCTGCACAACTTAATTCCTATGTTCCCCAGTCACCGGTGATTTCTGTAATATGCATGTACTTGCGGGCGTCATGGTTCGGTGCATGAATATTAAAATAAATAACTCGCGTGCAATTTAATTAATGTAATAAATGAGGAACTACATTATACGCGGGATCTTTAGGGACATAATCTGAGATTACAATGCTGGAATGTGAGATCAAACAGTGGAAGCAATGTTGTTTTGTATGTTTTTAATACCTCGTCATTTTGTTCATACAGGACATTATTCAAACTGCAACGTGTTAACTTATATTTATTTACACTCGCAATAAAACACAACATTATGCTTTTGTCAAACAAATTCGTGCGTGTTTTGAGTGAGTTTCTTTCCTGTTTATGCTCGCCAGCCATAATCTCCGTCGTTGTTCGGACAAAAGCTTAGTCTTCTCACATCCATATGGAGTCTAATGACGGGTATAGTGTAAAATCCCGATTTAACTGAACCTCCGGCACGATTTTATCATCCATTGACTCAACAGGAGATGACCATTTTCACTTTATAGCACGAAACTCATTTCACTTCGTTCAACTCGTATTGCTTCTTCTTATGTTTTGCCCTCAGCAATGGCGCCGGGTCGGCAAATGCCCGTATGTTGTGACGTCATGTGGGAACTATGTATAGAGGTGTTTTCCCCCAAAAGGGGGCGTTACCCTTCGATGACGCAAAAGTGGCGTTGGTCTATTGCACCTCCCAGCAGTAATTGGCAACCCTGATTCTAATAGAGCACAACAGAACTAAAACAGAAAGGTAAACTACTACTAAATCTTTCCCACCTCTCCGATAGCAAAGGGTGAACATGGTGAAAATTAATCTGGGTGGTTTTTCCTTCTAACAAGGTGCGATCGCTTTTTCTGTGACATATAGTACATAGCAAACAGCAACCAAATTAACTATTTGACTTTTTTAAAAAATATATTGTGACAGAATAGTATTTCATGTAGTATGATACATTATGTAAAATAAAATAACTGAATAAATATAAATATGGGGTCATATAATGACATTTTTTGTACAAGTTAATATGAATGTTTAGGGTCTAAATGAATAAATAAAAACTTTGTAATATACTTTTATTAAAAATTCTTATTAGTATTTTAAGAAAACACCATTTTACCTGGTCAAAATCAGCTCTGTTTTCAGCAAGCCGTTTCAGTGCATATGCCTTTAAATAATAAACCCCGCCCCTCTGTTCTGGGTGGAGTGTTGCCTTGACAACAGTTGAAGGTTTTGGAGAGAGAATGGCAGCGGGAGTCTCTGAGGACACCGTATCAGTTTGAACCGGAGTCGCACCAGAACAAGATGACGGCCTCAAAGAAGTTTGACAATTAAGGCTCGAGGACGTTTCTGAATAGTTGGTTAACGTAATGTTACTTTGATCTATCTTTGTATGCACTGGCAGGGTAGAGTAGTGAGATACGAACACTGTGTGTTTACTGATGTATACGTTAGTTCATTGACAGATTAACGTTACAACTAATGGTCATGAAAAACTTTTTCCCACGATTTGCAAAGATTAATATAAAGATTAATAACATAAACATAAATAATTGGTACCGGTTATTTTTTCAAAACCAGCTTTATACTGATCCTCGTTTATAAAGCAGTCCGGTGAGAAATGATTCGCGCATACAAGAAAGTATTGACGTTGATTGTGGGGAATATTCCCCACTGCTTCTTCAGCGGTTCAAATTTAGGAACATCAGAATGATTTCTGTGTTTGTTATTGCACCCAAGAACAGAACAACACAATTGCTTAGATGCCATTCTGTTCCAGTGTATCAACAATGACTGTGATGACAGCTCGCTCAGGGCGGGTCTGTGTTGAAACACTGCTGTCAATCAACAACCGTGGGAGGGGGGCCCGTTTTATTGATGTCACAATAACGAACGGCTCAGTTTGAGGCAGGGAAAACATATGAGGAGATTAAAACAAAACCACTGGATGGATGTTTATCATTAATAAAAATCATTAATTCATTAATTCATTATTAAATAATTAAATGTGAATTATTAAAAATCATTAATGATGGTTGTGTACAGGTACTGACAACACACATTGCAGTACAATCAACTTGTAAAAGTGCATGTACTATTATATGACCCCTTTAACTAATTTACTGCAATTGTCAGAGTGTGAAACAAGTATTCAAAAAAAAATCATATAAAACATGTCACATGGTTCAGCATAGCAATCCCAGAGCAGAATGCTTCCAGAAAAGAAAAACTATTTCTCTAACCCCTGTCAACCTGCCATCCTGATCAGAGCACCATTTACAGGGATTTCAGCTCTGAACATATTTCTACATGAGTCTCTAATGACCTTCCCATGAGATGAAACATGGGAGTGTGGAAATAATCCCACTTACACAAGAAAATACGTCAAGGATCCAGACAGTGGATTGTGTGGTTTGAGGAAGCGTTTTAATAAGCTTCTGTTTAATCACTGAAATATCAGAGGATTTAAAAGAACGTCACTCCTCTGAGCAAGTCAACCAAAGCATTTGTGAATGTGTGTGTTTAGGGTCTAATGCCGGGACACACTTAAAGGGTTAGTTCACCCAAAAATGAAAATTCTGTCAGTATTTACTCACCCTCATGTTGTTCCAAACCTCTATATGTTTATTTGTTCAGCTGAACGCAAAGGAAGATATTTGGAAGAATGTTTTAATCAAAAAGATCTCATTCCCCATTGACTACCATAGTATGTATTTTTTCCTATGGTAGTCAATGGGGAATGAGATCTGTTTGATTAAAACATTCTTCCAAATATCTTCCTTTGCGTTCAGCTGAACAAATAAACACATAGAGGTTTGGAACAACATGAGGGTGAGTAAATACTGACAGAATTTCATTTTTGGGTGAACTAAATGTTGATAAAAACTACATCTCCATTTCAGCAGGTCTCTATCTCTATTCACAGTGCATGCTCAGAACTAAACTGTGGCTTCACTGCAGACAGTACAGGAGCTCCTGGGAGAAGCTGTGCTCTAGATTCAGAACCACTCTGTGATATTAGTTACAGACTCACAGTGATTTATGAATTATGAATGAGTAGAAAATAAAACAGATCTAGCAACAGGTATAGTAATGGGATGCATCTACAAAGACATTTAACTTTGGAAATTAACCTACAGTATCTTTGCTGTTAGGTTAATGATGTTCATTTAAAGTCAGTTTTACATCATTACAAGTGTTTTATACAAAGTAAACATACTTTTAAAATAATCTATTAATATTAGTGCTGTAAAACCGATGAATTGCAGTTAATCCTAACATATATATATATATATAATATATATATATATATATATATATATATATAACACATTATATTATATGTGTGTGTGTGTGTGTGTGTGTATTTTATATATATATATATATATATATATATATAAACACTCACTCAAAGCATATACCACACAGAACACCCTAATAACTTCCTAATAAAAAACCTAAAAAAAACAGTTGCATAGTCCAGCTTTGTGTTCAAAATGTAAATAATAAGCGAGTATACATCATGAATCCATTTTCCAAACTGTGTTTTTGTCTTGTGCTCCCAAATCACTAAGGTACAACTTGAATGTTTATATTCAGACTATTTTAGACCGGCCGGGTCGCCACCGCTGAGGAGCAGTACCTGCATATTTCATCATAGACATAAACAGAGAGAAGTAGCTTCGGCTATAATGTTCTTCCGTAAGACACATGCAGTTTTGTGCATTAACTGCTAGAGTGACAAAAGTTACATACAGCAGCTTTAAATGCTATGCATAAAACACCCTAGAAACAGTATTGCAACATGCAAAATACGCTCACAACCGCCCAGAACAGCCTAGTAACTGTATTTCTATGCACAAAAACACTCATAATACTTTAACAATGGCACACGATACTAAAACCAGCGCAGAGCACATTATCAACAACATAGCAACATCCTGGCAACCACCTAACTCAGCATTGTGGATGGAGGCAAGTTTGTATGTTGCATGTGCAAGCATGACTCCCATTTAGTAATCTTTGCAAAGCATATGTTCTGTGTTGATAAGGAATGTTTTATGTTTAAATCAATTAAGAAGGTGCGAGTGAATAGAAAAGGTCATTTACTGTAAATCACGGCTACAAAAAGACAAAAAGATTTCAAATGCATGATTGCTCCCCATGATCGACTGTCAATTTTACTCTAGTCTTTCAGGCAACCAACAGTTGGCCATTCCAAACCAATTTATCCTAATTATGAAAGATGGGGGATTTTTCATGCCCAGGGGATGCACAAGCTGCCAATCATTGGCTGTTGCCATAGTAGCTGTGCTGTGCAAGGGGTGATGTCACACCATTAACAGAACACCATTGAGGCACAAGGCAGGTTAAGTAGGGTGAGGTCATCTCTGCAGCTGTCACCATGACAACACATCCCATCAGAGATGGACTTAATGTGCTGAATCATGCATCTAGTCAATCTGATTTGTTTTCAAACAATGGTAACTTCTGGATTGTTGCTTGCACTGAAAATGCATTTCAATTCAAATGCAATCAAGAGAAAGTCTGATTAATGTGTGGAACTTCTCATGTGAATTAAATAATAATAATAATCATGAACTAGTTTAACAGTGATTCTCAAATTAACTTAGACCCTTCAAACCGTTATTTTCTCACCTCTAAGACAAAGAGAATAAACTGAGAAATGAGGCACACTAATAAAGCAAAACCTCAGGAAACCCAGCACTGCATTAATTATGAGGAAAAGACATAACAGTAAATGAGGAGCGAAAGGGAGGGAGAAATGTGCTAGATTTAAAGGTTAGTTGCAGTAATGAGAGATTTAGTAAAAGACTGGATACAATTGTTTTGGAAAAAGACAAAGGATAAAACCTCTGAAACGTGTCTATGTTTACATTCAGAACATGAATCTATGGAATTTCTGATTTTGATTGCATTTTTTTCTATCAAATATTGTAATATACATACACATAAGCATATACAGTACATGTACAGTGATTCTCCAATCAAACATGAATTTGACTTGTTTACTTGTCGTCAGTGTATCTTCAGCAGTGTTAATTTAAATCCAAGTCATTCAAACACCATTCAAAGATTTGTTACACTTCACGCAGTTGACAAACTATATTTATAAGGGCATCATGTGACAACAGACCAGAAATCTCTGCCAAACACACTTCTCTTCTCCTCCTCGTAACTCACAGCACTAACTGAAATTTAGTTAAGGTGAACCTTTCAACAAAATTAATATTTTGATTAGACATGCTTATTACACCACAGGTAGGTCACATAATATTCTCAGATTCATGTGACCATACCTCTTATTACCATTCTAATCTAATTCAAATTCTTTTCTATTCACCAAAGAATCTTGAAAGAAATGATCAGTTTCCACAAAATATTAAGCAGCATCACTGTTCACAAGAAATTTATTTTTTTATTTTTTTATTTTTTTTAAAAAAGAAAATCAACATATTGATTTCTGAAGGATCACGTGACACTGAAGACTGGAGCAATGATGCTGAAAATTCAGTTTAGCAATCACAAGAATAAATTACATTTCAAAGTATATTCAAATAGAAAACAGTTATTTTAAATTGTAATTATATTTCATGAACTTACACTTTTTACTGTATTTTAGATAAAAAATACAGTCTTGGTGAGGTTGATACTTTTTTTTTTTAACTTACCTACCCTAAACTTTTAAATGGTAGTGTATATGCTATTTACACAAGTACTAAGTACTGCACTAATAACAGTGACATCATTACTGCCTTTTGTTTTTACCTACTAGATCAGGCTTCTGTCACAACCAATATTGAAACCGCAGATGTTGACAACAAAACACAGAATATTCATTTTCAAAAACTGCTATGGCGTGCACGCACACAAATATTTTAATATATTTCTGTATTCCAAAGGGAGCAGCTGTAGACTTACATAAACAGCTTAAGGAGAGGTTGCTTTTATTATACTTCACGGCATTAGTATATTTGTGTTATGTGTCTCTTTGTGTCCCTATATGATGTGTCTATCTGAGATAGCTTAAACCTGCCCCTACATTTTCAAAAAACACAATTCTGTATTATTTAAAAAATAAGCTGTTACATAAGCTGTTTTCCTCATTGGGACTAAAAAAGGTCACCACAATGACAATGATTTCAGATATTGCCATCTATGGGGACATTTTGTCCCCATAACGTACGGTTTACCTGTAATACACACGTACGCGCGTGTAGACAGAGACAAATAGTATAAGTACACAGAACACATTCCTTGAGAAATGGGAAATCCTTTCACTTGTGTACTAATCTTCCACATTTTTCATTTTCACTCTATTGTTTAGTCTAGTCCTTTTTTCTGTAAATTCTATTAAATAGAGTTAGATCATTTTAGATTTTGTTTGGTAATTTAAAAAAACATACTTATGCTGCATGTGCATCTAAATTAACTTATTGTATTCAAGTGAAATACATTTAATATTACTAAAAATCCACTGGACAACATTAGGATACACCAACAACAAAAGTAATTTAAGGACAAGATCAAGCAATACACTGTTGCATACACTGTGGCATTAAGTAAATGTATGACACAAAAAATCCAACTGAGTAACTTAATATCCAGAGAATACACACACTAGAATACTGGCACTAACACATAACATAAGACGAGAACTGACAACTGAAAAGAACAGAGAGTTTTAACAAGGGAACAAAATGAACAACAGGTGAATATAATATAATGAAAATTAAAGGAGCTGTATGTAAGAAATTTATTTCAAATAATCATAAAATGGCCCTGATATGTCACTAGACATTAAGAAATCATGTTCATTTCAAATACTTATATCACTGTCAACAGTAGTCCGGCCAGGATATTGTCATTTAAAAAATGAAGTTAGCCCTCAACTGTCATGTTGTGTTTTGGTCTGATGCTCCACCCTCCACCCATCTACCAATCACGAAGTCAGTAGTGTTGCAGCATTCGGGTTGCCAGTGCTGCTCTAGTTACCACAGCTGCAGCTACAAACGTGTGGGATAAAAAAATGTTGGATCCTGCAGCCTATCTGGCAACCTCGAGTCAGGGGGGAGGGGGAGGGGAAACACCGCTCTACAGTAATTTTAAACTGATTGCAATACCAGTTTTGGCCACAAACCTCCATACAGATCCTTTAAGTAAAACAGCATGAAAAGCAATGGATGCAGATGCGAATAAAACTATCCAGTCATCAAAACACTGGTTTCGTACGGCGGAGAAAAAAGAGTATAGCCCTTGTTGGCACTGTAGCAACGAGCGCTGAAAACCGTGCCTTCTCGTGAAATGTCTTCAAATACGGATTTATTTCGGTAACATTAACAACCCTGCATTTTTGCCTGCACTCTTCGCCCCAAACACTCAAAATGCATGAAACCTCCACATTATTCCATCGCGCCTATAATCGTGCACTTTTTTAATGACGTACGACTCGCGTTTACTGGGAAAATCCGATTTGTCTGCTTACATGGCACACGCAAATGCACGTGTCCGATTCATATCCGATTTATTACCACATATGAGTGAGACCTGAATCCGATCTGAGAAAATCAGAATCCATGCGTTTTTTTCCTGCTTACACGTTCACCGGTCATATCCGATCTGTGCCACATGAGAGGAAAAAATCGGATTTGGGTCACTTGAACCATGCAGTGTAAATGGGGCCCAAGACACATGAACAAAAACTCAGTTAAAGACATAACCCTGACATAACCCAGGGGAAGCCAGGGTATCCGTCTCGCAGAGCTTGGGGTGGAAAGGAGACCCAAGGTGGAGCTGGAGAGTTAGTGAGAGACTATGGTGGGGGTGGAGCCAAGGAGCTGCACACTACCAGCGAAGCAGGTAAGTCCTAGGGTCTGAATCGAGGCATTGCATGAGACAACGGTGTGGGCAGGTAACAGGATGGGACTGGGTCATTTAATATCTTTGGAGCAGCTACTGGAGCTGGTATAAGGGTGGGAGCTGACTTTGCTGGGAAGGTAATGAGCCAGATCTCCTGAAATGACTCAGGAGAGGACTGCCTCCATAGCGCAGACTCTGAGGTTGACCTGAGAGTAGGGTCCTGTTTCAGGGCGGAGGGGGCTTCTAGCTCTAGCTCTGGGACAAACGTGATAGCGGGCTCTGGCTCCATGGTGGGAGGTGGGTTCTGGCATCATGTCAGGTCTACTGTACATTGGAAGATCTCGCATGGCCTCCGGGACAATGGGTCCTGAATCGGAGTTGGTGGTGGCATCATTATTGAAAACTCCCACGTTGAGAGAGGATCTGCACAGCCTGAAAGTGTATTCAATAAACTTGGCGAAAGGATGGTGATCCTCCCCCAACAGCAACATCTGGCCGAGGATATTGTCCACCCCGCTCCAGAAGAGATGTTTGAGAGTTTCATCGTCCCAACGCGCCTTGTTGTAGAGTTGCAGAAAGCCCTCACCATATTCCTCCAGAATACAAACAGGAGAATACTGGCACTAACACCACATAACATAAGACGAGGAACAGACAAGGAACTGAACAGAACAGGGAGTATATTTACACATAGTTAACAAAAGAACTAAATGAACAACAGGTGAATATAATCAGTAACTAAGGGAACTAACTATGACAAGTAAAGACTGAAAGGGTAGACATGAAACCATGACACATGAACAAACACAACTAAGGATAACCCTGACATCCACTTTCTACAGTATATTTTGTCATTTACAGTCATCATGAAATCAAATTTTACCATTCATATTTTTATATGTAATATTGTAGTGTTTATTATAAGTGATTTATCTGTGCACTTCATATTTTTTTAAACAAATTAATGTACCCTTATTATCTTTAATCAAATACGTTACCCCATATTAAACGACTTCTCTTCTCTTCCGGTCAAAAACTATTACTAGAGGGCGTGGCTATTGTTGGGGTTTGACAGCCAGAAAATATTGGGTTTTACATGCATTTTTGGTTGTGCTCCTTACGTCGTCTTTCCTATCCCTAAAAAAACCTTGTTTGCGTGCCCGCTGGCTCAAATTCCTGCATTTCAAAAGAGGAGGAATAACGGCGAGTTCGCACCTGTGTGCCGACTATCAGCCACCTCATCTTGGTTCATGGAAGGCTTATAAATATAGGGTGATTCCTTTCTGAAAATTTGGCTGCTTGTCCTCGTTCTCATCATCGGGTTCTTCATGGGAGGGTAATGGTGGTGAGTCCGGTGGAGAGAAAACCTCCACAACTGACTGTATACTGGCATTCAAATCTGCCTTCATGTTGTTAGCGACGCCAAACCAAACACCAAATTGTCCAAAAAAGGACAATCTCAACTTTCATTTCATGACGGCACTATTTTATGTATGCATCTATAGTCCTACTCCAAATGCTTTAGCTATACAATGCATTTGTGACGCCAATCATGCACATTTAACTTGACACTGATAACTGAGAAACTGAGACAGAGGCACAGTCTCTGTCTCTGTTTATTAGTTTCTCAGTAAACCTTGTTTTAAATCATGCCAGTAAATCTACTTCAATCTTAGAGGAGAGGGACTGTGTTTTTCCTCTTCATTAAAATATCATCCTGATGCATTAGAGAATGCAAAATGCAGCCCATCATTTCTACTCTAAGAAATGACAGGTTTATGGGAGGACAAGGAGAGGATACAAATCCATTGTAAAGTAAACAATGAGAGAAAAAGGGTAAAAGTTGACAGCTGAAAAGAACAGCTGGCAAATAAGCAAATAGGTACATCAGTTTGAACTGACAACAAAACCATCATGTTCAAAACCTCACTTCCCTGGCCTCAAGAGGCGCATTAGCGCCATACGCTAGAGGCTGAGATCGTTAACGTCCTTATCAGTGTGCCTGCATCCCGTGCCAGAAACATCTGTTTCAGAGCAGTGAGTATAGAACCGGAGGGGTTACATTGGTGCCGTGACCCGGATGGGAGTGAGGCTTAGGGGATTGAGTGTAATGGAGGCCAGCTAGTAAAGGGCTGTGCAGGTAAATCATTCATTCTATTTAAACTTTTATTAGCTGACAAAAGTACAAAGAAACATTTTCCAATGTTTTCACTGACCAACAGAATTGTATTTTGTAAACATAAACAAATTTTGATTTTGATGGCTGCAACACCCCTCCAAAGAAAGTTGGGACAGAAACCAAATAAAAGTGAAAAGATTATCCAATATTTTGAAACAGTCCACAATGAACAGGTGAATTGGTAATAGTTGAGGATAACATGTTTGGGTGTAAAATTGCTTCTCAGTCTTTTAAAACAAAGATGGGCCATGGCTCATCACTTTGTGCCATATATCTTGAGAGAATTATCAAACAATTTAAAAATCACATTTCTCAATTAAAGATTGTAAAGCATTTATGCCTTTCATCATCTTCTATACAAAATATTGTCACAAAATTCAGGGAATCCAGAGAAATCTTAGTCTGTGTTGGGTAAGGCAGTAGACCTCTGTTGAATGTGACTGACCTTTGAGCCCTCAGATGTTTCATTTCACAATATACCATCATACTACTCTGTCGAATACAGCCACATGTGCTCATGAGTAATTTGGGAAACCATTTTCACTGAACACAGTCTGACGCTGCATCAAGAAATGCCACTTGAATCTCTGTTACACAAGGAGAAAGCTTTACATCAGTTCTATATGGAGATTCTCTGGCCCTGAGCTCATCTCAGATGGTCTAGAGAAGAAAGTGGAAATGTCTGCTGTGGTCAGATGAATCCATGTTTCAGCTAGTTTTTGGGAGAAAATAGAATCGAGTTCTCAGTCCCAAAGACGCAAGGGACCAACTAGACTTTCACCAGTGACAGGTGCAAAAGCAAACATCTGTCCTGGTATTGCAGTATTGTGAAGGTACCATTGACATGGAGACATATATTTGGATTGTACAGAGACATAAACTGCCATAGTATTGTGAAGGTACCATTGATATGGAGGCATATAATTGGATTGTACAGAGACATAAACTGCCATCAAGATGACATCTTTCCTGAGAAGCAAGACAATGCCAGGCCTCCTCTGCACGTGCTACAACTGAGTGGTTTCTAGACACTCTAGCACCATAGAAGGGATGTGCCTGCCTGTTTACTGCAGTCCAGTCTCTTATGGAAAATGTATGACCCATCATGAAAATGAGAATTTAGGCAATGATGACCAAAGACAGTTGAGCGGCTGTCTTGTATCGGACAAGATTCCACTAGCAAAACTCCAACAATTATTATCCTCAACTCGCAATTATTAAAAAGTGTATTTAAAAGGAAAGGTGATGTGACAGTGGTAAACATGGCTCTGTCTTTTTTGGGGTGTGATGCAGCCATCAAAATCAAAATTCATATTCATATTTACAAAATACAATTATGATGGTCAGTGAAAACATTGGAAAACAATTTGTCAGTTAAAAAAAGGTTAAAAAGAATGAACAAATAACAGATTCTTGATTTTACTGCATTTTACAAAATGGCGCAACTTTTTCTGATTTGGGGTTGTACCTACCCTTACACGAATACACTAGATTTTAGAGCAACAAGAAGACCAGTAGGTCATAGGCCAGCCATAGAGAAAATGAAAATTAACTGTCACTCATTGGACGGTTTTAGCCAAGTTAAGCAAACTATTTCCCTTTCATCTTTATTAAATCTAAACCATACTTCATTTACTGTACCTCAATTAAATATTTACATTTAGCAGTTTAATCAAAAGAGTACCATATATTTGGTTAAATTTAATAATGTAATAATCCAACAAGCCAATAAAAGGGAGTTAAAATGATTTTAACAATTTAACAGTATTATTCGTTTTAATGCACCAATAGTAGCTGAAATCAATTTGCATATCTCAGTATTCAAAATATTTTATAAAATAATCTAAAATGCACTTAATGCGGTAACATCTAACTTATTTTATTCAAGTGAAACATAATATTTTATATAACTGAATTGACCTTACTATTGTGTTACATCAATGAAAGTAATTTTAAGTGTCAGGTCAGGTAGAAATGGCTCCTTATAGAAGCAACTGCAATTTTTACATTGAAATAGAATTGAGAATATATTGTTTTCAGAATGTGATGTGGCTCCATTCATCCATTTAAATGGCTAATACTTGGTATTTTGTAGTACATTCAAATGTCAAGAATTATTTACTAGTTAATGTTATATGCACTGCAAACTTTTAATGAATATCTACCCTCTTACTAAAAAAAGTGTATTTAAAAACAATCCATTATATGCTACTCGTGGATAAAATATTGCATAAAGTGACAGAAGAATGAGGTAACAACTTAAATTACACATAAATGCCCATATCAGATGTTATTACGAATTATTAAAGCATAATACCAATAACAATGTGCAATTACATGCAGCTCCACAACACAATTATGTACTGTTCATTAGTATTACTCACCACTATATAATTACACAATTGTGGGAACACTGTAATGTGTCATCAAACATTAAAATGCAGTTATGAGTATCACAACAGGGCGTGGGCCTTTCCATGCCAAATATCTCTGAGAGGATGCGTCAGGCAATGACATGCCAGGAGGGGGGGGAATCAATTGTCTGTCCTTTGCTCAATATCATGCACATAAGAGCATTATTTTACATACACGCATACGTGAAAAAATAAATAAATACATTAAAAAATAAAATAATAAAACAACAAGGGCGTTAGTGTAAATCCTAATTAACAACACAAGGATGCTGAGCATCACTGCTTGCGGATGCTGATGCTGAATTCTGGAGGTGTTTGAGGACATTACAGATACATAAACAGCGCATATGGTCACATATGACCAGTTTATATAAATAAAAATACCAGAGGAAGAGAAAACCCCGCGCATACTTGAGAGAAATACTGCGCGTCTTACCTGCATCCCGGAGGAGAGAGGGAGTGGAAGGTGGAGAGAGAAAACATCTCTGCCCTGTCCGCCATCTTCTTAGTGACTCAAAAACAGAGACTGCAGATGCAGATGTCCGCAGCCCATCCACAGACACTGGAGAAGCGGATATTAAATATGATCTCGCTTTATTCTCTCTCCTTTTCGGCCACACTGACTGCTAACGCCCGCTGGGAATCAAACCATCAAAACGGTTCAATCGGTGATCCAAAGAAATGAGAGTCAGATATATAGAACACACACAGGTGGCTATGTAGCCTATTGATATCGATTATCTTCTGTTTCAGTCACACACCTGCTGATAAACCAGTGCGCTGTTTGGCGTGATCTGCGCGCATCTGATGATGCTGATGCTGATGAGGCAGAGGCGCGTGCATGCGATCCCATAGAAATAGAACAAGCGGATAGAATGCCAATGAACACGAAAAGATGCCTGTAAGTGGGCGTGGCTTAGAGTTGCAGAGACTGTCTCTGATTGGTCAGGCGAATGGGTTATTAACTAGAGTTAATAGAGACTAGAGACTGACTTGCTAAAGTTACGTTTTATGTGTTTAGAGCAACAATTGAACAATCAGTTAGGTTAAATAATTTAAAAAGCTTATATAAAATAAAACATAGCAAAGAATAGGCTACTAGTAATTATAAATAATAAACTTAACATGAAAAAAATCCAAAATATGTATTAATTAATTAATTAATTCATTCATTCATTCATTCATTTATAATTGACTAAAAAAACGTTTTGGGATGAATTCCTTTTTACAAAATTAACAAAGTCAATCCTGATATCACGTGGTAGTTACTTTTCTTTGCTCAGGTCGAGATATAATGGTCGAGATGGACTAATATTCGTTTGCGATTAAGAAATAGGACCTACTGGTTTCTTTGTAATTATTTAATAGTCTACTGCGAGGTGCACGTATGTCCGAAATTAATTATTAAAATGTATTTAAACGATTAAGCTTTTTAGTGAAGGACAAATGTCTAAGGAAAAATATCAAAAATCTTTCTGAGCCACCGAGCGCCATCTAGAGGATCAACAGTTTAAAACAGTTAGTACTTAACTGCTCTCCGTATCCCGTTCGAGAGCTACGCAAGATATTGCAGCACGATGTTTCGTGTGGGCATATAGGCTACTAGCTTGACAATGGTTATATGGGAATATAGGCCTATTCTACTAATACAGTATCCATTAATTAGGCTAATAGATTTATGGGCCCAAAGTACGGTGTGATAGACAGGCCTATCATTATCTCAGATCACCAATGTAGTAAATTTAGTTGTAAATTAAATAATATTTAAGTGAAAAATAACTGCAAATGTAAGACTGAACAAAGTGCAAAGACATATCTGGGACACCTCTGGCATTTTGAGCAGTAGGCTGGTTTAATTATCAAGGACATCATATTTTCTCATATCGAAAAACAGGTGTAGGCTATATGTAAAAATGTAAAGCATCATTCACTTGGATCATTAACCCTCGTTCTGCCGCAGAGGAGCTGTTCAGTGTTTGGTGCTGAAAGCTTACTGACAGAGTGGCCACAGTGGGTAATGCAGGGAACATGTTGTGCTGTATAATGAAGTCTCGTTTAGGTCGTGGGGTTTCCTAGAGCCTAAAGACGAAATATTTGCTGACAACGTGATTTTAAGGTGTGTGTGTGTGTGTGTGTGTGTGTGTGTGTGTGTGTGTGTGTGTGTGTGTGTGTGTGTGGTGTGTGTGTGTGTGTGTGTGTGTGCGCGCGCGCGTGTGTGTGTGTGTGTGTGTGTGTGTGTGTGTGTGTGTAAGATTTAGTGCCATTCATTTCAGCTGTAAATAGTGCTGTAAGAGTTGATAACAAAATGCTATGCAATTACATCTTTAACTAGCCTATACGTATATTAAAGGTAAATAACTGTAAGTAGCCTAAACAAATACATTTTTTCGTTTATTTAAAAAAAGATTAACTCTGGTTAATAGAAATATAGCAGAAAACGTAAAAAAGTATAAAGTGATAATCTGTTTGTTATAACATAAAATGAACTAATAATGTATGTAGTTCCAAATATTTTCCCCCCGTAACTGTTAACAACAGCACAGCGTTACCCACACAAACACTATAACACGAACATATATTAAACTAAATGCTATAAACATTTACTAAACATTATATAATAACACACCAAAGTGAAATAGCTTTTAATAAATAAAACATAACCCAGATAAATAAAATAATCTTCGTTTTTAAATAAATTGTAAGAAAATATAATGGCATTTAATAGAAATTCTGGAATGCCCCTTTCTGAATATTAAGTCTTCTTAAAAAAAAAAAAAAAAAAAAAAAAAAAAAAAAACACTAGCTACGATACTTTCACCTTAGAAATCACATAAAGGCTATATTACAAATGTTGTTTTTATCGTATATAGTCCATTTACTTTAGTTAACAAATTAGATTTTTAGATTTGACTGTAACGTAGCCTACTTTTCAACATATTGTACTTTGTACTATAGGGTGTTAACTAAACTACACTTCCCTTGTTATTGTAGTTGTCTTAGAACTGACCATTCAGCGCCCTGGCTTTAAGGGGGCTGTACTTAGAAATGGGTCGCGTGCCTCAGTCTCCAAATCTGATTGGTCAATGTTTTAAAGTATCTCTGCATTCTGCAATGTCAACGCTAGCGGACCGGTTTTACTTCAGAAGGAAGTAACGTTAGTGGAAGTTGTGGTGCAGAGGTATTTAATTAACTGCCTTTACAGTTTGTTACTACATCTGTGTAGTTAATGTAACATTTAAGAAAAGGTAATATGCGGAAAAAATAGCTATTGATTTTTCTGATATTTTTAATCCAACGGCCGTTTCTCTCGCCGTAAACGCAGTTCTGATATCGCGAGCGATTATATGTTTCATTGTGCGCTCGTGACAGTGGTGCATGTGCGTTTATTCAAGCTCAATAAATGCTGCTTCTGGGGCTTGGTTTCAACGTTAGCGGTTCGGTTCTCTCACTTTCTTTAAGGAGCTGTGGGTTTCTAGCTAGCACGTAAGATCATGCAATCGGTCCAAAAAGTGAATTGCATGAGTGATGGTGCTGGAAATGTAGGCAGATGCGTTAAAGATGACGCGAATTCGGACAGATCTGACTCACTGAAGGTGGCCGAAGAGAGACATCCGAGAACCGGCAGTCCGCGCGGCGCTAACGGGGATGATGACTCTGAAGCGGAGGCACACTTGGACGGGCGTAACGTGGATGTGGACCCGGATACTAGAAGGAGGGCGTTCACCTGGTGCCGAGACTTTCTGTCCGGGTCTTGGAAGACAATATCAGAACATGACTTTCGGATCAAAATAGTAAGGTAATAAAGGGGTAATGAAAGTTCATAGGAGTATAAATAATCATATATTATCATCTTGCCAATACTTTATATATATATATATATATATATATATATATATATATATATATATATATATATATATATTGATCTATGACATCAGCAAAGCAGTGATCCGCTATTTATTCTTAGTAAACCTTATAAACTGTGTGAATGTTGTTTGTGGCTGCAGTGGAGGACTCAGTAACCTGCTGTACATGTGCAGTTTACCACACGATGTTCAGCCTTCCGGGACCGAACCTCGAAGAGTTCTGCTCCGGATCTACGGGGCCATTCTGCAGGTGGGCCATCCTAATCACATTCAGTAGACCAAAAATACAGTTGCAAAAGCAAGCTGATTGGAGTCTGTATCTTAGGCAAGATCTTTATTGGCCAATGTTGTTGATTCACTGTTATATAACTAATAGATATCTAATCATTTGTTCATATGCACAAACAGGGAGTGGATTCTCTTGTTTTGGAAAGTGTGATGTTTGCCATTTTAGCAGAGAGAGAGTTGGGCCCACGTCTCTATGGCATTTTCCCAGAAGGCCGTCTTGAGCAGTACTTGCCTGTGAGTCTTACACCAAAATCCCAGATCCTATATGCATGTTTTAAAATTAATCTTTAAACACCACAACACTTGTCTTGTATAATGCAGTCATTCTATAGGAGTGCTTTTAAAACCTTAATCATAGATCAAACATTTTACATTCTACATAATTCTGCATTGTGAGAGTGATAAGTCAAATCTGCTTCTTTTCCACAGAGTAATCGTTTGTGTACGAAGC
Source organism: Pimephales promelas (assembly GCF_016745375.1). The sequence continues at coordinate 544,060 of NW_024121599.1, forward strand.
AGTTGGGGTTCCCAGAGATCTCGGCTGAAATAGCCTGTAAGGTGGCACGATTCCATGGCATGGAGATGCCATTCAACAAAGAACCCAAATGGCTGTTTGGAAACATTGATAGGTAAAAGTCTTAAGGCCTGGTATACTTAAATTACCGCGTTCCTTTGGCCGTGAGCGCGGGAAGACACATTTAGCGCGTATGCACTGTCTAGTGGGCTTCACACGCTCAAGTGACTTTGAGCTTATATTTGTATCTTGTATCTGTTTGGCTGATTCGGGAAAGAAATTTTCTTTGTTGAAATTTTAACACTGAAAATGAACACTTCAAATTCTTAGTTTATCTGAAGAATAACAAAAAATGCCCTAGAAAATGTAATTAAGCTAATGGAAGAAATTTGTCTTAAAAGTCTCTGTTTAAGTTTTGGTTCATTAAAACCTGCCTTCCACAAAGCATTGACTTCTTTGATTGGTCAGCCAGACACAGTCTGTTGTAAATGTTACAACAATAACATATAATCACATAAGTTCAACCCCAAGTCCGATAATGACAGTCAAGAAGAAGCTGATCGACCCATATCACCTTTGCAAGCAAATTCTTTATTTTAGGTATTTTTAGGTAATTCTTTATTTTAAACCTGTGTAATGTAATATTCTGACTGTCATTTCTCTACATCACAGAAAAAACTGAACGTCAATTTAACACTCTGACCTGCATCAAACTGCATGGGTTGTTAGAAAAATGGTGAAAACACAACGAAAGGTTGTGGTTGTACTGCTGAGGAATAGTGTCAGAAATGTATTTTAACCGCTGATTCTTTAATTCCTTTGCCTTTTGAAAGTCCACGTGATGTTTTGCCCTCGCAGTGAAAAAAAAAAAAGAAGCATTTCCTTGGCATAGTGATAAACTCTTCCTGGCCTCTTCCAGACGAACATATTCAGTTGTGTTACATAGTGACGTCACCACGTAATGGATATAACAGCAGGAGTACAGACAATTACAATTGTTTAACAACTATATTACACACTAAAGGAAAGGTACAAATGAAAAAAAGCATCACATTTTACAAATTATTTTTAAATTAAAGCTCCAGTCCGTTAGCAGATTGTGGTTTATTATGTTTGCTGTATATATGTTTGCGGTTTTAAATGACTGTTTATGTTAAATGATTGTTTTTGTCCTTCTGAACAGGTACATGGAGGAAGTTAAAACAATAAAATTTGTACGTGAAGCTCACATTAAGAAATTTAAGAAGCTGATGAAGTATGATCTTCCTGCAGAACTGGAGAGTCTGAGGTGAGAAAGTTGACATGTGAATTGAAAGAGCAGAGAGGTTGAATGAAAAGCATTTTGTGATATTTAACTTCCAGTTAATAGTAAACGGCCAAGGCCATTGAATGCATTAAGCATCTAAAAGTTAGAATTTATTATTATTATCAATGTTGAAAACGGCCATTCTGCTTAATATTTTTGTGGAAAAATGTATTATAAAAAATCAGGATTTTTAGTGAATAGTTCAAAAGAACAGAATTTATTTGAAATGGAAATCTTTTGTATAATTATAAATATCTTTATTATCACTTTTGATCAATTGCTGTACAAAAGTATTAATTTCTTTCTAAGAAAAAAAAAAAATCGTACTGACCCTAAACATTTGAACGGCTTTGTCGTATGCCAGCACCCTTAGCCCAGTTCCAGGCATCACTGATTAGGCACACTTACAGGAAGTTGCATTCTCTGCATACTCAGCTTGCTTTGTCAATCACAAACACGCACACGTGATTGTGTAACTTTTATCTGAATTAAATGCTTACCTACTGCTCTGTATGTGTGTGTGTTCCTGCCCATTGCTGCACTTTTTGTTCAATGGTCTTTTAAACACTGAAAACAATCAGTTTAAAAGCAGGTTTATAAGAGCATTGTGAAAAAGTAACACTTGATCATGTTCCGCCTCTCTCTCTCTCTCTCTCTCTCTCTCTCTCTCTCTCTCTCTCTCTCTCTCTCTCTCTCAGGTCACTGCTGGCAGCTACTCCCTCTCCTGTTGTGTTCTGCCATAATGATGTACAGGAAGGTAAAAGATTGCACATTTGCATTTAATACAGGCATACTAGTGTCCTGTCTAATCTGGTAATCTGATACGGGTTTATCAGTCACTGTTACGCTGTACCATTATGTAACACATCTGCCCTTTCACCTATAAAATCATACTTTGTTTTTCAGGGAATATCCTTATGTTGGATGGGCGAGAGAATTCATCTGACAAACTAATGCTTATTGATTTTGAATACAGCAGTTATAACTACAGGTAAATCTACCATATATAGCAAACATCTGCATACTAATTTATTATTTATGATAAATGCAGCTCTAAAGAACTCTGATTTTGCAGAGGCTTTGATTTTGGGAATCATTTCTGTGAATGGATATATGACTACACATATGACCAGTGGCCCTTCTTCGAGGCAAAAGTGGAGAATTACCCTAATAGACAACAGCAGGTGAGTCACTACCTGCCCATCCACACATTACAGCCTTATTATTATTTGTCTTGATATTAAAAAACATTAGATGATCAAGAAAAAAACAAAAAGGTCAACTTAGACTGACAAGCTATCAACTGAAAAACAAAATTACAATTTCATTTTATTTAGATGTTGCATACTATCTCTCCAAAGCATCTTTACAAATAGTAAAAGTAAAATTGAGAACATTATAAAATGTTTTTTTTTTTTTTTCTTGATATTTGTCCACCTTTGTTAAATTAGAAATAATTTGTGTTGGACATATGGATATCATTTTGTGACTGCCATCTAGTGGAATGTTTTGGAACTGATGTGACATAAAAAGTGTGTCAAAGGTTATCACAATAACTTTTACATGCAGAGGTCAGCAGCCTGACTCGCACAATATTAATATTTAACAGCATAATATTTAATTGTCCAAGAATTTAATCCTGATGCAAAATCATTAGAAATTAGCTCAATTGTGTCAAGCAGGGGACAATGTCAGTCTTTTTTAAATATATTAAATATAATTAATAAATAAAAATTAAAAAGATATTCCTGTAGATATTATTTTAAGAGTCTTTGTTTTTCAGTTACATTTTATCAGACACTATCTGTCAGAAAGGGGAGGAATTGCACCTGCAGACCAAGCCATGATAGAGGAGGACATAATCATTGAGGCAAACCGGTATGAAACGCATTTACTATCAAACTTTTATTGACATAACCTGGAGAGAACATCATTGTGTACCGTTTGATGAATTTTCCCCTCCACCTAGTAACCTTTCTATCTGTTTGTTTTCCAATCTCTCAAAAAATCACTCGTGCACAAACAGGTTTGCCCTTGCGTCTCATTTCCACTGGGGTCTGTGGTCCATTATTCAAGCCAAGATCTCCAAAATCGAGTTTGGATACATGGTAAAATATTAAAACTGTATCACAACACACAGATTATAAACCTCATAAACATTTTCCTAATCCTTGTACGATGATTTATTTAGGACCGTCAATGTATTTAAATTGTAATGGATTTACTTGAAGCCCTAATTAATCGCATTAATTGCATATCAGTGGTGACCAGTACATCACCTAAGAATATAAATATTCATTCATAAATACATTCATTAAGATTGTAGTTCATGTTCCAGAAATGGTTAAGTAATCCTTGATTCTGAGAGCTCAATCGAACAGCATCATAGTTATGTGAACAATAAACATAGCAGTGTGTACAGAACAAATCTGTTCGTCACTGATCTGAAGTCATGTGAAACTTCACCTCATTTCTGTCTTTATCTCTTTCTGTTTTTCTCTAAAGGACTACGCACAGCACAGGTTTGAAACGTACTTCAAACAGAAGAAGCTCATTTCCTAAATGGCACTTGCAGATTGTGCTTCAGGATATCATTTTGCATCATTTATACTGTTGTTGTTGTTTTTTTAACCATTCATGGAAGGGCACAGTACAAAACAATTAAGACTGTTAAAGAACGGTTAAACCTGGGGAACATTCTTATTGTTATATTATATTATTATATAAAAAGTCCAAAGCTCCTGCCTTAGACTAATTTTGTAGGGCTTTATAGTTGTTTTGTCCCTTGCAAAAACTTGAAGTTACAAATGATCTGCAACTTAATGGTTTGATTAAGACCTAGATATAATCCATCCATTCATTGTTGGTACCACTTTCTTAATACAAGGCACTCTGTAAATTGATTTAGTCTGTTTATTTTGTAATCTAGCAGCATTTTTTAAATTATTTTATTTGTTTACATTTTATCTAACATATATGTGGTCAACATTATCTATTAAGAATCAATGGCCCTCATTTATCAAAAGTGCGTACACCAAATTTCCAGCGTACACCTTGCGTACACCCAAAACCACGGTGACTTTGAGATTTATCAATATGGACGTTGGCGTACGGCACGCTCAAATCCTACACCAGCTCAGGAGGTGGTGTAGGCACGTCTTGAGTTAGTGAGGAAATGCGGAGAAAAATTCCTAACACCACTTAACGCACTGAAAAGATATGATTATGACCCACTACAAAAAAAAAAAACAGTAATTATAAACTTCGGTGTTTATTTTTGTGCAACGTGGACTTCAATGTTTAATTTGTGTGACTTTACCAAAGCATTTGATTTGTAAGCATATGTATTCCGTCAGTTGCGAGCCTGTGGACTTTACCCTGCCGTTTCAAGATTATCCCGGCAGGTGCGCACGGACACGGTTCGGTAATGAAAGGCTTTCATTGACCAAAAAAATAATTCAGACTGACAAAATAATAAAAAATAGCTACATTCTTCTTCTTTTAAATAATAATAATAAAACATATAATAATAACGACATCCTTCTTCTAAATAACAATAAGCGTCATTAATAAGAAGAATATTACAAATTGTTATGCAATTATTAATGTGAATGAATGGTACTTCACATCTCATCATCATCACTATTATACATGTGACGTGATTCGAAATTGAATGCTCATTTCAAAAGACGTGCTGTAAAATAATGCATTGTGATAGGTCATTTCGCCTCCACGTCGGAGAAGTTTCTCTTCTTTGCCGTCTTCCGTGTGTCCATGGCGTAAAATGAGGGCGTGGGGGGAGCGGAGACTTGAATATTTAGGGGCGTGTTATTCTAATGACGATCGTTTTCGGCTGCGGGATTTATCAAGGGCAAGCATTGCGTACACCTGGATTTCAAAGGTACGCACAGCTTCATAAATCAGGCGGTGAGAGGAGTGTAAGCATAATCGTACGTCAAAATATACGCCCGTTTCTACGCAACAATGATAAATGAGGGCCAATATGTCCATCATTAGTATGGTGTAAACCACAGGGTCCAAATTCTGTCTCTTGAGTCCTCGTCTCATTTTTGTGTCCTAGTTTCATACTACAGTTTGTTTGTCATAAAAACAATTTAATAGCTTGTTAATTTTTCCTCCCCCAGAATTTAAAAATATTACGAAATGTCGCATCCTTTTTTTATAAACTGTGAAATATGTTGCACATGTTTTTTTTCTTTTTTTTTGTAACTCAGGAGTCCATGATAATTTCGGAATGTTGCTTAAAGCTGCTACTGTTTCTGTATCATGAATTTGAATGGCTCTAATTCATATAATAATTATAATAATAATCTGTTTCTGTTTGTTCCTTTGCACTGCAGTTATCCATTAATTTTGCTCATTAAAATTAACTGTCTGAGCTATTAGCATAAAAGCTTATGGATACAATTTCAAGTACTGGTGACCCATGAATTGTTGAGATTTTGAAGAATTGTTCATTTTGAGAATTCTCAATTTTTTGGATTTGTTATAGGTGCTCTAAGCTATGTCACGTGTTTTTTAGGCCAAAACAGTTTTTGTCACTTACAGCAAACATCTCCTCACTATCCGCTAGCTGCCAGTCCCCTGAACACATTGGGGGGGGGGGGGGGGGGTCTCTGTAAAAAGCCCAGGCACCACAAATGGCAACAAAAACAAACTGGGCCAACCCGCTCCATGAAAACAAAACAAAGAGTGTTCCAGCCAATAACCGACAAGAATGATTTGGGGTTGGGTTAGTGCACATACACTATGAAGGGGGAAGTTAGAATTATGAATTAAGTCTTTAAGTTTGATATGGCCGACACACGACCAAAGAGACAACTTTCCGATGAACAGATTGCAAAAATGCAAAGAAGATGTAAAAGGAGAAGGAACAAGCAAAGTACCGAATTTACATTGGAAAAGCCTTTGAAAGGTGGCGAGAACTCTGCCAGCAGAAGAGCTTCCAATCCGACATCATGCTGTTAAAGGACAACTTCGGCGCAAAATGAACCTTTGAATTTAGGGACCCTTATTATGCTGTCGTGTTAGTGTGGGGCTCTTTTGAGCCTTTTTAGTGGTAATAGCAAGCGATTTTTATTTGTCATTACTCTATACTAGCATTATACTAGTGTTATAGGCTAAACTGTTTTTAGAGATAAAACTATTTGCATTCGGCAATCATGAAAACAAATCTCAGATAACGGTTGACTAGGTAGCAATGTGTAATTAGACCAAAGGTTCATTTTGCGCCGGAGTTGTCCTTTAACAGTTAGCTCTGTTTTTGCTGGACAGGTGGGTAAATCCACTTTGGTTTTTCTGAATGGACTTTAGTGTTCGCCTAACATACACAAGAAGATAATAAGCTAGAACACAAGCTTGAATACAAAAAGGGACGGGATGAGGGGGAAGGAGGGTCTAGCTAGCCTCCGTTTTGTTTGTGACATCACCCAACATCGCTTAGAGCACCTTTAATGAAATATTTCTCAATACAAATTTGAGAAGTGTACCAGTTTAAAAAAAAAAAAGAATATATATACTGTATTGTAATCAGGCATCATCAGTTACTAACATGGTTCAATTGGTGTGTAATTCAGTAGACTGAACAGAGTGGCCCACCAGATTTAGTTTCCTGTTCCAACGATTCCTTAAAATAGCTCTACTGCTTTTGCTCTGGCACACAGGCGCCATATTGAGCCTTGAAAACAACCATGCATGTTCTACCAAAAAAAGCAGGCTGGATTTATTCTCCATCCACCGAATGACATGCCCTTGGCTGGGATTGTGAGTCAGATTTTCTTTGACTAGAATCGTAGACTAGAATAGTTCCAAATGCAATATTTTAATTCAAATTGCAGCTGAAGAGGTATACAAAATCTGTAAATCCTTATAAATCAAGAGTATTCTACCTAAATGGAAACATGGCTAATCTATGTCAGATTATTGTTGTAGCCTTAATGTATTTTTTCACATGGATAAAAAGACGTTTAGATCAGCTACAGAGGTTTTTGTGCTTCAAAAGTAGTTTAAACTGGGATCAGTTTGAACAAGCAGATTCTGATGTTGTTGAAGAGAAGTCTGATAATCTACAGTCAGATGTCTGGAGAACAAATCAAGACTACAGAACTTATCGGCACCAGAGCAACGGGCCAATGGTGATGGTGCAAACCAGCACACATTCTTTCCATGTGAGTATCTACACAAGCAAACTTAAACCACAGACTGTGATAATCTTGGCCCACAAATGCAAGATGTCATGGTTCTTGGCACTTCCAGGTGGATCTAGAGAAGCTTGCAGATTGCAGTGACTATTTCAAGGCTCTGTCCCACTCCTCCATGAGAGAGACATCTGAACGGCTGGTGCACCTTGAACATGTTCCCTCTCCAGTCTTCCACAACCTTCTAGAATTTTGCTTTCGACAGCGGTTTTGTGTTCCTGATGATCTCCTTGGGGAAAACCTACGGGTAAGCACATACCTATTGGCTTCTGGGTTCACAGATTGTCTACTGATGGCCCTCTCTCAGGCCCTGACGGAGTGCACCTGTTTGGGGTATCTACAGCTGGCTGAGGAACTTTGCTGTGTGGAGCTTCAAGAGACTGTCCTAACCTACCTGAGCAAGTATCTGCTGGAGCTTCCACACCTAAGCAAGGATTTGGAACCACACCATAAAGTGGAGCTTCTCAAATTAAGGTCAAAGGGAAGTCCATTCTTATGCTGCTTGAGAAAAGAGAACTTGACCTCAAGTAATGACCTGGAAACTGAGGCTGTCCGAAGACTCTTTAGGCTGGAGGAAGAAGGGGATGATGGGAAATGGAGTTCTCTCACAGATTTGCCTTTTTGTGCCGATAAGTGGTGCTTCACCACAGCGGTTCTCTATAATTACCTCTATCTTATAGGGGGTTACAGACACCGTGTAAAGAAGGGTTATGAATTCAAGATGGTTTCTTTCCGGTACAACCCCTTTACCAATCAATGGGTATCAACAGCTCCTCTGATTAAGGTATAAACTTTAGAACATTTGCTTACAATAAGATAAAAGTCAATATCTTTGCCAATGATATATATGGGCTTGGAACAATATGAGGGTGAGTCAGTAATGACATAATTTTCGTTTTTGGATGAACTAATCATTTTAAGTAACTGACCTGCTGAATTTCAAGCTGGTTAAAGGACAACTCCAGCGCAAAATGAACCTTTGGTCTAATTACACATTGTTACCTAATCAACCGTTATCTGAGATTTGTTTTCATGATTGCTGAATGTCAATAGTTTTATCTCTAAAAACAGTTTAGCCTATTACGCTAGTATAATGCTAGTATATAGGGCATAGAGTAATGACAAAAAAAATCACTTGTTATCACCACTAACAAGGCTCAAAATAGATCCACACTAACACGATAGCATAATAAGGGTCCCTACATACAAACCGAAGCATTGAGAGCTTTGTCAGTGTCCAAACAGTTTAATAAGAAGATATTTTATACACACAGTCAACTTCGCGAATACAGGAAGAAGCCATCTTTGAAAAATAGTCTGTACCTGTCGATCTACAAACACCGATCCAAGTGCGCTGAACTGTGCAGAATCTCATATGGTCCGTTGTTTCCGGAAGAAACACAAACACGAACCATTTTCTTCTCTTCAATATGTACACGTAGCCTACTGTTCGCGCTCACCTTATCACCTTATTCACATCTCATTGGTGCACTTGGATCGGCGTTCGTAGATCGACTGATAGAGACTTTTTTTCAAAGATGGCTTCTTCCTGTATTCGCGAAGTTGACTGTGTGTATAAAATATCTTCTTATTAAACTGTTTGGACACTGACAAAGCTCTCAATGCTTCGGTTTGAATGTAGGGACCCTTATTATGCTACCGTGTTAGTGTGGGGCTATTTTGAGCCTTGTTAGTGGTAATAACACCCTATGCCCTAGCGTTATTGGCTAAACTGTTTTTAGAGATAAAACTATTTACATTCAGCAATCATGAAAACAAATCTCAGCTAACGGTTGACTAGGTAACAATGTGTAATTAGACCAAAGGTTCATTTTGTGCCGGAGTTGTCCTTTAAGTCCAACATACCACCTTTGACCAGCAAGAAACCGGTTTACCATGTTTCAACTTTATATCCTAAAGATAGTATAACGAAGCAAGGGCAGATTTCTGTCTGGAACTGTTTATCCCTAAAGATCTCATTCCAAAAACCCAAGCTTCACTTCTAAGTATCAGAAATACGTAAATAAAGGTGAAATTCGTAAATTCAAATGTGACTATCCATTATCCCTCCCAGCACAGGCGTCACTTCAGTGCAGCAGTGTGTGAAGGGAGAATCTTTGCTGTGGGCGGCTGGTATCTGGATTCCCTTGTGACTCCCAACTCCAGCACAAGTGTCTACACTGCTGTAGAGAGGTATGATCCATGGACGGACACCTGGGCATTCGTTTCCTCTCTCCCTCTGACGGACTTCCAGTTCAGCCTGTCCCTTTCCCATGATTCCCCACTCACAACGAGCCTGGGACACTGCCTCTATGTACTGGGAAACATCCAAAGAACCGGAGAGAAACTGGTGCTGCGCTACAATTCAAGACAAGGTACCACAGTAGCCTAGAGATAAAAGATATTTGGGTTGGACAACATTCAGCAACACATGCTCATCCCAAGACGTCATCTGACTGACGCTTTTGACCATAAGTCAACATCCGACGTTTTAGGGTACCCTTTAATGTCAGTTAGATGATGGTCCTAGGGCATCATATAACTGACGCTTTACCTTTAGCGTCAGTTAGATGACGCGGGTAGGTTTAGGTCTGGGGTAGGGTTAGGAGGGTGCGAACTACGGGGGAGCTAGGGGGAGCTCGGCTCCCCTTAATATGGCATGGGCTCCCTGAAAACGTGATTCGTGAAATTTTGGGGGGTCTCAAAAAATATTGACAATGTTTTATTTTGACGTGCAAGTTTTGTGTAATGTGATCATCGTGGAGTATTATGTGTAAAACATCAAAAATATTTTTAATTCATGCATGACGCCGATTTAAACCTAATTCACTTCAATAAAGATAACTATACATGCTATTCTTGTCATGAGCATCAATGTATGGTGGCGCTGCAGTGCAAATTCCAATCATGTTTAATACAGTACATGTTAACTCGCAACGCAAAGATTCGTAGAAAAAATATAAACGTTGCTGGAGCCCATTGATCTGCGCAAAGTCCTTGAAATCCATTCTGTGTTAAGGTAAGGCATGTTATTCCCAATTATGTGTTGTGGCTGAGGTTGTTATAGGTCTGATTGACTCTCGATGTCTTAGGCCTAATTGAACGGAGGAAAGGTGGTATTCTTCTGTAGCCAACGAGTAATTTAACCCTTGTTCAAGTGAACTCAAAGACAGCCTATATTATAGACTATTTGTGGATGGCTGGCTGTTTGCTTTTTGACTTATCAATGAATCCTATATATAGTGCTTGATAGTGCTTGTAGCTGTTATGTATCTTTGGAAGTCCTTGAAATGAATGGGTTTCATAGCGCTGCGTATTCTGCGTTCTGTCACGCGCAAGCGCATGAACACTCCCAACCAAAACATATGACGTATGATCAAAAGCGTCAGTTAGATGACGTCTTGGGATGAGAACGGGCTGCATTCAGGGTTCATCTATGAGCTGTTGCCCCTGAGATGCATTTAGAAATTAGACTTTTTTTCTCTTCCTCTCAGATTGCTGGTGTGAACTGCTCCCCACTCTAACCCGCACCAATGCCGAGCTCCCCATCTTGCACTTCCTGGGTGCTAACGAAAGTCAGTTGGTTATAATTGGTGGAAACAATTCTAAAACCATGGTGACTTCTTTCTGCGTTGACTCTCAGAAGTGGGGCCGTGTCAGGCCAATCGAGAAGACCACTTTAATTGGCCAGGGCACCATTCGGCATAACGACGTCTACATGTCAGGGACAAAGGACAATTCTGTAGTTAAACTTAACCTGGATTCCCTGTCTCTCTTTCCTCTTCCTTCACTTCCTTTCTCTACTTGTTATGAGAGCATTTTCCACCTCTACATCTGACCTTAAAATTGCAATAAAATACAACAATATTTCAAAAATGTCGAGAATGCCATAAGAACCTGTTAATGTGGCGTAATCTTTCATAAAACACAATTATGTCTGCTTGCTATGACATGACCATTACTTTTGTGCATATTTTGGATAAAGCTTTTTTGGTTGTTTTTGCATGTAAAACGTCCTTTGCTGTGGGCATAAATGATTCCCCAAATCTTGCAGCTTGTTGAGGAGAGAGGCATGCTATTACTTTTCTAGGTAATCAAAATTGGGATTTCAGACCACTTACGTTTTCTTTTTAAAAAGTACTTTACAAATGTACAATCTGATTGTCTATCAAGTTCCTTATTCTATATTAAAGATGCGTGCATTTTAGATGCCTGGTCTATTACATAACACATTCACAAGCCTCAGTTCATGGATATTTTACAAAGACACATCCCTACATGTACATAAGGTCTCTCTGTCCCTGACTGTCGTCAGAGTGTTCTGGCATGCTGCGTGGGATATTTCCAGCTGCACAAGATTTGGGCCTGAGATTGATCATAAAGTGTGCACTTAGTATACATCCACCAGTTTAACTCTGCCTGAGAGGATCCAGTTACACATACACAGAACGAGAGAGAGCATTTACAAGGGCTACTATGTAACAGGTGGTTTATAGCATACAAGAAGAAAACAAACACTTTCACAGAAAACAGGCAACTCGCAAAATAAAAGAAAACAGAGTGGGAGGGTTTGAGTAGAAGAGGAGATAACTAGTCCCTGAGCAACAGACTTGCAGAGTGCACGAGTCGTCGACTGAAGGGCACAAGAGTCCAGAACATTTGACTTCCATCGAGGACATTCCAGCTGAGAGAAAATTGGATCTTTTTATCCACTGAATTTCATCTGACTTACACTGTTTTGCAGTCACATTGCATTGCAGGTAATGTAAATCCAGTATATTTCTTATTAAAACTTTACTCTCAATCATTCTGTTTGATAATGCCTCAAACTGAGTTTTGTGTAGTCTGTCTTCTCTAATTGTCTCTAAAATTTTACAGCTTTGCAAGATTTTTATCACTTCCAAGTATGAAATAATTTTTTTTATGTTGATAACATAAATATTTTATATGTAGTAAATATTTAGTCACTGTTAAAAGTTAAGGTACAACTTTTTAAACATGCTTTTTATTGTTATAACATATTTGTGTTAAACATGTACATATTGTTTATATTATCCTATTATATGTTGGACAAAATTTACAGTTCATAGAAATAACAAAGTATTGGTTGAAAAGTCAAATTTAATATCAAAACATATATTTTAATAATATTTTATGCTGCATATTCTATAAAAAAAAAAAAAAAAAACTCCTCATCTACGCTGTCATGCATCAGATGTCACGTGTGTTTTAGCCAGTGTCACTGAAGCCCTCTCAGATGTCATGTTATTTCTGACCATTCAACTTTGCCCCACTTCTTCTGGCTGAAGTCATATGACATGGAAAAAGAAACATAAGCTTGACAGTGTCCCAGCATAACTGAACTCTGTGACTTGTACATGTCCTTTATAAGTTTCTATAGGTTCTAGTAAACCCATTTTCATGGGTCATTTATCAGAAACTTACAGGAAACGTATTAAAGGCAAATCTTCCCTGTAGCAACCTGAGGTGAAATGGCAGTGGTGATGGATTTTAATAATTATCCAGTTTATAAATTCCCCTGCCAGGTTTCAACCTCAAGCCCTCAAGGACATACATTTATAATTTAATGAGTTTAAGAAGTTATAAAGTTATATTGTTTATTATTAAGTTATAATACATTACATCCTGAGATCAAGTGTCACAGTATTACATCAGTTACCCTTAGCTTAACCTTTCCCTTAGTAGCCCAGATCTTTCCACTAGACTACACCATCTGGGCTAAAATAGTACATAAACATTGCAGTGTTTGCAAAATATATTTGAATAGGGCCTGTCTTGTTCCTCAGGCTGTGCTTTAAGCCTGTATAATGGCCGAGGCTCACCAGGCGGTGGCATTTCAGTTCACCGTCACACCAGATGGCATCGACCTACAGTTGAGCCGTGAGGTGCTCAAACACATTTACATATCTGGAGTGACATCATGGAAGAAGCGTGCTATCCGCTTCAAGGTGAATCAATCAATCAATCAATCAATCAATCAATCAATCAATCTGTCTGTCTGTCTGTCTGTCTGTCTATCTATCTATCTATCTATCTATCTATCTAAAAGTTATATTATTTATTTTGTCTCGAGTAGAATGGTGTTCTCACAGGTGTGTACCCCGCCAGTCCTTCCAGCTGGCTAATCGTAGTCATTGCGATTATGAGCACAATGTATGCCAGGATCGACCCCTCCATGGGTATGATTGACAGGATAAAGACATCTCTTCCAGTGAGGTAACTTACTAACACATTTGTGGAAACTTCTGGTATGACCATCATGCATGAAAAAAGCAGCTTAAAAAACAACCAAAAAAAAAAATACTTGCTCTGTGTAGATGGTATTCAAATTATCTTTTTGGTTTTGAATATAACATTTTCTGATAAGATGTGATAGCATTTTAATATTAGCAGTGTTTTACCAATGCACAGTTTAATCAAATCAAATCTTGCTCCACAGAATATATTAATTAAATATATAATAAATATATAATTTTCTTTCTTAACATCTACATTAATATTCACAATTTTGATCATATTATTTGTTAAATTACAAGTTTTTAATATGTTCCCTTGTAGTGAATTTATGACCGTTCAGACTCAGATGGTGTTGAGTGCCATCTTGTTTGCCACAGGCCTGTGGTTATCCTTCATCTTCCTTCTGCGGTACATCCTGAAAGCTCTCCTGTCCTATCATGGCTGGATCTTTGAGTCACATGGCAAAATGAGCTTCTCTACTAAAGTTTGGCTGGTACATATCTCATTAAATAAAATGTAAGTATAGTGCAGTTTAAAAAGTGGTTTGATGTATGAATTTTCTGTCTGCTTTTTAGAGTCTCGTAAAGCTGTTGTCTGGTCGACGGCCGTTGCTCTTCAGCTTTCAGGGATCTCTGCCCCATCTGCCAGTACCGAGCATTGATGACACAATCAGCAGGGTAAAATTTCATTAGATGTCTAATAAATATAATGTTATCAAGAGTTAATGTTTTTTTTTATTATTATATGTTTTATTATGAACTTTTAGCATGAAAACCAAAGTTTCAATTATTACAATTGTGTGCATCAGCTTCTTGTGACAAAGGTCAGGACTGTCATAAATTAATCTATTACTGTTCCTACGTAATTTGTAACAAAAACAGTGGCAAAATATATATTTAGGAGTCTTAGACCTTTCCAATGATATTGTTACGAGCATGGAGGAATGAAACGGAAAGAATCCAAATGCAGGCACTTTTATTTAAATAAACAAACAGGTAATCTCAGGCAAACTAACAGAACACGAACTCAGGAAACAGAAACGGGAGCAAGAAACCACTACACTAAACAACAACAGACAAACAAAGACTGTAGAACAGAGGTATAAATACACAGACAAACAAGCTAAACAAGGTAACAAGGGGGAGTGGCTAATCAGAAACACCTGGGGAGACTAATCAACAAAATGGGGAACAACTGACATGGAAAGACATGGGAACACATGACACACGTGACAGATATAGTTTTTCATGATTAGATAAGAATTTAAATGTAATATAGTGAAATCAACTTAGGCGTCCCGCTGGTGGGACAGTGACAGTCAAGGGGTTTTAACTTATGCTTATTTTAAATTAAAAGTATATATATATATATATATATATATATATATATATATATATATATATATAGCTTTGTGCATAAATTAAACCAGTAAAACAATATTACATGATTTATTTGAGCTTCACTTGTCAATGTTCTGTGTATAATTAAACATTGCACTCTGTTTTGGCTGTTTTCATTCGTATGATTTTTTCTCTTCATGGTTTTAGTATCTAGAATCAGTTCAACCTCTTCTGGATGATGATCAATATAAACAGATGGAGATTGTTGCTAATGACTTCAAAAAGGACCCTGCCCCCAAATTCCAAAAACACCTAAAACTCAAATCCTGGTGGGCCACAAATTATGTAAGTAAACAAAGATAGTGATGTTCTACATGAGTGGAATATATTAATTTAAAGCTGCAGCCGAGCATGTCACATCAGTACACAAAAATGAAGGAGTCCGTCTAATAGGCTATATTGCGTGTGAGGATGTTGGAGGTGGAGATTTATAGCTTTCTCACAGCACTAAGCACTTGATATAATTAGCTGATATTGTATCAATATATAGTCGATATTGACATCTGCACACTCTCCTCAAACATTGTGTTCATCTGTGCTGTACCAAGTCGAACTACAACTCACGTAAAGTTGATAATTCCGCGAATAACTGCAATTGCAGATTTCAAACAGAGATGGCGACAAAGAGGAAAAACTGCGGACTGCAGCTTTAATAAATCAGGTGAAAACCCTCTTATAAATGCTGTCTAACAACAGACATGGCATTGTGTGTATTAACAGGTCAGTGACTGGTGGGAGGAGTATATCTACCTGAGAGGACGCGACCCCATCATGGTTAATAGCAACTTTTACACAATGGTGTGTATGAAATGAAATTGCCCTGGAATTGACATAGGTTTACTTCCTAATGAAACAGGAAGTTGGGGTGGTACATATCAAAAGGCTCATTTCTTTATTTCGAGGCATGAAGCATGATTTGCTACATGCTATTACCAGTCAGACACAGGTGCGTTTAATTGAACAAAAACATTTATTTGGACTAAAATTGGTAGTATTTTTATTTTTTCATTTCAAATCATTATAAGTTTGTTTTTATCAATTTTATAAAAGTTAATTTAGTCAATTTTTAGGACATAATTTTAAGGACACGGACACCAGTACGCCAGCTTACAAGACATAAAAGACCCATAAAAGGTGAATCAGATTTTTTTTTAAGGTGACAAAATAAATAGCAACTCAAAATAAGTACCTGTACTTATACATTTTGGTTATACTTTATTTTGATGGTCCAGTTTAGACATTATACCAACTATAAGTAGCTTTGCAAATGTCAACTAACTGTCATTAGAGTATTAGTAAGTTAGGTTTAGGTGTTAGGGTTCATGTTAGAAGAATAAGTTAACGTACTTGCAAAGTTACTTAGTAGAATGTCTGTTGGGGACCATCAAAATAAAGTGTTTGCAGATATTAAAGCAACGCAGTCTACTAATGAGAGTTAGTTGACATGTAGTTGCAAAGTTACTTGTAGTTAGTCGAATGTAAAAAGTGTACAATCGAAATAAAGTGTTACCTAAATTTCAAGTATAAATGAATCATTTGACTGTTGAAATACAATGGTACCACCTACTGACTAACTATGAAAAAAATGGAACTTTATAAACATTAAAGTTGTTTGTTTGTGGTTGTGTTTTGTTGTAGCCTTATTTAATAAAACTGTCTATATCCATTACTCTCACTCTCCGTCCATCAGGATTTCCTCTATGTGATCCCAACACACAGACAGGCTGCACGGGCTGGAAATGTAGTTCATGCCATGCTGCAGTATCGTCGGAAACTGGAGCGAGGAGAACTTACCCCGGTACACACACATCCGACACATACAAATAGTTGTTCCATCCATTGAAATACATGCAAAAATAAATATGCCCACTGTTCTCTCTTCTCAGCTGAGAGCTCTTGGGATTGTCCCTATGTGCTCTTTTCAGTTTGAAAGGATGTTCAACACCACTCGTATCCCTGGCATTGAGACTGGTAAGGAATTTTTTTCATTTATGTTTTAAATACTGTTTGACTATAGATGATGGGCCTAAAGATGATGGTCTCATGATGGTTTCTCACCTACCTTTGTTCATGCTCAGATTTTGTGCAGCATCTGAAGGACAGGAAGCACTTGGTGGTGTACCATCGAGGCCGTTTCTTTAAGGTGTGGTTGTACTATGGTGGTCGCCACCTTTGGCCGTCAGAGCTCGAGTTGCAGTTTCAACGTATCCTGGATGACAAATCTGAACCACAGCCTGGAGAGATCAAGCTCCCTTCACTGACTGCTGGAAACAGGTGAAGAAGATCTCGTAATATAGGCTG
Source organism: Pimephales promelas (assembly GCF_016745375.1). The sequence continues at coordinate 561,540 of NW_024121599.1, forward strand.
TGTGCTAAACCAGGGGTTTTCAGTCAGACATTTCAAAGAAAATTATTTAATAATAAAAAAAATAATAATAGTACTATATAGTAACATTGTAAGAACATGAATATTGTTGTAAATCAAATTAAATTAAATAAACAAAGGGGAAAAAAGATAGAAATCTTTTTTTAAATTTTATATAAATCTTCCCCTTTAACACACACATGCAGGGTTCCTTGGGCCAGGGCACGTTTAAAGTACTTCAGAGAGGGTGTCAACCGGGCGTCTCTGGAGGCCATTGAGACGGCTGCGTTTTTCCTGACCCTGGACGATGAGGCGCATGGATATGATCCAGAGAATTTAAAATCCCTGGACCTCTACGCTAAATCTCTACTGCATGGAAAGTGCTATGACAGGTAGAAACCAGTGTTATTTCAGTATTATTTCATATATTTTTAGTTTAAGTTTTAGTAATTTTGTAATGTGCTTTTGGCATTTTTAATATTTTATATTTCACATATTTGGCCAATTTTATTTTTATTTCAGCTTTAGTTTTAGTAATTTTAGTTTCAACTTATTTCAGTTAGTTGCCAACTGCATTTCTGTTTTTTTTTTTTTTCCAACTAGGCTAATGTTTATATTTTATTTTATTTTATTTCAATTGACGAAAACAATTTAATTGTTTTAGTTAACAATAACACTTAGTTCTGTCATGACAACTCTCTAAGAGGTTGGCATGGTAATGGATATGGCAATGTTAAAGCTGCAGTCGGCATGTCTGGCAGATTGAGTGGACTTAGGCAAAATTTTTAATGTTTACAACACTCATGCCCTTCCCCACTATCAATGAATACCCTCCCATAGAGTTTGTGCTCGTCAGTGCGCGCACCAGCTTTTCTGTGAATGTGCCCGTCTCATCAGCATCCATCAACATTCTTCCAAAAATCCGAACTTTATTCCTTCATCTGGACATGTTTATACACTTAACGTTACGTTCACACGGATTTCAGTGCAAACTAAACTAACGAACCTGCCAAACAAGTACTAACGTAAGCTATCCATACCAACACATTTGGGCAAACATAGGCTACTTAGATTACTAACGTAACACTAAGGCTATGTTTACACTGAAACGATTCTGAAGAGAAAACGCAAAAGTGGCGTTGCGTTATCACTTTTTATTCTGCGTTTAGACAAGCGTTTTGGGTGTGAAATTTGCGTGCAGATGGTGACGCAAAAGTCTGTGAAATTCACTGTAGTATGCACTCCAGGCGGTAGAGTGCATACTACAACAACACCAAGCCCGCGCGCCGGTGTTGTGCCGAATTTCGACTCCCTGCCAGAATCCGACTCCCCCTCGCGTGCACGCGCAATGACGTCACTACACTAGTCGCCGAATTTCAACTCCCTGACAGAATCTGACTCCCTCGCTTGCACGTGCTGTAAGCTTGGTGCGACTGTTTTATTTTTCGTCTGTTAGCGTTACTTTAGTTAAAGTTTGGTGTCTTTTTTTTTCTTTTCTTTTTTTACAGGTGTTTAATAATAAATATAATGATCAGTGTTTTCCAGAAAGTGTTGCAAAAACTAATCACTAATCACTTTAAATTCAGCAGGTACTGTGTTTAAAACTTACAGTGATGTTATGTGTGTCACTGCATAAATACATATAATTTATCATTTCACTTCCTATTTGTATGCATTTGTTATTTATTAATTTGCACGCTCACACACGTACACACAGAGAAACACTAAATGCAGACAGGAATTACAGGTGTGGAAACTATAGATGAAAAGTAAAGGATTTTGTTTTTTTCCTTTTTTATTAAATGCCTATCAAATGGCAAATAATAAACATGACAATTAATCTAACACATAGCTATACAAATGTAGTCAACAACAAATAGTAAAAAAAACGTATACAATCTAAAATAATAATAGCCTACAAGTAAAAGAAAGACAAAATGATATAATGATATAAACAGAAAAAGGAACAGGTATGAGATCCTCATATAAACAGCATTAAAGCTTCACATGGAGACTCATTTTGTTTGGCTATTTTATTGAATCCAATTAGGCCTATAGTAACTCAATACAATTTGTCAGTTTCCTTCAGCTCATTTTTGTTCATATAGTATTTACCCATAATCAAACAAACATTAACAATAAGGCCACATTTGGTGTTAATCTTTATATATCAAAATATAAAAAAAAATACATAGTATTCAGAAAAGTAAACTTTCATGCCTAAGCATTTACAAAGCAAACATATGAGCAGTAAAGTAATTGACTGCCGCGTATAGTGACTTCATGGCATGCACACAAGGGGAGTCAGATTCTGGCAGATTTTTTTCTTTTTTTTTTATCACCAAAATGCAGTTAATCATGTTGGAAACAGAAAGTAAGCACCATCAAAATACATTTAAGTTATAGGTAAATGTTGTGGACAAGTGACAAGACAAATCTGAAGTGGAGAAGTGTTATGTCCACTTCAGATGATTAGCCACCCAGTTATACTGGCAAATGTCAGAATTAAAAGTGCCTATCGCAATACAATATCAAATGTAAAACAGTAAAATTTAAAAATGTTAAACAGAGAAATTATTTTACCATCAATTAAGTGTAACCAGCATGAGTTTCATGTGTCTTTGACTTTGTAAACCTGAAAAATTAGGAAAGTATGATTTATATACTTTGCTTACACCTGTGCTTTGGACACAGAAATAATTCTGGGGTTTGATTTAAAAAAATGTACAGGCAGAGTATATCTATGAATAATCTATGTGCAGAATTAAGTAGAACTTACTGCACATGGTATTATTGGACTGTCTATAGTAAAGTAAACTGTACACAATGGGAATAAATGTTAAATATTAACATTTCATATAAGTATAGTGCACTTAAACATACTTAAACAAACATATCCTGTATGCCAGTGATTGGTTTTTGCAACACTTTCTAAAAACACTGAAAATTATATTTATTAATAAACACCTGGAAAAATAAAAAGACACCCAACTTTAACTAAGTAACACAAACAGACGAAAAATAAAACAGTCGCACCAAGCTTATAGCACGTGCAAGCGAGGGGAGTCGGATTCTGTCAGGGAGTCGAAATTCGGCGACTAGTGTAGTGACGTCATTGCGCGTGCACGCGAGGGGGAGTCGGATTCTGGCAGGGAGTCGAAATTCGGCACAACACCTGTGTACAACCTTCACTGTCAAGCAGAGCTTTGCGTTTTTACCCTTTACACGAGAACGCGGCGGTGGAGCGTTTTAAATATTTCCACTCTGGAGGGTGGTTTCACTTTTTTGCGTTTTTAAGCCCCAAAAAACGCCGTCGCCGTGTAAACGAAAGGCAAATTCGATAAAATATTTTCACATTTTCACCCGCGAGTGTTCTCGTGTAAACAGGGCCTTATAACAAAGTAATTGGTTGATAAAGCACAATTACCTGTCGAGAAGAAATGTTGCAAGCTCTGCATCCAGCTTGAACCCAATTAAATCACATAAATCTCCACCTTTCAAAATGCTGATCCGATTGTAACTTGCGCGAGGGGTGGCGTCTGCACGACCTGTGACTGACAGTTAGATCTCACACCCCCCCTGCGCTGATTGGACCCGATGAACCGGAGCGGTGGATTTTTGCAAAACAAATAACATGCTATCCAGGTAGAGTTAGAAGCTCTGTTTTTTATATACTACGTATATTACATTTTCTTTGTTCTGCTGGATTATAGTATCGATTTCAATACTATTGAAACAGAAATCCTTTTCCTATGTTAAGGAGCAAGCTCATTGGCTGCTGATGCAATAGCAACCAATCAGCTGTGCTAATTAGATGACAAACAGAACTTTGAATTTAGATCAACACTTTTTTTTTTTGTCTCATTACCAGGTAGTTCATAGTGGTGACATCTGCACACATTCAAACCACATGAACTCATACAAATTTACATTAACTGATCTATCTTCTCGCATCTGTCAGGTGGTTTGATAAATCCTTCACTTTGATCGTCTACAAGAACGGTAAAATGGGCGTCAACACTGAGCATTCATGGGCGGACTCCCCTATCATTGGACATATGTGGGAGGTAAACAAAGAATAATAATAATAATTATAAATATATTTATTTTTAAACACTATTCAGCTGTAATAAATAACTTCCATTACAACTTTCTGTTTAGTATGTTTCGGCCACAGATTGTTTCCACCTGGGATATACTGCAGAGGGACATTGCAAAGGAGACATCAACAAAAGCCTGGCGCCCCCTACCAGACTACAATGGGACATCCCAAAAGCGGTATGAATTACCCTTCCATCTTAGGTCTTGACATGGTTTTTCATTTTAAAGATGAATAAATTGAACAAATTGAAATTGTATGCATGATGATTTATTATAAATCCTGATAACTGATTAACGTTCCTTGTGTCTCTCAGTGCCAGGAGATTATTGAAGGTTCTTACATGATTGCTAAGGGAATTGCTGACGATGTGGATTTCCACGACTGCTTATTTAATGAGTTTGGAAAGGGCCTGATAAAGAAATGCAGAACAAGTCCAGATGCTTTTATCCAGCTAGCACTGCAGCTAGCTCAATACAGGGTACAAGCCACACATATTTCCCTCTGCAAAAATGTGTCTGTATATTGTGAACATAACGCTTAATTAAGTTTATTGCTGTTTTTGTTGGTGTAGGACAAGGGGAAATTCTGTCTGACTTATGAATCATCCATGACACGCATGTTCCGCGAGGGCCGGACGGAAACCGTTCGCTCTTGCACCTGTGAGTCCACAGCGTTTGTAAAAGCAATGGAAGACGAGAGCAAAACGGTGAGAGCAATATATATACAGACCCAACCCAGGGGTCATATTTAGGAAGTAAGTGCCATCAGAGTATGTCTAATTGAAGAGAATTGGCACTGGCTGGTTACTTCCGGTTTCTGGACTGGCTGCAGTAACACATCTCTGTCCATGCGGGGGCGCTCGCGGTCGAGTGCAGAATGAATGGGAGTCTATGGGGTTTCACCCCCAGAAATCCACTTTTCTCAGGATGTAATTTTTTGTCAAGTAATTTGAAAGTTGCATTCAAAAGGGAAGGTTAAGATAATATTCTCTTTTTAAGTTCACTTATCTGTTCTAAAAATCCATTCAAAAATGTGATGACGCCACACAAAAGCAGAATGCTAGCATGTTCCGGCCAACGGCCTAACCTATAAGAAATCGAAAGGACATAAATACTTGTTCATTCGACTTTTGGCCTATAATCTATATTGAACTTGCAGAATCAAAAATAAAATCTCTGTTGATTCAACGGCAAACAGGAGAAAGAGACACATTTAGCCGTTTAGCTCCATAGACTCCCATTCATTCTGCACTCGCTCGCGATCACCTCCAGTGGAATTCTAATGGAACTGCAACCAAGATGATACACAATGAGGCTAATAGGAAGTGCCAAGGCTCTCCGTTAGACGGGCTCTGGTGCCATTTTAAAAGTTACAATTAAAGGGCTGGTTCACCCAAAAATGAAAATTCTGTCAGAAGTTGTTTCGAACCTGTATGAATTTCTTTTTTTCTGTTGAACACAAAAGATTATATTTTGAAGAATGTCTGTAAACAAACAGGCCTGTCTGGTTACCCATATTCCTCAAAATATATTCTTTTGTATTAAGCAGAAGAAAGAAATTCATACAGGTTTGAAACAACATGAGGGTGAGTAAATTATGACAGAAGTTTCATTTTTTGGTGAACTATCCCTTTAACATTTCGATAACTGAAAACATTTGTTTTTGTTTAATGCCAGCCGATCTCATGAAAGTGCATATCTATCTATCTCTTGTGTTATTTAATATTTAAATCCTACGCAGTTTTTGCATGCATATGATACGCACTTTATAGTGTGTAATATGCACACACTCCCCTAATCCTACCCAGTGTGTAGCTCATATGTACACAAAAAACAATTTTGGCGTATAAATGGCACGATTAATTAAATTTGTGGTATAGATACGCACTTACATGAGATCGTGTTGGTAATGCTGCATCCACACTTCGTCAGTATTGTTCAAGTCCACTGTTGAAACATCCGGTGGAACATAAAAAATGACTTTTACATCAGCACTTATAAGTTTTGATTTGGAAAAAAAAAAATCTGCATTTGTTTTATTCTTCCTGTAAATGATATTGTTATTAACATGCATGACCTTTTCTTGTTCTCCAGAATGAGCAGAGGTTAGATCTCTTCAAAAAAGCTGCTGAGAAACATCAGAACATGTACCGTCTGGCAATGACAGGAGCCGGGATCGACCGGCATCTCTTCTGCCTCTATATTGTGTCCAAAGTAATGGGCATAGACTCACCCTTCCTCAAACAGGTGAGTGCAAGTCTGTTTCATGACCATAAAGAATGACCTACCTGTTTAATTTAGCTAAAGTCTCAAGGAAACCTTCTTTTGTAAGGTTTTATCTGAGCCCTGGCGTCTCTCCACCAGTCAGACCCCTCAACAGCAGCTCAATCTCATCGACATTCAGAAGTTTCCCAAATATGTGGGAGCAGGAGGCGGCTTTGGGCCTGTGAGTGTCTCCTCCTATACTGCACATGTCTTTGCAACGAGTTTAGTGAATGAATATACCCATATATTTGACCAGTTGTTATTTGAATTTCTTTATACAGGTTGCTGATGACGGTTATGGTGTTTCTTACATCATTGTCGGTGAGGATCTCATTACATTCCACATTTCTAGCAAGTTCTCCAGCCCTGAGACGGTAAGAGAATTTAAAACGCTGCATTTTTTTCATAACTGAACAACCACTTTAAGAAGAGATGATACATAAAGGCCACACACTATTCAGATAAAGACCCTTGTTATTGACTCGTTCACGCCAAGAATCATAACTATATCAATAAATATTAGCTTCCACACACCAACGGATGTAACCGCAAGCAAGTTTCTGTTACGTGCTGTCAGTGTGTGCGTCAAAATAGGAAAGATTTTGATTGACTGTTGATGTTAGTATTGTATATCAGAAAGAAAAGAAATATCACTAATAGTGATTCCAACTTTGTTGTTATCGTTATATTTTGGTTATGAACTCTGCTATTCTCTTTTTGAAACTACAGTTCTTTATAATTCCTGTTATATTTTGAGCATTTGATTCATCATTTGGAGTTATTTAAATATTTGCTTTGTTATTTGAAGATTGAAATATGTTTTAAATTATGACAGGGAGGATTATATTGGATTGATAATGAAAATAAAATATATTTCAAAAATCTATTTAATTTAATTGATGTTATAGTTTATTCTTCATCAAATGAGAAAATTTAAATGCATTGAGCATTTGATTTGATCTGCGATTTTGAGAATTTGATTTGAATTTAGGAATTTGAATTTAATTTTAAGTTAGGATAAAAATATAATAACCAAACAGATTCAGTTTATCTGTAAATTCAGACAAAAAAATTTAAATTTACTAATTTATTCAACCTTATGTCTTTCTAAACCCAAGCAATTTTATGAATGGTACATATGATGATTTGCTTTCATTATATCACACTTCTGACTTCCGCTCTTTATCTTCTCCTCCGTCCTCAGGACTCATTTCGCTTTGGCCAGAATATCAGACAGGCCATGCTGGACATAAGAGCTCTATTCAACCAGAAAGAGAAGAAGATCTGACTCCTAAAATCAGGAATTTCAAATTCCTGACCCAAGTTGAAAGCACCAGTTTTACAATAATCTGAACAAACATCACTACAAACAAATATTAGGTTACGTTTTTATGAAATCCACTTGGGTAACACTTTATTTGAAGGGGTGTACTTAAGACTGACATGACATTGTCATAAACATGTACATAACACCTGTCATGAACATGAAGGAGTCGTTATGAATGTTTATGACTGTTGTCAGTAAGTGTCATTCAGTAAATTATGACACTTTTAATGCAAAGTTGACATTGTTTAAAATGTCTTTGTTATGACAACTTGACATTAACAGACAGAAATGTCTTTGATATGACAACTTGACATTAACCAAGAAATCATAACTAGTCCAACGTCTTTCACTTTACTTGAGGTAAAGGGAAATATTAATGACACTGTTTTTAAAGCATTTGACAGTGTAATAATAACCCTTAATGACATCTTTATAACTAGTACAATGTGTTCCACTTTACTTGAGGACAAGTAAAATATTCATGTCACAGTTATAATTGTGTCATGACAACCAAAGTTAATACCAACCATAACATATGACAGGGTAATCTAATGTTAACACAAAGCTAAATAACGTATAAGTTTGATAGTTAAACCTGTTATGACAGGTTGACAGGTTATGATTTCTTGGTTAATGTCAAGTTGTCATAATCAAGACATTTTAAACAATGTCAACTTTGCATTAAAAGTGTCATAATTTACCAGATGACACTTAATGACAACAGTCATAAACATCCATAAAGACTCCTTCATGTTCATGACAGGTGTTATGTCATATTTATGACAGTGTCATGTCAGTCTTACGCACACCCCTTCAAATAAAGTGTTACCTAAACTTGTAAATATATTGTAGTAATTTATAGTAAGAACATGTTTAGTGAAATAGCGCACTTAAAGCAAAAGGGATTTATGATGGGTGAAAAGAAAATTGTACAAATTTGTATTGTATTTAATTGTAAATATTTTATCATGTAATCTTTGTGAAATGTCTGTAAATATTTAATTGGTGCATATTTACTTTTAAAGTTCTGAATTTACCCTGCACTTGATTAAAAAAAGCTGTTAAAAAAAAATCCAAGTTTTACCATCCAACACACAATCAGATGCACGTCTTTTCAAGAATTTAAAAAAGGATCCGAGTTTTATTGGAGGGCTTTCAAGGCATATACATGATGAATAGTAAATAGAGACGGCAAGAAATTATGACCTTTGTACAGAATATAAAAACATCTCTACCACAGAACAGAACTAATGATGTTCATGTGAAACAGTAGCTATCATACAATACAAACTGCATCTCCAACGTTTAGCACATTCTTTGAGAAAAATCAGCGTCGCCGTCAAAGACAGCGGTGCGTCTCCCAGAATAAGAGGTCTTGATTTATTAGAGAGGTATTACCTTGGATCCCTTCAGTCCAACAAAGTTTCCACCGAACAGTGAGGGAGGGTTATTTTATCCGACGCACGAGGGATAATACAAAAGTAAAAAAAGAAATCCTTCCCCGACACGCTCTTCCTCGTCACTGCAGCTTCATTAACTATTGTTCGAGGCAAAGATTATGATGTGAACTACGGCATGGGTTGTGCATACTAACAGGAAAGGCAAAAACACACCATGGCTATGTATGAGACCGCAGGTGATGTGCTAGCAGAAGATATTTGGAAGTAATCAACAGTATCAAATAAGAATTATACTATTAATTATACTTTCTACTTGTAAGCTGCCTCACAATCAGGTGCATGGCCAGTTAATGTAACAGAAAATTATAGACACAAAAAGGCAATTGAATGTTCTTCTGCTTTATAAACGTGTCCATGTAGAATCTGCCAGAAGGCCAAGGTGGGCAGATGTTCTATATATATCATTACGCTGATATATTTTCAGGTGAGGCTAGAGTACGCTAGCTGTTTGGGCCGCTCAGATTTAAGATGTGGCTCCCGGGGTGGTGTTGACATTCTGTGTGGCCACCTGCGGTGCGACTTCGATGATGCGGGGTTTGTCGATGATGCGTGCCGTGCGGTTGCCTTTCTCTACAATGCCGATGATCCACGCCTGGTGACCTTCGCCGTACTTGGGAGATTTGATCTCGGCACAAAAACGGGCTGCTTGCTCGCGTGGAAGACAGATCAGCAAACCTCCTACAGAAAAAATAAAGGAGAAAAATGCAAGATTCAGATTGCTGCTTTCTGCAAAGTTAAATGTGTAATAATAGCTCATTAAGAAGACTTATATACAGGGAGGTATACAAATAAACATACAGTGGGTTTTAAACATCTGAGACCATATTGAAAACTAATTTTCCCATTTTAGCTTAAACATAATTCTGAGGAAAAAGAAAGGTTATGGCAATTTTGAACTTTCTATTAATTAAAGAATCCTGATATTTTTTATCATGGTTTCCTGAAAAATATCAATTGGCAATAATAATAAATGTTTCTTGAGTAGCAAATCAGCATATTAGAATGATTTCTGAAGGAACATGTGATACTGAAAATTCAGCTTTGCATCAGAGGAATAAATTACATTTTAAAATATATTCAAATAAAAAACAGAATAATAATATTTCACAATATTACAGTTTTTACTATATACTTATATCAAATAATTGCGGTCTTGGTGAGCATAAGAGTTTTTTTTTTTATTATTATTATTAATAATAATACAAAAAAATAATAATCTCCCTGACCCCGAACTTTTAAATGGTAGTGTAACTACATTTTCTAGAATTTCTACATTATTTTTTTATTAATATATTTTAGATTTTTTTTATCTATTTGATTCATTCCACTTTTATCATTACTTTTTCTTGTTTAATTTCAAATTTTGAAATTAATAATCTAATTATTATTTATATTTTTAAAAGTCAGCCTTTTAGACACCTCAGTACACGTTCCTGCCACAAGGGGAAAAAAGTGCTCTGCCGATCAGATCTTGTACCTGAGGTCTCTGGGCAGGTGCCGTGCATAAGACCGAACATGTTCCCGCAAGCTTTGCTGACGGCAGCCATTTTGGCGAGAACTGGCAAGTTGTGAATGACGAAGGACACCTCTGTACGCTGCTGTCGTGCCAGGTTCTGAGCGTGGCCCAGGATCCCAAACCCTGTGATGTCAGTCGCTGCATGTGCGTTGAAGGTGTGCATCAGCCCGGCAGCTGGACGGAGAGAAACAGAGAAGTGTCAAGCGTTTGCTCCAAACTCATTTATAAGCCGCACTCATGTGACATGCACTGACCTGTTCTGTTGAGTCGAGCCATGTTTAACATGGCCTCCTGATACGCCAGTTCAACATCCTCCTGAGTGACAACCAATTTGATCTTATTCCATTTCTCTGGCTGAAACAGAAAGAAAGATCGTTAAACCCTGTTCAAGCTATAATGCAAAATTACAAATGTCTAAAACACTCACAATGTCCAGCCACTGATGCACTGCGACCGCCACTTGTGTTCCTAGTGGTTTGGTGAGAACCAGCACATCCCCTGGTACTGCATTATCTGGCCTAGAACATGCATAACACACACACATGCACACAATTACAGAAATGGACAGACCTATTAGTTGAGCATGTAGCAATAACTCCAAAAGTACATAAAATTAGAGATAATTACATAATGAACTCATTCGGTTGGCACACTGTTGTGGCCACGCCTCCCAGGACTATCCAAGGATTTATAACAGTCTGACCACCTGTAACGGAGGTTCCCGCTTCCTCGGATGCATCCTTAAACCCCTGGATGACCAGTGGCATGACCTTATCACGCTCCTACAAAACACATATACACATCATCTGAATTTAGTTTTGCACTGCTTTCTGAAAATATCATATTTATTAGTCCTACAAATAATAGCCACAAAATAAAATGTATTAAACTTGTAGACCAAATCAAAAAAAAAAAAATGAAAAAAGGCTTTTTATATGATACATCAGGCTTTTATGGCTTATATAATATGATATAGCAGAATATGGCACTGACATTTGAGGAGGAAAATATTCAGAGGCACAATGAGGACAAAAATATAAAATTTTGTGCGGATATTTAATATGGACAAACTGTTAGATTTAATTCTGATAGCTTTTAATGAAATCAATGTGGATTTTAATATCACTATTTCAACTTAACAAATCCGTTTAGAAATCATTCGGGTGATGAGAAAACATGCGACATTAAAAGCGAAAATCAGTGAAGAAATGGCTAGAGTTGCCAAGTTCCTCTTTAAATATCAGTTGTAATTCTAAATATGATATTTAAATGCTTAGTTTGAGCTATCAATCAAAATTAATTTATAGAGCACTTTCAAATCACAAGTGGACACAAGTGCTATCCACTAAAATAATAAATTACAGTATAAAAAACTCTAAAATACAAAAACTCACACAACAAATAATAAAAACAATAACAACCATACAATCACTTCTCCATAGGCTTCTTAAAGGATCGAACCTGGCTGGCCCAAAAGTTATGAAAGACATTATTAAAATAGTCCGAGTGACTACAGTGGCTCAACCGTAAGTTTATCAAGCGACAAGAATACTTTTTGATCGCAAAAAACAAACAAAAATAACGACTTCATTCAACTATTCATTTCCTTCTCTGTGGGCTGTGAGATTTCACGTACTGAAGTGGGGTTGGAACAACATGAGGGTGAATAATTACTGACAGAATTTTCATTTTTGGGTGAACTAACCCTTTAAAGCTTATCATACCATTGATCAAAACTCTGTAGTTTTCATTATGGGGGATAAATCATAATGCAATACAATACAATGATGATTAAGACATGAGTTGTACAAACTTAAACATTTCTCAAAAGCCAAATGTATATTTGTAACATGATTTTTCTAAAAAAAAAAAAAGTATGCTAAGTGCTTAAAATATGGTAATGCCTAAGCTGCTTCAGTCTAGAAAGTGTTCATCTTGAAATATTACTAACAAAGTAAAAGCTATTCTTATAAAGTTATTCACAGGTTTCAGGTTTTTAGAATGATACTAAAAGACCATTACATGCTTAAAAAAAAAAGTGTAAACAGATTATGTACAACAGGTTTTCCATCACAGTTTTGATTCTGTTGATCATAAAGGGCTTATCAAACTTAGCTTATCAAATATTATACAGTTATTACATTTGTTTACCCCAAAACTGTAATTTACTCTCAGGAGAAACAATGACTCAGTATTTTTAGGCAAACCATTCCTTAAAATAACCACAACTTGTCTGTACATTTACAGATCAGTTTCACATCTCAGTAGCACAAAATGCTTTTTCCTCAGCCTCACCTTCTCTGTAAGTTTGTTGCTGACACCAAGAAGCATCAGCATGTTGTCGCATTCTGTTACACCCATAGCGTACAGGTCACTCAACACATTGGCACAAGCAATTCTCCCCTAGAAGACAAGAGAATTCATACAAAAAACATTTACATTCTCTAATGCATTACCTCTTTAATGTTATTTTAAAATGAGTATTACCATCATATATGGATCGTCCACTATGGGGTAGATATAATCTGTGGTCTGCACAAGTGACAAGCCTCCATGTCTCAGCGGAATCACACAGGTGTCCATACCAATGCCTATAGGAAGTAAACATTGTTATTTTAAACAGGGTAAATGCTTTTCCTGAAGTTTTAAGACGTGCTGAAAGTTCATGCAATTACAATATAATAGCTCATGCAAAAATTAAAATGCTGTTTTGTCTAAAGATTTTTTTTTCTCTGACCAGACTAATAAAATATCTTAAAAAAAAAAAAATAATTTCTAGCTGTGCATGTCTGTGGTCCAGGTAAACTGTACATTATGGGGACAAAATGTCCCCACAAAGATGGCAATATCCAAAAACCTTGTCAACACATTTTTAGTGCCCATAAGGGGAAACAGCTTATTTTTTGTTTTTTGAAAATGTAAAAATGCAGAAAGCTTTCTGTGATGGGTAGGTTTAGTGTAGGGGAATAGAATATACAGTTTGAACAGTATAAAAATCATTCTATATATGATTGCGTGTGTGTGTACCTAGTCTGGGCATTACAGCCCCGAGGAACTGCTCATCTTCCTGATAATGGTTTTCCTGCAGGGATTCCAGCAGTTTCTGGAGCACATCTTGAGGGACTTTACAACCTGTTCCCTTGAGCTCTGTGAAGCGTGTTAGTCTGAAGTTCTTGTCCAGATCATAACTCTCTGGGTTAAAAGATTCCCGCACCGACATGTTTAAAAAAACAAAACGTTACTGGCACGCACAATGGCTTACACACCTCCTTCAAACTATGGCAAATGCAATCTGAAAAAGAAAGAAAGAAAGAAAGAAAGAAACATTAAATTGTGTAAAGCTACAATATTAAGACATTAAAAGAGATCATTCAAATGAACAAAAATGCAACTAGTGATAATAATACATATTGCATTTTACTGTTTCACCCCAAATATGAATCAAAATAATGCAACTGATACTCTGAGGTGATCCTCCCCTTTAAAAACATCAGCTCTTTTTAAAACTCTCACTGAGCTGAAATAAACTGTCCATCCTCCTTTGTTTACTTGGCAACGTTTTTCTCTCCCTATGAATTACTGCCCCAACAGCCCCGCTCATAACCAAAAAAAATAAATAAAATAAAACAAAAAAAAACATTCAACCTTACGGATTTATCACATCCTACTCTTTATTTAGACTTAATTTCATGTGATAAATGATTGGTTATTTAAAATCAGATCATGCAACGCATTTTCATGTAGAGATGTATGGGTGCATGCCTATTTTTTGGTGCATGCATGCTAATTTTGTGATCTCTTGGATGCGATAGTTCGAACTGTACTGATGTGGCGCGCACTCTCTATCCAAGACTGATTCATTTAGAGATTCGGTTCGTTCGAAGAGTTCTTTTCAATGAACCAGAGGAATATTTATTTGACTCATTTTATCAATCAAAGTTCTCAGCGCAACTTTTTTTTTTAGCACAACAAATATATTACATTTATAATGTCGATTCAGACATCAACGAATACAGTAAAGGCAGAAAACAAAGACATATACTATTTTTTTAATCAGTTTACCGAATTATTACTCTTTCATTTTTTACTTAAGCTATATGATTACCAATAGTCTTTAAAGCAGCGAAAATAAGATTTTGCCTTCTTATGTTTACATTAATAAATTCAAAGATGTTAAAGAATCAACAATAAAACATACAGGCGCTTGCAAACCAAACTGCTTGACTGAGTCATTTAAAAAAAGAATCATTTCAACCGAACAATTCGCTAATGAATCACTAATACTGCTGCACGCGCTGATCCAATGCAACGCCTTCCGCTGCCCGATCACATTTCATCGCATCTAATGTATAGTATAAGTTATGCACGCTAAGAAAATACTTAAAAAGTCAGATGATCCACACTTATAACAGAAGAAAGCCGGCCGAAATGTTTCTAAAAATGTCGGCGGTGGAAAAAATTAACCCTTAAAGCGCCCGCGCCATGATTGCAGTGCACAACAGAGAAATAATAAAGAATTAAAATTATTTGACGCACTTTACACAAATTCCGCTGAATATGTCTTCTACTGGAATAAATTACATAGCTCCCCTCACACTTAATGCATTGTGGCACAGTTATATTCGTGCCCCATTTCCCCTTTAATTGTGCTGTTCAGTTTGTGCTTACCGGTTTCGCTCGATACAAGAGAGGCGACGCTCCCGCAATGCACCGCGCGCAGAAAGGGCGCCTCGAAAATGTGCCTGAAAAGAATGCCACTGAATTCAATACTCTATTTCTTGGCGAACAGTGCCATGTTCGTGTTGCGTAAAAGAGTATGTTAACGGTTCCGGTGATGATACATTAATCCCGGACATCAATTGAAGCTAATAAGTGTTCTGAGGAGATATTCTAATTAAAAAGTCGAAGTTCGACAAGGGTCCTTCTTTCCCGCGTGACGTAATCACCTCCCCTTTAAAGGAGATCGAGTGCGGCAACAAAAAATGTCCACATTAGTTTGTACCTTTAAACTTACTGTGGTCTTGCCAGTTTTATGAGTATTTACAGATTTTTGTCTTTGCTTTATATATGTATTCTTTTTGGTTACAAAATAAACTGTTATTTCAATGATGATAACTGTTTTATTATACATTTAATTTTGTTTTTGTAAATTCCACATCCACAAATGTAAATATAACCCACTAATTTAATCTTCACAGTTTTAATCGTATAGGCTATATACAATTGCAAAATCATCTGGAAACAAAATAATTAAAAACATTTCAAATATATGTTTTTTTTATGTCCATTAGGTGTTGTGGTTCTGTTTCTTCAGTGTGACAGAAAATTTAACTTGATGATTTTTTTAATATGGACACTTGACTGTATGGTGGGGGAAAACAAGCATATTTGATACAGCTTTAGCATTTAGGACATAGTCATAGTATTTATTTGATGTCTTATACCAAATAACTAAACGTAAAATTGAGCTTTATCTTTTTTTAAACAGGCAGATTAAAGGTGCTATATGTAACTTTTCTTCTAAAATTAATCATTTTGTTATTGCATGTGTGTGAAGGGGTTGCAATCACACATTACAATGATCCACTTGTCGGGTTTGCTATTACCGCTCTGAATTCCTATTTCTATGTGAAGTGTACGGGTCGGATTTTCTGCGAAAGCCATCGGATGTGACGTGCATGCGCGCTCCCGAACCTCTCTCCTTTTTATATACAGTCTATCATGTGATGGCACTGCAGCGAATGACATGAGTCTGATAACACCAAAAACCTCCTGCCTCCTGCACAACACACACTCCAACACAGACTCCGCATGAATATAAAAAAAAAAAAAAAACTTTATTTGCTGAAGCTTGTCAGGCCAAACATGAATCGTATCGACTTAGGATGAAAACACGGATCAACATCGGCAGACCGTTTGAATTATGGAGAGACCTCTGTTATTTTTATTGTGATAAATTACAAGTTTTCAGATATGCTGAAATAAGTAATGGTAAACTGTAATAAAATAGCAAGGTAAACTACAACTTACATGAGACATAAAATAAACACAAAAGACTGTTCCAAGATAACAAAAAGTAAGTGCTTAAGGATGTAACTTTTATTTTATGTACTAGATCTACTGTAAAACGTCACTCATCCCACTACTATCATATTGTTTACACACATTTCTAGACACGTTCAGTACAGTAATCTTACTTCCTACGCTCTTACTGTTACACTGAAATTGTTCCGTCTAGTTCAATGACCGTTTTCGTTATCATATTAGACATTCACCTATGTTGACATTGCTGATTGTGAAAGATAGTTGAAATGCCTTATGCTAGATAACTATCATGGTACGAGCATGGAGCATTAGTTCAACGTAAAGCTGATAAAAATAGCCTATTATTGTAACGTTGCAGTGGGAGTTTCCACCATGTGGTGTGATGCTTTCTCCGGTGTGTTGAAAGTCTCAGTGTTGCCTGCATGTACCATGAGTGCTCACTCTTGTGTTCGAGGACGCGCAAGACCATGAGCACTCTTGTAAAAATTTGTTGCAAACTGAAACATAACCGATAGAGGCCGCTAAAAAATACATATAGCACCTTTAAAAGGAGAAACAGATATTATATCGTCTAGAATAGTCACGCTTACACGTTTTCAACCGCATCTGCAGCATTCATTTTGAGTTATATCTCAGTTTGGGAAAGCAAACATCAGTCTGAGGTGACAGTTGTGCACTTACAGTGGGCGTTTAAGGGGCAATGTAACTGCATTTCTGTGTGAACTGCTTTTACAAACAGACATTACTTGAGCCACAGATGCTATCCAAAAAGTTTAACTAGTATTTAACCCAGATATTAACATGAATAGTTATTCACGCATTTGACTGTGAGGTAAAAACCATTCATTACACAGACGCAAGACAATGTTCATGTTCACTCATTTGTACACATTCAATAGACACTAAATCCTCTTACACAGGAAGTCAAAAAGGTACATTTCTACATAACCAATCAGCCAGATTATATAACCGACAACACATTAGTAAGACTATGTTCAGCAAATGTGACATTACAATTAATATAGAAACTGCAACATATTTCACCAGAAAGTGTCAATAAACAGCACAACTGTGAAATGACATCAGTTTGTTGCTTGGCATGAGTGAATTAAAGGCACAGTCATGTTTTTTTTTTCAGCAGTTCTGCTGATATCTGTTGGTGAAGCATTTGGATGAAGCTGAAAAACTACAAACACCTCCATATATTAATAGAAGACTACTAGTGACATCTGGGACGACCCACTTTAAAATGATCAAATGAGAGTAGGCCTACATTGTGTTACAAAAGGATGTCCTTAGTTGTTGGGTGCTACTGATCAGCCAAATGTTGTCCTTTCTTTCCACACAAACATTCTGACTGTTACACAGCTGACCATGAGAATTTCAAAGTCATATCTGTCGACACTTGCTTCCGTCTATACAGACGAAACTATTAAAATGACTCCTTTGTGGGGGTCGGAGATTTCATTTTGTTCAAAACAATCTCTTCTCAGGCAGTGTCCATAGCAACTAGACATTCTGTTCTCTCATAAACAGCACCTGCGGTACAAAAGAAAGTGTTACTTAAGAACAATGGCACTTTTGGAGAGTGAGATGTTAAAGGTGTGCATTGCCGTACCATTTTGCGTAACAGTTTCCACTTTATCAACAGTTTTCTCTGAAAAATAACATACAAAAAGGAATAAATCTGATACAATACTAGCAAGAATAGTATTCCAATGGACGTTATTTAAGAAAAGTTGTTATCTTCAACTCGTGGACATAACCAGTCTAATAAATAATTTGGTTTTGCAAAGAATGCTTGGATATTGTGAGGTAAGGCACACTCATCAATATGAAGCGCTTTCATTCATGCAGTGTGTGTGGGTTTGGGTCAGTGTGTCTGAGTACCTGTTTTGTGCTGAATATCAATACTGTCTGAAGTTGTCTCTGCTGCAAATCATTAAAAATAAATCAAATAAAATTATAACATTTGATAAATTATTTTTTTAACGATCAATTCATTCTTTTAAAAGAGCTCAACTAGCAAACCATCAATCAAGAAGCAACAGCATTGCTCTCTCTCTTTTTCTTTTACCCTTGCCCAGGCTTTTTTAATGTCTCATGCCATCTATTTCTCTTTCTTACATTCTCACCTCTTTTTAAGCGTCGACGGGCAAGTTTAATCTGGTCTTGCAGAATCTGGACCCAGTCTCTAGGGCCGGGAAGCTTCTCAATTCCGTTAGCAGTGCAATACTTTTCTGTGAACACTAGATTCATAAACACAGAGAAAAATTACAGATTAAAAGCATTATATATTTACAGTTTGTATTTACATACATATATACACACTCATATGCCACTTTATTAGGTACACCTGTTCATCCGCTCGTTAATGCAAATATCTATTCAGCCAATCACGTGGCAAAATCTTTAAAGTAGACATGGTCAAGACAATCTGCTGAGCAGATGGGAAGTCAACAGTAAAAGTCACATGTTACAACCGAAGTCTGCAGAAGAGTATCTCTGAACGCGCAACACATTGTACCTTGATGCAGATGAGCTACAGCAGTAGCCTAGAAGACACACTGGGTGTCTGTCCTGTCAGCTAAGAACAGGAAACTGAGGTCACAATTAACATGGGCTCACCAAAACTGGACAATAGAAGATGGAAAAATGTTGCCTGGCACACTTTGGTTCAATTTCTACCAATGGAGTATTGTTTAAATGCCACGGCCTACCTGCGTATTGTTGCTGACCATGTCCATCCCTTCAAGACCACAGACACATCTTCTGATGGCTATTCTAGCAGGATGACGCTCCAGGTCACAAAGCTCAAATCATCTCAAACTGGTTTCTTGAACATGAAATTGATTTCACTGTACTAAAATGGCCTCCAGTCACCAGATCTCAATCTAATAGAGCATATTTGGGATGTGATGGAATGGGAGATTTGCATCATGGATGTGCAGCTGACAAATCTATATCATGTCAATATAGACCAAAATCTCTAAGGAATGTTTCACCTTGTTAAATCTATGGCATAAATAAGTACTACAGTAGAAAGGTGTACCTAATGGCGGCCGATATATATATATATATATATATATATATGCACACACAAAAGTTTTCCTGTGAAATGTTTTGCAACACAAGGTTTAATATTTGATTATCTGAAGCATTGACATTTTTAAGTGTCCCAAATATGTTTTTTTAGAGCTACTGTATAAATTCATCGAACACACTCTCATCCCAAGAATTCATATAACTGACGTCTTGGGACGTCTTTAGACCATACGTCAACATCCGCCTTTTTAGGGTACCCTTAAACATCGGTTACATGACGATCCCAGGCCGTCATACAACTGACGCTTTACCTTTAACGCCGGTTAGTTAGGTGACAGGGTAGGTTTAGGGGTAGGTTTATGTCTGGGGTAGGGTTAGGATCCGATAACGTCATCTAACCGACGTTTAAGGGTAACCTAAAAAGGCGGATGTTGACGTATGGTCAAAACACGTCCCAAGACGTCAGTTATATGACGTCTTGGGACAAGACTGCGCTGATTCATCATAATGTTCTCTATTTATGTTGAGTAAATCCAGGTCTGGTTTATTTATTTTCACACACCTTTAATGGCTCCAACTATGTTTTGATCGAGTCCTTTCCTGGTGTCATTCAGACCTCTCTTCCTCTTGCCGTTGGGTAGTGAATTCGCCAGAATTGTATCATCAAAGAACGCACACACCAGTTTCCTGAAGAGGAGGCTGCCAGAGCGCGTGTAGTTCAGTAAGATAGAGTCCAACTGTGCTTTAGGAATAAATATGTCATAATCCTCGGCCAACTGTACCTCCGGCTGGGAGAGACAGACGGGCGAGATATTAATAAAAGTCATTAATACACTCATACAGTGACACACTAGAACTCATTCCACAATTGCACCTTTAGTCAGATGAGACAAAAATAGAAGATATATATACAGAAAAAAAAGTCATGTACTTGTAAAGTCATGTAAAGTCATACTCATTATACTCATATACACAGTTGTCGGTACTAACACAAAGCCAAGGGAGTTGTAAAACAGTACTTAAACACTCATCCCTTCATTTTTATAGCACTTACTCCTACAGCTTAGAAAGAAAGATATGGCCATTATCTGATGCAAACATTGTCCAAAACAAAAAACGGTTACACTTTATTTCGATAGTCACTTTAGACGTTCTACTAATTATAAGTAACTTTTCAACCACAGGTCAACTAACTCTCATTAGAGTATTAGACTGTCAGTAGACTGTTAGGTTATGGTTAGGAGTTAGGCTTTGTTTTAGGAGAATAAGTTTACTTGTAGTCGCCAAGTTTCTCATTTGAATGTCTGTTGGGAGTCCAACAAAATAAAGTGTTAGCAGATATTAAGCTGACAGTCTACTAATACTCTAATGACAGTTAGTTGACATGTAGTTGAAAAGTTACTTATAGTTAGTAGAATGTCTAAAGTGGACTTTCGAAATAAAGTGTTACCCAAAAAACTTGCCAAAAATAAAAAAAGCGGGTTGGCAAGTAAATAAAACAAGATGTTGCAGGTGTTTTCTTTCCCTCACATCATAATGCCAGTGATACACTTAACAACTTGCTGAAACCTTCTAAGACTGAACTGAACACACTTACAGACTGTTTCCAATGACTGAAGCAGATTTTAAACACAGATGGGAACACCAACTGAACGCGGCTCAGCGTGTTTGGGCATAATCAGTAGTAAGTATGAAATCACATTCATAATCAATCTTACAGTTTTTAAGTGTGTAAGGGGGCGGAGCTTAGACACAAATATTACATCATATTCTTTTTAAGTAACTTTTGATGACAAACTATTTTTCACAATTCACCAATCCCTGGGTACAACAATGTATTCACTCCCACAAGCATTCACAGTGGTGTACCTCTGTGGTGCTTTGGCCTCTGGTGACGCTGTAGTTGGAAGGAGGTGTCTTCACACTTGGAATGGGATCTGGGATAAATGTTGCCAATGTGGAGGGTGTGTCCTCTCTGGACTGATTACTCTCAGTAACAGTATCAACCTCAGCTGGTGGAGACAGAGGTGTGCTTTTTTTAGTGGCCGTGGTCAGAAGTGTCACTCTGTGACCTGGCCTCCTCTTTCGAGTCCTCCTCCTGGAGATAGAGGCGCGGGACGAGGAAAGTGAGATCTGGGAGACCTGTTTGTCCGGGGTCCCTGGGAGTATAGAACATGGGTAAATGCGCTATAGGTGTGTTCACATGAGTTTAGGGGTATGTAAGATTTACCTCTCTGAGTTTGGATTAGTTTCCTCATGGTCCGTAACTCCAGCAGAATGGCCTGCAGGGTGCTCTTGCAGTTACACATACAGCAGCTGGGCTCAGTTGCCATGGCAGCAGGCGCAGGAGACAAGGCCGTGTCTGAATCAGAACACAGTTGCATCGTCAACACAACGCCCATCACTGATGATGTCTCACACCCAGAGGCTCCAAGCACCCGGCACAAAAGCCACCCGACTCTTTGACTCCAGACTGACAGTGAGAGAGTTATTGTTTCTTTTTTTGTGTGTGTACAGAAGAAAGACATTACGTGTTTGCTGTGTGTTTCCAAAGCTGTCTAGACAGTCTGTGGTGCCAGACAGTGCATCTTTCTGCAGCCAACAGTCACATAATACAACTTCCTTTCCTCTGGAAAGACTCCCAAAGGAGATTCATGTGATATTTTTCTGTTTTCCTATGTGAAGCCCTTCAAAAATAAACTGCAATAATTATAGAAGCGAAGCGAAGTGGTGTGGTTTAGTAGCAAAAATCTGGACTGAAAACTAATAAATACAAAAATAAAATTAAAATGCACAAAAAATAAAATGTAATCTAATTTCTATTTATAAATGAATCAATGTTATTAAATTAGATTATGAAATGTCCAATAAGCAACCAAATGATGCCAACTTCAGTTTTCGACATAAAGTAACCACAGGTGTAGGAACCATTGACATTCACAAAGTATAAAGAATTGAGTGAATTTGTGATATATCGGTTCAATTCACAGACAGTGCCTATACTAATTAAATGTTTAGCTCAAATGTAATACAAGTTACTTCGGGTAAAAATGTCTGCTAAATGCATTCATGTAAATGTCAAAATTTGGGGCAAACATATTTTTTGTGAAATGTTTTCCTGAAAATGTGCTTGTGCTATAATTCTAATTCTTAAAAATAAATGCCACGTGTTTATCATTGGTCATCTAATGCAATGAAATTCATACACTGTAAAAAAAAAAAAAAAAAAAAAAAAAAAAAAGGCTGCCTTTTTGTTTGTAATACGATCAACTTGGATGTTTAAGTCATGTCTATTTAAATTATATTAAACTAACAAATTAAATTTTTGAACAAAATTTTAAAAAATTGGAAAAAAAAAGTTCAAACAAAATGGCCCATTTTATATTGACGAGTTGTGTAAAACAATGCAATATGTTGTCATAACTTATTGATCATATACTGTAATATTTTACTGTGTACATTTTTAAATGAGACTTAAATCTCCAAATACTTTTTGGGACCATACAAATACCATCATAGTGTAATATACATACCTAAACATGGCTCTGTTTTGCATTTCATATAGATTATTCTCATTTAAGATTCCAAAATCTCTGCATTACTTAGACACTCACCATTAGTTTTCAAGTGGTTGAGCATCCTCTGGGTTTTGGAGCGTGTACCGTACTGGCAGTGAGCCAGAGGCAGGACCGAGCTCCAGCCGTACTGGAGATGTTCAGGAGCCGGGCTCTGTGCCACGGGCAGGCTGAGAGCCTCTTCCTGTGGCTCTTGTTTCAGGGTCTCTCCCTCTCGTCCAACTCGCTGGTACACTCGCCCTGTCTTGTCACTCAGCAAGCGCATCATGCCTGTTATCTGTTTCTTTATCTCCATCCCTTCATCACCTAACCAGACTGAGAGACACAGTTAACACAGAGAGCCTGTACATGTCATGAAGTGTGTGATGAACGATAGTATACCTTCACTCTCAGAAGCTGCTTCTCCTTCAGTGTCATTCTGGTCTACATCATCCAATTCATGGCTGAAATCTAAACGGTCAGAAAAACAGAAAAGCTGAGGGAAAGACAAGAAAAGTACGATCCATCCATCCATCCATCTATCTATGCCTATGGGTCTATCTATCTAAGATCATGCCAAACATTTCATGCTTTATTACTATTATTAACTAAACAAAATGTCAAATTAAAATAATCGTGTCTGGGGTCCACTATACATAACAGATATGCATAAATATACATGAAACTAATTACATAAAAATGCAATGAAATTTGATTACCTGGCTGGTACACACTAACTGCACTCTATCCAATTATTTCCAATTTATTTGAATTTTAATCATTACTATTGTGTATATATCTGTCTCCCATGAAGTATAAACAACACATAATAAATTATATACGATAGATGAATAATACCCATATCCGTTTTATATCACAAATCATTTGGGTGGTTTTGTTGGTTTGTTTTCAGCTGTATTCATTTTGAAAGTGCATGCATATGGCTGAGTTTTGATTAGATCAGAGAGAAAAAAAAGTTAAAATAAATTGGGGAAAATAAAAGCATTCACATAAAGCATTGAGGACATTCCTAGCAAACAAATTTAGGTTCTGGGAACGTTTTTGGTTCTCAGAACGTTCTTAGAACTTTACCTTAAGGTCAAGGGAACGTTCCCAGAACATTCTCCGTACATTATAAAAATGGAACCTAAAAGTAACCTGGAACGTTCCTATAACGTTCTTGTTTGGTTCCCAAAAAAATAACCTCATATGGGATCATTAGGGAACGTTCTGTGTTTGCTGAGTTAACATAAAACCATTCAATGTGACAGAACGTGTGTTTGAGAATTTTTTTAAGTCCTACAGTAAATTAATTTAAATAATACAAAGACAAAAATAGACAACTGCATTCAGGCTGTCAGTTTAAAAACTGCATGTAGGGTTAAAACAAATATGGTTTTAGATTAAGGGTGGATAAGACAACATGCTGATTGACATTCCATGTACTCTTGCTGTGATGTCGCTCTCAACAGAAACTGTATGCGTGACGTATGTGATGAAGTGATGCTGCAGGACCACCTGTAGGCTGCGTGACTGTGAATATCTTCATCCACACACCATCATCACATTCACGCATGCAGCAAACAGACCTTTATTCTATTCTATCACACTTAAAAAAAACTAAATGCATCAGAAGATAAAAATAATTGACTATGAACGCTGCTGAAAAACACGCGATTAGATTCAAAATGAGGCGTCTGACATTATGATGATACGAGCAGGACAAGAATGATACATTGTCTCACAGGTGCATTCCAGAGTGCTGACGTAACGCCTCCGATGTGCTCTATTGTCTGCTGTCATCTTCCAGGACTGAATGTCCGCTTACCTGCATCATTCACCAGTTTAAAGCTCTGAGATTTCCTGCTCCGCTTCCTCTCCACAAACTCCATTTTAAGGGCAGAGCGGTGAGGAGGCAGAATCCAACCCAGTTTATCAGCACACAGGCTCTTTAATCACTGACAAACTCATTAAGTCCAGCTGATGAAGAGTGAAGCGAATGAGCATTAATAATAATCGCGCTCTGGACTGATGCTGGTGGTGGTGGTGAAGATGATGAGGAGGAGGATGATGGACAGGACGCGTTTACATTCTCCTGCGGGGCTGCTCGTTTATGATGTAAATAAATAAACCTCTTAATTCTTTCAGAATTCGTCACGTCTATTCCTTTGCGCCACCTGATGGTTGCTAATATTTGTGGGGCGCAAATATGTGGGTCCAGACTTGCATCAGACAGACTGGAGGAAAATGACTGTTCTGTTGTCAATAGAAGAAGAAACTTTGAGTCTAGTCTGTGACTACTCCCACAAAAGGACAATGCGTTGAAATACATTACATGACCGATAAGTTATAACAACATGTTTTTTATATTGTTGTATATCATTTTGATGAGTTAAACTATTAAAAGAATAAGATTAAACTATTTAAAAAATATATATCGTAGGCCCTTACATTAAAAATGAAAGTCATTACTTTCGAAATGACTTCAATATCCAAGTTGTTTATAGGCCTTTTTTAAAAATTAAAGGCAACAAAGAGTAAACTTTTTTCTTTTTTATGGTGTATTTTTATGCTTATATATGATAAATAAGAGAAGAGAATAGGGGAAATTAAAATGAAAAAAAAAAAAACCGAAGATATAATTTTTTTTAAATTCATAAAATATATGGAACTAAAATGTAGCTAGTCCTATCGATTTAAGGCTAAACCTGGAACATCATAAAATAATGCATAGTGAACAACTGTTGTTTAATTAACGAGCAATAAGTAGCGTAGCTAATATGCACACACACACACACACACACACACACACACACACACAAACCATATTCAACCTTAAGTGTATAAAAAAATTACATAAAGTGAAAACTCTCTGAGTCAGTGTTTCAATGCAACGGATTAAGGCCTTTGCAAATACAACAAGGTAGATTATGTTTAATGTATTAAATAAGCAAGTCTGCTTCTCCACAGATTATATTCAGAAGATTAAAAAACAAAAAAAAACAAAAATGCAAACCGAGTTCTTTCTTGTATTTTATATTGCGACATGAACTCAGATTCCATTCACCGATCAAACTTTTTTTTAGCGTCTGTCTCGGATCAATCCACTAGATGGCAGTAATGGCTCAGATTGTGGTTCAGAGAAGGACGCTCCACAATGGATGCTGTTGTGAAAGTAAGCAACGAGATAGAAAACGTTTTAAAATGAAAGAAATAATGAATATTGTGTGTTTTGATATTGAAAAAGCTTATGATTCAATGTGTAGAGAAGGGCTGCTAATTAAATAGACTAAAATGGGAATTAGAGGTTTTGTTTTATAACTGGGAGATTTTCTGTCAGAAAGATTTAAGTTAAAGGATTAGCTAGTTCACTTAAAAAAAAAAAAAAAAAAAAAAAAAAAAAAACTTTTGCTCATAATTTACTCACCCCCATGTCATCCAAGATGTTCATGTCTTTCTTTATTCAGTCGAAAAGTAATTAAGGTTTTTGATGAAAACATTCCAGGATTTTTTCCATATGGACTTCAATGGGAACCAAACGGTTCAAGGTCCAAATGAGAGTTTCAGTGCAGCTTCAAAGGGCTTGAAACAACGCCAGACTATGAATAAGTGTTTTATCTAGCGTAACGATCGGTCATTCAAAAAATAAAAAATAAAGTTAAAGTTTTATATGCACAAATGCTCGCCTTCCTCTGTTCTGTGATGAGCATTCGTGACTCTCCTGTTCAAACTCGTTCATCAAAATGAACAAATCTTTTTTCGAGTCATGAATAAAGGGTCATAAAGGATAAGACCCTTATTCATCGTCTGGTGTCATTTAAAGCCCTTTGAAGCTGCACTTAAACTCTCATTTTTTTCTCTTAAATTTTACTTTTAATTAGTGTATGACTGCTATTTGAATGGCACTGTGGGCTTATGATGTTGGACCTCACTGGCAGTTCTTGGGAGTTTACAATCATTGGGAACAAATAGAACTGACACTTTAACATAAATACTGATCAGGTTATACAATTTACGACAGGTGGGAATAATAATTTGATTTGTGTGGTATATATATATATATACATATATTTATATATATATATATATATATAAGGTAAGCATACAAAATAGCCAAAGGAACATTAAAAATGAAAGGACCAAATATAAACATGTCACTTAGTAGAGCAGAAGGAAAACATTTTATTTTAGAATTGTGCAATAAGAAATGTCAGCTCGTGTCATTCATGTCAGCATTATAACAAGGTCCAAAAAACATAAAGAGAGGCAATATAATTTACAACTTAAGTAGAATAGAACAAATTATTTTCACACATTTAAAACAAACACGAATGAAAAGTGTTAAAAAACAACAGACATGGAGTCGGGCGGTTGTTAAGAGGTTTAGCCTAGGGTTAATTAATTATCAGTAGGCCTATCTAACCTGACGAAAATGTATTTATTTAATGTCGGCTACATTATTATACTGCATCTGCAGAAGCATTGTGAATTTTTGTAAAGATATGTTTACAGCCATTAACTTTTAAATGCATCATTATCATCATTACATTCAAATTGCAAACACATGAGGAGAGTGAATCCGCATGCAAGACCCACGAGTCCACGACGGGCAACGACGAGCTACAAGATTCATGGAGTCTAATGACTGTAAAATCCATTGAGCATGCATTGACCCAGCAGGAGATGCCCATTTTCACTTTTTAACACGAAACTAATGATAATTTCACTTCGTTTAATTCGTATCAGCTTAATCTAAAGTTCTGCGGCGTGTCGGACTCGGTAATGCTCGTATGTTGTGACGTACTAGGAACTATGTATTGGTTTTTTGTCTGCAGTCGGCACGAACGGAAGCAGTGGACGCATGGAAGTGTAAACTGCTTCCTGTTGAATGTTTATGTGAAAAAAGTGATATTTTGGCATACAATCTTAAGTGTTTTTTTTATTTCTTTTAGATTTTGTTGAGTTATGGACATCCTCAAAGCAGAGATCGCGAGAAAAAGAAAGCTTATAGAGGACAAAGATCTCGTAGACGTGAGTGTCGACTGTTCTAGAACGATTTATAGTTCGACCCTTTAACGTTAACGTTACCCCGTTGTGTTTTTTACAGATGTGTTTTAATGTTTATGCTGTTGTGTGGACATATGTGGCTTTTTGTAAGGATGTATTGCTGTTTCTCCAGGACTCAAAGAAATACTTCAAAAGGGCTGATCTCGCGCGAAAAGAAGAGGAAGAATATTATAGGAGATGTGGATACAAGGTACAAACTTCAACTGTGAATAGACAAATTAACCATGGTTTATTGTAGTAAAAGTGTATTAACCATGTTTTTTTTTCCCCGGATTGTATAACCACAGCCAGGTAACTACAAATAATATTTTCATGCTTAAACTACGGTTAGTGTCCTAAACCCTGATTTGTGGTTACCATGATTTATCTATTGTAAACATGTTTTATTGGTTCTATTTGTTATACAAATTGTTAATTTTCATTACATCACGAGTCATACATTCAATTACTTCCATATTATTCAGGTGTTTAACAGCTGGTCGAACATTACAGAGCCCGGCTCCTTTGCAAAAATATAAATATACAATGTCCCTTTGGAGCTCCGTAGTAAACACATTTGACCACAATATATTTGTAATGTAATCCGTCCTGATAATATATCTAACAGACTTTCTGTCTTTTAGCTGCCATGGACCCCAAATATGATGATCATCCTAACATTTAATAGACAGCTATAAGTAAATAATAATAATAATAAAAAAAAAAACTTTCATCTATAAAGACCCAATTTATACAGGGAAAAATGTATACTATAAATATGTAAAATATTGATGTGTTTTACTCAGTATAGTTATGTACTGTCATATGTATTATTTAAATCAACTTTATCCATTACTTTAATATAAAATACTTTTATTTATTTAATTTAATATGCTTACTTGTTATATTTGTACTGTTTTAGCAGACCGTAATTTTAAAGTGTTATTTTAGTTGGATTGTTTTATTTACTTGATCAATTTCTTTTTATTTTTAGAATGATAACTTTCATGTTAATTTTTAGTTATGTGTTTTTGTAATTTTACTAGTTTATTTAGGATTATTCTTTTCAGTTTTAGTTTATATTTATTTCCAATAATTAATTTAATTGCTTTAACTTATTTTAGTATATTGCCAAGGCAAACACTTCTCATTTTTGTTTAGATTGTTTTTCAACTAATATTTATATTTGATTGTATTTAAGCTTCATTTCAGTTAACAAAATGTTTTAGTAGTTAAATAAAAAAATAACCCTGCGACAAAGAGGGGTTGCTCACTTGCCTGTCAGCCATCCACTGTAGATTTAAAACAAATGAACTGTCCCATTTAAAACACATCTTCCCATATTTGTGGATTCGCTCTTTCGCTCTAGTTTTCTCCTCCAGCAGCAGTGTCTTCTGTCTGCTGTGTATCTTCTCATGTTGTCTTTCCTGCTGTTTGTGTGTGTGTTCTGTGAGTTTAGGTTTCTAATGAGCAGCCTGTGAGACAGGTAGGGCTCAGGCAGACAGAATGCATGCTGCCAGAGAGACGTTTGACCGGGTTTCGGTTTCGGCATGACTGAAGAACATTTGTGTTTAATCGCCTTTGCTCCCAGTGTTGCACAAAGCTGAAGGCAGCACTATCCGAATTTTTAGCCCAGCCTGCTTAATGACCACAGCAAAATCATGTGACAGAGGTGCCTACCCCGGAACAAATCACAAGTTGCTTAAATTCTAGATGCCTCGCCTGCTCTTTCATTTGTGCAATGCTCTTTTTGTTTTGTTTGGACTTCCCTATTCGGTTTTGATTTAGCAGTGCACTGCATGCATGGTGTGTTAAATTCAAATCAGTGTCAAGAAATACAGCTTCAGTGACAGATTCCTTGCTGTTCACCCATTGCATCTTGGGAGAATTATGTGCGATCATACTTGTACAAGATTAGAAGAAGATTTAATCAAATTTTAAATATACATTGCTGCATGATTATAAGGAGAAGTATCTGTTTTTGGCCTTTTTACTGGAAAATCTGGCCAGGATAGTTTTTCCTTTTTGTTGTTTATTAATTATTATTTTGCAAGCTGCCCTTCTCAATCTCACATTTATATGCTTTGCAGTGGAATCACCCTGATGTAACCGTAATTACATGGAAAAAAAGAGACCATCTCTCTCTTTATATATACGTTGTATTTATTTATTTTTTTTCAAGCTGGACAAGACTGAGGATGAGGCGCCTCCATCTACGTCCGCCAATCCTGTGTTAGAACTAGAGCTCACGGAGGAGAAACTGCCAATGACGCTTTCTCGACAGGAGGTGGGTCAGGCAATCAGAGCTTATTGAATGTTACTCCTATACTGTGCTTGTTTTCTTGAATTAATTATCAATCTTCTGGCTGCGTGTAGGCGGTCAGACGTCTGAGGGAACGAGGCGAGCCGATCCGTCTGTTTGGCGAATCCGATTATGATGCTTTCCAGAGACTCCGCAAAATTGAAATTCTAGCACCAGAAGTAAACAAGGTAAGACCCAACTTTCCTCTCGCCATCTTGACACTCTTGTCGTGTGTAGTGTTTGTTTACCAGACAACCACATTGAATTTTCCTGCAATAATAAAAAAAATATAAATTGCTTTGCCAGTGCTTTCAAGTATTTAGTATTCTATATTAATGACTCGCACTGAGTACTCATTGACATAACCTTGTCTGTGTGTTTAGGGTTTGAGGAATGATCTGAAGGCTGCCATGGATAAGATTGATCAGCAGTATCTGAATGAGATTGTGGGTGGAGCAGAAGGTTCAGTTTTACTGGACACACAACACGACCTCAAAGTGCATGAAGAAAATACCACCATTGAGGAGTTGGAGGTAAACCCACACACAATGCTAACTTCAGCTAATTTTTTTTAATGATCCATATAGCAGGTCAATTCTAGAATCTGTAGAAAGATGTCTGATTAGGAGTATTTTAATCATGTTCCCGCTAGGTGGCACTATAGTCTTGCATCTAAAATCGAATGTTCTCCATAACAACAAAAAACAAGTAGAGTTCCCAATAATACTCCTCGAAAGAAATTAAAATCCATCAGTATTTCTTCAGATGTCCAAACTTTTGTGCCCTAAAGGATGTTGTTTATTCAAGCTCAATTAAGAATTTATAATCTCTAAAATATTTTTTTATTTATAAAAATATAAGCTTGAGACCTTTTTATTGATGTATGGTTTGTCAAGTTAAATATTATTTTACTTTATAACTAACAGCATATGTGCTGTTAAATTATTGAAATGTTGACCTAAAGTATCAGAGTAAACTTTTAGGTCAAAGAGGTTTGGCTGACAACATTTTTTGGGAAACCCTGAACTAATCTCTTTACAATTATATGATAACTGCCTGTCTGTATACTAATTCTTTTATGATTTCAGTAATTGTATAATATAAGATTTGGCTCATGTCTGATGCTACATTCATGTCTAATAACCTGAATAAAACAGGATCTGGGAGCATCTCTTGGCACTGGTAATGATGTTCGAGACATGGACGTCATAAATAAAGTACTGAGGGTATGTATTTTTTTAATTTACTGTGGTTTTACATTTTTTGGGGGGGCGAGTGTTTAAATCTTGAATTGTTTTTTTTATAGAAATGCATTCATCCAATATTGTAATTTATTATTTAAATTAAGGATGTCAGTTGACACAAATTTGTGTCAAACATTAAAAATGTTTAGCCCTCAAACCGCATTCACTTTATAGCCGTAACTGTGGGCACAAAGGACTCAGGGGTGATCCTAATTTTTATTTATTAGAAATGTTATATCACTATCTTCGATGAAGTTTTGTCTATCCATTTATGGTGGGGTTTTTTATTTTGGGGGTATTTTTGAATTTATTTACTTCAAAAAGTACCATATTTTCTATGTAAATTAATTACTATGCTGTTTTATTTTTTAAATTTTTTTAACTACATTAAAATATCATTCCAATAAAGGCCAATTTATACTTCTGCGTAGGGTGCGCGCAGTAGGTACGGCGTAACATACGCACAGACGCGTCCAATACCGCGTACCCTTCGCCGTCGCCTGACGCGCACCTCTTCAAAAATGTAACTACACGTCGCGACGACGCGGACCGCAAGATCGGTGATTGGTCGGCTTGGTAGCATCGCATTTCCTCCTACGCATTTCCGCACGTACCTTCTGCTTCTCACGCATTTCCACCACGGTCTATGATTTCCACACGTACCATCTCCTCCGAAGTCTTCTCTCATTTCTGCCTTTCAGTTTTAGTAATTTCACTAAAGTGAACTGTTTTTCCACCTCAATAAGCTCCAACTCCAACATGATCAGCTCTCTCTCAGTCGCTATTGCTTCTTGTAGTAACCTAGCCGTGAGGAATCTAAACACAGTGGAACATTGAAACCCTCCGCCGCCAACTAGCGTTTCGGAGCAGTACTGCAGAGCAACCGAGACCTGAACGCAGAAGTATAAATGCTCACAACGGCGTCGCCTACGTGCGTAGCCAGCGCCGTACACTACGGCGTACCCTCGACGCAGAAGTATAAATTGGCCTTAAGTTCTTAGAGCTAAAACCTAAAGATGAAGTGACTTTGCTGTCACCTGGTGTCTTATTTTGGCTTATTTTAGAATGCTTTAAATTCGTTTTTCCCATTCATTTCTATGGGTGCCTATTTTTGACCCAAATACAAGATTAAGGAGTTTTTTTTCACCTACTTAACATTGTAGAATTGATTAAAAAAATGTGTGTGTTCAGGTGGCAAACTTAGGAAAAGTAGCCAAGTCTTGTACCGCTCAGATCAAGGGAAGTATTTTTTAAAAATAAATCAAAACTATTTTGCCCACATTTGTCCAGAATACGGTTTTAGGGTTAACTTGAATTTAAGGGTGAACTTTTCAGCACCCTGCTCAGACACACTAACTCCATACGCTGACTGAATGATGTGTTGATGTGTATGTTTGTGCCTGCGTCCAATCACGTGTATGACATTCTCCTGGAATCAGTTTGTCTGCTTATTCTGTGGTAATCACACTTCAAGACATCCTAAGTGTAATTTTCTTCCTAAATGAACAGGATATTGTACATATTACGGAGAATTTGGAGAATACGAAAAATCATACTTTTACTTATTAACAATCTGCTTTCTAACTGCTGTTCGTTTGCAAGTCAGACATAATATTATTATATTAGTATTATCCTTTATTCATACTGCCGCATTGGATTTTACATTATACAAAATTGTTTATGATTGAGACAGTGAATGTGAATAATACAGTTTTTATTTTTAATATATTTTTAAAAAAAAGGTTGTTTCAAAATAAAACGGCTAACCTACCCATTCCTTTGCATGGCTTAAAGACATTGATGCATTTTCCTTCATCGCCAACTACTGGCCTGGCATGCAGAATTCTGCGTTTTTAGTCAGTTTCACGGATCCGTGTGAACGGGGATCATTTTGAAGTCTGTATGCAGAACTTTTCAAATGCTCAAAGTAAAAACATTCTTGTTTTTAGTACATCGTTATCCTGTAAATACCCTAAATCCCTAATTTAATTAAATAATGATTTAATAATCATCCAAAGCTTAATTTCAGCGTATCATCATTTTATTTTGTGTGCCTGAATATGCATATATTTTTGTGAAGTTCCTCCTGGGCGTGTGGGCTAAAGATCTAAACAGCCGAGAGGACCATGTGAAGCGGAGTGTCCAGGGCAAGCTCGCCAGTGCCACCCAAAAACAGACTGAATCTTATCTGGAACCTCTTTTCAGAAAACTTCGCAAGAAGGTACGCTGTTCTACATGCAATGTATTGTTAGATATAGATTCACTAGCCTTTTGTTTATCTTATTGTGTCTTCTATATGTAGAATTTACCAGGAGACATTAAGGAGTCCATTACAGACATCATAAAGTTTATGCTGGAGAGGGAATATGTTAAGGTTTGTCTTAATGATTACAATACTTCGAACTTCATTTCTTAATTAGTATATTTATGAAGAAACCCGACTAACACACTGTGTACATGCAGGCAAATGATGCTTATCTGCAGATGGCTATAGGAAACGCTCCGTGGCCCATCGGTGTGACCATGGTGGGCATCCACGCTCGTACTGGACGTGAGAAGATCTTCTCCAAACACGTCGCTCATGTGCTCAATGACGAGACTCAAAGGAAATACATTCAGGTCTGAAATGACAGGATGAATAGGAGTGTTATAATGAATAGTAGTTGTGGTGTTTATCAGGTCATTGATCGTCTTTTTTTTCTTCTTCTTTTCAGGGGCTGAAAAGATTAATGACAATTTGCCAGAAACATTTCCCAACAGATCCCTCAAAGTGTGTGGAGTACAACGCTCTGTGACGTACACTTCACATCATTCAAAGTCATGTTGTCTCTTGCTCCCTCGTGTTGTAAATAACTTATTGATTGTAAATATACCCCAGTCTTGAGAACATGTGGTTTTCAATCCTGGGACCCACCGGTTTGCAGGTTTGTGTGCGGAAGAGTTCCATGAGTGTTTCTGGGTGTCAGATAAGAGAGACAAATGTACAGAGTGGTGGGAACCCAGGAGCAGGATTGAAAACACTACAGTGTTTTTCGTCTTTAAGAAATAAATCAAATCTGATGTTACTGAAGTGATTATTTTCATTTATTGATTCTTGATGTATTTGCACTTTAATTTACATTACTGTCATAGTGGGTGAACAGATCTGTTCTTTGATAGGAAGATAAAACAGTCCTTTTAAGGATGAATATCAAGACGAGTTGCAATCTGATGTCATTTTCCGAGCTCCTGAGATGAGTTCAAGGAAGTGCTGTGTCACAGGAAGAGTGAGTGACTTCCTCACACTGGGAACAAATCAGATTTAAAACATGAGTAAGCCAAATTTGCATCATTTTGATTCTTGGGTTTCCTGCTGACTTCCTTTCATTTTAAGATTTGGGAAGTCTGATTCATTTGAGCTATTTGGTTGACACATTCAATTTAAAGATTTAAAGAACCATTCAATTTTAATCAATTTAAAGAAGCCATTCTCAATGTTCTCTGTGCTGCAGGTTTTCCTAAACTGAGTTTTGTGAGGGAAATGTAGTGGCTTTGTAGGAATGAAAAGCTATTTTTTCCCCCCAGGTTGTTTAATGTATGTTTGAGCATTCCAGTTTGAAGCTATCCCCCTAAAAAAGTTTACTCCAGGAAAACACCCTGTTAAAACAATTTGTTGTCAAACTTTTAATTTATTATGGGCATGACTCGCACTAGTTTTACTGGTGAAAGGACTTCTCTCTTTACTAGTCTTATACATTTGACTTGCAGTCTTCTGGGCTGTATTTCTCAAAAGCATCGTAAGCAAGGTGATCGTAGAATCGCAATCGCAAGTGGTCATCCTTAGATGAGAAGATGTTGTCTACTGCAGCTTGTAAATCGCGGCAGTGGCTCATGTAGGTTGTCTACAAACCAGAAGGTTGGTGGTTCAATCCCCGGTTCCACCTGACCAAGTGTCGAGGTGTCCATGAGCAAGACACCTAACCCCAGCTGCTCCCGATAAGCTGGATGGCGCCTTGCATGGCTGAATGTGAGGCAAAATGTAAAGCGCTTTGGTGGCCATTGGGCTTTTGAAAGCGCAATATAAATGCAGTCCATTTACCATTTTAAATGAATGGCTTCTTGCGGAAGGTTGGCTGAAGGAAAAGATTCTGAATAAACGCCGCCTGAAAGAGCAGATCTCTCTCAGGTTGGTTGAGAAAACCAGACTCCAGCTCCCATCACCCCTTGCTGCAGTTTTCATGGTGATGAAAGAGTTGCTATCATAAACACACCAACCCCAAACTCCCAGGTCACACAATATACGTCCTTTCACACAGCATTCCAACACGCGCGCTGTTCTCACGGCTTGTGGGAGAAACACACACATACACACACTTTCATCACTTGAGAGAATAACGGCTTCCAGCTGCTTGGAAAGCTGTAACAGAATAGCTGCTCTGCTCCAGACCCTGCAGGGCTCATACCGAAACATTATTCTGGAAGAATGGACTTTATTAGCATGGGATAGGGAATGTGTGGGTATTTATGCGTCACATGAAATATCAGTGACTACATATGGGGGAAAATAAAGACATAGATGCCGTAAAGTTAAAGCCGCACTTCTGTCTTTTAGTGAAAAAAAAGTGTTAAGGCCCATATATTTGGTTGCTAGTGTCTTCAACAAGACAATAAACAGTTTAACACTGAATAACTTGCATTTTAAATGACTTCGCCCAAACAAAGTCAACACCTGTTCAATCGTCCACGTCTCTGAGTATCAACACAGCATTTTAAAACAATCGTTTCAGTTAGTCGATGATTCAGTCTCATTTGCTGAATTCGCACACTAATATACTCATACTACTTTTACCATATCTTTCAAAAAGGCAGACCTCGCATGCGGTTGCAATTTCAGCAATTGTGTTGTTCCTGAAATAATAGTTCACAAAACGATTGACTGAATGCTACTTCCTTTGAATAAGTGTTTAGTTAAAAAGTATGTTCCAAGTTCCATATAGTATGAGTGTGCGCAATTTGAATGAATTCCAGGAATACTACATCCGACATGTTATCATTGTCATGTGACATCCCAACATCACCCAGACAGCAACAGTGTTGGCACAGATTCGCGCCACATCTGATGCAGATGGAATCCATACGTATGGTGTTGCTGTCTGGGCAGTTGAGTGTTCATCAAAAGCGCACTTTGAAGTCTTGGCGGAAGTAGTTGGTCATCCGGGTACTTTTCACCTACCGTTTTATAAATACTATTTTTCAGGATCTACTATTTAGCAGGATAATATGCATATTTGCATGCAGCCAGTGATTTTGAACAAATCAGTTAAGTCAACAACAAATCCATGTTTTTAAACAGCCTCAGTCTCAGTCAGATAGTCGCCACCTCCAGCATTATGATACAACTTGCAGAGAATAACTGAAAACCCAGAGTGATTTACAAATACAAATCTAATTTACATGGAAGAGACATGTTGTTTTACCATGTTGTGCTTGTTTGGACAAGGACTCAGTTAACCTAGGGTTAAGGTCACAATGTTAATTGTTCATGAATTATTAGTGGAGAATGAACCTTTCAAGCTCAGATCATTCAATACTTCATCTTACCACCCCCTTTGGACTGACAGCAGTAGTGCTTTCCACACACTCTCGTGTTTATTTTGGCCTAAAGTCACTTGTGAGCCTGCCAAACTCAAACAATTCTCCAAAATAACTCGAAAAGCCTTGACCCTCCATACTAGGGGTCACGGTGATGCCCTATGAAGTCAAGCTTTCATGTTCACTGAACACAACATTCCTCAGTGTTCCTCAAGCCCTTCACACACAGCAGGGGAATGTCATGGATTCAGTGGTGAAAATATTTCATTCAACAAAGCATCCACTGAGCTTCACAGGAAATGGAAGATCTCCATAAACACAGTGTCTCTTGTTGCTCACATTCCAGCTGCAGTGGGTACAATAGACTGGGCTGCCCCAAAAAGCGTATTTCGAGCATCACATTGGGTTTTCAGCACAATAACAGCAGTCAATTCTCCAATGTTTGGTTTTCCAGTGTTATGTTCCTGTTGCCAGGGGAGATCCCAAGCCATTGTCTGAGGCACAAACATCCTCACACACTTCCTGTGAAAAATGTGTGAGTCATATTGACGTAGTATGTAAGATGGTAGTAGGGATCAGAACCCTAGCAGGCATTGCATAACTAAAGTGTCCTGTCTGACACAGGAAGGTGATAATAGGGACTTATGGGAATAAAGAAAGTCATCATTTACTCACCCTCATGATATTCCAAACATGATTCTCTATTTTCTGTGGAACATAAATGGAGCACTATATTTGTATATATTAAAGCAGGGGTGCCCAACCCTACTCCTACCGATTGACTGTCCTGCAGTTTATCACTACCCCTAATCAAACACACCTGAAGCAACCAATTAAGGTCTTCAGGATCACTTGATTAGAGTTGGAGATGAACTGTGGAGGTCAGTCGATCAACAGAAGCAGGGTTGGCCATTTTGCAAGATGTAAACAACACTGGTCCAGAAGCACTTCCTGTTTCAGTTTTTTAACACTACATAAAAGCTGGGATAAAATACAACCAACAGAACATATAAAACTGAATCAAAAAGTTAAATAAACATCTTAAAGATGTTTTCTTTACATGTGAAATAAAGAAAACAGTTACAAACTGAAACAGGACCAGTGTTAAAGTCCTTACCAGTGTTGTTATTGTTAACTAAACACTTTAGTTTCTGGTCCAATTGTAAGTATTAATTGCTTATTAGCATACATATTACTAAGATATTGGCTGTTTATAAATGCTTATAAAGCACATATTAATGCATTATTCTGTATTCTACATGCCTTAAACTTAATAACTACCCAGTAATGAGTTTATTGAGGCAAAAAAAAAAAAAAAAAAACGTTGATTATAGTTAGTTAATAATAAGCATTGGACCCTGATCTAAAGTGTGGCCATTATAATTTAATCCATTTTTTTTTTTCATTTGTCACTGTTTTTGTATATTAATGTATATTTTTGATTTGACAATATTGTATGTAAATCAACAATGCTAATATTGAAATCTTTGAGTTTCACATTCCATTCATAAGCAAACAAACACTGAGGACAAAATAATTCATAAGCAATAAACAGAACCTACCTGGCCAGTCCAAAACAGGACATTCAGTAATCTTGAATGCACGTTCAAAGCAGGACAATTTTCTTTCTCTTTTCCTGCATTAAAAGGATTTTGATATTTTCAAGCAGCATTCAGATATGGCAAATCAAATTTCAGTTTCACGTACTTGGTATTTCAATCACCGGGTGTGATTGTCAGCTCCACCAGCGGCTGATCTCATTACAAATGCAGAAACATAATCCAAAAAGGTGACATGCGGGAATTTCAATTACGCCCGGAGGAAGCGGATCATCACCTTCATCCACCTGGAGGGGCAAGTTGCGTTATGAATAACGATAAATATACATTAACCATGCATATCACTCTGTTATCTACATGCAAGACACACTATCTGAATAATAGCAATAAAGTGATTTCACGCTTCGGTTTAGCGAACATTCAGCAATAATTTATTTCAGAATCTCAAGAACCACCAACATTTCTCATCTGGAAAATTCAGTATCAGTTGCCAACAACACGGTTTTTGAAAAATGTTACTATACAAATTCTTAATAGAAAAAAGAATAAATTAACTG
The DNA here is from genome assembly GCF_016745375.1 of Pimephales promelas. The sequence continues at coordinate 601,129 of NW_024121599.1, forward strand.
TGGAATTTGGTTATATTTAACCTGCCCAACAATTCCACTTTTATTTTTTTCTACAACACCATTTTTATTGTGTCCGGTTATATCTGAAAATGAACTCATAAAACATGCTCTATTGTCAAGATGAAGTGGTAAGACAGTTTAGTAACTAAAGTCCTTCATTTTGCACAACTGGTATTAAAACTATGGACAACAGTTAGGAAAAGTCTACAGCCGGAAACCAAAGCAGCAACTGGTCTTCCTGTAGCACCTGAACGTGTTGTTGCGATTTCCCAGCTTAAAGACATGGAAATAAAACGAATACCGATTTATAAAAATCAAAAGATTGGTTTTACTTTTTCTTTTAAAAGAACCCAGTTTCCACAGTCCTGCCTAGAAATGTGTTAGTTTTCTTTTTTTTTTTTAATATAAAAAGACTTATGTTTTTTGTTATCGCGTACAGGTAGACGATAGGAGTCAGCTCACACTGGCCTAAGAGGGTATGAGGTCTGAACGGCCTCTAAACGTAGACGTGGATGAGGTGTTTTACTTTCGATTAGGGCTGTTTTCACACCGGGTTTAAGTTTTAACATCAAGATGCATTACACAGTGTGCTGAGCATGCACAGAAACAATGAACAATCAATGTTAGGGGCAGATAAAAAAAACATCTTTGAATGGGCATGAATCGGATGACTTTTAGATTTCAGCGCCTGGTGATTTGGACCCTTTTGAATACACATTTGCTTATGTCAACGCACAAACTATTGAATTTCTGTAGTAACGGCAAAGGGTGTGCTTTTAGCTACCTGTTTCTTAAGGTACTTTGCACGTACGATATTTTTCGTATCTTGCAGAGCGCGTAATAATGTCTTTAGCGTTATGGCTTGATGTTTTTCCTCGATCGGACGATCGAGGCGAGGGGCACACGTGGTTTCGGATCTTGTTGACTGCGTGATGAAAGCATGAAACACCCTGTATTGTTTAAGCTTATGGTTTCTTACCGGTCGCTTGTAAAACTAAGCAGCTGCTTTAATCGTGTCACATTCTGGAATGCTGTTCTCCCGAAAGCCTTCGACAGCTCAGGGCGGAGGTAATGTCATTTCCGTTGAAATATCGAGTCTGTGTGCCACGTCGTGTTGTGCTCATCTGACAGATTTAAAAATGTCAACAGAATGTCAAAGTGGTGTTACTGTTAGGTAAAATCCTGAATATTAAAAACAGATACATAAAAACAGAAAACCGATAAGGCCAGGAGTGTTCGGAGAAGGTATTTTCGTGTGTCTCGTTACTTCACTGATGTCACAACACTATACGCGGGGTTAGTGACAGTTCTGCATGCAGTGTGGGCTGTACAGTTCAGGCTCTGAGCACCATGGTGGCGAAGTTGCCTTACTAGCAAAGTGCACCGGTCGCGGCCTGAGTTGCAGTACTTGGTCGTTCAATCCCGAGGGTCATGCTAATGCCTCTAACCTAATGCTTCAGATTTGTTGTACAGCCATGGCTTCTAAAAGTTAGCTAATGTTCTGCAAACATTGAGAATGACAAACCAACATTACGTACAAAGACCACAATTGTTTTCGAATTTCCTTGAAATTAAGTAGTTCTTTGTAATGCTTGAGCGATGTGATATCGGGGCTCGTTTTCCAATCCAGGATGACCGAAGATAGGCTTCTTCCATTTGAAATGCTCTATTGTTATTCACAAAATATCAAAGTCCACAGACAGAGGGAGGGGCTTACGGTGCGCTGCGGTCCAAATGAGATGGCTAATGAAAGGTTTGTGGTCATAAATGGTTTTGTTTTTTTAACAGAACTGAGAACAGAAAGATCTACAAAGATGGTTGACAACAAAGCAATCCATCGGAATGTTTTTGTGCATGTCATGTGCATGAGAGAGAACGACGCCGGCTCTCTGACATTAGTGCAGAGGGACACACACGACAGCAGGGGACGAATGTCTATTCGCGCATGAGTGGGGTTCACTTATAGTACAACGCACATAAGACGTTTCTCTTATGCACATCACTCCAGCGATGGAATAAACAGAGGGTTTGTGCATATGGAGGAACCGGCTGCCAGCTAACTGGGTCAGAGTTCAAAAGTCTGAGTGGGAGGGTCAGACAAGGTCAAGCTCAGTTCATTCAGAGTCTTGTATTCCCATAGTTCATAAACACTTTACCGCCGGGTATACAGAGAGACAGAGATGAAAGAGAGGTTGAGGTGGTACTGGCTCCAGCCATAAGTGTGTTCGGATGAGTTGAGGTCCAGACTGTGGTCAGGCCTGCCTTCTGAACACTCTTTTAAAGAGAGAGGGATGAGGGATGATGGTTTAGACGAGCGTTCCCGGCTTTGCCTTCTCATGCCCGTACCACTGTACGTCCGCTATCTCAGAGCACAGGGGACTGCTCAGGAAACAACTATCGGCGAACGGCGATCTGCAATGACATGTCAAGGAAAAAGTCAGATATGTCATTTGAACATGCTTTCAACTATCCCTATTCTTTTAAGCATATTTAAATACATTCGGCAGAATTTCCCCCAAAAATCAGCACAGAAAAAGCAACAACCTGGACATGGGCAACAACGGGAATGACTTCTTTATGTTTTTGGCATATGGAACCAAGGAAGAAAAATGAAAATCCCAAATGAGACAAAAATAATAAAAATTGATTAATTACAAGGGGTGTAAGGAGATCTCACGATATTTCTAATTGAGGTGAAAACCTGTTTCGCGATATCAGTTGGAGATGAGTTTGTGTCCTTTAACTGCTTATGATAATTAGTACACGGAAAGTAGATCTGTGAGAAGTAGAAGTGACATTCATAGGTAGCATTTTCCTCAAGACACCTGCATTTTTATTGCTTCGTTGTTATTATATTATGTATTTTTAAGTCATATTTTAAGGCTATTGTTCAACAAAGGTCTATTTGTATTACCATATTGTTTTGCATTTTGTGACTTTCAGTCGAATAAAAGACTTTTTCCAGTCATATTTTGTCATTGAAGATATCTTAAAAAATATTGTCTCCCCTATTGTAAAATTGTACAAAATATTGTCTTAAACAAGTGTAGTCACACCCCTATTAATTATATTTTATTTGTAAAACATGTTCAATGTACTGTATTAAATATATCATAAATATTAAATGTAATTTTAGATTTCCTTCTTAATATATTTAATACAATAATATACATATTAAAGAATAAAATAATATGTGTATATATACAATATATATATAATTAAAAATGTAACATATATATGTAATATAATGTGTAATATATATATATATATATATATATATATATATATATAATTTAAATAAATACATAAAGAAACTGATTCATCATTTTATACAATTTTTTTAATATTTTTAATTTTGATGCAAAAGTTTGGTCATACTGCCTAAACCTTAAAGTTTTTCCACAGAGTCATTGCCTCCCTAGCAATTTTATTATTAAGTACGCTAAAATAAAATTTGTATTTTGAAATAAATTTAGTTACAATTTGCATTCCAACACAAGAAAACAATGACACAATCAGAGAGGTGAAGGAGTGAAAGAGTGAGATACAGAACATGCAGAGAGAGAGAGAGAGAGAAAGAGAGAGAGAGTGTACCTCTCTATTGGTCAGTGCTTTGGTGAGAGGGAGAACGGTCTTCAGTAGGAGAACTTTCAGTCGTATCACTGGCCCAAGAAAACACACATTCAGGCAGAGGTGGGTTAGTGAGACACAAAGAGAGAGAGAGAGAAAGAGAGAGAGAGAGAGAGAGAGAGAGAGAGAGAGAGAGAGAGAGAGGGAGTGAGAGAGGGAGAGAGAGGTTAGCGTTTTGTGGGTAGCCGTGATCAGTTAATGTAGATTGAGTTGTGTAATTTTGACACAGGGATAGTTCTGTTACACACTATTAAAGTGAACAACACAGACAAAGCATTGGCACAGTTAGGTGAGCGTCTAAACCAAGACAATATGCTCCATAGCCCAGACTTTGACCAACATCCTCAAAAATGTCTAAATTTAGACCGTTCTTTGTAGTACATACCTACTGACAAAACCAAACCAATTGTGCAAACTTGGCAAAAACCAAGAACAGCTAAATGAAAATTTCAAGTACATATCAACATTCTTGGTCAAAGTTAAGTGCATGGATATAAACCTTGAGTGATATCACTGACAAATAATACAGGTGATTTTTTTTTTTTTTGTGTGCACAAAACTATTATCATTGACTACATACTTCTGGTGACTTAGATTTATTATTAAAAGATTTTGATCAGTCAATCCATCTAAGAAACTACAGCACAGTATCTATCTAACAAGCCACTTGAACACTAGAGTGTGTTATATACAGTTTGTGCTATTTACATTGACTAGCTACTATTTACATATACTACATATAAGTAAATAACAATAAACCAACATTTATTCTGTGTGCTTAAATACACTGATTCTGTGTCTTACCCGCTCTGCCAATTGAGTATGTGTTGTGGGCTGCAGGGGGGTGTAGCTGCAGGCTCACTACAGGGAGTTCCACTCCTCTGACTGTGTGGAGATGCAGCTGAAACACACACAGACTTCACTATAGACACTAAATGCATACTGTTGAACTCCAGTCACATATGCTTATGCACGTGGTGAACTTGTCGGAGATAAAGCTGACTGCTTGCTGCCAACACCCTCTTGATCTGCTGGAAAAGGTTTGGAGTATTTCTGCCACCCAGAGAGAGGCGATAATCCCCACTACACAACCACACACTGACCAGACCACCCTGACAGCATACACACACACACACACACGGCTCACAGCTATGCCCTGAAGTTGACACATAAATTAGGTCGGTTACAGTTTATTTTAAGGTGTAATCATTACATATATTTAAGTACTGAGTAATATTAAGCTACTACATGTACTTACTAAAGGGTTAGGGTAGGATTAGGATTTGGTTTAGGGGTGGTTGCATGCAATTATGCATAATTTAGTGTTTTTACTATGGTAAGCACATATACAAGTACACTGTAAAATAAAGTGATACCAAATAGGTCTTTCTTTCTTTCTTTCTTTCTTTCTTTCTTTCTTTCTTTCTTTCTTTCTTTCTTTCTTTCTTTCTTTCTTTCTTTCTTTCTTTCTTTTTCACAACTCCAGTTGTGAGGGTAAGAATTACAGTCTGTGCATTTTTTTTTTTTTTTTACCATTGGGGACATGTGTGGGTGTTGATCATTCAATGAATAAAGATACTTTACATAAATGCAAACACCATAAAACATGCGTTGAGTTTTTTTTCTCTCGCAGCCTCATTTTCATTTTCCAGGGCTATCAAAAATAAATACATAAATACAAATAAGTAGGAGCTTCTCGATTGAAAATAAAAAAGTTTGGATTCAAATAACTTTTTCTAGACGTCAAATTATAGAGCCGTTCGATACAATGGTTAATCAAAACTGATTTCCGTGTCACAAACCTCAGAAACAGCTTAACTGAAATCATACATAACCAAACAAATAAAAACTTTCAGTTTAATAAGTACTGTCAGATGAGTCTGATTCAAACTGATTGATTACTCTATTGTTCAACACGATATAATATGTTTGACAAATTCTGCTTATCAGACATCATAAATAGCATGTAGTTCTTTTTTGCATAGAACAAGAAAATCGCATAGACAGTTATAATTGTCACTAAGAAAATGTTCTTATTCTGTGTTGCTAAGAATGATGGCTCTATATATATATATATATATATATATATATACATATTGCAAATAAAGTTTGTGTTTAATTAATGACGTTTACTCTGATTGAGGTCTATCGGGTATCCATATACTTTTTGCATAGTTCATATTTGTCCTGCTCACCTGGTGACCCCTTCACTAGCGACCCTATTCGTCCTCCACGGCCGTCTGAAGCATTGGAGCTGGTGTGTGTGACGCGGCTGTGCTCCTTTATCGATCCAGACGAGCGCTGGTACCAGCACCTCAGCTCCTCTGACACCGCTGCCCGCCCCCCTCCTCCTCCTCCTCCTTCCCTGCCCAGAGACGGAGTCCTCACAATCTGCGAGCGGGAGGGCGTCAACCTCCCGCTGCCACCACCCGCTTCCCCGTCCTCCCCGGAGCCCCACCCCTCCTTATAAAGCCCCCCGGCTGTGTACGAGTTGGAGGTTTTGAACTGTGCCTTGACGCTGTAGTGCCCCTCCTGGTCATTTTCCAGGCTGCGGACCACCACGGCATTGGGGCTGCTGCCCTCTGTGTACAGCGGGTACTCTTTGATACGGTACTGCGAGGATGGCTGGCTCTGGCTGTGGAGGTACACGCCCTGGTGGCTCCCGCACACTCCTCCGTGGGTGCTCCCGTTACGGGCCGCTAGATTGGGCATGCTGCCGGAACTGGACGCACCCAGGTGTCCGGCGGACTTGTGGCGCTGCCGCTGCCGCTGACGGGCTTTGGATGGCGAGTCCTCGGCCAGCGTACAGTAGTTGGGGTTAGAGGTGGACGAGGGGTAATAATGTTCTGAGCTGGAGTGGCTGGTGCAAGATGAGCAGTCGTCGGGGACAACAGAGCCATTGCTTCCTGTCCTCTGGGGTCCTGACAGAAAGAGGTCAGGGCTAAGTCCTGCCTCTGTGTGTGCCTCTAAGGACAGCAGCTTCCCCTGAGACTCCAAACTGGAACTCCGGCCACGGAAGGGCTGAGTTAAACTGAGAAAGAATTGAAAATTGACTTTTAGTGGATTGTTTGGATATATTTACATATACTGTATATGTGTGTGTTTGTGTTTATTATTATTATTATTACTTTTTTTTACAAATTGTTTACATCAACATTTAATTAGTATATTCTATGGAGAAATGCAACAAGGAATGGATTTTATTAGGGCTGTGCAAAAATTAATTGCGATTAATCGCATCCAAAATAAAAGTTTGTGTTTACATAATATATTTGTGTGTGCTGTATATAATGATTTTGTATATATAAATACACACACATGCATGTATATATTTAAGAAAATGTGTTATTCATATATAAAATATTTATATTTATATAATTTAGATTATGTATTTATATATACAGAATTTAAGCGCAAATAATTCTTAAATATATACATGCATGCATAGGTATTTATATATACTTATATTATTAAATAAATAATTATATACAGCACACACAAATATATTATGTAAACACAGACTTTTATTTTGGATGCGATTAATCGCAATTAATTTTTGCACAGCCCTAGATTTTATCAATTAGAATTGAGTTGATGTTAAAAAAAATTATAGGAATTGATGTAGAAATTATTTTAAAGAAAGATTACAAACACTAACATTACTTTTCTCAGAATAATGAACACTAATGAACCATGCATGAACAAGTACTATAATGGTAAATAGGGTTGATATTGGATTTATGTTGATTTTTTTATATATATATTTTTTTTAATATTAAATGAATACATATATAATTGTATTCAATTTAAAATATGAACGATTCCTGTAAAAAATAATGACTTTATTTCACATAAAAATATAATTATGCAAATAGTATGTTAAATAAAACACTAGATAATGTTTTCATGTTGACAGTAGAGGACATTGTAGGGTGTGTGGCAGCACCTGGCTGAGTGGACGTAGCTCCGTGTCCTCAGGTCAGGGGTGGAGGGCATGCTGGACTGACTGTTCCAGTGAGGGAGGGAGCGCACCGGGCTGTTCTGGAGAGAGTTGCTCCCTCCCGCCTCACAGCTGCCTGTGCTGGGGAACCGCCTGTGACTACTGCACAAAGAGATAACACGATGCATTCATTTAAACATGCACTAAACCATTCATCCCGAGCACAACACACATTTTCGGTTTGGTCCGTACCTGGAGTGCGAGGATCGTTTCTTCACCCGTTCGTAGGGTTCGTCTAATGAGCTTTCGCTCCACATGCGGGGTTTGATCGGGGACTTGTCGTAGTCACTGCGCTGGTAGTGCAGGTGTCTCAGTCCGTCCAGGGACTGGGGGGGAGGTGGCCGGCTATGGGACGGAGGTCTGGGAGGGAGACCTTTGTGTGGGGAGGCAGCTGGAGAGAACGTGGGGGTTCCTGTCACCTGGGAGTCATCTGGAGAATAGAGTGAGATGAACTGACTGAATGTTAAGATGGCGTGTGTATTTGTGTTTCTTTTGTGGACAAAATTGCTAAATTAAGAAAGTTACATTTAAATTCATTAAAAAAATAATAACAATAATTTAATAAAAGAATTACTTAAGATAGAAAATAGTTTACAAAATGGCTTGACATGGATTATCTGATTGTTGAAGAAAAAAATCAATTGAATTCTACACTAAATATTAATGAGCCAAATAAATGAATATTAATTAGGCAAATGTTTTGCATCAGTAAACTATGTTACTTGGCAAAATAATTATTGTGTTTATTGTAACTTTTGTGATATACCAAACAAAACACCCAATCTTAAACTATAGATAGATAAAATCAAACCCTACCCTAAAATTGGTATGCGTGTATAAAAGTGTACAAAACGCACCATCATCCAGCACCAGTGCATCAGACAACGAGCTGTCCTCTGAGCCGATATTTGCTTCTGCCAAACAAAGACAAAGACAATTACAAAGCGAAAACTCCCACACATCAAAATGTCAAACAAATCGCTACAACCTGAGTCTGAAAATGAGTGAATTTCACAGCAGAGGTCACACACCAACACATAAGTTCACACTGTTTTATAGGTCTATGGGGAGGGGTGATTACTCTTGCTCTCAGCATGAAAGACTTAACAGAGGAAACACTTAAAGAACTCACAAGTAACTCAGTGAAAACATCTTTACAAACTTAATTCCTCACCCTCTATGATGAGAGAGGCACGTTGCGTGGGTTTCTTCCCGGAGCGAACGCGGTGCTCGTTAATGCCGTTCTCGATGTCTTGCAGCTTCTTCAGAGCATTCAGATACGACGTCTTCCTCTGTTTCTTCAGCTTCTTGCTGCTGATATGAGGATCCGATGCTAACCGCCGCGCCGCCTCTGTTATCTGAGACTGGATAGCAAATTCCCTTTCCAAACGTTCCAATTCCTCTTCCTAAAAAACACAGATGTAAACACACACAAAATGAGTATATTAATCAAAAAAACATGTAATTCTTCACTTTGTGAAACTGCAAACACACTCCGTCAGAATAACAAGACAGCTACGGGCTCCAAGTTGTCTAGTTCTCACACACACATTGAGAGAGCTAAGATATTGTGGCCTCTTATCAATGCCTTCGATTAATCACCCAAAATCAACAATCATCAGTCATGTAAAAGGCGCATACACGCTGAGGCGAAGATGACATTGGAACCTCTTATATGACTGCAGCTTGCTTCTTTCACACACATTCACACAGCTAAGCTCTTTTTTTGGATTTTGTAATCCTGCTCCTTTGGCTGACACTCAACACATACACTGCACTATCACCACTTCCCTTGATCATGCCAGACTGGAGCTATTTATAGACCCCTGCACACAAACATGACCATCTGAGTCTGAGTTTGGCTTAAAGGGCAGTTTATGATGATAAAATTTCGCAGCATTCGCTGTGGTCAGGGGGTCAGAAGTTTGAACGGTACCAACTAAATCAGACTATAAACAGGATGCCCACTCAGCCACGGTTGTGACAGTGGTCAAAGGGTGTGATGAGGTTGGATGTCACTGACCTCCCCTTTGGGCAGGATCTTCTGCTCATCCAATTTGAAGGCCGTGCCGATTTTGCGTCTGACGGTGGGCGGCTCCTCGCCGGGGTCCAGAGGGTACTCTTTTGGAAGTTTTCCTGTCAGCTCCTGAAACAAATAACACAATGTTACACTCTTAATCCAGCTGTTTGTGTTCAAAATCTACAGCATCACTTCATGTAATCCCAGAATGCACTGCTCAATGTTAATGCAACATAGCAGAGAAAGTTAATAATTGACAATTAAAAATATAAGTACAAGTATATTAGTTAATAACTCAAATTGTAAATAGAATTAAGCGGCTAATTTGAAGCCCTTTTCATGATTTGAAAACACTCTTCACACCAAAATATGGAGTGGAATTGTGTTTGTTCTTTGTGCCAGCTGTTCACAAAAAAAAAAAAAAAAAAATTGTAGACAGCAAGTCAACCTAGGATTTCAAAAAGCCGTTATGCTGAAGTGAAAGTTTGTTTCGGTACTTACCGCTTCTCTGATGCAGATGCTCTTGAGTTCCTCTATTCTCTGTCTGAGCGTCTCCTCCAGTGCTTCCTGTCTGGCCCTCAGAGCCGCCAACATGTCCTTCTTAGCGGTCTGGGAGCTGTCCGACTCTTGAGAGCCTACAAATGCACACACACACAGGGTTAGATCAAATCTAGGGTTGACATAAGCCACATTTGACCAAATACATATAGTGTGCGTGTAACCTAAAGGTCAAAGATCAGAAACATTTAAAGGCTAAACAAGCATCAGCAGCTCCAGATTTCAGCTTAAACAATCAGACTGACCTTCTCGCTTATTGAGAGGGTGTGTACTTCACCTCTTTTGACGCTCTGAAACGGGACGAATGTGTGCGTGTGTGTGTGTGTGTTTCCGGACAGAACTGAACAAAGGGTCCTAATTGTTTAGCAGAAACTCCATGTGCATCAGAGCATGATCACACAAGCTGTGTGTGTGTATGCAATTTTTTGGAAAGATTGGCAAGGATTACATAACAACAATAACTTAATATCACCAGACAATGCTAAAGAAATTAAAACAGTGTTTGTTTACCCAGTGGGAAACAGCATCAGGGACAGATTCCTGAATCTCTGCAGAGCAATATGATCTGGTGTGTCTAGAAGGGGGTAATGAGTGTGCGTGTGAGCAGGTAGCCGTCAGGAAATCAGTAAAGGGTCAGCAGTAATAGAGAGAGAATGTGTCTGGGGTCACTGGCTGTGTCGCTAATGCCCAGTCAAGCCTGTTATGTGTGTGTGTGTCTGTATCTTTAGCCCAAGGCTGCACAAAAGCCCTGAAACCAAAAGTTTGTCCTGTCACTGTAAATCAGACAATATGGGATGGCATTTGGCAATGTTCCATATTGTAACATACACTAGTGTTGGGGTAAGTAATAATTCTAATTTTTTTTTTGAAAGAAATTAATAGTTTTATTCAGCAAGATTGATCAAAAGTGGCAAACAGTTATAATAATACAAAATAGGGATGCACGATATATCGGCCAGCATATTGGTATCGGTCGATATATGTTCATTTTTAAAGTTATCGTTATCGGCCTGGTAAGAAAATTTGGCCGATATATTAAAGCCGATAAATAATGTATTATTCCCTTCAGCTGAGGCACTTGTTGAGAACTGTTTATGTTTTTGAATTTCTTGAAATATGATTGAAATCTCTTCAAAAAATGAAAATCTGGTTCGGGACAACATGTGCAACGCAAATCTGTCATATCGGCTATACAACACTATAATGAGAACATCATTATAATTGTGCGCATGGATTTAATTGTGAGACTTTTGTTTTTGTAGGCTCTCAAAATTAGATAAAAATTTGGATTTAAGTTTATCGGCCGATATATCGGTTATCGGCTTTCAAATATAAAGAATTATCGGTATCGGCCAACATTTTCATATCGGTGCATCCCTAATAAAAAAGATTATTATTTTAAATAAATGCTGCTCTTCTGAACCTTCTATTTATCAAAGAATCTTGACTTACAAAATACTAAACAGCTCAACGGTTTTCAACATTAATAATAATAAGAATCAGAAAATCAGCATATCATGATTTCTAAAGGATGTGCCACTGAAGACTGGAGTGATGATGCTGAAAATTCACCTTTGCACCCCGGGAATAAAGTACATTATGAAATATTTTATTATTTTAAATTGTGATAATAATTGACAATATTTTTTGATCATATAAATACAGCCTTGATGAGCATAAGAGCTTTCTTGCAAAAAACATAAAACAAATCTTACAGGCCCCAAACTTTTGAACGGTAGTATATTTCGGTGTAAAAAAAAATATTCACAGAGACATCTATAAAATAAAGTAAATATGATCCATTTTAATGTCAAATGGACTATAAGCTCCAAAACCAGCTGTTAGGTGAGCACTTCTAATGGCACATTTAAACAGCTGTTTTTCCCAGAATCACTATGAACATACGAGTGAAGCAGAGTGGGAATTCTTGTCTCCAAGTTCCTGTGTGTGTGTAAGAGGAGAGACAGGAGAATTTAGCTGCAAAGAGCTTTTCCACTCCACCAAGTCTGGAACTGCTGAGAAGCTAAATAAATCATTTTTGCTTCCCATTGGAAAATATCCAGCACAAAGATGTGAAAAAGAAAGACATTAGGAGAAAATCAGTTATGGGTGGGGTTCATGGGAACTACAGAGGGGGAGAACTTTCCTGTAGTGAACCTATGAAGCAAATCTACTGCAAAGAAAGGCATCACGCCGCATGACACGAAACACTGCATATTTCTTGTCACTGCAACAGAGGGACATTGTTTTGGAGAGAGTCTCTGTGAAATCTCTCTATCCTTTCAGACTCTTCAGGAGAAAAGGGGTCTTCCTGTAACATCTGAGGACTTTACAGAGCAATGACACACATGCACATTTAATGTAGTGCATTCATAACCATGCACGTTTTCGACATTATTCAGCTTGAATTTGCCACAAAAAGCAAATTAGAATGATTTCTGAAGGATCATGTGACACTGAAATCTGGAGTATTAAACAACAACTTTTGATTTTCTGCTCATATAAGCAAAACTGCATGGGCAGAAACAAATAATACCAACAACAATAAAATATAACACCAGTGGTTGATATATTTCCATCCATTATGTCCCACTGAATAGTCTTTTTAAAGTGAATGTAAATAAAATTGTTTACTTAATGCCTTATTGCGCACAATTCATGTATGGTTTTCCAAAGAAGAAACTTTCTTTGTGAACTGACATAACGGAGTATGACCCCATTTTTGGATTCTCCAAACAATTCCAATTGGATAACATCAAGTGCTACCCTACATTTTTTTGTCTTTGGATTTTCTTTTTCTCTTTGACCTTCCACTAATCGATCACGCGTGGTCAATGATTAAGAGGTTGAAGAAACAGCCCACATGAAAGGGGAGATCATATGACTGACACCAGTCCTGCTATGAGTTCATTTAATTCATGATATCTGACACCACGGCAAAAGTCCAAAACCAGCATCAAGACAAGCTGTTCTCACTCTCACCCCTTGTAAAATTTACACACATACCCACGCCCCAAAATGACATCATTATTATCATCACCATGAGCATGAGTTCATAAACACTGAATTCACACATATAATAGGAGTATATGAAGCCAAGTGCACACTACAAAAGTTTTTAAGTGTAAGTTGTTTTGTTAATAGAGATTGCAATTCTCCCACGATTCCAAATAGACAACTAAACAAAATAACATGCAATTTACTAGAGATTCTCCCATTAATGTAATATAGCCATATTCATATGAGTGAATGTGTGTTCTTTATACGTGGTTGTTTATTATCATTTTTAATTTAGTATTTTTAATTTCTTCTTTAAAATAGTAAGCAATTAGTTGATTTAAGGTTTAGAATATAATTTGTATTTAACCCTTTTTTTCTTATAATGTGCAGCATAGCCAACATAGATACATTCACTATATTTGTCTTCATAGGGTTTATATTACACGTTGTGTAGAGGACAGCACTGGGCAGGGTGTAACAATAACATGTTGTAGACATGATGTAACAAATAATGGATTAAAATTAATCTAAAATAATTAGGTATTGTATAATAAAGCTTAAGAGGCCCATCTATCACTGTTTTCCATGTTCATAGAGTTAGTTTCTGGAGCAAATATATAGGCTATAATCTGTGTTTACACAGCTTTTTAAAAAATGGCGGATGCTGGCGTTTCGTGTGCGTTCGGCCAGTCGCGTACACTAAAGTTTCTGGTAGTTCCTATTGTGCTGGTTTAGACCCAACTCTGAAGAAGGAGCTAAATTAGTTCCTACATAAGGAGTTCCTAGAACTAAAACCGTTCCTAGTTCCTGCGGTGCGAACACGCAAAAATCTGGGTACTTCTGCCAATAGTTCGAGCAACTATGAAAAGGATCCTCTGGTGCGAAAGCCCCTATTCAATAATCTGAATCACTATTGGATAACTGAATTGAGCTGAATGATGGCAGCCTTATGCAGAGCTAATTCATAGCTGAATCAAAATTGTTTCGTAATTTAAACATTTTGCAGTATTGACACTATTGAACGGATTTCAATCACTGCACTGACTCAAGCTGAGCTAATGACACTATTGTCTTAAGTAGAGCTGCTTATTGCAGAATTGAATTAGTTTTTATAATAGGCTCTATGCACGAACCCTGCTGACGTGTGTCCGAAAGAATCTCAGTCAGCGTCTTTACTTCGGGAAGCGCGTTCTGCATGCCAAGTGTCTAGCGGGAAAACTTTAATAAAATTCATTTTTTTTCAGAAACGGAGACAACGATTTTAGAAACGCTGATTCGCTAGTCGAATTTCGTATGATATGAGAGAATACTAACCCTCAAAGTTGTTGATGTAGCTCGAAATATACAATTTAAATAACTTCTCTTTTTTTACTCTTGTGTGACAGCTAACTGCCTCACAGTGTTGTTAACATCATTCACGTTAACCGCAGGACGCTTTTATAAACAGCAAGTGTAATTTGACACTATCTCCACCTAACGCAAAACCAGCTTCTGACCATAGACTGACGCAGCACCGGATGTAACTGGGCGTGCTGAGACAAACCCGGAAGCGATCGTGCATAGAGGCTATTGATGAACTTTACAGTTATTGAACTGAACTGAACACACTAGTTCTTCAGATGAATAATGACACTATTGTCTTTATACTATAAGCACTAGAGCTGCTTTACAGCTGAATTGAATTCTGTTTCCATAATTGATTCTGTTTTGAAAAAATCTGTAAAGTATAAAGTGATATATAAATAAAGGTGGCTTGCGAGCATGTATGCGTTCTGACCTGAGGACAGCAGGCTTCCGCTGCTCCCGCTGATGATTTTGCCTTTGCTGCCCATGTTGGCCAGTTTGGAGGTCTTGAGGGTTCCTGTTTCTGTCAGGTCTATGGCTATCTCGTTCAGACTGCGCGCTGCATGGATCTTACTCTGAGAGACAGAGACAGAGAGAGTGAATGTGCTTGCCAGCTGTGACGAGTGTGTCAGAATTTTCCAGGAGACGAACATTCCGCAGCTTTTAAAAGTGTAACAGAATCCATGAGCAAGATCAGAGACAGATAGTTGTGTGTGTGTGTGTGTGAGAGTAAAAGAGAGAAAGTTAATGTAGCCCTGATGATTGCAGAGAGATGGTAGTCTAGACGGTGAAATGGTTAGAGGTAGACCACAGAAACACACAGGAAGGTTGTTGTAGTAAGAAAAGTTTATACACACACACACAAACACATACACATACACGTACATCTATCTTTGTGTATCTATTCATTGACACATTGGAATCTTTTGCTCCTAACCCTTGTAAACCAACTAGTACAACTAGTGCCTAACCCGGACCCTTACCCTAAACCCAACCTAACTTAAATATAACCATATTCCTAAAACCAAGTCTTGACCCTCAAACAGGCCTTTAAATGGGTCTCATAAAGTGAGGACCAGACAAAATGTCTCTTTGTCCTCACACCGATGGTCTAAAACTCTAAAACCGATGGTCTAAAAATGGTCCGATAGTCTAAAAGGTTAACACAAACACACACACACACACAGATTCTAAAACATAAACACACTTACTTTGCTCTGTTTGCGGTCCAGGTAGAACTGGTGTTGGCTGATGGCCATGGCCCAGATGGATTTAATGAGGGTGGGACAGGCGTACCAGGTGTGCACGGCGATGCCACTGTGACCAAATGTCCTCCGCGTTACCGACGCCCTGCAGTTGGAGTAAACACAAACCGACTTTATATTCACTGAATTTTATGACATTGTCAGAGCAGAAACGGATGTAAAAATGTTTATTATTGTCCAAACACATTTAAAACACTGTTATGTATTAACAGATGCACAGCATATTTGTGTTTGTCTTTTCAATAAATACACTGTCATAAAAAGGTTACTACCTCTAAATTAGAAGAACTACATTTCAAAGCCAAAATAAAAACAGGCAAAAAAGCATGAGCATCTTGTTGCTGGCTAATTAAGCTAATGCTAAGACAAAGCTTATTTGATATAAAAATGTTTTAGATTTTTATTCCTGTGATGGTAAAGCTGAATTTTCAGTCTTCAGTGTCACCTGATCCTTCTAATATGCTGCTCAAGAATATGTTGAAAACATATGAAAACAATTGCCCAGCCTAATATTTTAGTGGAAACCATGATGCCCTTTTTTAGGATTATCTTAAGAATGTTCTGAATAAACGTTTTATATTCATTTATATTAATTTTTTTTTTTTTAAGAAAACAAAACAAACTTTTGAATGATAGTGTCAATACTAAAGAGACGCATAAAAACACGAAAATTCATTTAAATTATATTCTCTGCCATATTATTAGCCACCAGTATAAATTATATTTATGTGGGAGATATTAAATGTGAACTGGTGTTCGCACATACTCCTGACAGCCCTGCAATGTATCAGCTTAACATACCACACACATTGTAGCACACACTGTGGTCAAACCCAGCGCACGTGTGTGTCCTGTGATGGGCTTTATAAAAACCTCCAGGCCTCTCCACTAGAACGAAGATAAACAGCAGACCCTCGTGTTCTGACTCTTATCAAAACGATTAGCGCATGTGTGTGTGTTGCAATGACTCTAACTGAATGACAGTGAACCTAACTTGAAATAAAATACACTATAGACCCTCATGCTGCAAAATAAACAGATTGTTTCATCTTCCTAAACTATTTTCCTCTCTTTCATGTCTTATTTCCCCAGCCTCCAGCATTTCTGTGAACTCCCTCCGTGTTCTCCTCGTTTCTGGGCTGTCGGGGTTGTTGTTTGAACAGCGTGAATGAGGCGGTTTATCTGTCAGCATCTGAGGCCGCGTGTGCTGCTGCTTTTGGCAGCGTCTGCTCTCCTAAAAGACTAACCAGCCCTCAGCACGCACTGATGATGTCATAAGGGCCTGATTAAAACGTAAACACCTCTTAATATCGATGGAGAGAGATTCAGAAAAAACGGAACATCCGAAACATCCCCAGTTGTGACAGGACGAGAGAGAAGAGCAGAGAATCGGAAATTAACTCAAACCGCATCTCAATCTCTACAGATGGAGAGTCAGAAAGAAAGAGTAGGGTATGTTTTTGTTCCAGTTGTATTTCTATGCTCTTCTCCACAGGACACAGGAAGTAAGAGATTTCAGTCCAATAACAAATAGCTTAGCTCAGTGGACGCTTGTGGATGGAGGCCAATCAGCTGTAACTATGAACATTTACCTCACAATGTTTCTCTTAAGGAAGATGAGGACAGAGAAATGGGGTTTCCTGTCAAAGTCCGACATATTTTTGAAAAAACAAAACAAAACTTGTATAACTGACATGTAAATGCTTTATAAGATGTTCCTCCATAGAAATCAGACTTCATAATCAACCCTATTTTATTCTTGATGCTGTAGAATATGCTATGTTTAAAGTTCAGTACATCATGCCACTTTACTTCTAAGTAATTCCAATTATTCCCACACTAGAAAACAAAGGACAAAACCATACCAACAGGACCCACAAACCGCTGAGATCTTTCAAACGTTTCATGACATCTAAACAAACCTGTCTTTAAAATTCATGCTGGGTTGGATTGAAAGTGGTCCTCACAGCATGTCCTGTCAGTTGTTTGTAAGCCAATATACTGTATATAGTCCATGACCTGTGTGTGTGAGCGAGCATGTGTAGGCTGTAATGTAGATTTACCTTCTTGGGTCATGAACTTCCACTGAGAACTTCTTCTCCCTGAAGTAGAGATTCTCCAATTGTCTCCATTGGAACACCTGCAGAGATGAGAGAACGCTTTAACAACATTCCCAAAACTTCAATCAAACATTCCACGGACGGTGCTCCAACGTCTTCAGACTGCAACTCCTTCCAGATCAGAAAACTACGGGAACAGCCAGTAAAAGACAATCCACAATGCAAGTCCAAGCCAAGATATTTAACTTTTTCATTCACCTGAAAGTGTGCTTATGGTGAAAGTGTGTGTGTGTGTGTGTGTAAAATCCTCCTTAAAAACTGGAGAACAATGTGCCCTCCTCTGTATATGTGTAAAATGAGAGAGACTGTTTGGCTTAAGAGAGATGGAGAGAGAAAGCAAGCAAGAGTGGGAGGAGTCAAACCCCGTCCAAGCCTCTCCTCCCTCTGGGACACACACTTCCTGTGTGGGCGGGGTTTACGGAGAGTTCAGAGCGATGTGTTATGAGTGTGTGCTGTAGTAACCCCTGAAAATGCAGCGCTACGGCTTTGTTAAACTCCTCCACCTCTTTTCCCCTCATTCACTCAAGAAACCAGGTTCTGGTTCTCATTACACACCATCACGCACACACATGGCTGTCTGAGATACACAAACTGGACTCCTGGAGCCATCAGCTGCACAGACACAAAGAAAACGCAAATGAAAGAGAATGGCGGAGAAAGTGCTATGAATATGCGCTCAATGAATCTATTGCTTTCATTTAATAACAGGAGAGAGAAAGCACTATACACTCCTTCCAAGCTAGGCTATACAAACTATCCATAATTGCTGTTAATATCATTATTAAGAGCATTCCCTTGCAAAGACCTTGATATAAGGGGAAAAAATAAGAAAAATAATGGAAAAAATGATGAAAAATGAAGAAAGGATGGAATAGAGTGGAGAAGGAAAGGGAGGGGGGGTTGGCTTAAAGAGCTCAAGAATGTTTAGAGCCTGGGAAAACAATGGACAGATGAAGGAAGAGGGGAGGGAAGGAACATAGTTAGTTAAACACACACACACACACACACAAAACTATTTCCACATACAGTATATCACTAGGATTGGGAATTAAGAACTGCTTCTTATTCAAAACCAAATGATTTTCACAATGGTCGGTTCCATTAATGTTTTTTTAATGTCTGCATTGTTCCATCGATGCAGATAAAATACTGCATTAAAATAGTTGTCCTTCATTTGAACAAATGAAATAGACCTACATGAAAAACTTCAAGCACTAGAAATACCAAATAAATAGTATAAAGTAATCAAAACACTGCATAGTCTTCTTGACTGTGTAAATTATTAGTTACAAAAGTGAGATTTTCTCTCTTTTGTTGTTTGATGAGATTGAAACAATGACACAGAAGACAGCAGGTATATTAGGCTACTGTCTCTTTAAGACCGAATGCATGGATTTAATTTACACAAGTGTTTCCTTCTCAACTGTTTACGTTCACTTAAGACATAAATTACTGTTTTCGAGGATATATGCAAATATGCTATTTTGATATGTGCATTTAACCATTTAAGCACAATTGGGGGCAAAAATAACTAATTTCAGTACACACACGCACATAAGCAGTGGCTTTATTAATGTGTCTCAAACAGTGCACTCATATAGCGAAATGAGTTCTCTTTTGCTGCTTATTGAGCATCAGTATTGAGCCACAATGCTTAAAAATGCAAGCATACAATAAGCTTTAGTGATAACGCAGCACAGAAACAACACGTGTGCGTAACCGCGATATAGACGATAGTCCAAATTCTCTACCTGTTGACAAATTTCTACTGGTTAATCATATCTAGCAGTATATTTCCCACCCCTAATCAATTCCAATGTAAATGAATGAAATGAGAATGTCTAGTTATTGCAAAATAATACAAAAAGAATCACAAGAATACAGATCTGTGAACAATAATTTGAGAACAAATGACTCGGCAGTTCTTGTAAAGAATCTGTAAAGAGTGTCAAACTTGTTATTGGTTTGAATTGGTTTAGTGACACATTGGTGTTGTAATCATTATTTAAAACTAAAAACACATATTTGACACTAATTTAAATTAAGTTGAAATTAAATAAAATATAAATTTTAGATGAAAAACTTAAAAATTAGAAATGTTGCCTTGGCAAATTACTGAAATAAGTTGAAATAATTAAATAAATAAATAAATAAAAAATAAATTAATTAAATTATTAATTTAATTTATAAAACAAATTAAAGCTAAATAGAAATATTTACACAAAATCAAAATAATAAAAAAAAAATTAATTATGAAAACCAAATATAAAATCAAGGCTGGTTCAAAATATTAATAAACAACACTATAAAAGTATGTAAATAATACTAAGCTAATACTAATACACAAGTTTTATGGTAATTTAATAATATAAATGGCACTTTAAAATGTGTTACCAAAGAGTTTTGTTTTTGTTTAGTTTATTGTTCCTCAAAAGTACTAAAATTATAAATTCAATTCAAACTTGTTTATAAAGCAAATTTTTAAAGCACATTATAAAGCACAAAGTGCTGAGCTTATAAAAAGAACTAATTAAGATAAAACAGAGGAACAATTTCAGGGAACCGTTGAGTGAAATTGAAACCAGAAGAGTTAAATTCCTTACAATTTCCAAGCCAATATATCACAGAGACAGTGTCACTGAACAGCAGAGAGATGTTGATGGTGTTAAAGTGAACGTTTCTTGGTGTTTATGAGATGCTTTGATGGTCCCATGGGACCAAGAACAAACGTGACCGGCAACACTTTCAAAACAACTTTCATTATGAAGATAATAATCTCTCTCTCTCCTTAAGAGAGTGAAAAGGGGAAAAAGAGAGTGAGTGAGGCTACAATGTTCCATGACATCTAAACACTCTGTAGCTTTCTGCAGTTATAAGAGCCAATGAGGCATGGGGCATTAACCACACCAGAGTATTTTGGGCACAGTGAGGTGGAACTGGGGACTTCAGCTTTTGTTCTGGAATGAGACAATCTCAACTGTAAGTCTGCGTGATTTTGAAGCATGCAGTCACGAGAGGCTGTAAAAGAGAAAAGACATTTCAAAGGGCCACAAGTGGCCAGCGATGCCCTTATGAGCTGAATCCTGGTTTGTTCCAGCACATATTTCACTGACAGCTGAACTGTGTTCTAGGCCTTGTGTTGTTTGGTAATTTAGATCTCTGGAAACAGGGTTAAGCCTTGTCCAGGACTTCAAAAGGTTCACAGCCATGGTGATGGGGTCCAGAGATTGGCAATGCCTCTATCTGTTCTAAAGACATAGATATAGTTGATTCCAATAAAGTTTGATGTTAGCATGCAGCTAAACTAAAAACTTACAAACAGCAAACGCAACTCGTACACAAATGTTGAGTGAAAAAGTCAATTCTCAATAAGATGGTACCATTTTCATCAATACATTTATAAATGAATAAAATAGATTTACACTACTGTTCAGAATTTTTGGGGAAAGAGTTAAAAAAAAAATCAATACTTTTATTCAGAAAATTATTTAATGATTAAATTAAGCAAAAGTGGAAGTAAACATGTATAATCTATAATCTTTTGGACTTTCTATTCCTTAAAAATGATCACTGTTTCCACAAAAACTTTAAGCAGCACAACTGGTTTTTAACATTAATGAGCACGGGTATATGTATGACAATAGCATTTAGAAAAATCATTAGGATATTAAGTAAAGATCATTTTCCATGAAGATATTTTGGAAATTTCCTACCATAAATATATAAAACATTTGTTTTGTGAGTAAATGCAGCACAATCACAAAAATAAATTAACTTTCATGACAATTTCCTCAATGTTTTGACATTTTTGCACCCTCATATTCCCATCTCGCCCAAATATTGTCCTATCCTAACAAACCATACATCAATGGAAAGCTTATTTATTGTGATAAATCTAAAAAATATAGACACAAGGGTCACAAATTACATTTTAAAATATATTTAAGTAGAAACAGATATTTTAATTAATATAATTATTATAGTAGTAATATTTCACAATGTTACTTTAGTTTTTAAAAAAAAAAAAAAGACCTACCCCAAACTTTTGAACACTAGAGTTTATCCAACCTTCTCACTGTCTCACCAATTCCAACCATTTTGGATGTAAATAAATACTGCAATGCATGGTCAGTAATACATGCAACGAACGCCAGCCTAAGATTTCGGCCAAAATGAGCCTAATTTTGTTGTCTACTATTTGAAAAAAATTTTTCATTGAGACAATGATGCCTTAAAATCTTGCCTATATAAGCAGCCAACTAGGTTTTACAATAGCTAACAACTTCGCTGGCCAAAACCTGCTTAAAAAGAATGTTCCAACATAAGGGAGTTTAGTAAATGTCATAGGTGTGTCATCACTATGACTCACATTCACTGCTGTTCCTTTTAATATAACGTACAACGCCCACCCTGCAGTCTGTCTGTACATAGAATAATACAATAAACCCCAACCCCTCTCTCTCTCTCACACAAAGACACACATACAGAGTACAGGAAGACTGTGTGTGTGGGGCATGGTATTTACTTAGCCAGAGCTATAATGAGCGCTTATGAGAAAAGACAGGGCATTGGAAAGGTCAAAGGTCAGCAGCAGCAGACAGGATGAAAACAATCACCGTTGACTCAGGGGTTGCAATCTCATGATTCATAGCTAGAGCATCACATCTGGCTAGAAAGGCAACAGTACGCTTTTCATATTTGCTTTGCTGCCCATACGTTTTATAAGGCACAAATCTTTTAGTAACTGGAGCTAATGAGCTGATCCAAACGAATCAGAAACAGCAACACACATGCCAGTTTTTGGGGAGTGGTCCCGGATTCGTCAGACGCACTAATGTTTCCAGCATGTTTTGTGTTGTCAGGGCGACAGTAATCCTGCGGGTGTCTGCTGCTAGGTTTCCTGTTGCGGGTTTTGGAGTCAGGGAGGCTGCTGGAGGGGGTTTAGGTAGAGGACAATAGCTCTTGAGAATCACACGCTCCACAATTCATGACGAAACCACAAATATACTGGTCACGCCTCTGTAAAACGTTACACACACACACTTTGGCACAGATGCTCTCATTAGGAGAGGGTATAAATTAGTTTGAAAATCATTAAATAAACCCAACCACTCACTCACTAAGTCTGCAACTTTTACTGTGTGGGATTTTTAACTGGATATCTCACAGTCCCACACACTGCCCACAGATGGAGAACAGCCACTAACTATTAGCGCATGAAAGCTTATCATCAAAACACAAAAACGTGCATGTGTGATGGAGACAAGCTGTGAAATGAGAGCATCAGTGGCAATGACCCATCTGAAACACAGATCAGATCAACGGAAAGTAGCAGACTGGCATTTCATGCAGGACTGGACGTCTGATTGTCCACCGTAATTAAAGAAATAGATGATTTTGTCATTATTTACTCACTCTCATGTCATTACAAACATGAGGACTTTCGTTATTCTGTGGAAAATAAAAGAAGATATTTTGAAAAATGTCTCAGGTTTTTTTTTTTTGTCCATACAATGAAAGTCAATGGGGTCCAATCTTGCACTGTATGCATACAAACAGTAGACATATGCTTTAAAATACATAATTTTGCATTCTAAGAAAATAATTATCACAGGGTTGGAACAACATGAGGGTGAGTAAATGGTGATTTTCATTTTTGATTGAACTATCGCTTTAAATTGACATCCAGTTTTAGGTGGATTTGTCAGTGGAATTATAATTTTGTTTATCTTGCATCTGTGGCGTTTTTTTTTGCAGATGCGTTTGTTCTTCTCGATGGTTTCTCTTCCTTCCATTCTGAGCTGACCTCTGCTGCGTCGTTTCATTTTAACTCGCTTTCTGTAACAGATCCTTCTCTGTAAATAGGCATGAGTTTGGCTTTTCGCTTGGCTGGACTTTCTGCTTTGAAAGCTATTTTTAGCTTGCGGTTTGTGGAAAGGTTTCTCTGTTCCTCACCACAGGCTGAAGTTTTTGCCCTATCCTTTGGAGAGAATTTAAACACGGGGTGTGTGCTGTGAGAATGGAAAACCAAAGCTAGCGGGGCGCACACCTGAAGTAAAGTCATTCTGACAGCAAGAGATTCTTTTGACTGAGACAAGATTTGTAGCATTTCAGTTACTGGGTGTCACTGATTGTCTGTCTGGAAGTTTGAGAATCTCTGTCTAAAGTTACACACAAAAAAAAAAAAAAAAAAAACGCTCCATGGGGTCAGACTGCCAGAGGCCATGACCTCTCTGAGGTCACCACACCCGACGGTCAGACTTCTAATGGATGATGTCATGAGGTTAAGCAAAGGTGACCAAGTGATGAACACATATTCACAAACACACACTTGAGGAAGCTCACACTAAGTGTCAAAACACAGCGACAGGAAAAATGCTTACATACACTAGATTTTCTGCAAAGCAGAGAGTTTTAAAGAAGAAGTACGATTTTTTTCTATTCCTCATGAAGAAACAAAGCTTCATAAGAGCTTTAGGGAAGTGACTGGTTTTGGGTGGTTGCCTAAGTCAAAGAAATCCCCAAACAAGTGACAACCACAAGTCTGATTGTGTAGAAACACCTCTCCTCAACAAGTTAAGGTATTGTTCAGGTATCTTGGACAAATGGTGTAGGCCAAAGCCAAGAACTACTAATTACCATCGAATTAGTAGTTGAAGAGATGTGAAGAAAGGACAAACAAAAGTCAAACTGTTGCAAGTCCACAGAGGAAAGACAGTCTTACCTTTCTTGGTTTGACTTTGTCCTGGTAGTCATATTGAAAAATGCCTTTATAACTCAAACCAAGCCACCATGGGATGCCTTGCTTATCCTGAGAGAGAGAGAGCAAGAGAGAGAAAAAGAGAGCATTAATACACACACGATGATAAGATGAGTAGTGTCAGCTCATGGTTGATGACAGCATGATTATCTTAAACACACAGAGTCTTAAGCATCCTTTAACACTTCACTAAAATGCCGATACGGCGGGTTGTGAGAACATACGTGTGTGTGTGTGTGTGTGTACGGACTGATGGCTGTGCTTATAAATTTCCTCTCAGAGCAGACTGACCCACCTTAACAGCGTAATAATGCACTCCATATGTGGGCAATGACTCCACTACACTCATATAACTGTGGGAGAGAAGAAAGAAGAAATCATTGACAATATGTTATGTATGTTCCATATGCAAACAATTAACAGAAAGCACGTGGGAGTGGATCTCGGAAGTAGAAAAAGGATTTGGAAACTTCAGACACGCTTAAAATGCATGAATGACATTGCATTAGATACTGAATCAAAAGAACACAAAACAAGCCATGTTTCCATAATGAAAGTCAATGGACTCCAAAACATTAAATCTCACTCTTGCTCTCTCTGTTACCAAACATGTTGATATTTGAGGTTTGTGTCACCATTGACTTTAATAATAACGGCAAAACTGCTGTATCTTCTTTTGTGTTCTGCAGAAGTAAGAAAGTCATTTTTGGAATGACAGAAACAATTTTTTAGGTGAACTATCCCTTTAAGATGAAAAGCATTTGGACACTTTCTGGTTGTCAAACTTAGTGGAAAATTTTAGACATAACACTCTTTCTTGCTGTCTTACTTGACGATAGCCTGGCCTCTGGACTGTCCGCTTAGCTTCTTATAGTGCTCAATGACCCGGTCCTCACTGCAACACACACAACACACACACATTAGAGGCAACAGATGACAATGTTCATGAGAATGTGGCTGTCAGCCTATTTTAATTCCACAGGAGCACGAAACGGACAAGAGTGAGAGCTTACAGATGTACAGAGACACAGCCAATGAAACACAACACCACGAACGAGACAAGTTCATTCTTAGAACAGGAAGTAGACCGGCCTGCTCATTATGAACGTGAGTGAGTGAGTGAGTGAGTGAGTGTGTGCATCTCCGAAATGCAGCATCTGTGAAACACTTGATTCACATCAAATAGAATTTGAGGTCAATTATGTTAGCGAATTATTCAAGGCAATCCTTTCCCATGGTGCTCTACAACACGGAGCAGATACGTCTTGTTAATATCTCTTCATTATCAGCTGACAGCCGTGTGTCTCTCACCAATATGCGAGCGAAGGGTGCTCCTTCAGTGCTTGTGTAGGCAGTGCAGGCAGTTTCTTCAGATCAGCCCTGGTAACATCATTACTGTAAAAATAACACAAAATGCTCAGGAAGAGGCAAATAATCAGGCAATCAGATTCACAGAACAGCAAGAAGCTGGCAAATGATGAAAAGAATAAATTAAAGGCAGAAAAAATATAATAATAATAGTAATAATACATTATTTAATTTTTGTGTGACTTTAATTAATTTCCCCTTTATCAAGCTATATAAAGACGAATTAATACTAATAATAATTTGAAATTGTAATAAAACTGTTCAAAAATAATAATAATTATCATATGACTAGTTATAAGCTGCATTTGGAAACATGGTGATCAATTAATAAGTCAAAATGATTAGTTTATATATTAAAATGACAAAATCATATATAATAATGGCAAAATTAGTAGACTATCAGAATATTTCACGGATATAAAATGTGCATATTGTGCCACTCCAAACAGAGAACGAAGGAGAGGAAGTGTATTAGGAAATAGCGTTGAATAAAACTATCAGACACAGAGTGATAGAGTAAAGCTGGAAGGATGCACATGTGACAGATTTGTAGCTGAGATACTGTGTGTAGAAAGTGTTCCAAGAGTGTGTGTGTGTGTGTGTAACAGAGAGATCCAGAGGTTAGTGTGTGTAATTTAACACTGTTTATCCTCTGCATTCCATTTCCTCCCCTCTGTCTCCGTTCCCAGGGTTCACACCCCCATATCTCTCTCATTCCCTCTTGAATCGTGTGCATGTGCTTATGTGGGAAGGAGAGTTTGATATATGCCACAAATTGGATCTGCTTTCACTCTGCAATGACACACTGATAGAAACTTTGATAGTGTGTGCATGTTAAAGGGGGTCAATGGAAGGTGATTCATTCATTCAAAAAGCTTCTTACCTCGTGAAGTCTCCTTTACCTTCCTGTGGGAGAGAAAAATGACATATTTTAGAATCAATAATGAGTCCTTGCCGGTAGACAAGAACGCTTGGACAGATTCTATCCTCTGATACAAAGAACGGTGCACGTGTGTCTCAGTGGGGAATGCAGTCGCAGCCATCTGGACTGAATCCTCTGAAAGGTCAAACACACATAACATACCTGATACTAAAACACCTGGATCACACATACGCATCATAAAGAAAAACCGTATTTCTCTAAAGTACTTCCCTCGTATGATTAACTTACAGTACAAAGGAAACATCCTGTTTTAGATTTAAAATAAAGCACCCTGTCAGGCTGAAATACTGGAGTGACCAGACTATGACTCTATAATGCTTTCACACGTGGGTTTGAGATGTTCTGAACTACATAAAAGTTCAACGCAGGGTTCATGAAGGTGCATAAAATGATAAACAGTCCAACATGATCTTACCTGTAAGATGTAGGAGGCCAGTTCAAAGACCACTTCACTGTCCACCTCTATGAGCTCCTGGAGACAGAACGAGAAGAGAGAAAAGAACGAGAGAGTTAGGTTCAGGATCACAGCAGACAGGACATCTTCATTAATCTGACCCTTATCTTATCTATCTCTTTTTTAATGACCTTATCTGCTGAAGGGTCTATCTCTAAATCACTTCAGCTATTTCCTGTGTAATCAATAGCAGGACAAAGCCACATACACACACATGTTTTTTTTTAGATGAGGGCTTATGGGGTCTTTACTACTTAAATGACCAAGACAAACGGAGCGATTCATTACCTTTGCAGAACACAAGAATTTCAGGAATGTCACACACACACACACACACAGAACTGGCATATATTGGGAAGCTGACTCTAAAGTAAATTGAGCAATGAGCTCATGGTGGGAATGTGTGGTATGCAACAAATGACATTCACAAATACAGGATATTTTTGGAAGAATTAAGCACATTTTGCAACAATTAAAAACGTATATATCAAAAGTTTGGTGTTGGAAAGTTGTTTTCTGTTTTTGTAAAAAAAAAAAAAAAAAAGTATCTTATGTTCACCAAGGCTGCATTTATTTGATAATAAATATAGTATATATTATACTGTAATTTATTTAATTTTGTCAATGTTGATGTAAATCAATGTTAAAAACAGTTGTGCTGCTTAATATTTTTGTGAAAACTGTGATATATTGTTTTTTTCAGGATTCTTTAATTAATAGACGGTTCAAAAAATGGTTGCAATAGAAATCTTTCCTAACACTGTCAAAATATATGGTTACTTTTGATAAATTAAATGCAGTTCTTTAAAAAACAAAAAACTTTACATACATACGTAAATTACATACATATGCATATATCATGACATTTTATTTTATGCGGTTTGATAGTCAATAGAGAAGAGCTTGGCAATGTGGATGTTTTTATGGTGCCATCAGCTAATCAGTGTTGTCATGATGTCACCTCCAGAGTGATTTGTTACATGACATTTATGGCTAAGATGCTCCACGAGAACAGATCAAGGGGGTAATCCATCAGCCGGAAGTTGAAGCCTTGCGGGAGCCGCCATTGTAGCAGAACTTCACCTGCTGTTAGCATCCCATTGACTCCCATTCATTTTCGGCGTCTCTTTTACAGCGAATAACTTTACATCTGAGGCGTCCAAAGACTTCATTTGTCCATTATTTATTTCTAAAGAAACACGACAATGTATAAAATGCTCCATTTCTTTGTATCTTACTGTACGTTACGGCCCCGTAGAAGCCGTTTTTGTAAAAATAGGCTAACGATTGCGTCATAATCACGGGACTTTCTGTCGCACAATAGAGACATTACCGTATAAACAGGAGGAGAAGCTCGAAGCTTTTTTACTGTCTATGAGGCAATCGAGGGAACATGGAGGCACAAAGTCAAGATAGAAGCCCATAAATAGAGTCCATAAAAGCAACAGGACAAAATATTTCAATAGCGTTTGCGTTTTTGAGGAATTAGGTGATTCAGATTTGTCTTGGCACAGCTACTAAAAGATTTTCAACTGTCGGGCAATAATCGGGCTTCAGTCTTCTCCGTTGAAATCAATGGGGTCCATTTCTTTTACTGTCTATGGAACAGATGGAAGTAACAAATGTATGCACCTTGACCAAAGGGGTAGTAGCTAATACTGCCCTCTAGTGGTAGAGCAGTGACAACAGTTTACCTTATAGATGCAGGACTTTGCATTGAGGAAGAACAGCTCTATTGTGGCATTGTCCTTAAGGTACGAGATGCTTTCAATGTAGAACCTGTTAAAGAGAAAATACACTCATCAAAAATGGCTAAGTTTAAAGATAGTAGTTTAATACACAGATTAAAAAAAGTTGTGAATGTGATTCAAAATTGTTCAGTATGAGTAACCAATTCTGATTCAACAATAGCAGGTCAATGAACTCACTGAAAAAACAAAACAATTTATTATAGACAGAGTCAAAAACCAATCACTAGAGGGCATCATAAACACTCGCTATATCCTCTTGCTGTCTCCATCTCTCACAAAAAGAAAACAATTTCCACTGTACAAGCTTCATTTAGCACTCAGATTAGAGTTTGCGGGAACTGCAACAAACAAACAAACACGCAAGTAATTGTCTCAAAATCAGCAAGAATAAATAAGCAGTCTCAGCACGACAGTTTTCATTTTAGCTGAAGGCTCAAGCTGTGACATTCACATATGGACGGTTACAGACACACACATTAATACCTATACATCTGTAATGACCTTGAACATACACTGAGGCACATAACGAACTTAAAATGAACCCTACGACTCATGACACAAAGATATATGCTTTGAATCCATGACTCTGTAAAGACGTAACTGGCAGTTTAGAGAGAGAGAAAATGAGTGAAAGTGAGAGAGATCAAAGTGATTAAAACAGCATTGACAGCTGGTTTAATTTGAGATGTGAGTGAGACAGTCTTAAACGCATCAAAGACTTTAGCTCTCTCCAATCAATATACCCAATCACAGGCAGAAAGGATAACGCACACATACACAATGATGCATGCATTAAAACGGGGCCTTCACTCTAATTCAAACTGCACTGCACACTATTAAAGCAAAATGCATGCGTGCGTATGCGTGCATGTAAGTGTTTGTGTCTGTGTGTGACCCAGAAAAGCTAAGTGATGCAAGTGGAATAGACTGAAAGAAAGAAAAGCAATTCAAATGTGTCCCAACAATTGCTGAGCTATTTTAATGTGGAGCTTGGCAGCAATAAACCAGCATCTACCCACAGCCAGAGTGATGATGTATGACCGTGTGCTGATTGCGACTTGCGCGGTAAAATACTGTGAGGAAGCAAACAAATTTGCCCACTATAACTCTCTCGCACACACAGTCATACAAACACACATGAGCAATAAATATACTGGGTTGCTCTTTGTATTGGTCATATTTCGAAGCAGATTCAAATATGAATGAATCAACCCTCCCAGCATATCTGCTCATGCTCTGCAATCCAAACATTCTGATTAACACTCTGGTGTTGCCATGGTGCTCAAATTGCTGGGGGTGTTAATGAGAGGGAAAGGTGGATTCTGATTGGCTATGTTCTCTGTAACTGCTAATGAGCAGTGGTTTACTGACCCCGCTAATTTGAAAGAATAAACAAACACAGACACAAGCCCTCAACCCCAATACGAAAATACTCAGAAGTGGTGACGCCAACTTACTCTGAAAGTCTTGTGTGTTTTTTTATACGCAACTGTGATTTATTTTTTATTTAAAAAGAACATTATATCTATTTATACAATATTCTTTCTGGTCTTTGAATCTAATTAGCTGAGAGCCTTTTCCAGCCGTGCGATATTCCCTCAGTATCAGTACTGGAGCTGTTTCACCGTTTGCATCACTCTGCTTGCGGTGGCGGTCGAGCAAATCCACTATATTTCAATTTTTGATCATTCGCATTCAAACATCCAATCTGGTGCTTAGCCCTCAAACCGTATTCACTTTATCCAGTAAGTGTGGACAAATGTGGGCACAGAGGACTCAGGTGTGATCCTAATTTTTATTTATTATAAATGTTATATCACTGTCTTCGATAAAGTTTTGTCTATCCATTTATGGTGGGTTTTTTTAATTTGAATTGATTTACTTCAAAAAGTACCATATTTCTATGTAAATTATTTTTATGGAAATGAATTGCTATGTAGTTTTATTTTTTTAACTACATTAAAATATCATTCCAATAAGCTCTTAGAGCTAAAACCTAAAGATGAAGTGACTTTGCTGTCACCTGGTGTCTTATTTTGGCTTATAGAATGCTTTAAATTACAGTTTTTCCCCATTAATTTCAATGGGTGCCCATTTTTGACCCAAATACGAGATTAAGGAGTTTTTTTTTGTGTGTGTTCAGGAGGCAAACTTAGGAAAAGCAGCCAAGTGTTGTACCGCTCAGATCAAGGGAAGTATTTTTTTTAAATAAATCAAAACTATTTTGCCCACATTTGTCCAGAATACGGTTTTAGGGTAAAAAACGCAGCTCACTAGAATTTGAAACTTGTTTATTGTGTTTTTGTTGCCATTGTACTTACCTTACACAGAAGTACAGCACAATGGGTCCAGATTTCTTGGGAAACTCATGTTCCAGCACACGACGATCTAACTGCAACCAGCTGAAATGACCCCTGAAACACAGCCCAAGAGAAATGACTGATAGTATCTGCTACAGCAATCGGAAAAGGCTCGCAACATCTTACAATGTCTCATTCATAGTACCACATTACGTTAAAAAACATCATGTGAAAAATGAGCCACAAGAGGGGTGTTTTATGTTCAAGATGTCATCACATGTGCATTTTCATGCATAATTTAGTCAGTGATGACAAAAACAAAAGCACTCGGGAAAGTATTGCACTGATATATAACATACTGATGCTAGTCTTAGCAAGTACCACTGACAAGCAACAACACAATGTGTTTTAAATTGTATTTGTATAGGAAAATTTGAACTCACACTGTGTGTGCACTTGTTTCTGACAGAAATCCATTTGTCTATTTGCATGTTGTCCTTGGCGACTGCAAACTGTCAACCCCTTGTTGGGAAGGATCAGCGGGCGGATCAAAGGTCACCAGACAACATTTCAAAATCTTTGAAAACTACATATAACACATTTCCCCAAGCACACTGGCAGCGAGAACAGACGTGATGCTGCTCTAAGTGTGCCTTAAAGAAATCATGCGAAGCTACGTCTAACAAATGTCGCACAGCGGTAGGTCACGCTGTGTAGGACTAAATGAAAAGCTGGTTGTCGCAGAATGTGAAGAAGGGAGAAAGAGGGAAGCCAATCATCTCCTGTGGCATTATCACAGCATGCTCACTCATCCACAGTCAGAGAGCTGAACTATTCATGACTGCAGCTTCATCTGACAGTCTTTTCTCATCGGTTAGAGGCATGTGTAGTATTTCATCAGATGTGTTGGGTATACGTACGTCTCATCCACGTAAGAGATTCCAAAATATTCCTTCTCCTTCAGGTTGAAATGGGACGCCACCAGGTCTAGAAGATCCTTCGCCATTAGTTTGGGCTGAGAGAGACAGAAGAAAAAAAAAGAAGTTAGGTTTCATCTCTTCATTCAGAATATTCACACACAGACAAAAACAGCCAAATGCACACACACCCACAAGGTCAACGAGTTGGCAGGCTGTGAGCGACTTATTCTGATGAGTATTGATGCACTGCAGTGACTCTGCAATTTCATGCAGACTCTGTCTGCAGTCTGTGTTGCATCTTGAACAGAACCTGATTTGCTGCAAAACTAATATGCTCATACAACTGTAATATTTACAATCATTTTGTGAGAGACTTGACACACACCCAGAACATTCTGGAAAACTGAGAGACACACCAGTTGACAAGCTGTCTATGATTCTGCAAGTTCGGGGCTTTCCCTGTGTGTGTGTGTGTGTGTGTGTGTGTGTGTGTGTGTGTGTGTGTGTGTGTGTGTGTGTGTGAGAGTGACTGTAAAGTCAGTGTGTGGTAAACCATGGGTGTGTCACTGGCTTTGAGCGTAGACACTGAAATCACTGGCATTCTGGGACATCTCTGTACTGCTTACCAACCAACCAACATCAACACACAATCTGTATGTCTATACAAACATGCATACTAAATGGTTGGATTATGTAAGATTGTTTTTTTTTTTCAAGAAGTAACTCACAAAGTTTGTGTTTATATGATCAAAACTGCAGTAATATAACCGTTTTCTATTTTAAAGGTACAATGTGTACTTTTTTAGGTATTTTATTATCTAAAATCAATATTTGTATTCATAAATATGTCCTCTATGGTGTACAAATACCTCTGCCAATGATCTTACTTATCCTCGTAAAACGAAGAATTTATCTTTATATACATGGGACGGGTAGGTCCACGGAAGCTTCCATGTACGTAGTTCCGCCATCTTGAAAAACTATTATAGCAGAGAGGGACAAAAAGTGCTAGGACAACGTGTTTCCAAAGCGCGTTTTCGTTTAGAGTCAGCGTCACGTGACGCGACATCCTGTCATAGCTTTTTGGTACATAACGGCTACCGTGGATACAAGACGCATTTGAAAAAGCGAGGGGCTGGATGGACAGATTTGCATTTGAATGCAACATACAATTTCACCGCTAGATGGGAGAAATTCCTACACATTGTCCCTTTAATATCTTTTAAAATGTAATTTTAATCAGTGTCACATGATCCTTGTTATATCATACCACAAATCATTCTTATATGATGATTTGCTACTCAAGAAACATTTCTTTTAATTATCAATGTTGAAAACAGTTGTGCTGCTTAATAATTATTTGATGATTAGAAAGTTCAAAATAATAGCGTTAGAAATCTTATGTAACATTATTAGGGGTGAGATAAAATATCGAAAGGGCAATGAATCATTGTCTTTCTCCGTACGATACAAGAATCGATAAGCTGGCGCCAAATATAGATATTTTAATTAATGAAATAAGGTTCTCTAAATAGATTTTCCAGGCGTCGCTACTTAATGCCTCCTCGAGGTGGTGCTCAAAACATGGATGAAGGAAATTTGAACATAAGTTCATTACACATTAAAAAGGTTTTTAACGGGATGGCGGCAGCAGTGTGAATGAAATAATAGATGCCCCAGCCAAGTCCAAAGACTGGACCCACTGTTTGTCCCATTGCTGGGACAAACAAAATCGACAAAGAGTACAAAAAAGTAAAGTACACTTGTAATATCACGGACAGGCAAAGTCACTTGCAATGCCATCACCCTGATCTCAATGAAAATGTTTAATTTACCTAAAATGTTCAATTTAATTTATAGACTGAAAAACTTTTTGTGCTGTTTTCTAAGTTTGGACTTGAATAAAGAGAGAAAACCGCCACTTAACCTTTTCACAGGCATTTTGTTTTCATAGTTATCGTGATATCGTGATGTATGTATCATTATAGGATTGTCTAGAAATATATTGATTATCGCACAATTGTTCTATCATGATATTATCTATATCGATTCGTGAGCCATGTATCATGTATTGTATCGTATCATGAGGTACCCAGTGATTGTGAAGTCAAACATGTAATTTATTATTACTTGAGAAATTACTGAAGAGAATTCTCTTTCGGTTTCGCCGAATTGACGGTCATAGATGGTGTTACGGAAAGGCACGAAGAGCGCCGTCTTCCGGGTGACGTCATCCGGCATCTGTCGGAAAAAGCCGAACCCTATTTACGAGCGCACCTGATAAAGATTGATTCCTCAGAGCGCATTAGAGACCAAGCACAGGCAAAAACAAGAGAAATGAGAACAATGCTTGTTGCTTGCAGGCTTTTCCAGCTTCCCTCCTACAAAATGGGGAAAACTTTGTAACTGGAAGTTATGAGGTATGAGAGAGAAATACAACGCAAATCGGATGTGCATCAGTGATTAATCAACCCGAGACGCTGCTGGTAGGATGACTGCTTGACGCTTGATTGATTTATATTGCTATGAGACATTTTACACGATTGTGAATAAGAGTATTATCTATAAATGAATTTAAAATGTCTAGTAGAGTGTATATTGCTGTGATGTAATGTCAATATCCGTTTATAATTAGATCTTGTATTTTTTTTTCTCTTCCTGTTTTTCTTTTAAAAAGGTTATCAACCTAGTTTGAGCTTGAAGCCTTCTATCAAAGAATTTACTGTTTGAAGATAATCTGACTGCAAATGAAGCTCATCTGTTCCAATGTATTGTGACATGAATGAAAAGAAGAGACTGCAAGTTAAGATTGTAACAACTTTAATGAAGAATGAAAGTAAAAGCCATTTTTGAGATGATTCCTGTGTCCGTGGTTGACTAAGCATTTTTCAAGTTTAAAGCAGAACTGATGTATGAAATCCCCCCAGAAACTTGACAGTTGATAACCACAGCTGACAGCCCAGCTTATCAACACAGTTTGAAGATCAGCATAACAGCGGTGGACTTCACATTTGGGGCAGTGCTGAACGTCCAAGCTCAGACTGTGCGTCATTGGAGCAAGAAGGTGAAAGACAGGAAGGTTGTTGATGCTGTTAACGTGTTAAGTGGATAAGTTGAAAATGGCTGAAGAAGCAGTGGGGAAACCAATTGAGCAACTTAAAAAAGAAAGGACTGCTGCAAAAATTAGTTTCACAAGACAAGTCAATTTTCTTAAAAGAGAAGCTCACAGGCTATTAGAAGAGGAGCTCAAAGAAGAGTTCAAAAAGCTCTCACTTAACGCACGAAAGGTTTTCGAGACAAACGATGATTTCAGATCTGGACTTCTCGCTGATATGGAGGATGATGAGAGCAAAGATGAAGAGCCATTGCAGCAGGAAGCTGATATTAAGAAAACTGCAAGTGAGTGTGATGAGAAGTTTAATGAAGTTGAAAAAATTGTTCAAATTAATCTTTGGTCAAGATATGGACTGCATGAAGTGACTGGTGCAATAACTGCAGCGGAGAAGACTTGTGATCGAGTAGCAAACATAGCTATTGATAGTAGTGAGTATGAAAACTATGAAGTTCAACTCATCTTTCTTGAAAATCTTGTTAAAGAAGCACTAAGAGCTTTGTCAAGCTGGGAGAAGTGGACCCCTGATGCCGAAAGGAAAGTTTGGGAAGGACGTGTGAGGAAATTAAGGGAAGATCGCAATGAGCTCGAAGCAAGGAAGGGTGAGTTTGCTAGAGCGCGGAGGGCCGCTGAAGATGCATTGCTCCCAAACCCCACTGTGCCACACGCACCGCCTTTTATGCCTCCAAGCAACCCAATCGTGAGATTCAGACCAGCAAGTTTGCCTGTGTTTGATGGAAACAAGAGAAACTTCTATCGGTGGAGGAAAGACTGGGAAAAACTTCAACAACAGGGAGAACCTTCTGGATCTGTGGAGGTCAAGAAAATTCAATTATTAGACAGCATAGATGCCAGGATTGTGAAAGATCTTCGTTTGTCCTCTTACAACACTGCTGTAGAGATTTTCAGGGTGCTTCAAAATCGATACGGGAACAATTATGCAATTACAATGGAAATTGTGGAGGAATTAGAGAGAATTCCTGTGATGAGAGGAAACCAGCCACGCAAAGTGATCGAATTTGTCCAAACGGTGGAGAAGGCTTTAGTGGATCTTACTGACCTTGGAGACACGGAGGTCATAAAAAATCCTCTTGTAATTAAGTCCATAGAAAGTAAACTTCCTGAGTTCATGAAGAGGGACTGGCTTGCTTTGGTGACTGCTCCAGATAGTGAGGTTACATCAGTAAATTACTTTGACAAACTTCTTGAGTTTTTGAAGAAGGAGGAAGGAATCCTTGAGAGACTTGAGCAGCTAAGAGTCACGGAAAAAGTGGAAAGGCTGGACAGAAGGCCTGAGAGAAGTTATGCAATTACTAAGTCAACAAAGATAACTCCGTTTGAAGGTGTGTGCATTGTGTGTGGATCTGAGAAGCACAAAGGTAAAATCTTCTTTTGCAATAAATTCAAGGAACTGCAATTTACAGAAAAGAAGGTAATCCTCAGGAAGCTTGGGTTATGCAGAAGGTGTTTGGGTTATCATGAAGATGACAGTAAGTGTAGAGAGATGTTTCTGTGCAGGAGAAAGGAATGCAAAGGAGGAGGCTCTGCAGATCATCATTATCTTTTCTGTCCCAAAGGGGAGACTAGATCTGAACATGAAAGCAAAGTTACCATCAAGGAGGAGAAAAAAGGAAGTAGACTAACTGTGGAACAAGAGAAATTCCTCTCTGAGCTTTCTCCTGAAATGGTGGAAAGGTGTATGAAAGCATTTACCAACAGAGCTATGAGGGAAAGTTCCAAAGAAGGGAAACCTGGATTGTTGGACGAAAATGAACTTCAGGAACTTCCAGTTATCATGATGCTCAAAGAGGTGACAACAAATGCAGGACAAACAATTGGAACTCTAATCGATCTGGCATCTGACACAAATTATATAACCCACAAAGCTGCCGACAGGCTCGGATTGAGTGGAGAAGAAATCAACCTGGTTGTTCATGGAGTGGGTAAGATGGCTATCCGTGTAAGAACCAAAAGGTATCTCCTCAGAATTCGAGTAAGAACATCAGCAGGAAAAGACAAAGCACATCAACTTGTCTGTTATGGTCTAGAAGAGATTGCAAGAATGCACAAGAGAGTGAGTCCACAGCAACTGAAAAAGTTCTTTCCAGATGTTGAGTTGGCAGAACTAAAGAGGCCTGAAAAAATAGAACTACTTCTCAGTCATCGGGAAGGAAAGCTCGCACCACAAAGAGTAAAGATTGTAGGAGATCTTGTCCTTTGGGACAGCCCACTTGGAAAAATGGTAGGTGGGGCACACCCAGACTTGTTTGAAGAGATCCATATGACAGCTTATGAGTCGAAGACACATTTTGCAAGGTCAATGAGAACTGCTGTGACCAGGTATACAGAGGTCCGTGGAGAAAGTGAGCCGCTATTTTTCTCCAAAATCTCAAAGAAAATTCCCTGTATTGATGGAAGAAGCACATTCACAAGTGGAAAGGAATTCCTTCAATGGTGGAGCTGGGATAGCATAGGAGCTGCATGCGAGCCGAAGTGTGGAGGTTGCCGCTGCGGGACCTGCCAGCCAGGAGGGAAAGAGATGACTTTGGCTGAGGAAAAAGAGTTAGAAATCATAAAAAGTGGACTTACCTATGTGCAAGTGGATTCTCATAGCGATCGACCTCATTGGGATGCAAGGTACCCATGGATCCAAGACCCTGTTTGTCTTCCTTGCAATCGGAGCGGAGTGGAATCGACGTTTCTGAGAACCGAAAAACAACTTGGGAAGGTGCCTGAGTGGAAGAAAGTTTACACTGCACAGGTTCATGAGATGGTTAAAAGAGAAGCTGCAGTAAAACTGACAAAGGAAGTGCTTGACAAGTGGACAGGACCGGTCTGGTATGTAAGCCATCTAGTTGCACCAAACCCACATTCAGTCACCACGCCTGTGCGTCTTGTATGGAATAGCAGCCAGAAGTTTAAGGGATTGAGTATGAACGACCTTCTGTTAAAAGGACCTGATGTGCTGAATTCTATCAGAGCTGTCCTGCTCAGATTCAGGAAAGGAGTGTTTGGAGTGTTGGGAGACATAAGGAAAATGTATAATTCAGTATGGCTGGAAGAACGAGAAATGCATCTTCACAGATTTCTTTGGCGAGACGCACCCGAGGAAGAAATAGGAGAGTACGCCATAACTAGGGTTAACATTGGAGATCGTCCAGCAGGTTGTATCGCGCAGCTAGCGATGAGGGAGACCGCTGGATTGGCAGCTTTTGCTCATTTGAAGGAGGAGCGAAGAGTCCTAGAAGAAGACTGCTACGTGGATGATATCCTCACATCTCAAGATGATCGGAAGAAGCTGGCTGAGATTGTCAAGGGCATTGAGGAAATCCTTGAAGCTGGTGGATTCGCATTGAAGGAATGGGTCTGGTCTGGTCGAAGTGGGAGGTTTGGATCTGAAAAGACAAGCAAAGTTTCAAGCCTGACTCCTGAGAGAATTGTAACACTTCCTAATCAACTGGTAGAGGGGGATGAGAAAGCCCTGGGAATTGGATACCTGCCGGAGGAGGATAGACTGTATATGATGACTTCTGTAAATTTCTCCAAAAGGAAAAGGAAAGTGAGGACTGAGCAGGATCTTCTTGAAGAGGAGGTTAGGTTGAAGACACCCAATCCATTGACGAGGAGACACCTTTTGAGTCAAGTAGCGGGACTCTATGATCCACTTGGTCTAGTCACACCAGTAAAACAGAAGGGCGCAATTCTCGTTAGAAGAGCGTTCCAGGAAGGCGGAAGTGGGTGTCTAACAAGACATACATGGGACTCTGCGCTCTCTGAGGGAATCCGAAGAGAGGCCATTGAATTGTTTGAAGAGTATGTGCGACTCCATAAAATAAAGTTCCACAGAAGTCTTACGCCTGCAAACTGGAAAGGAAAACCATGGGGAGTCACGTTCTCGGATGGGAGTGACAAAGCTTATGGTGCAGTACTATACCTCAGGTGGGATACCAGTCAAGGAGTGGATGTTCGCTTAGTTGAGTCTAAATCCAAACTGACACCACTAGAACTGAAAGGAGATCCAGTGAAAGCTGAAGTCTGTGGTGCCGTCTTTGCAATACGTCTACGGAAATACTTTGAAAAACATGGACGAATCAAAGTGGAGAAATGGTTCCATTTTGTGGATAGTCAGACGGTGCTGGGAGCCATTCACCGTGACAGCTATGGGTTTCAAACTTTCTTTGCAAATAGGATTGGAGAGATTCAGAAGACAGGGGCAACTGATGACTGGTGGTGGATTCCAGGGAAGCTGAACATCGCTGATATTATCACACGAGGGGCGAGCTCTAAAGATCTTGATGAAGACTCTATGTGGCAAAATGGACCTGAGTTCCTTAAAGAATCAGTGGACAAATGGCCGAAGAGATCAGCAGCTGAAATTGCTGATAATGCTAGAGAAAGTGTTAACAAGATCCAAAGGAAAGTCTTCACTGCAGCAGTGACTAGAGCCCAAATGGAGGAGATAACTGAAGGGAAGAAGGTATCAGCAGCTGAGAGGTCGTTTCACTGGAAGATGCTGAGTAGACTAATTACTGGAGGACTGGTGGATGTCGAAAGATTCAGTAGTCTGTCAAGGTTGGCAAGAGTCATTGGCTGGGTATGGCGCAGCGTGAGAAAATGGCTTGGGAAAAGGAGTATAAATTCATCATCTGGGAAAGAAGATAGAGTTGGAAACAGTGGATTTGTACTGACAGTTGAGGAAAGGGAGGATGCTTTGAAGGCACTCTTTTTGGCAGCACAAAAGAGTACAAAATTCCCTGAGACTACACTGTGCAGACTGGTTGTGTTTAAAGAAGAAGGAACAGGACTTCTTGTGTGCAGAGGAAGATGTGAAGCCTTTGGAAGAGATAGACCCACAATTCCACTATTACCTATGGAAGCACGAGTATCGCTGCTACTGGCTCATGAGGCGCATAATGTCAACCATGAAGAGATTGCTGGAACACTTCTGAGGATGAGGAGAGTAGCATGGGTGGTGAAAGGTCGGAGATTGGCCAAAAAGGTGGTGGAAAGTTGTGTCATCTGCAGGAAAGCACGGGCAAAGAAATGCAAGCAGATCATGAGTGATCTCCCACCTGAAAGAACTGGACCAGCTGCACCCTTTGAGTTTGTTACGGTAGATCTATTCGGCCCTTTTGAAGTGAAGGATGAAGTGAAGAAAAGGGTGAAGTTGAAGGTTTGGGGCATCGTGTATTGCTGCATGGCTTCAAGGGCTGTTCACACGGATGTTGTAAGCGATCAATCCACTGAAAGTTTCTTGTTGTCATACAAGAGGTTCACTGCTTTGAGAGGACATCCCACAAAAGTGTGGTCAGACTTAGGTTCGAACTTTGTGGGAGCACAGTCAGCCCTGAAAGATCTGTATGAATTCTTGGAGCGAGTAAAGAAACCAGAATTTGAAGAGGAAGCTGGGAAACATGGAACTGAGTGGGTTTGGAAGTTTCATCCAGCTAACTCACCCCACAGGAATGGAGCGGCTGAAGCTGCTGTTCGTGTTGTGAAAAGAGCTCTTCTCAATCTAGGAGGCAATGGCATCTTCACCTGGGGGGAATTCCAGACTTTTCTGTATATGGCAGCAAATCTTGTAAATGAGAGGCCGATAGATGCACGAACTCAAAGTCGTGAGTATTGTTTGGAATATGTCACACCGAACTCCCTGTTGCTGGGAAGAGCAAGCCCAAGAGGAGATCCTGGCGATTTCGATTTTGCAGGATACCCATACAGGAGGTTACGGGTTATCCAAGGAGAAATTAACAAGTTCTGGGAAAGATGGAGCCAGTTGGCAGGACCAAACCTGTTCGTAAGGAGTAAATGGCACACAAGGGAAAGGAATGTTACCGAAGGGGACATTGTCTGGATTGCAGACCAGAATGCTCTTAGAAGTCAATACAAATTAGGAAGAGTCACCAAGGCAAATGCTGATCCTAAAGGTATTGTGAGAGATGTGGAAGTAAGAGTTTCCTCAAGTCACCCAGTTTCTTGTTCAGGACCAGAGAAATCGGTAACGAGGAAAATTACCAAATGGGAAGTCACTAAAATTCCATCAACCATCATTCGTAGGGATGTTCGGCGATTAGTTGTTTTGCTCCCAGTGGAACAACAGTACAAGGACTTGGAAGGAAAGTAGTAGGTGTGACCTCTTGGATTCAAGAATCAAGAAGGTCAAGTGGGAGGTGTGAAGTCAAACATGTAATTTATTATTACTTGAGAAATTACTGAAGAGAATTCTCTTTCGGTTTCGCCGAATTGACGGTCATAGATGGTGTTACGGAAAGGCACGAAGAGCGCCGTCTTCCGGGTGACGTCATCCGGCATCTGTCGGAAAAAGCCGAACCCTATTTACGAGCGCACCTGATAAAGATTGATTCCTCAGAGCGCATTAGAGACCAAGCACAGGCAAAAACAAGAGAAATGAGAACAATGCTTGTTGCTTGCAGGCTTTTCCAGCTTCCCTCCTACAAAATGGGGAAAACTTTGTAACTGGAAGTTATGAGGTGTGAGAGAGAAATACAACGCAAATCGGATGTGCATCAGTGATTAATCAACCCGAGACGCTGCTGGTAGGATGACTGCTTGACGCTTGATTGATTTATATTGCTATGAGACATTTTACACGATTGTGAATAAGAGTATTATCTATAAATGAATTTAAAATGTCTAGTAGAGTGTATATTGCTGTGATGTAATGTCAATATCCGTTTATAATTAGATCTTGTATTTTTTTTTCTCTTCCTGTTTTTCTTTTAAAAAGGTTATCAACCTAGTTTGAGCTTGAAGCCTTCTATCAAAGAATTTACTGTTTGAAGATAATCTGACTGCAAATGAAGCTCATCTGTTCCAATGTATTGTGACATGAATGAAAAGAAGAGACTGCAAGTTAAGATTGTAACAACTTTAATGAAGAATGAAAGTAAAAGCCATTTTTGAGATGATTCCTGTGTCCGTGGTTGACTAAGCATTTTTCAAGTTTAAAGCAGAACTGATGTATGAAATCCCCCCAGAAACTTGACAGTGATTCCCACCCCAAATTATAAATGTATTTACAGTTAATGTTTT
Source organism: Pimephales promelas (assembly GCF_016745375.1). The sequence goes on from NW_024121599.1 coordinate 643,727, forward strand.
ATATTTATTCACTTTTTCTTTACAAAATTATATGTTAATAAAAATAGACAAAAGTAAAAAAGCACTTAAAAGAGATAGGCTCCAAGAGAGTAAGATCAAGATCAAAAAAATCGGCAAATCAAATTAAAACAAGATGTGATTGTGCACTTGATATGCACATGCATTGTGTGCATGTGTCTTCAAAACACTTTAAATACTGTTTTGGTTTCAACACAGACCATTCTGAATTAAAGCACACATAAATACAGCGCGCACACACACTCACACACACACACCAGCCCTCTTTATAAGAGAGCCAAGCCACCCACACACCCTAAAAATAGCACAGCAAACTCTGGAGCAAAAGTACAATCACTGTCAAAACCTCTGCTTACAGACAGACAGACAGACAGACAGACAGACAGACAGACAGACAGACAGAAAGAAAGAAAGAAAGAAAGAAAGAAAGAAAGAAAGAAAGAAAGAAAGAAAGAAAGAAAGAAAGAATCTGTAAAATTACAAGATCATAATTGAATGTGTTGTGTATTATTACATTTTAAATTGTAATGCATTTCTTCTAGCTACAGCTTTGACTAAGGTTCTTAAAACATAGTGAGTTGTTTCAAAACCCAGTGAGCTGCCTACCTACAGTAGACAGCACTTAAGGTACTGTATAATAGGTGTGGGTCAGACAATAAGCAGCATTCTGCCAAAAAGATACCTTATTAAACAGAAAATATCAACAAAATAGTTCAATCCAAGTAAGAAAGAACTATTGCTGTCAATATCATCATGTGCTATGTATTTTTATTACTCATTAGAGCATCGATTCCCAAACTTTTTTCTTAACCGAACCCCCTTTACCCTAAAATGTTTACTTAATGTAAGATTTTAAGTTAGGTTTTTTTTTTATGTATAATTTAACAAAACACTTGCATATTTACAGTTCACTGATGGTAAAAAGTCACTCAAAACAAATATTTTTTTTTTAGTTTAGTGTTTGATTTTGTGTTTTTTTATTATTTAAAATAATTTAATTATTAGCTAAGTCCCCTTGAGTTCCCTTGTGCCTTTCCCAGGGGTTTGTGAACCCCATTTTGGGAAGCTCTGCATTAGAAATGCTAAAAAACGAATGTAAATGCTCAAACCTGTGTGCCCTACATGAGGGCTATTTGTGTGGTGAGAGGAGTTGCTGCCTAAGCAGAGCATCTCAAATAATCTCAAATCAGGTTCCATTTCAGTTAGATTTAGACTTAGAAGGCAGTTGCCAATAAAATCCTTTGCAGTCTGCTGAGACTACAATTACCGTCCTCTCTGATTCACTACCCTCCCTTCAGGACTGATCTTAAAAACCCAGCTTTCAGCAAGACATCTTGTTTTAGATATTTTGGTAACGCTTCCTTTTACAGTCCAGTTACCCATGTAAATACTTTATGGCGTTAACGTTGTGGTTATATTACACAAGAACCAATCAGTATTTTATGAGATTCTTCCCGTCTGGTTCTTCAGGTGAGACGTGCAACTCGACTCTACCACATAAATCAATTGGCACAATTAATCTCATCATTCAAATCAACGTGGTGCGAAACATCCTGCTTCCTCAATTAACTAAAGCGACTGTGTAAGTGTCTGTCTGCGGTAAGAAGAGGAAGTGGGTTTAACATAGCCGCAATCTTCAATCTTGACCCATTTGTGGCAGTGTATGTGTGTTTGTCCAGTTGAGAAAATGAAAAGAGCAACTCAAACCATATCAATTTTCTTAAAAAATGACAGTACATATTCCATCTCTTTCCGTATCATTTTCTCTCTGTTTAGCCTCCAGACTTCATTATGACAGTAACTGATCTAATAATGTGTTCAGACTCTTTGAAATGTGAAGATAAGAAGGATAAAGCAGTATTAATATCCTGTTAGTGTGCACTGAGGGCCATCAATATGAGCGCTATAAGGTTTTAACAGATTTAATGTGGGACGGTTATCATCTCCTCTCTGCCATTACACTTACAGAGGTTGATGCAAATCACAGACACAAGTTTCCACAAGGAGAAGCATGTGATAGCGCGTGTGGCTGTGAGGAAGAATATCCGGACTGTTGAGATTTAATATCATTAAACAGTGGGTGTCTGATCAGTACGGAAGAGCGATGACAAGAACATGCGCCGTAAGGTCTCATCAGGTCTAGATCACAGAGATGAGAGATGAGTCAGCTTTCATCACACAGAATGACTTCAACACAATGCAACGCTAGTGTTTTAGTTGAGGATTTATCACTGTTAAAAAATGTTATATGATCAAGATTCAAGAATCAAGAATCCTATTTTGAGTTTGCACACTGTAAAATATCAAAACGTGCATTTATAGATAATGCATGTTTAATCCAAAACAGCCAGTGTAAATGCATTTATGAAGGAGGTGCAAGCATGGGCAAGAATGGGTCCATTCCAAAAGAAAGTGCCTTGAAAGAGGCCTTGCTGCCTATGGGTTACATAGGCAGCTACTAAGGCTGGACGATTAATCGAAAAATAATCAAAACCGAAATTCAAAGCCTATAACCGACGTGATTTTACCATGTCTTTGAATCCTATTAATATTTACGCCCACTGTGTGTTAATGTACTAATATTCCTGCTGCTGTTTGTTTTTAATGATAATCAAACAACAAATGGCCATACAAAAATATCTCACTCACTACTCGAATGAATAACTTTTCTAACTTTAATAATAAGGAGTAATCTAAATTTACACAGTGAATAATATGCAGTGTTATTTTACATTTGATTACTTTCTGGACCTGACAACTACTGTTAGACCTACCTAAAAAGCAATGTTTATTTCATTTGTGTCATTCATGTTTATTTGTTCTAATGTATTTTTTTTTTTATTTGTTTACTTGTCTTTAATAATATTTTTAATTTATGTTAGTCAGGCTAGACATTTTTGCTGTGGCATCTAACCTGGAATCAAGAATTGTGAAATTTGGTGTCATAACCTTAAAGGGTTAGTTCACCCAAAAATGAAAATTCTGTCAGTATTTACTCACCCTCATGTTGTTCCAACCCCGTAAGACCTTCGTTCATCTTCGGAACACAAATTAAGATATTTAAGATATTAAGATCACTCCTGCATACAGTCCATGGGCTTCTTGAGGGACTGGCTCTTGCTGTCCCCGAAAAGTCATTAAAGACATCGTTAAAATAGTCCAAGTGACTACAGGGGCTCAATCTTAAGTTTATCAAACGACGAGAATACTTTTGTGTGCAAAAAAACAACAAAAATAACGACTTTATTTCACCTATTCACTTCCTTCTCCATGAGCCTGTAAGTCAGTTAACGTAGTGTGATTGCGTAGAGCTACGTCACACGTAGGCTCACTATTGGCCGACGCTGGTCATGTGTGTGTGATGCGTGTGACGTACAATAACAGAAGCTTACGCTATTAAACTAGTAACCTGACTCGCGCAGAGGGAGAAATAAACGAATAGTTGAAATAAAGTCGTTATTTTTGTTGTTTTTTTGCGCACAAAAGTGTTCTCGTCGTTTGATAAACTTAAGATTGAGCCCCTGTAGTCACTTGGACTATTTTAACGATGTCTTTAATGAATTTTCGAGGACAGCAAGAGCCAGTCCCTCAAGAAGCCCATGGACTGTATGCAGGAGCGATCTTAATATCTTAAATATCTTAATTTGTGTTCCGAAGATGAACGAAGGTCTTACGGGGTTGGAACAACATGAGGGTGAGTAAATACTGACAGAATTTTCATTTTTGGGTGAACTAACCCTTTAAGGTTGCATGCGTCAAACACAATGAAAACAATAACGATTTTAATAACTCATTTATGTAATTTAATTTTTTTGTGGTGGGGCCGCCAGGGCCAGTGAAAATTTTGGCAAGGCAAGTTAAAATCTGAACCACTGGCCCAGCCAGGCCAGTAGAAAAAAAACCCTTTAGCATTGAGCCTTCCAGAAATTGTAAATTAAAATGACATCTGAGAAGAAGCATCGAACTAAAACACGAGAGAACCTAACAGCACCTGCATTAATACACCATCTTTCCAGTTTCCCATGATCAGTGTTATTTTAGAATAACTGATATTATATCATAGTTTTTAATATTCAATTTTAATTTTTATATTTTCTTTTCATTTAAATTTTGTGTTTTGTCACTTTCTTTTTAATATGTCTATATATTTAAAATTAAAAAGATTATTTGGTTTATAGTTTTATATTACTATTAGTATTATAGTATTACTATATACGTTTGTATTTAAGTTTCTCTCATAAAGAAGTCAAATTTTTAAAGTCAATCTGTGACGTTTAGATTCTCAATTAGACAAATGTATTTCCGCCAAGCGAATTTGAATTTGTTTTGTCAACACATGTATTTGCGTAGATGTTCTTTCACATGCATATGAATGGAAGTTTACAGAATGCAAAATTTAGTGTGACCGCCCCTTTAGTTATCACAAAGTCCTGTAGCACATCAACACAATTCCTCTTACAGAAAAATCGAAGAGTTGTTCCTCAAGGAACATGCAGAAAAAAAAAAAAATAACTTGGAATAACACCAGAATTCTCAATGGAGATTAACCTACACACCCTTCTCCAGAATATCTGCCCACATGGAGGAAGAGAAAGAGGAGAAAGAGTCAGAAAGCAGAAAGAACAGGCTAATTATTTAAGCCAATGCTAAAAGAACATATATCTAAGTATTCATGTAGGACAAATGTGTAAGATTATGGAATAAGCGTTTCTGCAACAGTTCAATAAATCATAAACTGAGGAGGGAGTGGGGAAATACAGGAAATACTCTCTTGTTTTTAATATCTCCTTCTCTTACCTCTGCCTCATCCCTTATTTTTTATCTCTTCCTAGAAATCCCTTCTTTATCCTCTTACCTGATTGTTAGGGACTCTCTCACCTCCTCTCTTTTCTAGATTTCTCTGTTTATCAGACCATAACTGCAACCGCAATCAACTCAACCAGCATTTCAGAGGAGAGAAAGAGAGTGTGTGGAAAATGAGAGATGGAGAAGGCAGAGGAATTACATTTCTCCAACTATGATGGAGTTAAAACTGGATTGGAGTCTAGAGGAATCAGGTCACCTAACTGCATCTGACAGGCATGAGAGAGAGAGAGAGAGAGAGAGAGAGAGAGAGAGAGAGAGAGAGAGAGAGAGAGAGAGAGAGAGAGAGAGAGAGCATGAAAGAAAGAAAGACAAAATGAACAGAATTGAGTAAAACAAATACTAAGTAAGTATTAGGGCTGCAGCTATCGATTCTTTTTGTAATCTATTAATCTAGCACTTAATCGATCGATTAATCGAGTAATCGGATAATTTGTTTATGTGTGTTTTTAAGCAACCAAAACAAATAATGTATTACGAAAATGATAAGGTGTTTGGCTTTTATTTCTTTAAAAAAAAATAGAGGTATTTATTCCAACTGCAACATTTGGCTCCACAACTAATTATTGCAATTTTTAGCCATTTAGTGTTTATAAGTGCCAGTGCCAACAACAATTATATAACAATACAGTTAAAACAATTTACTGTAAAACATGTTACATGTAGCCCATAACATGTAAAACTTTGAATACAAACTTAAATAGTAAAGCCCATTTGGCCTTAGTTTTGTCTTCTTAAAGGGTTAGTTCACCCAGAAACGAGATTTCCTTAGATTTCCACTACGCATGCGCGAGAATTGCTATCTGCTTGCACTACTTCAGATCGCAATTCTCGCGCATGCGTCGTGGAAATCTAAGGAAATCTCGTTTCTGGCCTACAAGGAAGAAAAGAAATAGTAGAATAAACTCGTTATTTGTGTTTGTTTTTTCGCACAAAAAGTATTTGCGTCGCTTGATAAACATATAGTTGACCCACGGTAGTCACTTGGGATATTTAAACATTTTCTTCATTGACTTTCTGGGCCGTCAAGAGGCAGTCCCTTAGGAGCCAATGTGGTAGTTATACAGCTCTCAAATTTAATCAAAAATATCTTCATTTGTGTTCCGAAGACGAACGAAGGTCTTACGGGGTTGGTACAGCATGGGGGTGAGTAATTAATGACTTAATTTTCATTTTTGGGTGAACTAACCCTTTAATACAACATTACAAAAAAAGGATTGCACCTTCTGCAAATTACCCACCTGGAAACAAAAATAAATTAATATAAAATATCAACCCAAACAGGTACACAAATGTGTACAATTTATAAAAAAAATAAATGGAAATAAAACAATTATACATAACAATCAGACTTTTTCAACTGTAATCTCAAGACAAACATCAGAGTGTGTGTCTGTGTGTCTCACAATATTTGTTCCTCCATCAAGTCCCGGTGAATGTATGCTGAAATTTTTGTTGCGTGGCTACATAAAAGTCTAAGCATATGATGAATTGCCGCAATTGGTCTGACTGGCGCATGAGAGAGACATGGGTGCACGCGCTCGCTCACCTCTCTGCCGTCGTGCGCGAGCCGCGGTTAGGAGCTCAACATCTCGCATGCGCGCTCGCACTACTAGATTAAAGGATATTTTTACTTGCGAATTAATATGCGTCCTAAAACTAGTCGATCACGAGTGGCTCAACAGGTAGATCTATAGACGAACTCATCTTTCAGGCATGATTTGACCGAAGGGATTGACACTTCAGCGTTAGTGAGTGCGCGTAAAGTGCGCGTCATAGGAATTCAACGAGGCTTCGAGGCAGATTTTTTGCCTCGAGGAATTTTTGTAATCGAGTAACTCGAGGAATCGTTTCAGCCCTAGTAGTATAATAAATAAATACTAAGAATGCACGATATATCGGCCACCATATCGGTATCGGCCAAAATATGCAAATTTTTAATGTTAGTGTAATCGGCCCAATGAGAAAATTTGTCCGATATCTTAAAGCCAATGAATAACGGATTATTTCCTACAGCTGAGACAATTCAGATGGATTAATGGTGACTTATGTTATTGCAATCCGGATCTCAAAAATGATATAGAAATTTATGGATTTAGATTTATCGGCTTTCAAATATAAAGAATTATCGGTTACCGGTATCGGCCCAAATTTTCAAATTGTATTTATTATCTCTAATAAATACTACAATGACATAAAAATAAAGAATAGAACAGAGAGAGGGAATAAAAAAAAATATAATTAAAAAAATAAAATAGAATAAAAATAGAATATTACATGACAGAACAAAACAGAGGAGAATAGAACAATAGGATAGTGTATTGTTCATGTGTTCAGAGACTGAGATTACCTCGTGATTAGGGATTTCCTGAGAAAGTTCATATGAGTGTAAGTGTTGAGGAAGTGCTATGCTCTGTTTATATTGAGGTCTGAGCAGGGCTGATGGGGCATGGGAGACAGACAGTGCTGTTATGGAAACTGAACTCATCCTGAAAGAAGATGTTTGTGTTCTGATTTATGGAGGGTTTGGTCGCTTTATGAGTGATTTGAGAAGCTGCTGGTTAGAGTCATTATGGGAACCAAAACCTGCCAGACTGACTATTAGTGGTACTGATGTTTAAAATACACTTGGGAGACCGACATATGCATACACATATGATTGAGTTCAGGTCAGAGTGACCTAATCTCAGAGTCTCTTTGGCCATGAAATCGGAGATGGGCATAATAATAACGGCATCATATTACACATACAAACAGAGCAAACATTCAAACTCATACATGCACAGATCGATAAAGATCCGCCTATTTCCACAAGACATTAATTATGTCTCAGAGGAACAATGAGGATTTCCCTTCCCAGACAAACGAGAGGACACCTCAGGCCTTGCCACAAAAAACACGCACAAAAAAACTTCACACCTATACATATTATATTAATACTACTTTAATATTTCTGCACTAATACTGGACATTGTGCTGGTGAAGCATCACAAATTCAAGCATAATCAATTATCTCAACAATAAACTACGATATCACATTTGGGTCATGTTGTACCGTTATCTGCATTGTTGTAAAAAAAAATAAAAATAAAAATAAAAAAAAGTGTGTTGGGTCTTACCTGTACCAGGAGCTCCAATTTCCTGTCATCCAGGAGATGGACCTGACATCTCCGCCCTTCCGTCATCTGTTGTGGAGGGAGAGAGAGAGATTAATGAAAGCACATTCACAGCAGGGTGAAATCAACTGTAAATACTAGGTCATGGTGACATGACAAAAATAGAAACTCTCCTTACACACATGCAGAGCGATTCCCAATCAAGCAGCAGAATTCAATCTCTTTCACTCCCACACCCATGCACACACTGAGTACTGTAGCTTGGATTTTTTGTAGGATGTCTTAGGTCTTGTTTGATTTAGCCCCTATACAGTTAAGTACACATAACTTGGCCACCACCAATCTTTACGGAATTTACTCAAGTATTGTACAAAATAAATAAATAAATAAATCAAAAAGTAAAAGGCGTCTTGAATCACAGAGAACATGCAGACTTTTATAGCTGGTCAGAGATAATAGTCAGTATAGTCAGAGACTACTAATTTACAAATAGTGATGTTTTAATGTTCTGCACGTAGCACTTTTTTTTACTGACATACAAGCAACCACTGTTTATTTTGTTATTACATGTTGTTTAGGGTCAAGTTTATATGAAACAGCTGAAAAAATGGGAGTAACATTTAGAGAAAATACCACTTTTGTAGTCAAAATAAAAGTAATTAGTTAAAAACAATGGTCACACTTCATTTTAAGGTGTCAGTATTAAAGTGTAGTTAAACATTTAAGTAGGGCTGTCAAACGATTAATCGCATCCAAAATAAAAGTTTATATATATATATATATATATATATATATATATATATATATATACACACACACACATGCATACATATTTAAGAAAAAAAAAATTATATATAAAATATTTATATATAATATAAATTATATATAAATCTATATACAGTATATGCATGAAAATATTTCTTTAATATATATACAAGCATGTGTGTGTGTGTATATATATATATATATATATATATATATATATATATATATATATATATATATATATATATATACACAGTGCACCCACATATATTATGTAAACACAAACTTTTATTTTGGATGCGATTAATCGTTTGACAGCCCTACATTTAAGTGCAGAGTATTAATAATTAACTACATGAAGAGTTCAGATGCAAAAGCCTCTAAATGCCATTTGAAATTTTCTTCTAAAATGACCATTTTTATCAAGCTTGTATATTTAAGTTCAGTAATTTCACTTAAATGACAATTAATAGGTAATCTTTATTGCCATTTAAGTGAAATTACTGAACTTAAATATACAAGCTTGATAAAAATGATCATTTTAGAAGAAAATTTCAAATGGCATTTAGAGGCTTTTGCATCTGAACACTTCACATGTACTTACGATAGGGTTAGGATGAGGTTTGGGTTAGGGTTTATTGCATGTTATTACGCATCATTTATAGTTATTATTACTACAGTAACTACATGTAACGTTTAACAATGTGGTGTGTTATCAAACTAACATTCGAAAGATTATTTCACAAACAAAAAGAATAAACAGTTCTGCTCGTGAATATCTAGCTTAATTGCTTCTAAGTGCCTCAAACTGACTAGACAAATCAGGACTAATCTAGTCACAACTTTGGCAACTTTGGCCATTAAAGGAATAGTTCACATACAATTGCAAATTATGTCATCATTTATGTTGTTCTAAATCTGCATGATCTTCAGTGGAACAAAATAGATGATTTATGAAAAATATCCATATAGTAAATATCAATAAGGTCCAATATTGTACAAAAACAGTTAAAGTAGAACTTTAAAGTAGGAACTTTCTTCAGATTTTTTTTTTCCCGTGTTCTGCAGAAAAAAGGAAGTCATTCAGATTTGGAATAATGACAAAATATTTGGGTTAACTATCCATACGCAACTCAAAATTGCAGTTAACTACATAAAGTCACTTTGTATTGTTATGACTATACACATCAGACATAAGCTTCTATCTAGAGATCAGAGCTTACAGCTGCTGTTAATATCTGTGTTAATACAAAACACCCCTCAACCATGGCTAATTTGTGAAAGAGGGATCATGCCATGTCAGTCCGTATAGATACCTGCACCAGTGCACAATCTGATTAGTGCTTTGATTGCCATCTGTCATGGCGGGGAATGTCTTCTTTTTATCAAAGCCAGAAAGCTCATAATTAATATTAAATTAAGTCTGCCGGAAAGACCAAACACGCTAACATCACAGTTTCCTCCAGGCTAAAATGAGTGTGCAGTGCATTCAGAAGTCCTCACACTATGACTAGGTTGTCCAGACGCACTCAACCAATGAAACATGCTTAGAGTTACTATCGTCTGCACACTCCTTTCTTTTGATCTCAAATCACTGCTTGCTCCTACTCACTTTCCATTCAGTCTCACACACAATTTTTCTGAGTGTTTACTTAAGATTGCTGCTTCTGTGCCAAGCCGTATTGTGAACATCCCATTACGAGCAGGTGGACGGACACATCTGTGAGGAACAGGGTCTGACTAACAGCCATGTCATCGCTTGAGTTATATGGCCTTTAGGATTGAGCTGGTTGGACAACTCGAATACAAAGAACTAAAGTGCAACCTGATACTCCCATTGTTCTTTTCCCTTCAAGAGAGCTTTTCATTTTTTGTTTATTTTCTCCTTAAGGATTTTTTTTTTTCCAAGGAATCTGAGAGTTGGTGAATGTGATACTAACAGTGGCGGTAGTTCACATCCATCAGCGGACTTTCCGTCCGGTTCCTGTTTATACATCCTTTATGGATAGACGAGTCAGAAAGGCAGCAGTGCACTGACTCACTCTCTCTAGTGTGCTATATTTCGCTCTTATTCTATCTCTCCATGCTTTCCTGCTCTCATCCACCCCCTCTGCCTCTATATGTAGGCCAAGCTAAAAGGAATGTGGAGAAAACAGAAGAATTAAAGACGTTTCTTAAGCTTTTCAGCGTGGTGGTGTACGTCAGGACATCAGAATGGGAACATGTGGAGTGTTCTGGCTGCCATCAGGAAGCGCCGTCCCTGAGGAACACTAACAATGAGGCTGATAAAAGCAGCATGGCTCACATTTCCTCCACGCACACGTGGGGGGAAAAGACTGGAGGAGGGGAGTCACAGGACTAGAAACACATCCTTTCTTCCTCTTCTCCTCAGCAGAGCTACAGAACCACGTGACTGACCACATGAACAGACTGGTGTGAGTTTGTTGTTGACCTGTGAATATGTGTTTTAAGGGGGGCTTGGCTTAATGAATTTCTCTTGGTTGTGCTAACATTGAAGCTAACTCAACAGCATAGAAACTCTAGCTCCTAAAAACTGATATCCTGCATTCAGAATAACAACATCCATATTCGTATCCCTCAGTAGATCACATTTCCATATTATAAAAACAAACTTAAATCGATATGAACTGGCTCACCTGGATGGTCCACTCTTTATGTAGGCCTATGTTTTTCTATTTTTTTAATTGTATAATTCCTTCCTTGGTGCAGCATATGATCCAATTAGGTCTAACTTTTATGATACTCGTATATAAGAATAAAAATGGTAGCATAATTGATCCAAACTACTGCACCATGATTAAAACCATATATCTACTCCAGTTTAGGTATGGGTAATGATGGTTGGATAATCTACTAGTTGTCCAAAAACCAAATAGATATTTTTGAAAGCATCTTTATGTATACCCCAGCTAAGAAACACATTAGATGAGTTCAGTTAAACCTAAACCTAAACCAGCCCAATTAAACTCAACTTCCTAAAAAAACAAAGAGTTGATTATTGTTTGGGCAACCCACCAATCGATCTTGGAAATATGTAGCTTTGCACTTTCATATTACAGTTTAGAATGATCTTTGAATTAAAAGAGTAAAAGAAATCCCAGTCAACACCTATTCAAAATGTAAACTATTAAAAACTGTCTACATTGATTAATCACAAGTAATTACATCTAACATTAAAGTTTGTGTTTATATAATGTGTGTACAATATATTTATATATATATATATATATATATATTATATGTGTGTACGAGCATCTGTGAGTATAATATATGTGTGTGTGTGTATATATATATACTTGTATATATATATATATATATATACTATGCATAAATATACAAACACAAACTTTTGACGCGATTAATTGATTTGACAGGACTAAAATTAATACATGAGTAGAGAATACATCTTCCTCCAAAAGTTCCATATCTTTGTATATTAACTACTAACCAGCACTACACATATTGGCAGCTAAAACCATATTCAAATTATCCAAAACATTTAATAAACAAACATAGTTGTGGGATGTGTAATTGATGGCTGTTCCAATTTTAAGGGGATCTCTGAAGCTCTCTGAGAGCACAGTTTCCATGTGGGCCTGCTCATAGCAGAAGCAAAACATGAAGACCCCACAAGCAAGAGTTTGCGGCATCTGATATTGGGCTGACTATCCCATCCTAAATCTGTCAGGAAATCAAATTTTACCATTGGTCTTTTAAATATTGTAATATTTTTTATAAATGATTTATCTGTGCACTTCACTATATTATTAAAATTCATGTACCCTTATAATCTTTATTTAAAAACGTTATCCTACCCTCCCCCGTCGAAACGACTTCTCTTCTCAAAAACTATTACTACAGGGCGTGGCTATTGTTGGGGTCTGTCTCGTTTCAGGCCCGCCTCTCAGAAACCTGTCAGTGACACTGACAGCCAGCAAATATAGTGTTTACATGCATTTTTGGTTGCGAAATCAAGCCCCACCCTACTTTTTTTTTTTTGTCTAATTTCAGAAGCCGTTTCACTCGGATACACGTCACAATAAGGAAAAAAGGACAATCTCAACTTTAAAGGTTAAACTTCATTACCGACCTTGTGGTAGCCCAAAAGCACCACAGTTTTGTTACATCACCATTTTAAACCTCTTAAGGTTTGAGTCAGGCTTGATAGGAACACTTCCCACCACACAATAGGAGATTAAAAACCTGAGGCTTTGAATAGAGCAAACAGCACATCTCTAAAGCCTGAAGCTCAAGATGTCAAACCTCCGCTCCACTAAATGAGAACACTTCTCACTGTGGTGTATCTGGAGGGGGAGGTGAACAGCCACAATGTCAGAATCTAACAATCAGGTGCTGGGAATTGTGTGTTTGTAGTAGTGCGTTTGTGTGTGCTGTCTGTGTCTGGTGTGGGGTTACAAAATGCCTTGCCTGTAATCACCGAACGGTGAGTCACTGCTTTCTCAGCTGAACTCCAGAGTGGCACACTACACTCACACTGCCCTACGAACCTGTGATGTCATAAAAATAGCACATCACAGACATTTCAGTCAGTGTAATATTTGTAAATCATTGTCATTCCTTTATAGATGATGAAAGTAGTAGTGCTTGCACAATTAATCTAAATGAAAACGAAATTGCGATATGGCTTGGTGCGACTTAAATAAATAATACGCACTTTGTTTCAGATTGAATCATATGGCACTTTGTTCTTTTACACACGAGCAGCTCATAATCCACTGCTTACAGTCTCTCGTCACAGTAAATCACAGTAAATACTGCTTTGCACAAACTCATCTCTGCATCTTCCTTGAGTCTGAGTTGCTTGTAAAGTGCATTTGGGAACATAACGTGCCGCTAACCATCTTTCCCAAACTCGTAACGAGAACTTCAGAAGAAATTATAAACTGTCATCAACTAAATATAAGCTTTAAGTCTCCCTGTGGTTTAAGGCCAAAAAGCTTGATAGTTTAACATTCGAAACTGAATGACAGACTTGAATACTTAACTGAAACTATTATTGTTAATTTTCTTATATTATTTTCTTATAAGTGAAATATTACAATAGTAATATTTATTATTGTGTTTAATATTTTATTTAATAATAATCATTATCATCCTAAATATGTCTTATATTTATATTTTATAATATTTATTCATTATTATTATTACTTTAGAGTCATATTGTGCAGCCCTACAATGAATACAATGAAGCACAGCAAATCTGGAGCTTTCACACACACAAAAAAAATGTAAAAAATGTTATCATAGCGGTACCGGTAATTTAATTAATTTTTTTTTTAAATCACAATTAGATTATCCAAATCATGCATATAAAATATAATATAAAAGTGCAGTTACTCTGATGCACACTGCAGAGGAGACGATTATAGTATAATATAATCTGATCCGATGATAAACTCACTCCCTGGTGCAGATTTAAGACTGACCCTGATGGCCTGTTTAGGGTTTCATTGCGGTTTATCCGTGCTAAATCCTAAGCTACATGTTAGCTTCACATTCACTGTCACTGAGCAGTACGGTGTGTAGAAGATAGAGATTTAAGAGCATTTGAATTAGTGAACGTACAATTCAGATCATATCAGACAGATATTAAACATGGTAGGAGGTGGTTGATGTCCTTGTGATGGTACAGGTCATCAGACAAAACCCCATGCACACAACAAGGGGGTATTTAGCAATTATTTCCCCTTAATGCACATTGACAACAAAATGACAGTGCACCACATTGACCACACATTGCACACGGGCACCACAAAGGCAGAACAATCAATGTTCATCACAAATTCGGGTATAAATTTGGTCTCATGGTGCAGACTGACAAATGATAAAAGTCTAGGCGACTGCAGGTCTGGTTTTCATGCCTGACCATGTGTGCTAGAGTACATCAGCCTGCTGACACTGCTGCCCTGCAGTGCAGACATCACAGCATAAAAAAAAGACATCCGTCACCCTGAGCCGGCAGGACCACAGCGGCCTAGATAGGCACAGCCCAGTCTGCTTTGTTTACAGACAGACCCCTAATCACAGGCTGTTCCCCCAAACCCAATGGGCTGCTATCTAGATTCCAGACATTATTTTAAAGGGCATGATGCCTAAAATAACGTCTAGGTATGAGGAAGTCTGATGTCATAGGACATCACACTAAATCAAAGTGGAATACATCTTGAAGCCTAAAAATGCTCTACTGAGGTTTCTAACTTAACAGAATGTTTGGGACCATGCACCAATATTGCTGTTTAGGCAGTTCACATCTCATCAGTCTTTTGGCAGCTATCATGGGAAACTGCAACAAAAATGAATAAAGTGAAACACATGTATGCCGTCCAGGAGTCAAAAGTTTTTGAGAGACAGCCCAAATCAACATCTATCTATCTATCTATCTGTCTGTCTGTCTGTCTGTCTGTCTGTCTGTCTGTCTGTCTGTCTGTCTATCTATCTATCTATCTATCTATCTATCTATCTATCTATCTATCTATCTATCTATGCTGATGGTAATCTCGTTTAACAGCCCTAAAACAGCATTTTTCATTAGGTCTTGAGACAGCACAATCTTTTTTTAGAGGCAGTCGTAGGACATTTCGAGTAAATCTAATAAAGCAAGACTTAACACAGCTACATTGTTCAAGGATTTTAAGGATATGACCGTGATGGTCACATGCATGCAATCCTTTTAAGTTCCTGTCACTATCCACAGCAGATCTGATCACATTCAGCTGTCAGCACAGGTTAATAGCCTTGGAAAAATGGATGAATGAGTCTGAATGGGCAGTAATGGTGAGCAAAGCAGATAAGCTAGCAAGTTTAGTATACAAAACTACTTAAAACGCACCATTGTAACAATGATTGTTCGCTTCTAAAAAATACATTAAGGATGATGTTCCTCAAAATAGATCAACATTATGAGAAAACGATGGAGTATTTCTCTCACATAATATGCCTGTGTTTGAGATGGTTAGCAGGCTAGCTGCATTAACGTTACATTAACAGTTTACACTCTGAGCCTTTTCACCTAGGAAAACCTGTTTTTAAAGATGATATCCTCCGTGTTTGGTCACAAAGCAGTGCTCTATCATGCGTTTTAATCAGTAATCGGAAAATAACTGAAGTATATAAGTGTAGTTAAGTAAAAAAAAACATCACGTATTTTACGCATCCATCCTTCCATCGCCCCTCAGACTGGCTGAATTCAAGCGCGAGACCAACGCAAAACAAGCGCGAGACGTGCGCGCGATTTAACGTTACCTTGCTGGAAATCCTTTACGCTCCCGCGTTCATGAATTCCTCGCCGAAATAAGAAATAAATGTCCTTTAACAATAACAGCAGTAATCCAGATGGGTTAAGTCCGAAGAAAAAACATTCACACGCCGGCCTAAATCATCTTCGAAGTCAGCATCATCCATGTCGTTCCCCGGTGAAGCTGCACAGGCGGAGCGGAGCGGACTGACAGCGGCAGTGCCAGCATATCCCATCCCATCCCTCTCCGCTCTCAACGCGCTGTTTCACAGGGACCGCTGGCCTGCGTCCAGCAAGCAAATCCGCACAACACTATTCACATACACACTCACAGTTCCTCCACAGCAAACCCCAACCCCTCCTCCTCCTCCTCGTCCTCCTCCTGCTGCTCTTCCTCCGCCTTTCCCCCGTGACACCGCGGAGCTGCTGTGATCCACAGCAAAACGCGACGCACACACTAAACAGTTCAGCCTGACATTAATCATCAGTCTTTTTTTTTTTTTTTTTTTTTTTAACAAAAATTCGTTTTTTGAAAGGAATCTGAAATAAAATAGGCTATATAAATAAAGTTTTTTTTAATGTTAGAAATCGAATTAGAATCAGAAACAGCAACTAACTGAAATAAGTGCAATAGAGATTGGCAATGTTATAACTGAAATAAGTGCAATTGGAATGGTGGCATAGATCTGCAGCTGCTGTAGACCAAGTAGGCTAACACAACTTGCTACTGCCATTGCTGTGAGCAAATGCTAAGACATGCTGCTGCTGCTGCTGCTGCTGCTGCAGATGTAACATATAAAATAAACCCCTGCAGGAGATCTATACATGTGGAGCTATAGGGAAGGTGTAGGGTTTATGAAAGCGCGCCACAGACTACTACAGCAAACTACAAGTAGCCTATTTGAATGTTGATAATAATGTGATCGCTACAAGTGAGTTAAGGACCTTCAGGCTGCGCTACAGTTTCATACCAGAACTAGGTAGGCCTATAAACAGTACCAGGTAACATCCGAAATGCATGGTATGTTTTGGTATTTATTTATATCACCCCAATATTACAATCGGATGTCCTCCTGTCCATCATGTTACTGCTACAATACTTTTTGTAAGAATTGTAGAAAATATATAACAAATGGTTTGGATGTACTCCATCATATTCATAGAAATACTTTAGGTTATGCTGCAAAATACTGTCCATGGAATAGTATGAATATGGTAACCATTGAGTGCCCTGGTGAATTTCAAAGTACCACAGTATTACCATCTGATACAATAACTGTCAGGAATTTTCTGCACTGTGGAGAAAAGTCCTGGTTGTGTGTGTGTGTGTGTGTGTGTGTGTGTGTGGATGCTGACCAATGACTAACAGACCCACATCTGGATTTGCAGTAGAAATGCAGAAACATTTGGGAATGGGTTGCACTCACTTTGCTTCTGCCTGACTTTCTTCCGCCCCCTCCGTTTCTAATTCAGATTTCCTTTCCCGTTTAGTTTGGCCAGGGTAAATAAAAAAGGGGAGGAAATGAGAGAAACGTTTGAAAGATGCTTTTCAAACCGAACCGACTGTTAGAGGGAGTTGATTTGTGCGAAATCTTTCACACAGACACCTAACGGTCGTTTTACCGCAAAGTCAACATTGCAGAGGACTCAATGAAAACTTTTACAAAATCTGGAAGGTGTTCTTCTTGTAAGGGTCATAGCCTGCATAAATTCTGCATAACGATTCACAAGAGCTATTTCTATAATTCTCAGAAACATTAGGGGATACACTTTACAAAAAGGTTTCATTTGTTAGGCTAACATTAGTAAACATGAACTATATGAAAGTGAAAGTAATTTTAACCTTTACTAATGCAATATTTAGCAATGGATTTATTTTATTAACTAATGTTGACAAAGATATATTGTATCAAATGTATTGCACATTGTTAGTTCATAATAACGATTTGAACCGGATTGTAAAATGACACATAGAAAATGATGTGTTCTTTGTGGTCTACGTTACATTTCATATTTTTAAAAGTTAATTCAGAGACATTTTTATCACTGTGTAGAAGTAATTCAGCTTCTGTGGAAATGTTGAGCAAACAATTCACTCGGGTTGGTCTTGTATCTTAAGAAACATCACAAAAGCAAAGACAAAATAGAAGGAAACAATTACTGTATAATTCAACATTTTTAAATGACATTTCCTTCACTCACAAACTAAACATGTAAAAGCTCTTATGAATACAAGAACATTAATATGTATGCATTATCATATGCATTATTCATTAATGCTTACCACTTTAGGTAAGCATTGTTTAGTTAATGATTTACAAAGTGACCTTTAAACCACAAGACTAAAAGAACACAATTTTAACCATCTAGTGTGAAAAGACAAACTATACCGCAAGGTGCAAATAACGAAACGAAAATTTAGATTTAATTTGACTTGTTCTACACTGTAAAAAATATTGATGGTTTAACTTAAAAAAAGGAAGTAGGTTGCCTTAAAATTTTAAGTTCATTGAAATGGAAAAAGTGAATTAATCTAAGGAAGGAGAATGATTTAATTATCAGAAACTCAAAATTATATGTTATCTGAACTAAATAAATTATTTAAGTTGATTTGACAAAAGAAAAAAAAATTAATGTTTTTTTACAGTGTCGCAGTTTAATGTGTTTCAAAGGGTTTTCCTTCATATTTATACCTTTTTTTCATAAAGTGCAATTTGTTGCCAGTGCATACGGAATGCCATTGTCATTACTAATGATTATTGATATTAAACTCACTGTATGTTGTTTAATTACAATGAAACTGCTCTGGGGACAGGGGTTGGGTAATTTCGACAGAGGCCCCTTCACAAAGTTTTGCTTAGGGTCCTCAAGAAGTGTATGAACTATGAACTGCACCACCAACGCATTCTGTCTTACAATGAAACAGCACAGAATTTCCCCAGCCCTTGCTTTAACGATTTTAAGCCTTGCTTTAAATCGCACTTGAACTATGGAGTGAAACTCTGCACTGAGGGTCAAGATTTCCCATCTCTCTTCTTCACTCTCTCACGCATACTCATGGGAGGGCCGTTGAAAAGTAATTGAAAAACACTCCAAACATAATGCAATTAGGCTGCAGGCTTACATTTCATTATTATCCGACTGCTGGTGATAACACCATCAATAAACAAACACAAGTATCTGAAGTCAATCGAATCTCAGCGCGTTTGTTGAATTTGATGACAGTCCGATCATACAGCTTTGATTTAAACCGTTATTGAGGTCATAACGATTTAATGGTGCAAGGTAAGCGAGTCACATCATCCTGGCTGTTTGTACCGCTGTTGATTTTGGACTCCCGGCCACAGCGGAAACACTACTGTCCAATTTAAACAGTCCCTCATGATCTCTCTGTGCTCTCTAATACATATTTTAACTTCATTTATTGGCTCCTTCCTCTGGGCAGAGGTCCCAACAGTGTCACAAGAGCCCGTTGTTTAAAACAGGCAGTGTGTATGTATGTATGCATGTGTGTGTGTATTTCTGTGCGTGGATGGAGGTGAACATTTGTACAAAAGGAAACCCTTGATACTGTGGGGGCGTCTCAGAATAAATGAGAATGTCCAGGCTCTCACGACTGTGACTGGGGAGAGAGAAGGTCTAAAATAAACTTCTGAAAGACCAAGCACAACTACCAGACCAAAGCACACAATTTGTTTAATACATACCGTCTTTTGTGTCTAAATCGGCCAGAAGAGTACAAGAGGAAGAGTTCGCGATGTTCTCTGAGAAAATGAAAGGCTGAAATTTCTTCAAAATGTATAAAAATATGGGAAACCGACCTCTCTTGCCGTCTAGGAAATGTGGTTCTGGTTAGGAGTCTCAGAGTTTGGTTATTTTTGTCTCACTACCTCAGGCTCAGAGACAAAGCGGGGTGTATGTGTGTGTATATATCGAGGAGTTTGTTATTTTTTCGGAAGGCGGTCAAACGGGTTCACCCTTCAACTTATGCGGACATAAGGACAGGTTGTATGGCTGACATGAACCAAATTGGATAGAGGAAGGATTGAATGCTATTTATGTGTGTGTGTATACGTGTAGTGAGGTTGCAGCTGTGGCCTATAATGGCTGAACTAGATGTAAACAATGCTAACCTAATTGAAGCAAGATGTAGTTCCCTGCTGCTCACATTGACACACAGACTTTCATTTTTGTCACTTTATTAATCGTGCACTTTGTATTCATCAAAAAATTCTAAAAAAATGTACGAGTTTCCACAAAAATATTAAGCAGCATCACTGTTTTCAATATGAATAATGTTCAGAAATCTTTCTTGAGCACCAAATAATTATATTAGAATGATTTCTGAAGGATCATGTGACACTGAAGTCTGGAGTGATCATGCTGAAAATTGGGAAGAAGAAAGTGACACAGTAAACAACAATGCACAACATTAGATCTTGTTCTTGCTTCTCTGCATTCACAAAACAAAAAAAAACATTGTGACTGTATTGGGTTTTAACTGTATTGAAAAATGTCACCTCCTGCAACATGACATCATGACTTTTGCGTAAACGTACACACCACTTTCAAGTCAAGTGGCGTGTTATCTATACGCATTTTGAGCTATCCGTGTGTATACGCATATGTCTACGCCATTAATGTCTGAGTGATTCCACGTGTATGTACACGCCCTTAAATGTCCGAGCGAAATGAAGCAAAATGTAGATCTACATCTGGGGAGTGATATTTCTTTTCCTGGGATGGTAGGGCAATGCACTCATATATGTTTTTAAAGGGATACTCCACTTTTATTTTAGAAATAGGCTCATTTTACAACTCCCTCCGAGTTAAACAGTTGAGTTTTACCGTTTTTGAATCAATTCAGCCGATTTTCTGATATTTAGAAGAATATCAGTAACCAGACAGTTTCTGGTCTCATTGACTTCCATAGTAGGAAAAAAAATATACTATGGAAGTCAATGAGACCAGAAACTGTTCTTCTAAATATCAGAAAATCGGCTGAATACATTCAAAAACGGTAAAACCCAACTGTTTAACTCTGAGTGGCAAAATGAGCCTATTTCCAAAAAAAGTGGAGTATCCCTTTAACCCCAGGTAGGTTTAGGGGTTGAGGTAGGTCATATGTTTATACAGTAATAACTTTAAGTCAACGGCGTTCATAAACACACTGAAAAGCGATTATGCGTGTTGATAGCACGCCAAAAATGGAAATACGAATTGGCGTGTCATACACGTGCAATTTCATGAGATCAGTCTCTCTCCTGTGTTTTCATCCCCCTTGTAGCACGCTTAAGTGACGATTCTCTGTCAAACAATCAATGTTCTGCAGTGAGTCTAGCTCTACCCATAAGGTACCGGACTACTGTATTAGGTACCCAAACGGAAGGGTCCCAAAAAAGTGGTACGGTATGGTTCAGTATTTTCGTATTGGTAAATAATTGTGTACCGTACCAGTTTAGTCATTCATTATCTGCCACAGTCCCTTATTTGTGTCTCACCTGTACCCTGCATTGATTATTATCCTCTGTGTATTTAAGCCTTCTGTCTTTCTTTGTTCTGCGTCATGCATCTCTTCCTTTCGATTATCAATACAAGCCACCGTTGACAGTTAGGCCTGGTTTCACAGACAGGAAAAGACTAAACTTTGTTCAATTTTTTTTATACATGCCTTTGGGACTAGCTTAAGCCTTGTCTTTGAAATCAGTCAATGGAAAATTAAAGGGATAGTTTCACTATCTTTCAGGATCTTATGTGCCATGTTCTCATCATCTTCTGCTTAGGGGCTGGGGGTGGACGAACAACAGGGCTTTGGTGGGGTTCGGTGTTTAGGGTGTAGGATGTTGGCTGTGGGTAGAGGTTTTTTTTTATAATCTTAGTGGTTACAAACCTCCTTTAAATCACATCAAAGATCCCCCACAGTCTCTGCAACGAGCCTTGAGTTGATACTGAATTTGTGTAATTCTACATGGAGAGTCTTTACAGATCCAGGTGTGTGTGAGGTTAAAAGCAGATATTTGTGGTGATATTTTCTTCATGGGGAAGTCGTAGATGTATCATAAAAGAGTTTTGGAGATTAATAGACTAATTGTGCATTGTAAAATAGTTATACAAACTATGTTTTTGGGATGGACACCAAAGCACCTGTGTATTTACAGCGGCGTATGCTATTGGACAACTGAGGATCATAACTGCACTCAGATGTAGGTGAGAATGATATTGAATGGTCTAAAGAGACCTGTAACTTCTCTACATATAGACGCCAGTGCAGAGAAGACCGGGAATGACTCTTTTTTGGGCCTCATGTCAGCATGTGTGTGTGTTATGAGGGAAGAAATGTGTTTCCAGTTAAATCCAGGGGGAAAAAAACAACACACACCCACATGTAAGCACTTCAAACGTGTGTGAGATCTCTCCAGCTGTAAAAAGCTGCAAAGCGTTGCTCCCATCTGGCTGTATACACACACATACACACACATATAGCCTGAACATCTAAAGCTTCAAGCCTAACACACCCACACACGCAAATATATCACACCATACAGTATACATTGGAAACACATGTGACAAATAAATAAGATAAACAAGACCCGAAAAACAGCACTTGAGTCGATGAAGTTTACTGAAACATACTGGAACATATTCATCTAGTTTAAGTTGAATGTTTTCACTATTTCGGTGTGATTGTAAAAGCTCCAGTGTTGAAAGCTGAGTCATTCGGTTCTCAAGCCCTTTTGAATATTGATTGAAGGTAGAACTACTGAATGCAAATCCACCTCTGACAAAAAGAAACCAGCCCTGCTGTGAATGCGTATGAGAAAGAGGTTGTATCTAGACAAATATGAACATGGAAGCTATGAATTTTGGTAAAATATTTGGTGTTGAATAGGGTTGGGTATCGTTTGAATTTGAACGATTCTGATTCTGATTTCGATTCCTTGTTTCGATTCCGGTTCCTAACAATTCTCGATTCCGATTCTTTTAAGAGGCAGGGTCAAAAAAGTTTAGCTAACCTTGCTAACCAACGGCCTTTCTGAAGGAAATACTCCTTTCTGAAGGAAATACTCCTTCTGTAAAAATACTCCTTTTGTCACAAATTTTGCATTTTGCCGAGATTTCTTTATTTTTAGAAAAGTGAAGCCACACTTTGGATCGCCGACGTAAGCTACTCATGTTCGACTCGCGTGGTTATGCCAACACTTCCGGTAGACGCTTCTTCGTTGGTGTTGTTCAGCGGTTTCTTCTTCCGCTCGGCGGACTGTATACTCTTAAGTAGTGATTGTAGTGTAATACCCTTTATATAGACTACTTGCTGGGGGAGATTGTTTAGCAACTCTTTTGTGCGTTACATCACTCCACCAGTAGGTGGCAACAAGTGAGTCACTGAATCATTAAATCAAGCATGCCTGTCTTTATGAGTGACTCAATGAATACGAAATTGCATCCACTATTGAGTACTTATTCCGAATAAGTAATTATTTCAAAGCCGCTGAAAAAAGTATGTTCTACAGCGTGTGTAGTATGAATGTAATCTGGACATACTACATTCGCTTCACTGCCATCCAAAAATCCTCTCCCGTGCCCTCATGGGATAGTGAAGTGTCCATCATATCAGAATCTCACCAAAAGCAGTATGGTACTTTTTTGCATACACTTTCATGAGCACTGTTAATAAAAGCATGCTTCCTTTGTCATAAACTGTTTTTCGCCTACTTTTTAGTAGGAAAGGATGTGATTTCAAATGCAGCCAGCGACTCAACTTAAAAAAAAAAAAAGCTGATTAATTTAGGAACGAATCAAGTGACTCTCTTTTAATGATTCAATGAATCATTCACTAAACAGATTTGTTCAAAAATGTTTTAAACTGTTGAACATAGATTAGCGACATCTTCCTATTATGCCTACATGTATCAAATGGTGTGCATGTTTTGTGGCATTTTTTTAAATGTATCAGGTTCTGTTGAAATGCTTGCTATTGAGTCCATTACAAATGTAGTATGTTTGGGACAATAAAGCATATTTCATTAATTCAGGATTGTTTAAAAATGACATCTAAAACCATTTTTATTTTTATAGTTCCTATTATTTTTAAGCAATTTTAAATTTTAAAGCTACACTGTGTGATTTTTACCCCCATCTAGCGATGAAAAGGTAAATGACCATCCAGTGAATATTAGTTTCTGTTCCTCTCCATTCCGATTTCGTTTTAACTCCTACGGTGGCCAATGTAGTCCAAGATTAACTTGGCTTCCAGTTCGACCTCGCCCATGAGTGTTAACTCAAACGTAAACGCGAAAGGCGAAGCTTGAATTAATGGGTATGTCCCTCTTTGGCTAATGCACTTTCAAGATGGAGGGGCAACATGGCGACCGACAATAAAACCCCTTACCCGTATGTATTTTCAATGGCATATTATACACTCACGAGAATATTTTATTACTTGAACGAAGTAAATATACATTAATGAGCACATATATTTTTGAAAGAACTAAGTGTTTTTAACTAAAAATAAACTAAAAGAGTTACACAGTGTAGCTTTAAATCATCACACTACATTTTAAGTATTTTAAGTGAACCATAAAAAAAGCTAAAATATGTGAGAAAAAAAGATTTCTGCCAGGCAAACACAAACTTACAGTATAGACAAGAGTTATGATTTAACATGCAAGACTTAGCAGAGCCAAAAAGTTGAAAAGTTGCTATAATTGTCACCAGTCATAGAGAACAAAGAAAGTGTGCAAGTCTGTGCGTAACATGAAGATTGCTGACTCAGGAACTATATGAACCCGATAAATGAGATCTCCTCTCACATGACTATGTGTGTCTTCTTTAATTGCGTGTATGTCAGCACAATCCTCTGAATGAGTCTCTGAGAGTGTGAAAGTGTGTGTGCGTGAACTAGGTAGGACAGAGTCAGTAGAGCAGCAGAAACGATCCCTCACCCATCACATGCCAGAGAGAGCTTACAACAATCGAGTCTACCATCCAGCCTCTTACACACTCTGACCACAGACCACATCACTGCTCTCACCATGTACAGCATCTCGTACCATCATCTTCAGAGGCCGTGTATGTTTGTGTGTGTTTAATAAAGGGCTCCCCTGGGAATGCTGATCTACTGAAGAGGAAACATTATCTACACTAGGAGTGGTGTTAAAGGAATAGTTCAGACAAAAATGAAAACGACGTCATGCTATTCTGTCGCAAACAAAAGATAGTTAAAAGTTAAATGTAAATTATATGACGAAATTAAATGTTAAACAGAGAAGGTCATGCTGCTCTATTCCCTATTAACAGTTACGGTTGCTGTCAATGTCAAAAAAACACGAACAAAAACACTATTAGTGCTTTTCCACGACTACAGTACCAGCTTGACTCGACTCGGCTCGGCTGGTTTTCCTACGCTATCTCACAATCAATTCGTACGAATTCGACGAATGATTAAAAAGTGTCTAATTCGTACTAATTCGTACGACCTCACTTGTACGAATTCGTACGATTTGTCTAAACCCACGTGATGGGTAGGTTTAGGAGCGGGGTAAGGGGTAGGTCATTCGTACCAATTCATACGAATTGGCCAATTCATAAAATATGTACGATTTAGCAAATTCGTACTAATTCGTACGAGTGAGGTCGTATCAATTGTTACGAATTAGCCACTTTTTAATCATTCGTCGAATTCGTACGATTTGGTCGTGAGACCGGGTTGGGTTTTCCACTGTGTGAAAGTTGTACCTGTACCTGCTTTCGGGTACCTTTTTTTGTATCACCTCCGGCGAGGTTCTGAGCGAGCTAAGACGAGCTGAGCCGGTACTAACATGTGACGTGAAAACAATGCCGACTGCTGATTGGTCAGAGAGAATCGTCACCATTCACTGTGTCGTCATTGCACGCGCCAGATGGAGTATCCAGAATATCCCCGCCAGTTTTAAATAGTTTGGCCAGAGATAGTTACAAAACTTACTACTATTATTATGGCAACTCGGAAGAATACGCCGTGGTCAAACGAGGGGGTGCAGACTTTCCTTTGTTTGGTTGCGACGAGAGGATCCAGCGAGAGCTTGATAGGGCAGCGAGGAACGAAAGGCGTCGCTATGACGACCGGGTACTATTTGTGCCGGTCTGAAATGGAAAACGGAGCGAAAAGCGACCTGAGTCAAGCCGAGTTGAGTCGAGCTGGTACTGGTAATGGAACAGCGCCATATAATGGTGGTGGAGTAAACAATAATCAGTGAATTTAATCTGTTACTCATATAATCCTACATGGAATTAACTATTTTTATGTTGTTTTTTGTTTCTTTTTGGACCCTGATTGAAGTGTAATCAATTAATCAATGACAATTTTCATTTTTGGATGAACTATTCTTGAAACATTCTCTCTATTTCCATCACTCATTCTCAGAGTCATCCAGATGTTTTCCCATGCTATATGTGTTTGTTAGAGGAATGCTTTCATGAAGCACTGTTGGCTATTCTAGTTTGAGAGAACATCTTTAGTCAGTCAAGCATTCTTGGGATTCTGGAGAAACTAGAGCAATTTGGAGCTTGTTGATAAAAGAACTAGTGAAGGAGCATTCTGGGCCACACACACATCTGCAGTTTATTTAACTGAAATGGATCTGTGAATGGACTTCAGGTGTTCCTGGGTATGATGGACCCCCCACGATAAACACACACGCACACTAAGCTTTGCTTTGACAAATGTTTTTACTCCACCAGAGACACTCTATTGCCATTCAAACACCTACTGAGCCACCTACCTAAACATTCGGTTTCAAAAGTAGAAATGTAATGCTGCCTCGTTTTGACAATATCTGGATTAAATGTCAGTTATATATACTGGTATTTTATCAATTACAGCAACAAAAAAAAAAAAAAAAAAAAAAAAAAAAAATGGATGCACCAGTAATAAAATGCTGATAACCAGGTTTTCATGATAAATGGTTACTATTAAAATTGTATAAAATTCAGTTTAAATAAATAAAAAACAGTAAAAACATAAAGCATTCTTTGTAAATGCTATTTAGGCATTACCACATATAAAGTTGAACTGTAGTTACCTAAAACAATTTAACTTTCAGCAATTGAAATAAAACTGAAAACCATATATATTAGCTAGATGAAAAACATAAACTGTAAATAAGTACTAAATTGACTAAAAATAAATTTTAATGTAATTAAATGAAAGAAAAATAAATTAGTTAAATAGAAATATTACAAATAATAAAACTGACAGAATCTTTTAAAACAATTAAAATAAAAAAGTAAATTAAAAATGAAAATATAAAAATCAAAGTTAATTCAGTAAATACTATAATCGTGTAACTGAACACTGTAATGTACATTATGAAAAATATATATTAATTTTAAAATGTTAAAGATTTTAGAATTTTTTACAACGGCCAATATTTAAACCCAAAAAATCTCATGACTTCCAATCAATGTGGCAAAAAAAAAACAAAAAAAAAAAAAACAAACAAAAAAAACAATAAGTTGTGCTTTCTATTTCTATACTGTAAAAAAATTGTTGGTTTAACTTGTTGCCTAAAAAAATTAAGTTCATTGAAATGGAAAAATTTAGTTAATACAATGAAGGAGATTGATTTAATCATCAGAAACTCAAAATATTATGTTATCTGAACTACATAAATTATCTAAGTTGATTTGATAAAAAAAAGGAAAAATGTTGTGATTACAAATCATGAAAATATTTGTTTACAGTGTATGCTTACTGTATGAGCTTCTATTTCAGTAATTATAATGCTGTCTTAGAAACTTTGAAACAAAGACAATATGTGACACCAAACCTCCTTCAACAAGAGCTTTATCCGTTTAATAGTACATTTCTCACACGGCACGCAAAGTGATGAGCACATTATTGTGTGTCACTGTCATAATAGAAGAGGGGAGTTTCCACATATCTGTTTCTCTCCCACTCATTTATAATTAAACAAGTGTAAATCAATCACTTTGACCTGGCCGATGCATAAATGCCCATCTAAACAGTTTCTCAAAGCTGTGATTGGTATGTTCAGGTCAGGTGTGAGAACTGAGCCCTGATTGGCTCAGTCTCTGATTGGCTGTGTTGTGCAGGCACTGCAGACACAATGAACTTCATGACCCATCACACAGTCTAACCAACACACAGAATATAAAACAGAAAGAGAGGAAATGAGCAGGCCAGCTGCCCTGCCTTAATATCACTTTCTCAAACAGGAAGAAACGACATCCTTTCACACACAATTAAAGTCAAAGTGAATTGTAGTTTGCAGACCATTTTTATTTATTTATCAGGAATCCATTAAACTGGGAACTACATACAGTAGCAGAATGGAACCAGGCCTGAGTGTGATTCTGCTAAAATACCTACTGTAAA
Organism: Pimephales promelas; assembly: GCF_016745375.1. The sequence goes on from NW_024121599.1 coordinate 672,141, forward strand.
TAGTTTTTACACTCTTCATATCAGAGGAGACACGCACACTAACGTTCAAAAGTTTGGGGTCAGTAATGAATACTTTTATTCAGAAAAGAAGCATTAAATTAATTAAAAGTGACAATATGACATTTATAATGTTGCAAAAGATTTCTATTCATTAAAAAAAAAAAAATCCTGAAAAATGTATCACGGTTAAAAATATTATGCAGAATATTAGAATGATTTCTGACACTGAAGACTGGAGTGATGATGCTGAAAATTCAGCTTTACCATCACAGGAATAATATCACATCACATTACATTTCTAATAATAATATTGAATAATTCATAATTTAGTTCTAATAATAATATTATATCATAATAATATCATAATATAATAATAATAATACAAAGTATTATATTATATTATATATATCACAATATTACTGTTTTACTGTATTTTTATATTTATCCAATAAATGCATTTGGTGATCAAATAGATTTTCTTTATTATTATTATTATTATTATTATTATTTTGAAAACAAATTGGTGCAAAGACTATTTTCAAATGCTAGTAATTAACATAATTAGTAACATAATAGTAAACATAATTAATTACAATGAAATAGCAAGTATCACATCCAATTAAACGTGACATTTTTTAGTAAAACTGTTTTTTAAACTACAATAAACTTTGTTCTATTTAAAATTAAAACATAATTTTTACAGTGTGGCAGAAGCAATTTTAAAAAAAAAAAAAAATTTTTTGGAATGACATGCACATTAAAGGGTTAGTTCACCCAAATTCTGTCAGTAATTACTCACCCTCATGTTGTTCCAACCCCGTAAGACTTTCGTTCATCTTCGGGACACAAATTAAGATATTTTTTATTAAATCTAAGAGCTGGATCACAGGGTGAACTAACCCTTTAATAAAATAAATAGATACAATTTTGATTTCATGTTGAACATGTATCGTACAACACACGGTCGGCTAAGCTTTGTATCAATACTAGCAGTGAAACAGAGAAAAGCGAGGACTAGGTAAATCTGATATGCAAATTAGCCTTGGGTATCATTCCGAAATGTTTAAACACATACATCTCTCTTCAATCCCTTTCCCCGTTTACTTTTCAAACACTAATATATCAGCATTTCAGCCTCCCCTTGACACCCTGATGTCACTAGTCACAACATGTATCCCCATAACAGAATGTGGCTGCAGGTGCATTTATCTCTCAATTCCTGACTGGCACTAAATCAAATCTCATCTCAGCACACATCTTGTTCTTGGAAGCTGCATAAGTCAGCTCTGGAATTCCTCAGAGCCAAGAGATCCTATCCATTTGAGAAAAACTGCTTTAGACTATATATATGAGATACTTACAATAGATTCATGTATAAAGAACAAGTAATATTAAAGATATACTTTGGTAATTGTAACACGGTTCGTTGTTATGGGAAGGAGGAGGCGGGAACCAGCGAACATTTAAAGGTTTTAATTAGTGCTGTCAAACGATTAAAATCGTGCGCGATTAATCGTTAATCTCATTTTAATGCTCTTAACAAGGATGGAAAAGTGGATTGGCTTGTTTAATGCAAATGTTTTTTTTTATTATTATTATTGAAAATAACATTGGAATAGTGCTCAATTTCACACTAACATATTTAAATAATCTCTCACACATTACTATTTGGCCGGCTCGCAAGCCGAAACGAGTGTGTGCGGCACAAAACGTCCTCGCGCTGCGCTCTGAAACCCATTCATTTCAATGGCTTGCGCCGCGCGAGGACGTTTTGTTGCTTCTTCGACCAAAGCGCAAGCGGATCTAGACCATAAACAAAACAACAAGCACGCCGCAAACACACGTTTCGGCTTGCGAGCCGGCTTTGAGTGGATGACGAGCGCGAGACGCCAAAATGGATCAGGGCGCATGCCACGTCCTGTTGCAAAAGCATGTGAAAAAACTACAAAGTTTGCTAGGACAAAAAGACCGTCAATCGTGCAATAAAAAAATTAACGCCGTTAAAATGGGTTTGCGTTAACGCTGTTAATAACGCGTTAAAATGACAGCCCTAGTTTTAATACAATAAGTAAACAAATCCAAAAATGAAAGTATAAGCCAGCAGCCCCTCACGGACGACTGCTGGCTACACAAAAGAAAAACAAAACACAAAATCAGGCCTGTTCCTCTCTCGATCTTCACTGTCGTCGCTCCTCCTTTATGCCTCCGCTCCTCCGTGAGACCGGTGTGCTCACAGGTTTCATTCATTATCACCCACGCCCCTAACGTCCCTCGACCTCGTCCTGCTCGCCACAGTTATGTTTTGAAAAACACCCCATAGTGTGCAGCATATACTAATTGTGCACAGTATGCAAGTTTTCTCTGTGAAATCCCCTGATGGTCTACTATATTTGCCAAATGTGCAGGATAGAATGGAACACACTTTAATGTATCCCAATGCAACATGCTCAACTCAGTGTGATAACAAATATAGACTGTGATTTTGTACATGTATTTCTTATTATATATTCTCATTCACACAATATGAGGTCATTTGACAACAATTTAGCCGTTTAAAATGTTTAGCAAGCAATGCATAATGCATATTCTTACTATGTTTTAAAGAAATACAGCATACTACAGTATTCCGAACATGTGAAATCTGTAACCATACAAACATGTCATTCACATGACTTAAAGGCAGGGTAGGCAGTTTCTAAAACAATTTTTCCCAAATTCACGTGTTCATGTGTTTTGGGGGCGTGGTTTTGGAAGGAGCCCAGAAGGGAGGGGGTGGGAGTTTCTCTGTTGGATACTTTCAGTTTTCGGCTAGTTTCTCAAACTTACCTACCCTGCCTTTAATTTCTGACATTGACATACCTTACATAAAATTGTCTTCAGTTTAAGCTTAATCAGAGTAAGAGTGTGTTTGCATGAAACACAGCCAAATGATGTGCTGCATCAGGTCATAGGTCACAGATGATGACATGGGAATTTCTGACTGTAATTGGGGAAATGTTCTGGACTATGCCGGTTTTTATCTCTGATTATGACAATTTATGGCAGAGTTCAGCCAAAGCGTTCATCATTTTAACAGGATGTTCATTAAGAATCTCTTCCAATGTCACCCACCAACAAAACTGGACTATTATAAGAGTCAAAGTTCAGCTGTATCCAGTTGAGCCATTGAACTGATGAATCAAATGTAAAAAAAAAAAAAAAAAAAAAAAAAAAAGTTTGATGATAAATTGTGTGTCACAGTTTGACAAAAATATTCAGAACTGTTTAACATTAAAAAAAAAATGTAAAAAAAAAAAATCTTAACATAAAAATTTGGATCATGTGGGATCATGTGACACTAAAGACTGGAGTAATGATGCAAAAAATTCAGCTTTGCATCACAAGAATAAATTACTCTTTAAAATACATTAAAATAGAAAACAGTTATTTTAAATTGTATAATAACATTTAACACTATTACTGGTTTCACTTTACAGTGTGTTTGATCAAATAAGTTCAAAAATATTAAAAAAAAATCTCTCACATGCACACATTTTAATTTTCCTTTATCCTTAAATTAGAATCTACATTCTTTATGATCAAAAAGATACTGTGTACCAATGAAACAAACAAACTTATCATATATTATGTCATTCAGAGGTTTTCATAGAGCTGTATTTCTAAAAGCCATTAGTGATAATGAAATATATACCAGGCAAATGCAATTTAATTAATGTGAAAATAAATTAAGAAAGTGTCATTTTCTTTTCGGCTCAACTGTTGATTGACAGATTTTATTTTATCCACATCACCATTATCCCAAAGAGACTTCATAATCATATTGCATGAAACAATATTCAAGCCACCTCATACTCACATTTCTGTGTTCAATCTAGCAAATAGGGATTCCGGTCATCTCATTGTGTGTGCGTGACCTGGCCTTGTGGGTGATACACTAATCACATGCATTTTACTGTAATCCCACCAGATTACACACATGCACACACACAGCAGGGAAATCCCATGATTAGAGAACAGCTGGATTGAGCCCAAATTAATCTGTCAGTTCACTTAATCAGTAATGCATGAGAGGAGGCTATTTCAATTAATCAATATTTATGCTCTATTATATGACTAATAAAATCTGAATATAAATGGAACATTCTAAGCACGTTTGTGAATTAAACTCCCTCTCAATATGTTGTCTATATACATATATAGACATTTTGTGTTAATCTCCAAGGAATTGTAGTATGGTAAATATTCACACAGGACATGTGAAAAATTAAATTAAAAATTAAAATCACAAATGGTCTGAAAATAGCAATGAGCTTCAATGGGGTGCAATTAGAGACTTGCTTAAAAAAATTACAACTCATGACCAGAAAACCATTCAAAACACCATAGCAACTGCATAGCAACCACCCTGGCAACCAGCCAAAACACCTTATCACCTGCATAGCATCCCCCTTGAAACCCATCAGAACAATTTAGCAACTACATAACAATCAATGTCCTGGCACACCTACAGCCTTAGAGATCCAAAAACATCTTGATATGTCTTAATCTGTGCTCAAAATAAACTAAGTTGGCAACCAGATCTCAAAATAAAAAAATTTATTTTCTATCTTATTTATTTCCATGACAAAATGATCCACATTCATTCAATGATCCACATTCATTTTATAACTCTACACCCTTGAGCCTATTTTAGTCCTCCCAAAGTATTATAGACATTTTAAGATGAGACTTTTAGATGAAACATAATTGAAAAATGCTGTACATCTACTGAGAAAGCACAATAAAACCTATTTGACTTCATTTGCACAATCATTTCATCACCTTTTTCCGGTTTTAACCATTTTCAGCATCTGTCCCACCTATTTGCATTTTTGAATCAAAACAAACAGTTTAACGTTTCTTGCAGTTGCATGCTCCCACACATTCCCAAGCAGCATCTGCAGTCTAATATCTGAAATTATAAGGCACTCAATCATATGATCAATCCGTCAGCAGCAATACCACACACATAAATGCACTCTGATCAGCATGATAACAAGAAATGAAGCCAAAGAATGTGCAAGATTAACAGACATTATGTTCTGGGAAAATACCATTGTGGATAAATACAGCTGTGGCTTATCACAGTGTGTGTGTGTGTTTGGTTGTGTCAGATGTGATGTTTAGAGAATTCCAGTTTGGAATGAGACAAGGCCGAACAGCTCCAGAAGGCTCTTAAATTTTCCCTCTCTGATATCACAATGAGACGGGAAGGATCCCAGAACAGCACGGCGCATTTACCTGCTCCACAGCTGGGAAACAAACTGATGGATTGTGGACCGAAGGGAGAAACAGACTGAGAAGAATGTATGTGTGTCAGCCAGACCTGTGCTCTCTCTACAGAGTTTGAAGTGGAAGAGTCCACTCATCCACAGCTGGAGGGGTGGCACGTTGCCATCAAACAGGAGAAAATGGTATTTCCCTCAAATTCAGGCCATGTCGGTTAAAATACGGAGGAAAACAGCAGGAAAGACTGCTGAAGAACCCGGTCACACTGACACAAATTCTCAACCAAAGAAAAAGGAAATTCCTCCCATGGTTCTCAGCACAACATCCCTTACTAAAAGTACCCTAGTGGCATCTATTAGCTTTGTTATTGCTAACTAAACTTAGTTGACTGAAATAAAGCTTAAATGAAATATATTAGATAAAAAAAAAAAAAAATTAGAAAACTGAAATAAGATTAAAAGGATAGTTCACCCAAAAATGAAAATTCTGTCAGCATATACTGCACCCTCAAATTGTTCCAAACCTGTATGAGTTTCATCAATTGTTTGGTTTCCGACATTCAATAACTTCTTTTGTGTTTAGTAGAAGAAAGAAACTCAAACAGAGAGACATAGTTTTAATTTTTGGGTGAACTATGTCGAAATAATAAAATGACTAAAACAAAAACTGAAAAAATCTAAAAATTAAAAAATTAAATAAAATTCCATATGACATGGAATTTACATGGTATTTCCAATACTATGACAGTGGATTGTCAGAGTGAACTTCTTTTTTTTAACTTTGGAAGTGAAATATATGCACCATGACATGTGTCTACAAGGAACTTCAAAAAATACAAGACCAAAATACCAAGGTAGTTCCATGTCCATAATTCCAATGGTTGTACCATGGCATTTTTAAATCTAATTTACGTAATATAAAAATTCCACTATAGTAAATATCAATGGTATTGACATCTTTTTATTTTTAAATATTTTTTTTGTAGTAAGCAACCACCCTATAAACTAGTTTGTTGGTGACGTTCTATTGCCTGTAGCTTTTATTGTCTATATCTACTGTAAATCAAATTATCTGGCTCAGTAAAAGTGAGGACAATCACTCTGTCAGTTGTCTATAAATCAAAGCAGAATGTAAAAACACAACTAAACCATTTACTATATGCTGAGCACTAAACTAACCTCGGGAGTCTTCTGTCTTTCTCACATTCACTCGTTCTCTCACACACCCTCTGAGAGACAGACAATTAGCAGCTTAAATGGAACAAAAGCAGCTCTATGGATGTGTATTACGATGCAGGAGAGAAAGGATAATGCCTTCACAGAGCCTGACGGACTGTGCTGGGGTTTAAAGAGAGAGAGAGAGAGAGAGAGAGAGAGACTTGTTTTTCTGGCTTGTAGAATGAAAGGAAAAGGGGAGAGGAGGGTGAAGGGGTCTCCCAAGGAAATACCTGCTGGATCAAACACTGCTGCCTGCAAGGAAAGTGCATGGGTGTAGAGATGTGGAAAGAATGCATTAGGAAGCCCCTCCTCGTCTCCTCAATGTGCCACAATGTATGTTCATCATATTTACTAGCTATGCTAAAGCCATTATCTTCACAATGAATATGTGTGTGCGTGTGATTTTATAGACAACAACACCATGAATTACACTGCAGACAGAGAAAACACCCTCTGGCCAAACTCAAAGGTCATTTTGGGTGGTCTCTGTGAGATTACCTCATAGGTTATACAGGGCTATTGTTTCTTTTTGTAATCTTGAGATTCAAGTGGTCATATGATTGATGAAGAGGGTTAGAAGTCACTTGACTTTTCATCTGCATGTACAGCTCTTATAGGGATACTCCACCCAAAAATGAAAATTTTGTCATCATTTACTTACCCTTTGGCACCACTGACTTCCATTCTACTATGGAAGTCAATGGTGCCAAACAACTGTTTAGTTCCAATCGTTCATCAAAATATCTTCCTTTGTGTTCGTTGGAAGAAAGTAACAAGGTGAGTAAATGATGACAGAATTTTCATTTCATTTAATTTCATTTCTTTCAGAATTTTTTGGGTGGAGTATCCCTTTAAGGAAGAACGTATAGTGTTGAAGTGTAGTTTACCCATTTTAATATTTAATCAGTACAGACAGACAGACAGACAGACAGACAGACAGACAGACAGACAGACAGACAGACAGATAGATAGATAGATAGATAGATAGATAGATAGATAGATAGATAGATAGATAGATAGATAGATAGATAGATAGATAGATAGATAGATGGATAGATGGATAGATGGATAGATGGATAGATGGATAGATGGATAGATAGATAGACTCTGTTACATAGATAGATAGATAGATAGATAGATAGATAGATAGATAGATAGATATATAGATAGATAGATAGATAGATAGATAGATAGATAGATAGATAGATAGATAGATAGATAGATAGATAGATAGATAGATAGATAGATAGATAGATAGATAGATAGATAGATAGATAGATAGATAGATAGATAGATAGATAGATAGATAGATAGATAGATGGCTAGGCTCTGTTACTATAGCAGCAACCTGTCATACATCAACCCTGGGCTGGAACAGACAAACACTTTTGCTATCATTTATTCAGGTACGTTACAGCGAGATGGAAAACTTTGAGATTTGTCTGCTTCAGTCTGGTCTGTCCTGTTCACACAGTGGGAAGGCAGAAGAGAGACACAACCTGAATACTGATCTCTCTCGCTCACACACTCACATACAGATAGATGGAACCGTAGACTCCTGTGGAGAGCTGTTTTCATGACCGTGAGACAGTAGGCGACTCAAGACCATAGAGACCATCATAGCAACACTAATGTGCTTTAAGGCACACACAATGTCCCAAGTAATGGCTTAACAAACCCTCTAGAGTTTTACATTTTGGGAGCAAAATGTGAGTAGTGCATGTCCATGCAAAAATTACCAGCATTGTGGAAAGGGTTGTGGATAGTTGCCAGGGTGTTGCTATGTAGTTATTAAGGAGTTGTGGGTCAGATGAGCCCTTTCCTAAGTTTGTATGATATTAGTGGTCTCTAGATATGGTTATCACTGATGTCTGTACAAACAAACAGTACAAGACGAGTTATACGAGAAAGTACTTAGACTAAGGTGTTTATTCAAATCACTATTCTCATATGAGCAAATTATTAAATATTTTATATAAATAAATTAAATATATAAAGGTATTAAAATAAAAATTCATTTTATTTAGAATACCAATTAATATTTCTTTTATATATAAAAATACATGCCATTTAAAATGTGAAAAGTGTTCAAGTATGAGCTAATATTGATACAGTTAAATATTTTACATAAATACTGTTTTAATATATATATATATATATAGTAAGGTGGTTATCATCTATGGGTTTTTGCCATACTGACACTCTAACATACACACACTAGCCTGCTGTTCATACCTGACCGACGGCACGGACCAGGATGTCAGGAGCTCTGAGATGCGTATGCCTTAATCTTCGGAGGGCGGCCGAGGTCACATCCCATAATGCGCTGTGCCTCACACACACACTCTCTCCCAGACTCATGAGCATCGCCTCCATGATGACAAACACACAGGTACACAGGTGTGTGGTCAAATAATCCCTTCTCAGCACAGGTGTGTGTGGGAGAACAGGTCCCCAGGTAATATTGGTCTCCCTTTTGTGTTCTCCTCTTTCATTTTCTCATCTCTTCTTCCTTTAATCCTTAAAAATGCCCCATGGGAGACTGAGATTGTGACTTCTGTGTGACTCAAATCTCGTCTTGGAAATGAATTCGGTCTCACTGGTCTCTCTCTCTCTCTCTCTCTCTCTCTCCACTGCAGAACAAATTCCCAGAATAACAGCTCTTGGTTTGCCTAACACAAACATTCCCACATAGAGAGTACCATTGGTCCCTCTCTCCTTTTCTCAGTAGTTCTTTCTCCCTCTCCCCTACTTGTTTGTTTGTTTTAAAGCAACAGTCCCAGAGCAGGACATTGAAGGGTTTTAAGCTTGCACGATATTCTGAGACGCCCATCTAGGGCAGAGTGAAGGACAGTCGTTCCTTGCCGCAGGACAGAGCCTGATCGGGTTCATCACCCCCGGGCCACTGAAGAGATACCCGATATGTGTGTCTCAGCTTTCCCAGTGTGGTAAAGCAGCAGACAGAACAACTCATGGGAGTTGAAAACTCGTTTTTCCATAAATGGTTAGGATGACGTCCAGATTCCTGAGTTTTGGAGTGGGACATGTCATTTGTTCCAATGTTCTCAAGGCACCATGTGCCCTATCCAGATTAAGTCACTAAACTACAGACTAACTGAAAAACATTTACCTTCCAAACCCCTCCCACAACCCCAAAATAGTTCAAAACTGTCTTGAACAATTCATACACTGTTTGGCAGTGCTAGTTAGCAGAGTCAGCGCAAGTAGAGCACTGAAGAGGGACGTCTAAAATAACGAATAAGGACGATGACGTAATGCAAAGTAGAGCTGCATTCTTTGTGGAGCAGGAAGTCCATAAGTTCACCTGCCCATTCAGTCTTAATAGTTAATGGTAAACAAACCTGGCTTTGCTGTCCTCAAAGGAGGCTTGAACCCGAGGCTCGGCTCGAGCTCCGAGCTAACCCCCCCATAACCGGACAGCACAGCGAAAAAATAAGGAAATGGGAAGGAGGAGGGATGCCAGAAGAATTGTCTCTAGGATGACACAGTGCCTGCTGTTTATATATGCTCAAAATAATGATTGACAGGACTGAACATTTGGAACTACATTTAATGTGTCAATCAAAATGTGGCTGCGAAACTGACCGTCCTAAAATGTTGCTTTAGTAGCCCAAAATTAATGCTAGCACGCACATGCACTTTTAAACAGTCTATTCTGTTTCATTATTAAAATCCATTTTCACATTCATCTTGACTTAAGGGACTGAATAGTCCTGGTGAGGGGGCAGGATAATCCAGGTGAGGGGGCAGTATAGTCTAGGTGAGGGGGCAGGTTAGTCCAACTAAGTGGGCAGGATAGTCCAAGTGAGGGGGAAGTATAGTCCGAGTGAGGGGCCAGGATAGTCCAGGTGAGGAGGCAGGATAGTCAAGGTGAGGGGGCATGATAGTTCAAGTTAGTGTGCAGGATAGTCCAAGTGAGGGGGCATGATAGTTCAAGTTAGTGTGCAGGATAGTCCAAGTGAGGGGGCAGGATAGTCTGGGTGATGGGGCAGTATAGCCTGGGTGAGAAGTCAGAATAGTTCAGGTGAGGGGGCAAATAGTCCAAGTACATGGGCAGGATAGTCCAGGTGAGGGGGCAGGATAGTCCGGGTGATGGGGCAGGATAATCCGGGTGAGGGGGCAGTATAGTCCGGATGAGGGGGCAGTATAGCCCGGCCGAGAAGTCAGGATAGTTCAGGTGAGGGGGCAGGATAGTCCGAGTGAGGGGGCAGGATAGTCCGGATGAGGGGGCAGGATGGTCCGAGTGAGGGGGCAGTATAGTCCGGGTGAGGGGGCAGTATAGCCCGGCCGAGAAGTCAGGATAGTTCAGGTGAGGGGGCAGGATAGTCCGAGCGAGGGGGCAGGATAGTCCGGATGAGGGGGCAGGATAGTCCGAGTGAGGGGGCAGTATAGTCCGAGTGGGGGGGCAGTATAGTCTGGGTGAGGGGGCAGTATAGCCTGGGCAAGAAGTCAGGATAGTTCAGGTGAGGGGGCAGAAAGTCCAAGTACGTGGGCAGGATAGTCCAGGTGAGGGGGCAGGATAGTCCGAGCAAGGGGGCAGGATAGTCCGGATGAGCGGGATTCTTTCTCTTGCTTTTCGACTAAACAGCAGATACAGTGATTTACATTGCCTCTTAATTGAACACAGCACATTTTTCTTTCTGCAATTGAACAGAAAGCCTTAGTCAATAGCGTAACAACAATGTAAGCAAACCCTCTGATCCTGATTAAAATCACCTCCTGTCTTAAGAGATCCATGGGATATTCATATTAATGCTGGGGTGGCATGATTAAACTTGCACACATCAATATCTATGATGAAGAAAAACAATACCTGACTAGATTAAATTTGGAAATTTAAACATGACTGTTTTCTGATCCCTTATAAAGTTTGGTAACTATACAGTAGTTTCAGCAAAAATACCAAACAGAAAAAAATGTAACATAACTTGGTATTAGCCACCAATGTAACCAAAATACAATATAAATAAAAACTAAATTAAATACATACATTGTTTGAAGATCCCATTTTAGCTTATGATTTTTCATCAACAATAACTGTGGCATTTTGAAAGAAAATATAGATACCATGATGATACTTTGCAAGGATTTACAAGGCTACACAAAGACTAACTTAAACATTTAACAAGTGGTGCAGGGAGAGACATGCACTTGTTTACAATAGTAAAATAATATGCGTACAGAGTAATGGCACTGTGTCAGAGCAAACCTCATTCACTTACAATCACTGACAGCTGGAGTCTAATGAATGAGCACAGAAGCACATGCATTTCTATTGGTCTGGATGCTGCAGTGGTACAGAGGGGTAAATAAAGGCCTATAGAACCAGGACAGCAGGGTAAATAATTACTCACTCATGCTACTCTCCTGCCACGTGGCACAATGCAAATTGATTTGTGCACAAAAAACCTGATGGGAAGAGTGATAGTACAACTGTAAAGCATAAATGTGAGCGTATTCATGAAGGTGCACAAGGGAGAGAGAGAGAATTCCTAAGAACCATCTCAATAGCTTTAACTGAATGTTTAATGATCTGTTACAAAATGCAGATGTTTCTCCTTGAATCGTTTAATGTGAATAAAAACAGATCCTTTGAGGAAACACATGAATTTCACATTTAATTTGACGAAAAGTATTGCGTTGGAGGTTTGTGTGAAAAATGATGTCAAATATGCGTTTCTTCTGGGAAATGCTGCCAAAAAAAGCACAACAAAATGTGCAAATATGAGTAGTGTTTCCCAAACAAAAGTTACGGCATGGCATTAGGGTGTTGCTATTTGGTCACTAGGAAAAGAAGGAGAAGACATTTGGACTGAAAAAGAAATAAAAACGATTTGTGTGAAGTTGTGAAAGTTACACATGGAAGTAATATGTTTTTTTTTTCTTTGAAGGAAATGAGGGCATAAAAAAAACAAGTTGTCCAACAATAAAGCAGCGTCCTTAGTTTCCTGCTGTGTTCAGAATTCATGTTCCTTAATTTGTGATTCTTTATGAGTCACCAGGTGCTTCTTCCTGAGGGGTGAGAATGTCATTTAGATGTGTGAATGTGTGTGAGCGGCTGTTGTGTGGAGGAAGAGGATCAAATATTTAAAAAGGACGTAGTTCTCAAACTTGTGTGTGTGTGTGTGTGTATGCAGTCTATCTTCTGAAACCCAGGGAAATGCTGTGGTATTCAGTGATTTTACACAATGCTCACACTTACTCATGCGCACGCGCGCGCACACACACACACACAATAAGAACCTCTGGCATTTTCAGTACCATGTGACCGAAGTAAAAAAGAAAAATTGAGTTGTAAAATGGAGAGAGAGAGAGAGAGAGAGGGGGGGGGGGGGTAAGACTTGCTGTCTCAGTGCACCAAAGCTGTTTGAAGTTTATGTGCACTTGCATATATGTTTGTGAGAGTGCATGTGCGCGTGCTGACCTACTTCATTTTGCATATAGGCTAATAAGAGTTTGCTCCTGAATCTTTCTCTGAGCATAAATATTTATGAGGATTATAATATAATAGCGCAAACCCACGAGAGCGCAGAGGAGGCGGCCGCACACACACACACACACACGCTGAGCCAGTAGAATTAAGCCTGGTGTAACTCCAATCCAAGGCCACCAGCAGAAAGCACATGCATTTCCTCCCTAAATACCCAGGCACACCATCACACACACATACACACACACACAGAATTACATGAATACTCTATTGAGAGAGAAAGATGAGTCAAAATGTATGTGTGGTTGTGTATAATGCTCTATGACAGGCCTGTTCCAGTGCATGTGAAATGATCCATTCTCTACTCTTATTTTTAGCACAAAGCTCTGTACTTGTTCATGTCTAAAGAACATTTGGGACATTTTGGGGGGTGATGCATCCTGTTTTGGGGGACGAATGTGACCCCAGCTGACCCTGGGACCATGCACTGGCGTTTCTGGGAACAGAACATGAGATTTAATTGAAACCAGTCCAGTAGACGTCAAGTTCACAAAGAGGTTGGAGTCATTTATAAAAGCCTTATATTCTCAGACATGCAAGAGATTGTGTGTGTGTGTGTGTTTGTGTGACTGAGCTGCATTCCATTCTATTTGAATATTAGGTGATTCAAAGCAGTCAGAACACACTTAGAATGTTCTACTATGAGGAAGTGTATGTGTTTGTGTGTATGGCTGAGCTGCATTCCATTCTAACATAGGTGATTCGAAGCAGTCAGAACACACTTGAAATCTTCCACTGATATGAGAAAGTGTGAGAGTGTGAGAGTGTGTGTGTAAGGAGGAATTCATTTCTATTCCTAAGACTGCTCTAGGGCAGCTGTTATTGCAGCATTCACATGCTGAAGTCTGTGAGGGGTATATGTGTGCATGGGCATGAGTGTGTGTGTGTGTGTGTGTGTGTTATGGGATGCTTTTTCCTCTGAAGATCAGTTTGAGCTTGAGGGGATGTCTAAATGGAGAGGAAGACAATACAAATGATAGTGGCAGCTTGGTGTGTGTGTGCCTATGTCTGGATTTCTTGAGGGCGCAAGTGAAAAAGATTTTTCTGTTCTAAATGATCGATTTATCAACTAGATGTCATTAGTAAAAAATATTTGGATGTTTACTTAGATAGAATCGTCAACTCTGCCAGAGGCCATAAATATGAAGACACTAATGCTTTAATGATGGTAACTCTACAGAGAGAAAAAAACAAAAAACAAAAAAACAACCTGTGTAAAGTCAGAATTTAATATACGTAGCATCACATCTTTGCTTGCATATTGTGACATGCATACAAAAAAACTGAAGGGCGAAGACTTGGTTTTATCCTTTGGTTTTTGGTTGGATGGATGACAATTTGATTAAAAAAAACTCACATTTTTAAAAAATGAAACATATGCATGAATTGATAATTTAACATCCTTCTAAAAAAAACAGTCAAAAGTACTCTGTAAAAATTAATATGCTTTATCTAATCAATAAAATTGTGGCAACAGATTACAAACATTATTATTAATTAAATTGAACAAATTAGAATTGAGTAATAATTAATCAAATTATTCCTTAAAAGTTAGCCATTTAAAATGAGTAAAGTTTACACCCCAAAAAATAAACAAAAATATCTGAATAACAGACAGACGTCAAAGATTAATTAAGAACTATTTATTTTAAATTGGCAACAACAAACCTAAAACAAACACCGATCACCATACTGGTGACTTAAATGTACGTTTTACTCATTTTAAATGGTTAACTTTTAAGGAATTAATTTGATTAATTATTACTCAATTCTGTTGTTAAATTGAATTAATAATATTGCTTGTAATCATTTTTTTTTGATTAGATAAAGCACATTCATTTTTTAAAGTTTACAGCCTGGCCAGGATGGGAGACTAAGAGCAGACATTAATCTTAGGCTGGTACAAAATTATTATTATAATTTTTTCAGTAGGAAACAAAACTCACAGAGTGATAGTTTCTTTCAAATTTGCCATTAAACTTTAACTTGATCAGCAAGATTTTCTTTAAAGAGTTAATGCCATGACAGTATTTGACCAGAGGCAGTCAAAGGTAATTTCAAGTATGAGACATTTCGAAATTTAACACAACACAACACATGAAATGTTTGGCAATAGCTTGTAGCATTTGCGTTTGAGAACATGCACAGAATCTGGTCTAAATCAATAAAGACAATACAACACACACACACTTCTACACATTCTTGATTTCAGACATGGCACAAGTGCATTAGCAACAGTAAATGTGTTACTTCTGAGCATTTTAAAGAACAGCTGACATTACACAAGCTCAAGCACATACTTGCATATTAATCCACATTTTGTCTGCATCATGCCTGACCTGCTTCCTAATGGGAGGCAACAGAACGGTTAAATTTAACAAGCCTCAATTAGCACTTTGCTTTAGCCGAGCAGCCGAGAGTTAGCACACTGCCCAGAGACAAACTCTATGGAGCACACAAAACAAGACCCAATTAAAGACACACATACACACACAGAGAAGTGATTCCACCCAATGCAACAAAGGGTCTCCAAGGAGAACCCCGGCAGCCCACTAAACATGAACAGTTTTCCACAGCCAAACTGCTACTGTTGTTTCGCTAAGAGCACTGGATTGGAAATCTGGCTTCAAAAGCTGCAACACCACATCACAGCAGAAGAACATGCTGAGATAAATTTGTAACTCGACCTCAAAAGGAGGAAATGAGGAGGAGGAGAGGAAGGAAGTGGGAAGCTGAAAGGATTTGAAATAAAACAGGAGCATGAAAAGGTAAATGAATGATAGAATTATGTAGGTAAGAGAGTAGAGCAGATGGAGGCGTGAAGAGAGATGAGTGTAGAGTAGGGCAAAAGAGAGAAAGATATAGGGCTTCTTTCATTGTCTCAGTTTAATGAAGCAGAGTATATTTTTCCATCACAAATGTCTAACAAGCGTAAAGTCTTCACTCTTATGGAAAGCCCTCCAGCTACAAGATTACATTAACCTTCTGTGAAGTAACATCACACATTCACAAACACACACAAACATGTATTCAATTCAAATTAAGCTATTAAGTTATTAGGAGTCTAATCATTGAGTTTGGAATGGTGATGCCCACCTAGAACGTGTAATTTTACCCTGAACCATAATAAATAAGTAATATCTGGTTTAAAGGGGTCATATAATGCCGTTTTTAAGTTAATTTCATTCTTTAGGGTGTAAATGAAAAGTTTGTAATATACTTTAATTAAAATTTCTCATTAGTATTTTAAGAAAACACTAATTTTACCTGCTCAAACAGCTCTGTTTTCAGCATGTCGTTTCAGTGCATATGCCTTTAAATGATAATGAGCTTCTCTGTTCTGCAGGTGTTTAGACACAACGCATGTGGAGTGTTGCCTTGACAACAGTTGAGGGTATATTTTGGAGAAAGAATGGCATTTGGAGTCTCTGAGGACACATCTGTGCAACCGTATCAGTCGGACCCGGAACAAGATGGCGGCCACAAAGAAGTTCGACAATAAAGGCTTGAACAGGACGTTTCTGAATGGTTGGTTAACGTTATGTCACTTTGATCTATTTTTGTATTTAACTTACTGGCAGGGTAACGTTAGAATAACTTAGTGAGATGAACGAATGCTATACGTTTACTGATGTATACGTACTCATGAATAGTTGAAACCGATTCTTCAGGAGCAGCTTCTTAGCAAAACCAGCTTTATACTGATCCTCATTTATAAAGCAGTCTGGTTAGAAAAGATTTGCGAATCGTGCAAACATGAAAGCATTGACGTTACTCGTGGGGAAACTCAGCCACTGTGTCTTCAGTGGTTCGGATTTAGGAACATCAAAATGACTGTGCTATATATATCAGTTTATATATATATATATATATATACTGTATATACTGTATATATATATATATATATATATATCAGTTACTATATATATATATATATATCAGTTACTATATATATATATATATATATATATAATGACTGTGCTATATATATCAGAATGACTGTGCTATATATATCAATTTCTAATTTCTATATACATATATATATATATGTATCTCAGTTACTATATATATATATATATATATATATATATATATGTATATGTATAATCATTCTCACAAAATTGAAAAGTATTCATACATAAAGGTAATATTGGTTCAAATAATAATAGTAATAATGATAATAATAATAATAGCATTACAGCTGGGGCTTTCAGCCAAAAGTTCATGGATCCCTAAAAGTATTTGGTAACGCTTCCTTTTACAGTCCAGTTACCCATGTAAATACTATGTACTTATGTTAGTAACTACAATTACTGGGTAATAACTAGTACTAACCCTGAACCTACCCCTAAACCTACCCCTGTTCCATGTACTTACCTTATATTAGCCAGTGCTTTCTAGTTAAGTACACTGTAAGTACACTATAAGTACTGTACTGTAAAAGGAAGCGTAACCAAGTATTTTATATGATTGTATTTTATCAGGTAGTAATGAGAATTTGGGAGAAATGTGCATATAATTGTAAAATAATAATACTATTATAGCTTTTTTTCTCAGTTTCGATTATGGCGTAAACATGGACATATTTTTGTGAGATTCAAAACTACTTGTTCTCTCTGACAAAGTCTGCCTCACTCTGTGATTATCCTGTGGTGTATGTCTGCTGTCTGTGGGTGCTGTGAGTCAAAATCACTCAAACAGATGAAAATGAGAGATGGCAGAGCACAGAAACAAAAGAAAAGGGGAAGGGAAAAAAACAATGAGGGGAAGGAGGGGAGTTTGAGAAGCCCGGCAATCAGAGAAGGAGAATGAAGCCCTTGTTTCTTTGATTAAATCGCTTTGTCTGCTAATACCAATGGTTATGCCTTATCAACCACTGCCGTCCCCCAAAAAAACCTTGTCTGCCATCCTCACAGGAAATCCCTAAATTACAACCGTGTTTCAAAAGAGCCAATCAACGCAACCCAGTGAGACAGACAGACACACAACACACCACAGCTCCTTTATTAAGACCAGCGCTCCCTCTTAAAGGCACTGAACAGCCCGAAGACACTTTCTAATGAAAACATAAGGCGAAGACTTCCATCGTGTTTCATTAGTAAAAAAAGTGAACAGATTTTGGATGATTGGCAGCTTAATATAATTTAACTCATCAGTCGGGTTGGACTTTGGTTGAATGAACCATTCGCTTCTTCGGTGGTCCTCTGATTGACAGCTCATAATTGATGGTTAAACAGGATGGTAGACATCTGCACCCTGGTTATGACCCATATGGATATATGATGGATTAAACATGCCTTCTTGCAACAGACAGCTGGAGAACTGGGAGAGAAAGTGGGAGAGTGGGCAATAAATTGTGAGATGTAATTGTGCAGATGGATATATATATATATATATATATATTTATTAGTGCTGTCAAATAATAAAATATTTAATCACGATTAATCGCATTAATGGCATAGTTAACTCGCAATTAATCGCACATTTTTATCTATTCTAAATGTCTCTTGATTTCTTTTTGTCGCATCACTTTTTATAATTTTAATGCTCTTATCAAGATGAAATAGTGGATCGGCTTCCTTTGTGCAAATGTGTTTTATTGAAAACAACATTGACAATACTGTGTTCAATTTCACACTAAAACATTCTCACTTGGACCAAATAATCTCCCACAAAATGTATCAATAAAAGGGTGAAAGAAATACTGACGAGGTCCTTATATTGACGAGGGGTTCGCATCAGCTGTGTGTGTGTGTGCTTGGCCAATGGCCATCAATGATAGCTCAGTTCACAATCTAAAAAAATAATAATTTGGCAACTTTTTAAAAGTACACTTTCTATTCAGAATCTTATTGTCATCCATTTCGGCATCTCGCGCTCGTCATCCACTCAAAACGTAACGTTAACCTATTATTTGGCCGGCTCGCAACAAGTGTGTATCCGGTCTAGCTAGATTCAGTGGTTTCAGACAGCATGCGGAATGCGCGGCGCTACGCCACTTTTCAAAACTTTTTGGATTTTGAAAAGTTTCTATTGGGCGTGCTGTTAATCGTCACAGCGGCAAATGTTGAACTATTTTGAAATTTGACCGTGTTGTGCGGTTTAGCCACTGAAATTAATGGGTTTCATAGCGTTGCGCATGCCATGTCCTGTTGCAAAAGCATGCGAAAAAAACGACAAAGTTTCCTAGACCAAAAAGACCGTTAATCTCGAAATAAAAAAAATAATCACGTTAAAATGGGCTAAATCGCGTTAAATGTAATAACGGTGGGTTTATTTTAACGGAGAGAAACAGAATATAAATCAAAAATCCAGAAAAAAAACCCCACATTATATTAAGTTTATAAATTGATTTGAATTTCAGAAAGTGAAATAAGTATTTGTATTGTATAAGCAAAACATGCCTTAGTACTTGGTGGAGCAACCTTTGTTGGCAAGCACAGAGTTAAGACGTTTCTTGTAGTTGGTCACCAGGTTTGCACACATCTCACAAGGGATTTTGGTGCACTCCTCTTAACAGATACTCTCAAAATCTTTGAGGTTTCATAACTGTCACTTGGCAACTCAAAGTTTTAGCTCCCTCCACAGATTTTCTATAGGATTAAGGTCTGGAGTCTGGCTAGGCCACTGCGAGACCTTAATGTGCTTCTTCTTGAGGCACTCCTTTGTTGCCTTGGGGGTAAATTTGGGTCATTGTCATGCTGGAAGACCCATCCACATCCCATCTTCAGTGTTCTGGCTGAAGGAAGGAGGTTCTTGTACAAGATTTAACGGTACATGGCCCCATCCATCGGCCCCATACAGTGAAATTAGCAGAGAAACAGCCCGAGAGTTTAATGTTTCTATCTCCGTGCTTGACTGTAGGGATGGTGTTCTTGGGGTCATAGTCAGCATTTCTCTTCCTCCAAACATGGTGAATTCTTGCCAAAGAGCTCAACACTGATGGGACAGCACTTCCTCCCAAGCCTTCTCTAAATCATTATGTTCATTGGTAAATTTCAGACAGGCCTGTACATGTGCCTTCTTGAGCAGGGGGACCTTGCAGGATTTCAGTCCATTGCGGCGTAGTGTGTTATCAATGGTTTGCTTGGTGACTGTGGTCCCAATTGCCTTGAGATCATTAACAAGCTCCTCCTGTGTGGTTCTGGGCTGATCCCTAACCTTTCTCATGATCATACTTACCTCATGAGGCGAAATCTTGCATGGAGCAACAGACCAAGTGCGATTGATTTTTCATTTTGTATTTCTTTAATTTCTGAATAATCACACCAACAAAATTCTCCTCCTCACCAAGCTTCTAGCTGATGGTCTTGTAGCCCATTCCAGCCTTGTGCAGCTAGGTCTACAATCTGGTCCCTGATGTTTGACAGCTCTTTGGTCTTGCCCATGGTGGTGGAGAGGTTGGAATGGAAGACACCAATTCTGTGGACAGGTGTCCACTGACATTAGGACATTAGGAGTACTTTCTTAAAGTGACAGTGTTTCTAATCTGTGTTTAACATGGGCACATAACCAATCTGTGGGAGGCAGAATTCTTGCTTGTTGGTAGAGTCTCAAAAACGTATTCCACTCTATCAAATGCTATTTTTTTTCTGGATTTTTATGGTTGTCCCACATGTATCTAACATGTTTCTATCAGCAGGACTTCAGAATCAGATTACGTTGCCAATCTCTTTTGCTAACTTATCTCAGCAGGTGAAGTAGTATCTCAGATGGTAGTTTGTTCCTCTCCAGCTGGCCCGGGCCAAAACTAAGAAGCTTTAGTCTCAACTACTGTATCCATTCTGGCACGTGCTTGCACACACATTCAATAGAGAGCAGCCTTTAAAAACGGCTATCAAGCGAATCTCACATTAGTCACGGTACAGTTTGTGGAGAGCACTAACGGCATTCGCGTTAGATTAGTTAAGTGGATGGATTCTGCAGCCTGCCGGCTCAGCATTGCTGACGGTAGAAACAGAGTTTTGTAAAGCTGCTTTCACTGTAATGAAGAATCACAGTGACACACACAGATTCACATTCTCTCTCACAGCACTGGATATTATGGAGAGTGTAAAGTATTTTGAGTCAGTTTTTGCATGCGAGTTTGCATGTACATGCATGTAGGCATCATGGCACAATGCAGTTAGAGCCAAGTGTCTTCACTAAAACTCCTGGCAGCCGCAGGCCACCGAGAATGACAGAGCGGACGAGAAAGACAGCGAAGAGGAGGGGAACTCTGCAGGGATGCAGTAAAAGAAATGTGCGTGAGGAAATCCTCTAATCAATAATTCAAACTGCTATAATTATATACATCTGTCTCATAGCAAAGAGAGACAGAGAAAGACAGAGAAAGAGAAGTATTGCATACTACGACATTGTAAAATATTAAACATTTCTTGCAATTTTAGTGCGGGACTGGAATCAAATTAGCACACAACACAATATGTAAAAGCCATGAATGTAAGCCACTTCACAAAGAGATGCACATGTTGTTTTCATGTCATGTGAAGATAGTATAGTAGTGGTCATTTTCAATGGCTGATGGTGAACAGATGTGTGTGTGTATATAGGTATATATATATATATATATATCACACATCATACATATTCAATTATATTGCACATTCAGACATACATACAGTACATATATAAGTAAATATTCGAATTATTATCGATTTGATTAAATTCATAAATGATTAATCCTAAATATGATTAAATAATATCAACAATTTATTATTAATTATCCATGTTAATATTTTCATAATTAGACACACATTTGTCTGTCTATATCTGTTATATTAAATTATGATTAAATAATATCAATACTATTTAGAACTATAATGACTTTATTGCCACTTGATCTGCCTGACATGGTAGGCTTGATATCATCATGCTAATTTGCATTTGTGATAGGTTTTCAAGAGTATGGATCTCTATGATTACTTCATTATTAGTTCTTTGATGGCCCAAAATGTCAACCACACACACAAAAATATGAAGAGAGATGTAGGCTACACACCCACACACAGAAAGAAAGCTCACATACTGTACGCACATCTGTACGAACAGAACTTTTACCTTGCGGCTGTTCAAGTAAATGACAGTACAGTGAAGTTTGGTGTATGAGTGTTTTGTCTGCTAACATGATTCACATATCTGGGCAGGCTCCTGCATGTTTTGGGATAATCATGGTGATTTCTAGGGGATACCTGTAATCTTCAGTGAACAAACAATATTATGCAACACTTTTCACAGTCATCCAAACTGTAGACCTCAGAAAGCCAAAGCGATGATAGAGACCCCTCATGAGAGCATTAAACCAACACAATTCACAG
This sequence comes from Pimephales promelas, assembly GCF_016745375.1. The sequence goes on from NW_024121599.1 coordinate 694,454, forward strand.
AGAATTACAGAAGGATTCAAGCAGGTGCACGTCCATTATATCAAGACATAAACAGCGAATCATCTCAATTTTCTCCTCGGCTGCACAAACTAACACACAAGTGACAGTCCTTGATAACCTTGAGCCACCAGCATTCAGTGCATACACAAGGATCATCTCGCGTCTTACCCTCTCCTCGCTATTTCGCCTCAGCGTCCCCACCGGCAGCTTGAGCAGGAGCCTGCGGGTCCTACTGGGCGTCACAGCCGCCTGGACCACCATGGTGTGTGTGTGAGCGTCTGGTCCGTGAGCGTTCGCCGTCTGCTGTCCCGCCACAGACAGACGGGTTGTTCCTCTCTCTCGCTCCGTCTCCACGGCTCCCTCCCTCCAATTTTCCAGCCTGTCTTTCCTTTTTTTCCCCGCTTTAAATGTGCCCGTGACTTCTTTGTTGTTGTTTCTTGAACTCTTTCTGTTCGTTTTGCCTTTGTCGTTCAGCGGTGGGTATCCTCAGTATGGTCTTCAGCCCATACTGTGGCAGATTTCATACTGCCTTCTTACAAGACGCGTGTGTGAGTGAGAGAGAGAGAGGGAGCAGAAGGGAGGGAGGTTGTTGTCTCTCTCTCTCTCTCTTTCTCTCTCTCTCTGGAAGTAGCTGTGGAATGGCGTGTGTTCTAAATACGTCAGCCTCGCTTCCACCAGTCAAACTCAATCCAGGTCACTGGATTAATATTAGTATCATCACATACACACACAGTAGGTCACGTGACACTATGCAAGAATGAACACGAGTGTTTATAGCAAAGTTCATACTGTTGTGTATATGTCAATGTTTATGACGAGGGATAAAGTGTGTGTGAGAGTGTTGTTAAATATCCATTCTCCAGCTCAAACAGAATATCTGATGTTTTGCCATCTGCTGATCAGATTAGCTGTAAATCCCATGGCTGCTTTCACCAGACAGACTTTACACACACACGCACACACACACATATTTAAAGGGAAAATACCCTCAAGCTGCCAACAAGATTACACACTAGGGATCGCTGTATGTAGTATGTCAGGGACAATGTCTTTACGTTAAAAACAGCACTAAACGCCTGTCCGTCCTTCTCTGCTCTTCAGAACTAAATGAAGCGAGCAGACAGCTATATTAAGTCGTTTTTTTAGGGAGATGTCTGTGTGGAAAATGCACTGGACAGATTTGACGTATCGTCAAAATTTAATAGAGTTTACGAACAATCCTGTAATGCTCAAGAAACAATCGGAATCAATCTTGGTTTGAAACCTCTAGTGAGTTGCATGCCTCCTTGCCTATATATCATTATAAAGGTGCAATGTGTAAAAATTGTGAGTATCTAATAACAGAAATGCAATATGACATCCATAACTATGTTTTCAGTCATGTATAAAGAACTTACTTAATAAACCTTAATGTTTTTATTACCTTAGAATGAGACATTTATATCTACATAACCACGGGCACCCCGTTCTATGAGGGTCGACATATTGTGACGTCATGTTTCTAGCCGAACGCCAACAGCGCTACAGAACCGACGCGTTTTGTCACTACATGAAGCCGCAGAAAGTTAGAAGCTATAGCGATAAACACAGTGAGTAGTGACTTTTCCCTTGTCAGTGGTGTAAAATATGTAGTTGGATTGTTTCATGTAACTTAGTTCTTCTACATCGCTGTGTTATGGCTTTGCTATGTGAGGATAAACCACTAGATGTCGCTAAAAAATACACACTGCATCTTTAAAGGGATAATTGAACCATAAATTGTCCTTAGTTTCCTTAATGTCCTTAATTTTTGACCTTAGAATGAAAGTCATGGGGGTCCAAAATAACACTGGATCCCACTTACTTTCATTGTACAGACATTCAAAATATATGGACTGACATAAGGGTGAGTGAATGATGATTTATTTTGGGGTGAACAGAATTGGACAGAATTTGAATTTTAGGGTGAACTATTTTAATGGGACTATTCCTCCCGTTACAAAGGATGTTCCAAAAGGTAGGCAGTAACGATATTCAGCCCTCTAAGATCGTTTTGACCACTTTCTAATGCAGCACTGCATAGGTCCCTTGTGGTCAAGGCAATCACAGAATGCATTGTGATGAATTTAATAAAACTTCACATAAATATCAAATACAAAAACACATTTGATTAAATTATTTAAAAAACAACAACAACAAAAAAAAAACAGACAAAATGTCATCATAAAAAGTGGGCTCTTTTGACTTGTGCCAGTACACAGAACACCCTAGCAACCACATAGTAACACACTAAAAAACACTAGTCTGAGCCCTGGGATGATTTTAAGGGCCCTGGTCAGAGAGGGGACCCGTTCGGCACTGTTGGGGAGCCTGCTCACCCCCTCCCTCTCTCTTTAATTATTCAGAGAGAGAGAGAGAGAGAGAGAGAAAGAGAGAGGAGCTTTCCTTCTAATTCCCGCTCAGCATCATTCATTCAGTAGCTGCTCTAAATTAGGAATATTAAAAATCGTTTCTATTTTTACCATATACTGCTAAGTCACCGAGGGTTTGGACGGCTCTTTGCACACTTGCCTTATATTATGGATGTAGAGGAACAGTTCTTTATAGCTACATTATGCCTTTGTGGTAAACCAAGATGGGGAACAGGGGAACTGATCAAATTTGTCACAACGTCTGAACTGGTTCTCTCCCCACTCACACACTATAAACCAAGCTATTACCTCCTGTGTAACCGTGACATTCATAATACAACTCGAGAGTGGAAAAACCGCCCGGGGGTACGGGTACTAACTCAAAAACATACCGTATATACAGTATATACACCTGACTGAGCATTTTCTCCAATACAACAGGCCATTTTAGCAAATAGGTGAACATGTTACCACTCAAAACACGGTAAACGAACCTGTCACAGTCTTACTCTTTGGCTAAGTTAATTTATCCAATATAATAACACAAATAAAACACCCTCAATAACACAAAAGAGAGTGTATGGAAGGGGATGGGGGAGGCTGCTCGAGTCTTGCTGACATGTTCTAATGGAGTTCTGGAGCTCTGCCTCTGTTCTGGGACTGCAGGGGATCTTCCAGACCCTGTTTACACAGCACCCTGTAATCTTAGCCCATGGCACTGTGTGTGTGTGTGTGTGTGTGTGTGTGTGTGTGTGTATGCGTTTCAGATGGCGTCCATTGCAGTCTGTGAGGCTCTTATCCAGAGCCAGTTTTCATAAATTTCCATAATTATTGCAAAACACTCCCCACACATACACACACACACACACACAAAAACATCTATCCACACCAACACTCTTCTCAGAGGTTTTGAACCCGGTATAAGACCTACTTTGGTGCGAACGGAAGCCAATTGGATGGAGAAGAAGGAAAGGGTTTCAAAATACTTATGGGAAAGGGTGAGGCTGAGAACGCAGAGGGAAACAAGAAAGAGGGAAAACACAAGCGCCGACAGCAAGGGTTTGTTGGCCATGTTGGAATAATTCTTCAGTGAAGCAAATTGATAACACTCTTGGGGTTATTGAGTCTATAAATTATCAACAGCCACTTTAATTTTCCTGATTAAAATAAAGCACATGTCTCTTATCAAGTGCTGCAGATGGATTTTGGAAACACTGATTTGTTTCGGGAGAGAATATTCAAAGGATATTCAAATATTCACTTAGACTTAAAGCCGTATTCAATGATTTTATAGCATTTTAGTGTTGGTGTTCTTTTTTTTCTGTTTTTCTTCAATCTCAGTAAAGGTATTTAGCAAAAAAAAAAAAAAAAAAAAAAAAAAAAAACTATTTCAGCACCCAAAGTCATAATTTAGTTAGTTATTAATATATTTTTCAGTTCACCTTCTTTTGAAAACAGTTTCTACTTCAGAGTAAAAAATAAAACACGTAATTGTGAAAAAGTTTAAAATAAGAAAAAAGTATTTTGAGAGATATAAGGCAGTTATGAGAAATAAAGTATACACTTGCACTTGTAAGATAGGGTCATTGATTAAAATATAAAGTCAATTATGGGAAATAAAGTAGCATTCATGAGATATAAATAGTTACAATTATGGGAAATAAATAGATGCATGTGTGAGCTAAAATGTCATTATAAGAGTAGTTATGAGAAATCAAGTTGTAATTTTAAGAAATACAAGACAGTCTGAGATATAAATTCACAATAACATAAAATAAAATTGCATTTATGAGTTACAGTATAAAAAAATCAATTATAGGAAATACGTTTGTAATTGTGAGATACAAAATCATATCGTAAGATATAAAGGCACAATTGCAATAAAGTTTTTGCAGCGTTGTTTTCCTTTATATGGTCCCTTTAAATATCAAAGTGACAGAAACATCATTGCCAGACAATACATGTGATGATGGGAGTCACCCCTTTCACCAGTACATGCACTACATGCACTGAAAGACGTCTTACATAACGCATGACGAAGACACACAAGTATCTACGAAAGACCTATTCAAATACCAAATCAACAGCGCAGAGGGACCGACTGTTTTGTCCCAGGTGGAAAGTTTGAATACTGGGTGCCATTGCTTTGTGAGCTGGAAACATGAAAGAAAGAACCTGCAGTTTCTTCAGGCTGAAACATTAGGACAGTGCTTTGTGCATGAGGTGCATTTACAATAGAAGTCACTGAATACACCACAACACTGCAGCGCTGCCAAACGCACGAGCCAAAGCCAAACAAACATACACAATGGACTTTATCGCTCATTCTTTATAGTGGCCGGTTTCACCCTGTCCTCCAGTTGGACGTTGTTACTGTTGGGGGACTCACATACACACTGTGCAGTTGTGTGTGTGATGGAGGGCCAATAAAATGGAGTCATGGCCAGCTATGCCCTTTACACCACCCTATTGTTCCCATGGCGACAAGCGACAAACTACTGGCCATGCCCTCTGCCATTTGGAAAAATAAAACACACGAAAAAAATCTCTTATTCAGCAAGGACATTATAACGCTGTGGCTGTAGAGCACACGAAGGAGATCAACATCCAAAAAGAAAACAAAGAACATGAAGGAGATCACAGGAATAAGCTTAGCACAAATGAAACTGAACACTGAACAAAGGGAACTAAGGACTTAAATACAAAGGGAGACTAATCAAAGGAACTGGGAACAGGTGAGTAACTAATTAGAAACTATTGCCCAATTCGCCCACTTATACTATGCCCTAAAAGTATCTACTTTTTTTGTAAAGAAAAAGTACATACTTTGAGTATATAAGAGTGGGCAAGCTTACTTCGTCATCTTTAGAGGACAGATCTGTTCCGTGCATCCTATCACCGTAAACTTCCCTGTCAATCATCTGTCACATTTAAAATCTTCCATTCAATCTAATATAATATGTTACCATTTCAGAGAGAAATGTTGTAGCACGATCTGCCAGTCGTGGGTCTTTCATGCGGAGACTCGCCTCATGTGTTTGCAATGATGCATTTAAAAGTTAATGGCTAAATGTATCTCTACAAAAGTTCAATGTGCTGCACATGCAATATAATGTAACCAACATTGAATAAATATATTTTTGTCAGATTAGATACTGATAATTAATCACTCAAACAAACCCCATTATCTAAACCTCTCTGCTGGACTCGAGTGTCCTCCATGTCTGTAGTTGTTTAACACTTCTCACTCGTGTTTGTAGTTCTAACCGAATCCTCGGGTTGCGGTCAATATCAGCCGTTAGAGAGTGCACTTCGGATTCTGACCAGATATAGTAGACCATCCAGGTCTCTTTGGAACATTCATTTAAACATACTTCGATTTGGGACGTACTACTAAGTCTATTTTCAAATTCTATTTGGACGGATAGTACAGTATGCGAATTGGGACGCAGCACAAGACAACGGATGAGTAAAATATGGAAACTAACAAGGAACTAGAACACAGGCAAATAGTAACAGGGGAAACCAAGCTAAAACAATCAAACTAATCAAAACTAAACATAACAGATGCAAGCAAGGAAAGGGAAAATATTTATAACGTTACAAAAGTTTTCCATTTGAGATAAATGGTATTCTGAAACTTCCTATTCATCAAAGAACCCTGATTTTATTAATATTTCCACAAAAAAAATAAGCAGCACAACTTTTTTCAACACTGATTATAATACGAAATGTTTCTTCATCACCATTTCTGAAGAATCAAGTGACACTGAAGACTGGAGTAATGATGCTGAAAATGAATACATTATTTTTTAAATTTAATTCAATTTTAAAATATATTAAAACAGAAAATGGTTATTTTAAATGGTAAAAATGTTTCACAAAATTGCTGTTTTTACTTTATTTTTGATCAAATAAATGCAGCCTTGGTAAGCACAAAACACCCCTACTTTATGTAGAAACTCAAGCGCAAGATCTACCTCAAATTCTTATTTACTTAAAAGTCCAATTACATTACACCCTTAAATAAAATGCTTCCGACAGCATACATCTCTGGGAAAATAACCTTCATTATTTGCTCCTAAAAGATCTAACGACAGAACATCACCCATCATCAAGACCAGTTTTTAATGTGACAAACTGTTTCACGGATATCAAACTTTTTGTCTGGAACAAAATTAATCTTTTCCAAAAATAACATCAGAGGAATTGTTGAAATCTTACGTCAGGAGATTAAAATAAAGGGATTATAAACCGGTTGGGTAAAAATAATCAGAGCTTTGTTCTCAGACTTCCTGAAGACACCGTAGGCTCTTGATGAGAGACATATGCTGTTCAGCTCACAGAGTCTACACAAATCTAATTATTGTCAAAGTCATTAAACAGAAATATAAGGAAAGACATGCTGATTGTATTCAAACATGAGTTTTCTTTCATTTACTCGCACAGACAACTAGATTTTCTTAAGAGTCCAAAATAGGGTGATCTAGGCGTTTCTATGTACTCTGATTAGTTGCTTACTCGCCCACCAAGCAAAAAGTGTCCCACCCTACAAGATTAAATCCCTCTTTTAATGCAAGTCTTTAAAAAAATGCACTTGTTTTATTGTCCACCAGGCTAAAATGTATGTTTCAGTGCAATCATAATCATGGAATTTACAGCAGTTTTTCTTTAACTGGCACACATGAACAGTTACACAAACAACCAGATTGCACTGCGAAAGTCTGTCAGGCCTGCGGTGTCTCACTCATGTGAGATGATTTAATTATTTACAGAAGTGAAACTTCAGCATAAACTTTTTTCATCAGCATCATCATTTTCACCACCTTGCAGTCACAGATGAAGCACACAGCAAAAGCCAACATCAGATGGAAGAAAAAACTCAAACCCTAAAGCAATAGTTCACCCCAAATGAAAATTCCAAAGGGAATAGGGTCCAAATATTTATACGTAATTTTCATTTTGGGGAGAACTATACAAACTATAGTAAACAAAAAATAAACAGACCATATATGGTATTTATGTTTCTTTTTTGTTTACTGTAAAAAAATATTGTTGGTTTAACTTAAAAAATTAAGTAACCTGGTTGCCTTAAAAATTTAAGTTCATTGAAATGGAAAAAATGAGTTAATACAATAAAGGGAAAATGCTTTAATCATCAGAAACTCAAAATATTATGTTATCTGAACTACATAAATGATTTAAGTTGATTTGACAAAAGAAAAAATGTTGTGATTACAAATCATGAAAATATTTTTTTACAGTGTACATCTTATTCCAAATTACTTCAAAGAAAATCATGGGGATTTTTTGTTACACAAAAGGTAAATTAAAGTTTCCTTACTGGCATATACACTCACCGGCCACTTTATTAGGTACACCTGTCCAACTGCTCGTTAACACTTAATTTCTAAGCAGCCAATCACATGGCGGCAACTCAGTGCATTTAGGCATGTAGACATGGTCAAGACAATCTCCTGCAGTTCAAACCGAGCATCAGTATGGGGAAGAAAGGTGATTTGAGTGACTTTGAACGTGGCATGATTGTTGGTGCCAGAAGGGCTGGTCTGAGTATTTCAGAAACTGCTAATCTACTGGGATTTTCACGCACAACCATCTCTAGGGTTTACAGAGAATGGTCCGAAAAAGAAAAAACATCCAGTGAGCGGCAGTTCTGTGGGCGGAAATGCCTTGTTGATGCCAGAGGTCAGAGGAGAATGGCCAGACTGGTTCGAGCTGATAGAAGGGCAACAGTGACTCAAATAACCACCCGTTACAACCAAGGTGGGCAGAAGAGCATCTCTGAACGCACAGTACGTCGAACTTTGAGGCAGATGGGCTACAACAGCAGAAGACCACACCGGGTGCCACTCCTTTCAGCTAAGAACAGGAAACTGAGGCTACAATTTGCACAAGCTCATCGAAATTGGACAATAGAAGATTGGAAAAACGTTGCCTGGTCTGATGAGTCTCGATTTCTGCTGCGACATTCGGATGGTAGGGTCAGAATTTGGCGTCTACAACATGAAAGCATGGATCCATCCTGCCTTGTATCAACGGTTCAGGCTGGTGGTGGTGGTGTCATGGTGTGGGGAATATTTTCTTGGCACTCTTTGGGCCCCTTGGTACCAATGGAGCATCGTTGCAACGCCACAGCCTACCTGAGTATTGTTGCTGACCATGTCCATCCCTTTATGACCACAATGTACCCAACTTCTGATGGCTACTTTCAGCAGGATAATGCGCCATGTCATAAAGCTGGAATCATCTCAGACTGGTTTCTCGAACATGACAATGAGTTCGCTGTACTCAAATGGCCTCCACAGAGCATCTTTGGGATGTGGTGGAACGGGAGATTCGCATCATGGATGTGCAGCCGACAAATCTGCGGCAACTGTGTGATGCCATCATGTCAATATGGACCAAACTCCCTGAGGAATGCTTCCAGCACCTTGTTGAATCTATGCCACGAAGAATTGAGGCAGTTCTGAAGGCAAAAGGGGGTCCAACCCGTTACTAGCATGGGGTACCTAATAAAGTGGCCGGTGAGTGTATGGTTCCATAAAGAATTTTTAACATCGATGAAACATTTTAAGGCACTTTATAGTGGAAAAAGATTTTTCAGTTTGTTCAAATTTTCTTCACACTAAGAAATATTATTATATTTTTTGAACAGAAAAGTTATTTGAGGAACCCAAAAGGGTTCTTTAACCGCATCAATGCGAAAAGCACATTGGGAACCTTTATTTTTAAAAGTGTAGAGGAGAATGAAAGAAACAAAAAGAGAAAAAGAACTTAATTTGACTTACAAACACGTCCATTAGCATATGCTCCAGAGTTGTTTCCAGGTCATCAAGTCTTGCTGCCAGTGTCATGATGGCTTATGCAGTCAACCAACTCAACATGAACTGATGATAACTCCAAATATGACGATAACAAGGTTGCTTACATAAAATGTTTGCGCACTACACCGCAGTTTCCAAAAATCTGAACATCCATAATTGGAACGTCGGCATATCCACATGCAATGTCCAAAATCCTTTCTTTTAATCAAAGTTCTCTATAACAGCCAAAAGACATCTGGATCATAGAGGACCACACCAAAGTTCTCTTGGCTGTGCTCCTCAGAGGTCCATCCCGGATAGGATTGTGTCCGACTGGACTCCAGATCCAGAAAAAAGCTCTAACTAGTGTATGCGTTTCTGAACATCCACATGAAGACCTCCCCTTCTTTGGCTCAATTCTTGGAAGACTGCACCATAAGACAACCACATGACACCTAAGTCGCTCATAGTCTTCCACCAGCCGTGAACACTTTCACACGCAGGACATCACTGAGACAAGAACAGACCGTCCAGCTCACTTCACATAAGGACAAAACTTCATTACTGAGGATGACCAGCAGTCTATGTGTGTGTGGAACAGTGTGTCCGCCTCTTCCTGGAGGCAGTGGACCCACAGTAGACCCCATTGTGCACCGGGACCAAGAGGATGAGGAGGACCCGCGAGGGTGTTTGTGTCTAATGCCTGTCTCATTCACACTGGCCTTCTGATCAATGCGGCTTTGTGTTGCCCATTAACGAAGGGCCAAGAATGTCTCTGTGATGCCTCGTCCACAAAACAAGGCAATGTGCCGAGTCTCTCCAACTTATGTAAGCGATCGAGAGTTTACCACTGTTTACGTCGCATGCAATGCGATTAGTCTTCTCAATATGAGGAGAATATGAGAGAGAGAGTGATGAGATAAAACCCACAGGGGTGTAATTATAAATAGCAGGATATGACTCCATTTGAGTCACAAGTTTAAAGTGTACTCAGAAAACACACATACACTTACATACATCAGTTAAACAGGCCTTATCTTGTAAAATGCAAAACCAAAAGCTGAGGCGGCCATATTCTGAATGCATTCATGTATGCTTCTCACTATCAGAACCTAATCTTCTGCATAATGAAAAATTATAAGAGGTCTTAGCGTTTTAAAAGAGCTTCTTTTTATAGAGCCAAATACCATAGAAACAGATTTCCTCATGTCTTAATATACCATGGAGAAGTATGCACTGGTTTAACAGCACTGAGGCATGTTTAGATCTGAATACAATTGAAACTTGTTCACTCTTAAAATTTTGATACTCTACATACGCCTAATTTTACACAATACAAAATGTGCCAGAAATAAAACAAAATGCGGTGGAATGTGTTTCATTCTCCACAAAGGGCAGCTATAGTGGACATTAGCATAAAGGGTCAGCTTGGGGTCAGTTAAGATTTTTTTAACTTGATAATTGAATACTTTTATTTATCAAGTATACATTAAATTGTTTTAAAGTGACAGTAAAGACTTTTTTTTTTACAAAAAAATTTGTATTTCAGATTAATTGTTTATTGACCTTTCTATTCATCAAAGAATCCTAATAACTTCTCACAGTTTCCACAAAAATATGCAGCAGCAAAAACTGTTAATAATAATAAATGTTTCTTGAGCAACAAATCAGCATATTAGAGTCTGAAGGATCATGTGACACTAAAGACTGGAGTAATAATGATGAAACGAACAATTTTACCTTTGTCATCACACGAATAAATTACAGTAAAAAAAACTTACCTTAAATTGTAATGACATTTTAAGTTTTTACTGTTTTACTGTATTGTTGATCAAATAAATGCAGCCTTGGAGTGGATTATCTCGAAAACATTTGAAAAATCTTACCGACCCCAAACTTTTAAATGTCCATATCAACCCATTTTTAACCATGGCTGAAGGCCTGCAGACCAATGTCCCCCATTATGAGGGACACGGCCAGCAGTAGATTAAAACTCTCTCTTAAAGACAGGTGGAGGTAATATTCAGTGTGTTAACTAACTACACAAATGACCAGATAAGATGACATGACTGATGCAAGCACAACAATGACTTGTAAGAGTGTTGACCTCTGACCTTCTTGAAAATGACAGGTAGGTTCACTTTAAAGTGACAATTGAAGCCTTGTTGACCCCTTGACCCTGTAATCTGGATAATAATGACCGTTGACGCTGCTGAGGCAACTTATCTGCAGAGCTCAAAAGTGATATCATGAACATCCAAGTGTATTTCTGTGCATTTTCTTCAATTGACATTTCAAAAAGTAAACAAACCAACATCATAATGCTTATGCTTATTATAATTATGTGGTTTAGAACAGAACTCTTCCCCTATAGTACATCAATGCATTAAAAACCACACACCTTAACTGCAGGGCAAAACTCTGGCACCCACCAACAACACATCAGCATAATGGTGTGTATGGGCAAGCAATACTTATTTTCCAATATGTAATATCAGTGCTACACTTTATTTTACAATTTCCAGTGCCTCCTGTTTAAATAGTTTGTGCCAACAAACCCATATAAGTGCCAACAATTATTTATTTCATCTAATTTGCATGTATGCTAATCATAGGCATAATCAATATGTACACTTTTCTAGTGTAACTGTAAAATGCTTTCTTACCATAAATGAGAACATGGCCAACTTTAGTTTTTAGTCCAGGAAGACACTCTTCTTCACTGTCACGTGAATTGTTTCATTCTGCTCTGGGAAAGACTCAAACTTCCTGCTGTTCATGTTCAATGTCACAGCCAACATCTTCACCAGACCAGAGCACATTTTTTGATTAAACGCAGCCTTCAGTCAGATATCCAATGCGCTCTGACCATGTTCTGACTGTCCACATCCATTCAGCAAATTACCTTCGCAACTCAGTCTCGTTTTTGGTTCAGAAACAACATTTGTCAGCCAGACTCTTCAGTGCACATGCAAACACGACCTGCAGCCACTCTCACGCGCTCTTCTAGGCTTAACACACACACACACACGAGAGGAGAAAGACTTAGGTGAACCGTTTTAGTCCTGACCTAAAGCCTCTTTCCAGCTTTTCTTAACTGACAAACATCACTCCCCTAATCCACTATGGTACTGCTGTACATATTGGGTTTTTTTATTTTTGACATATCTATTTTTTCCTATATAACTTACAATTGAGTGCAAGTCTAAATGACTTTATTAGGGGTTGAATACATTACTCTAACTAACTCTAATCATTGTTCAGCCAAAGAACCCTATCAGCCTGACATTTTACACAACCACATACTCGCCCACTGACATCAGGAGTAAAGAGGGCCAAAACAAGCTCTCACATCAGTTCTGTTTGATTCATTGTATCCATCTATTTAGTGTTTGTCCTCCTACATCGAGGTACTGTAGGTGGGGCATTATTTACATTGGCACATGCACAGACAATTTTGCCAACAAACATCTCAGTGTTTACACTGACAGCAACTTCAGAATGGCAGAATGGAATTAAAATTAGTGAGGATTCTAGCAAAAATGTTATATATATGACTATGACTTTTTCCTCAATAAACTCCTAATTACTGCTTATGAATAGTTATTAAGGCAGTTCTTAAAGAGATAGTTCACTTTTAAATTGATATTTGGTAAGTTTTAGTTTACCTCAAGGGAATCCAAGAGGTGTCTTTGTTTCTGCAGTAGTTTCAATTTGGATATTTTTAGGTCAAACCGTTGTTGTCTATCAGTCATATAATGCAGGTCTATGGTCACCACCTCAAAGAGCATGCACAGAAAAGTCCAAATTAAACATGATTTAATGACTCGTACATGTAAGTACACATTGATGGCCCAAGATACGAAACGAGCGGTTTGTATGAGAAAACTAACAGTATTTATATCGTTTTTACCTCTTGTAACCACAGCCACATCCAAGTGATCTTGGCACTTGCGCAGACCAAAGCGCTAGATGACTTGGACGTGGCTGTGGTTACATGAGGTAAAAACGATATAAATTATGTTTCGTGTCTTAGGCCATCAATGTGTACTTATATTTACGAGTCATTAAATCATGTTTAATTTGGACTTCTCTGGGCATGCTCTTTGAGGTGGTGACCATAGACCTGCATTATATGATTGACAGACAACAACAGTTTGACCTAAAAATATCAAAATTGAAACTACTGCGGAAACAAAGACACCTACATCTTGGATCCCCTTGAGGTAAGCTGAAACATATGAAAATTACGTTCAAAGTGAACTATCCCTTTAAGTTTAGATATTGTGTAGGATTAAGGCATGTAGAATGGTCATGCAGAATAAGAAATGAATATGTGCTTTATAAGCATTTATAAAGAGTCAATATTTTAGTAGTATGCTAACAAAAAAAATAGATAATAGTGAGAATTGGACCATAAAAGTGTTGCTATTATAAATTAAATATATAATGGATATACATATATTATGCCCATGCATTACATATATTTATCTCCTTTTCTCTCACTCTCAGCTTGCATGTCTTGAAAACAGGATTAAGCACTATGTGTGTCCATTTTAACCCCTAAAATAGTCTTGAGGTCAAGAGTCTAAATCACAAGTCCACTAAGTGGTTTGCATCTCAATTGCTCTTAACCTACTCTAACACGATGCACTTTTTAAGTCACGCACTACACAGAAATAACATTGTAATCAAGTATTCTGTGATGTGCAATAATGTGATGTGATGCCAGTCAACAAACCACATAATTTGAAGATGCATTCTTCACTGTATGTGTGTGTGTTTGCGTAATAAAGAGCTCTCTGTACTCTCTGTGTTTCTTTCTGTGTATCAAGGTGACCTTGACTGCAGCAGTGTAAACCGATATCCTCACACTCCTTCAGTCATCTTTCATTCCATTCATAGTTTATTCTTACTGATTATTCTTATTCTGTCTGTATGTCAGACACAACCCATAATGCTCTACTTTTCCACCTGAGTCAGTATTGGCTCTCTGACCTATATAGAGCTTTTTGCTTCTCTCTCAAACACACACACACACACACATATACTCTATAGACATGCCTACACACCATCGATGGGAACCTGTATAAGTGAATCTCACACAGTGGTGAGTCACAAGTCAGCATTTTCTTCTGCCCTACTAAACTCTGCCCAGTTTTATATTGAGAACAGAATTCAGAACGACGCACCAACACACACAACATCTTTTCCAGAATATCGCAAGGATCCTCTTATAAATTAAACAGTCTGGGTTATTTTAAAAAAGGCATTAAAGTTACAGCAGGAGCATGTCAGGAGACTCCCAAAGGAAACACACACACACACACACACCTTCTTAACTTAACACATGCTGCACAAGAATACACTATTACAATCACTGCAACATAAGCCCACATAAACGGTATCGTGTATGTGTGTGTCCGTTCATCTCCCTTCGATGCTGCTTAAAAAAGAATATAAAGACATATGCTAGACTATAGCACAATATAAATTCAAAAGCATTCATAATAGAATGTGAATTCAAACGTGACATGTAATTTAAGTTTAAAATGTAAATCTAATTTAAAATCAAATTTAAAGTGGAATAACATACTGTATATTCATTGTGTATTAGTGTGTAAATTAAAATTAAAATAAAAAAAAATGCACAATGGAATGTAAAGTCAAATGTGGATTGGAATATTGAATCAAATTCAAACAGAATACAAAGTTTGAATTAAATTTGAAATGTAAAGTGGCAGGTAAGTCATAAAGCTGAATGTAAAAGAAGTGGATAAAAATGTAAATTCAAAAAGTAAACTAAAAGATGTGGGTTTTCAAAGTAAACTCAAACATGTAAAATTAAAATGCAAAATGGTCATGTAAATAAAAAGATCTATATGTAAATGAATTTACAATTCTATGTATTTTATACTTTATACTGTCATTCATACAATCATCATCTTTACTTCAGAGGTTATTACTGAAAACCATAGAAGACACTGAATAAAAATCATTAAACTCAATCTGACTGCCAATTTATAGTGCATTCTGACCCACCACCTTTCAAAGATACAACACTCTTGACTGCATAACTGCATGTGTTGAAGAGAGATGGAGTGTGTGTGTGTGTGTGTGTGTGTGTGTGTGTGTTCATCCGATCTTTAACTCATCTAAGCGACATTCTGAATCACATAAACCAATTTCATGCATGAGGTGAACCAAAGGATCAGTGTTCATAAACACCTGAAGTGTGTGCATAAATTGTGCCTCCAGCTATACAGCCAGATCCAAGCAAAACACTGACAATTAAATATTCAATAATGATCACCTAAAATATCATTGAGTCACCAAACAGATGCAAATGTTCTGCATAATGACAATGACAAAAGAAACAACAATTATAATTCATGTACTTATAAATGAAGCAAAATGAAGTATGTAATGAGGAGAGGTTTCTTGAGAAAAATTATGATAGATAGAAGGATAGAATGACAGATAGAATGATAGATAGAATGACAGATAGAACACCAAATAGATGGTAGATGACAGAGAGAGAGAGAGAGAGAGAGAGATAGATAGATAGATAGATTTATCGCAAAAGATTTATCGGATGTCAACACATACTTTAAGGGAACATTTCTAAACATCCTTAATTACAGTTTGTATCACTTTATCTGCTGTTGCTTCATACTTGAACGTCCGGTTTGACTTCAGTTAGATGCCAATTCATCTACTATAACTCTTAACTTCTGAAAGACAACACCCAGTTATAATTATTATATGTCCCCAACAGCCAGTGTAAATTTTGTTTTTGTGGTTTTCATTCCAGGGTAACTGTCATACAGACTCTAAGCTCCCACTCTAAATATTGTGACAATTGTGCAATTTGCAGCTCAGTGCCTTTTTGGCACAATGACATCAGTGCGTTTTGGCTGCAGCTCCTAAAAGTCTCATCATGTTCAATTAGAATGGAATGACATATTTCTGAGAAAAAAAAAAAAACGCCAAAATGCTATAATATAGCGCAGGGCAGGGGTGGGCAAACTTTTTGGCTCAAGGCCACACGGGTTTTAAATTTTGAAAGAGACCCAATCCAGAAGCAGCAAACACATTTATGTTGTGGCAATGCCTGCGCGACATTCAACAACTGAGAGACAATAATCTGACAATTCATTTTTTATGATATAGACAGGGGTGATTCTAGGATTTTCATTTTAGGGGGGCTCGGTCCCAAATGAGGGTATGATTAAAAAAAAAAGCAACCCTTTAGTTTAGGGTCTAATGCTCAATATTAACTAGTTTCATTAACATGCATATGGCAAGGTTTTTTTTAATCCATGAGGTCCTGAATGTTAAGTGGGCTAGTTAAGGGGTTTGGAAGGTTTCCCCCATGAACATTTTGACGTCAGCCAGCGTCGTAATTGTAGCGTGGTAATTTTTTTGGGAGAAATGCTAATGGTCTTGTGCACCTCAATGATGTATGCTAAGCTATGCTAAAAGTGGTACCGCCAGAACCGGAGATCGGCTGAATGGATTCAAACTCAACAGTTTAACTCTGGGGGAGTTGTAAAATGAGCCTATTTAAAAAAAAAAAAGAAGAATCTCTTTAAGTTTCGAAGGTCAAAAAAATGGATAACAACAGCTTTAAAACCAGTGGGCTGCTGATTATTTTTCTCTCCTTATCAGCGTCACACTCTTTTTCTCTATGCTTTTATCTTGCCCTGTCTCTTCCCCTCCTAAAGCTGTGCTTTGACTGGTATAGGATTTTCATTTTTGTCTGTCAGTAAAGTAAACATGGGGTCAACTGAACTGGTCAACTTTACCATATGAATCATTTTCTCAAACGTGTTCATTTACTGAAAGGACTAGGAAAGCTAGGTAAATAACTTTATTAAATCCATAATATAGGCTACACATTCATGATTGATCTCATGCCTACACTAAAAATTCATGGATTAAAAGCAACCAAATTGGCAACTCAGCGCTGGGTGAATATTGGACAGAAGCCATGCTGGGTTATTTTAACCCAATGACATTTTAACCCAGCAGGCTGGGTTGTTGTGAAAACTCAAGATGTATGTTTTTATTTATTTTATTTTTTTTACCATTAATAGATTTGCTATTCTCGTTTATTTAATCAAACTTTTTTATTTTATTATACTTCAAAATGTAATTTATTCCTGTGATGTCAAAACTGCATTTTTTATATTATCAATGTTGAGAACTGCGCATGTTTCACACATGCATGCATATCAATCATGGCCACAAATTCTTGAAAAGAAGGAGTAAATCCTTGGCCACATATTTTTTTCCCACATATCAGCAAGGGCAAAAAAAACATGATACATTTATGATACACAAATCATGCCTGTCTCCTCCCACAACACCTCATTATCATCTGTGCAGCACCCTTCTTGTTCTCCATCTGTCATTCTCTCTTGTTTTTAATGAGCAGGTGCAGGTGTGTGCGTGTTCATTATTACTATCTACCTTCACTCCCCTGTTGAGCTTTCCTAATGAGGGAAATACTAACATTTTATGCCTTGAGCTTCTGCGTTCTTGACGAATTCTCACTGGCGTGTCTGTGATGTCTAGTAACTGCTGCAAAGTTGCTTTGTTGGCAAAATAAATATGCTAATTTCTGTTGACATTTTGTCGTTTTTTCATGTCACGTCTTTTGTGGATTTCACGTCGGGATCCCTGGCTGTCTTTTGCCGGACAGTGGATTCCAATAAAGGCCATTTTGTGTCCGAGAGAAAAAAAGACAGTGAGAGAGAGTGAGATTTAAAACGAGCCATAAAAATGTCAGCCAGCGTCGTGGACTTGTCGTGCATTACCATATTTCAATTTAAAAGACACTCACTCTGTAGATCAGTGGGGTGTCCCATCTGAAAATGATATCTCCAGGGATCTGCCAATCAAATCACTAGGTGATCCATCAGTGTGACGCACACCCTCCCTGAAGTAATGAGCAATGAGCAAGACCATGAATAAAACCAGAGATGTGTGAGTGATCTGGTGAAGGGGGAGTGTCTAATACACCCACCCCATCTCTAAAGCATTCAAAACACAGACAAGCTTTGACCTCACTTACACACATTCTCCCAACATGCCCAACGGAACAACAGGACCTTCAAATATAATATATATAATATAATATATAAAATATATAATATCATTTTACCTTCATGAGTATATAATATCATGAGTATAATTCTTAAAATTTGTTGCAACGCTAAGCTTAAAGGGATAGTTTGTGATAGTTCACTTTTTTGTCCATTCAATGAAAGTCAATGGAGAATTTTATTGTATGGACAAAAACAGCTGAAACTTGCGTTCCAGAAGAAAGTCATATATGTTTGGAATGACATAAGGGTGAGTAAATTAATTTAATTTTAAAGCTACAATATGTAATTTTTTTAGCCACTAGGGGTCGCTAACCTCTTACAATAACAAAGGCGTGGGTTGATGACACAGTGATAAGTGGAATGATGGAACTTGCTGTCATGCTGATGGATTTAATAATGTTTATGGATGAGTGAAAACATGCTTTTTAACATGACTGTGGTATGAAGCAGGTTGTGATTGCTAATAAGAGATATCATCGTCAAACGTGAGTCCCACGGATATAAAGGAATAAGGACATTTAATTCTATCGAACTAACGTTACCCGCAAGTGCTGAATTAATACTCACACTGGTCATTTTATTTGAAGAATGAAAGAATGAAGAAGGTAGAACAGCGCTGGTTCATTTGGTCCACACTTATCAGCATTTGAGTGTATTGAAAGTTCTAATGTTATCTATGTGTTAGTTTGTCTGTATGTGACTAAAAATAAAGATTCCTTATGTAATTAAAGTTCACAACGAGTGTGATATTGCTTTATTCTTAAAAAAAAACAAAAAACTTTTGAGACCAAATCAAGATATTGACATTTCACTTGTGTTTTGTCTAGACAAACGAAGCAAAATGAACAAAATCTGTGTATGTGTGAGCAAGAGGAGTTGAGGTAGCAATGCCTGTGGTAATTATTAATCATGATGCATCTCTCAGACACATGCTACACTCTGGCAGATGCACCAGGACAGAGGGCATCAATTACACAAGCACACACACTTATCCTTTTAGCCTTTTTTTAAGTAGGGATGTACCCCCACCTCACAAGAACACACACACACACAATGTGATTTATGAGTGTGTGTCTGGGCTGGACCTTGTATAAAACTCATCTTTAACGGTTATTGAATAAAACAAAAGTCATTGTCAGAGACACAGCCCTAACCTCTCCTACTGCTCTCTCGCTCACACAGACACACATGCTCAATGTCAGGCATTAAAAAGATGGATGAGGTAGCTCTCTCTCTCTCTGTGTGTGTGTATAGAGGTTATAGTCCAACGTTGGCCTGAGTGTTTTTTTTTTACTATGAGTCAAATATGCAAACAAACACGTGAACATATATGCAGTATGTATGTACAGCTTTACAGTTAATCAACAAAAACAACATCAACGGTTTCATCAGCATAATCATTTCATCTCTCTGCTCTGTGCATGAACTAAACTTTCCGTGGAGCTAAACCTCAGGAGGGTCATCTGTCACCTGACCTCTGGCTTTAACCTCGACCCTGACTCTGACCCCAGACCACATTCTGTGTCAGCAGTTTAAGCACACACTCATGAGATTGGATGGATGTGTGTATTTACACTGGCAGTCCGCCGAATGCTTTAGGTAGATGAATTTCTGCTCTATTTAAAACTGCAGAGGTTATTCTGTGTCTCCTCTCTGTCCTACACTGTGCAGTGGTTTGGAATTAAATACTAGTGTATTGCTTTCTACATATTGTACAGTATATCTGGATACTGTAAAAACAGTATGAGACTGCAAAAGTAACATTTCAAACTAAGATACATTGTTGTTGATCTCACCATCAACAACAACTTGCATGCTTAATTGGATGGCATATAAATATTATTTTGGAAATATACACTCAGTATAATAAATGAAAAAATGTATTACTTTTTTTCTTCTTCGGAAAACCATTTTACTCAGATATTTGTCACATCAGGGAGGAAAAACTATTGCAGTCTTTAAATAGTGGTATGCTACACAGATGCTTTGACCTCATTTAATAGCATCCATTTATCATCTTGAAAGGAATAAAGGTGAAGGTTATTTTATATTTTTTGGTTATTTGGCACATTTTTCATCCACATTTTTTTTTAAATGATGGTTTGACAATCTAATGGAATCTAAATGCATTGCATTATGGGATACAGAAGTCCACACAGTATGCTCTATTGCATACTAGTAGTAGTTGTAGTACAAGTAGTATGGTACAATGCCATTTCAAATATAGTGTTGCGTGACAGTCTGAATCTGCCTGTGTGTGTTCATCTCACAGCGCCCTCTGCTGGCCATTCATACAACCATACTGAATCTAGGTCATAATTTCAACTAGCGCTCAGTAAATGTAACGGTTTATGCAGCGAAAATCAGTCACTACACCCTTCAGAGCTCATTTGACTATTTATAACATGACTTCTGCTTCTTCTGGGGAGATGCAGGGAGATATCTGACATTGTGCCTGAATCCAAGAGTCATTGAACTGTGTCCTGCAGCGGGGTGCGTGTGTGTGTGTGTGTGTGTGGAGTCTTACCCGGGGCAGTGACTGAGAACATGTTACAAGATTAGCATTCACTCACCCCAGAGGCATGTTCATTTTGAGGAAGGAGACAAAAAATATAGACTCCTATATTTTAGTTTGTCAGTCCTCCCTCTTATCTAGAAAAAAAAAATAATAAAAAATTTCAGTTCACAGAAATCAGTTCAAATCTCCTTCGCTCCTTCACAGGAACATCAGACTTTGATCACACATGACGGAGCGCACCTGCCCAGTTACATCTCAGATCAGGGACAGAGGA
This sequence comes from Pimephales promelas, assembly GCF_016745375.1. Next base: position 715,573 of record NW_024121599.1, read on the forward strand.
TTATGGGATGGGATTAAAGCACTTTAAAGACAGCGGCAGTGTCCTAACACACTGTTGTCGAATGCATCTGAAGTACGAAGCGAAGCTGACACACTGACGAGTGACGACATACATAAACACCACAACTGAGATCTCTTCAACATCTCAGTTGTTTCTCCTAGACTGCAATGAGATTAAATGGAAGTACTCAGTTTCAGCCAATCTGATGTTAATCTTAAGTACCTATAGAGTATTATTGCATCCTTCGTATCTACAAAATGTCAAACCATAACAATCAGATTCAGCCATACATTTTTGATCCCGAGGCTGAAATTGAAGACGAGCACCAGCAGCAAAGACTAGGACGTCTCTATGTGGTGTTTACAGGAACTGTCAACCCGATCTCACGAGAATTCGTACGAATTTTACGAGGTGGCTAATTCGTAACAATTCGTACGACCTCACTCGTACGAATTAGTACGATTTTTGCTAAATCGTACATATTTTATGAATTGGCCAATTCGTATGAATTTGTACGAATGACCTACCCCTGACCCCGCCCCTAAACCTACCCATCACGTGGGTTTGGACAAATCGTACGAGTGAGGTCGTATGAATTAGTGCGAATTAGCCACTTTTTAATCACTCGTACGAATTGGTAGTGAGATAGCGTAGCAACTGTAGGCAATGACTTATATTTGCTTAACGATTTGCTTGACAAATTTTAACTTTGTTGTCCTATTTTTATTTTTTCCTTAAAAGTTGTACATGTGGGAAGTGTAGTTTAATGCAGACTGAGGTGGGAGTTTTTTTAAAAGTAGAAATGATTTGAACTTGAGCGCAGTGTTTTTAGAACACCATGTCATGCGCGAGTTTTAACTCACAACATTTGTGTGTGTTGTAAACAAACACCTACAGTGGCCAGCTAAACAAATGTAGCTATTTGAAGACATTCTTGAACAATTCCTATGCAGCGGTGCTCAGGGGCGTAGCCAGGACATTATTTCTGGGGGGGCCAGCCTGTGCCAGTCTTTTATTTGGGGTGGCACTTGATTGTCAAAAACTACTATTACTAAAACTCACGCGCGGCTCGTCAGGCCATAAACAATGGATTGAACTCCCTTATGACACTAATAATGTCTAACTGATAAATGTGCGAGTGCAATGTGTCATCATTATGCGAGGGGTTAGGGACCTTAACATGAGACAGGGATGTTTTTAGTGCAAATGACTGAAAGACGCAATATGAATTGTCATATTAGGCAATAATTTATTTAGGTAAACCATTGCATTTTAAGTGCAACATCCAATTTCATTTGTGATAACACAACAGGTTACAACGGTTGCAAAAATCATGACTAGATCATGTAGTAACACTTGAGTAATTACTAGTTAGTTCCAATGATATTCACTTTATAATACGGATCCAAATAATTAGTAATTCCCATAGAAGTATCTAGTAACACTTTCATCTGTGAGCTATTACTTACTAATGGATCTGTATTATAAAGTGAAGATCATTGGAACTAACTAGTAATGACTCAAGTGTTACTACATGATCTAGTCATGATTTGTGCAACTGTTTGAGATTTTTGGTGAACTTTAGTATACTTTTAGAAAATGTCTTTAGTAACACTTGAGTAATTATTAGTTAGTTCCAATGATCTTCACTTTATAATACGAATCCAAATAATTAGTAATTCCCACAGAAGTAGTAACACTTAATCTATGCGCTATTACTTACTAGTTTGTTAATCAGAGTTTCTTGTTAGTTAATAATAGTTACTAGATTACACTCTTAGAAGAAAAGGTTCAATATAGAACCTTAAAAGGTTCTAAAGCGTTACGTATTTGGAACCCCTAAAATGCAATGCATGTGAATAATCAAAAAATTCAACATATGGTGGTTAAAAAATGTGATTAATTAATATCAGACGAAGAGTGCCATTTCACTTTTTATCCTCCAAAAATCTGCATGATTAAAATGTGATATTAAGTTACTACAACAGTTTAATAAACAATAATTTAATAACACCTACAAATGTTGCAGAATAATGTAATATATGAATGAATAATAGCCTTTGAAAAACCTTTGAGCCAAAAGGGTTCTTTCTTCTCATTATTGAACCTTTTTTAGCATACAATGTCCTTTGAGTAAAGAACCCTATATATGATAGAACCCTTTTTCCTAAGAGTATAGCTTCCACTATAATCAATGGAAGTAGCTACACTAGACGTGATTGCGGCGCCAGCGCGTGCGTTTGAAGGGAAAAAAATAGACCAGATTAGTCTAAAAGGGATTTTACGTGTCGTCGTGAACGGAACGCTTCAGTTAGTGCCTGTACCCTAAGTGACACAATTGGAATTGACTTAAGCTAACTGTCTAGCGCTAGCCAGCCAGATAATCATACAAGTTTGCAAAAATAACAGCAGCGGCGCTGCTTAACTAAACTCACTCTATGTCGACGACACATTCTTACACATTAAACTAAGTCAGAATATAACTAATATGATCTTATCATTTCAATTAATGTTATGCTTTCAAGTATCACCAACTTACACACCTGTTAGTTACAGTGGTATATCCAGTGATTAGCTGCTAGTCTTCATTAAGCGGTGTCAGAATGCACGTTATGTCTCGCACTGTTGATGGGGGCGTGACCCAACATGTTGCTAATATGGAGCGTAATATGTAGCGTAAGTGACAAATCAATGACTTGATTAAAAAATACATTTTAGCTTCCTTTTTAGACCGTTACTGGAGTTTGTATTTTTTATTATTATTAAATTTATTTTCCCGTGAGGTTGGGAGGGGGGGCCGGCAGGGGGGCCGAGCCTTGACCAATGGTGGCCGTGGCCCCCCCTGGCCACCATGTAGCTACGCCCCTGGCGGTGCTGATGATTTCCTGTTGAAGCGCGTAGATGTTTGCGGTGTTGCTCTCCTCTGGCCGACGTGTGCGCAGGCGCGCTTTTCCTAGAAAAATACTCATTTAAGGAGTTACACTCTCGTCTACGTCATTAGATCCACGATCGGAAAAAAAAAGAGCCGAAACTTGTACCAACCTGGAAGTAAGATTTTCGATACAGATATTCTCCGTTATTCGTCCAAAATATATATTTTTTAACTTTGGCCATGTTTAGCATAAGATTGAGAATCCATCTCTTTAACACTGTAAACAACTCTGAATACATGAAACACCATTGTACCCCCCTTTAAATAGTGGAAACTTAGCTTTAAAGCTAATTTAATAAATGCTACCTTGCTAACTGCTAACACAATTCTTTGATAGCATTAGCATAGCATAGCAGTTGTTGAATGAGTACGGAAATATAGAACATTTAACATTTATCTGTTCTCAAACTAAGCTCATGCTCCACTTATCACCATTATGGTGATCCTTACACATTATGTGTAAGCTAATTCACACATTTAATGTGTCTAAATGAAAAGAAACAAGTTCATAAAATTCAAATCAATTAAAAATTTAAAATTACTTAAAATGTGTATGTTTTGTGAACTCAAAAGAAAAAGAACGTTCTAAATACTGATAATAGTTAATTTGATTGAACTAATTTGTTTAATTAAAGTTTACCAAACTCAACCCAATTAATTATTTTGAGCAATAGGGTTTACATTAATAACACTATCAATATCTTTATAAATTTAATGCATCTTTTTTGGGGGGCAATTGTCTCATCTACCAGGCAGAAACTGCACATCCGATTGCTAATAAAAGCAACAACACACATTTAATTTCCTTGGCAAGGTCTACTGGGGAAACAACATTATCACAGCCAAAAGCCATTCTGATTTTGATTTTGGAGGGTTTGATCTGATTCTAATTTGATTTTCAAATATATTTTCAGATCTTCATAATGATGTTGAAATAGACTGGCCGATATCTCTTTTATAAGAAATAGGTCAGTGTAGAAGATAAGTGGCCCTCACGGGGGACTCGTATCTGGACTTCTGAAGTCCTGTTAAACAGAGCAAAGGAAGCACCAGAAAATTGTGCGAGTGTGTCAGTGTTGCACTGCTCTTCTTTTGGTCCTTAAAATAGTCAGATGAATTCATGAAGAACTAAGTGGAAATGCTCGGAGGGAAACAGGGCACATACACAGGGGCAAACAAAAAGAGATGCACTTGATTACTCATTAAGGCTAAAGCTTTTTGGAGGTATTCTGAGAGCCTGAATGTGGGTCAGTCTCATTAAACTGAATTAGAGGAATGTCTCAAGCTTCTCATAGGGACCCGTCTGTTGTGTTAATACAGGAGGACAAAAGCATAGATCCAGATGTGAAAGCTACACTGGCCAGGCTGACCCAGTTCCATAGGTTCTATATGAGTTTTCTCCAGAAGATGCCTGGGAGCCAGAAACAACATTTTACATGGAGGACAGGAGCTGGGCTCATTGGAGGATACAATAAGAGGTTCCTGGCCTGCATAGGATAATATTAAGCTACTATTATTCAGGGTCATCCCAAGCATGGGGCGACACTAAGTGCAAGTTAGTCGAAGTGGGACCCTAAAGATAGGAGCGATATTCCTGCTCGCAATCGCATTCCGGGGTTTTGATACCTCAAACAAAGTGGCTTGACTAAAAAAAAGTGCACTACTACTTTTTTAACTTGCTTAAGCATCCAAGAAATGCCCTGGCAACCACTCAGAGCACCATTGCAACCACTGAACGACCTCTCAGAACACCTTATCAAACCCCTAGCAATGACCGAACAACCATTCAGAGTACCTTAGCAAACACTGAACAACTCAGAACACCTTGTCAACCCCCTAGCAAACATCTAACAACCACTCAGAACACCTTAGCAACCACATAGCAACCACTCAGAACACCTTGTCAATCCCCTTGCAAAGACCTACAGTAACAACCACTCAGAACACCTTAGCAACCACATACTGTAGCAACCACTCAGATCACCTTAGACATAACCTAATATAGCATCCATCAATGCCCTAGCAACAACTCAGAACACCTTAGCAACCACCTAGAAACGCCTTAGCAACTGCTCAGAACACATAAAAAAATCATTACTGTTGCAAAATTTAAGAACACCTTAGCAACCACCAAGCAACAACTCAGAACACCTTAGACATAACCTACTATAGCATCCATCAATGACCTAGTAGTAGCAACGACTCAGAACACCTTAGCAACCACCTAGAAACACCTTAGCAACCACCTAGAAACGCCTTAGCAACTGCTCAGAACACATAAAAAATCATTACTGTTGCAACATTTAAGAACACTTTAGCAACCACCTAGGAACAACTCAGAACACCTTAGACATAACCTACTATAGCATCCATCAATGCCCTAGCGACGACTCAGAACACCTTAGCAACCACCTAGAAATGTCTTAGCAACTCCTTAGCAATCACCTACTGTAACAACAACACTCAGAACACCTTAGCAACCACTCAAAACACCTTAGTTACCACCTAGCAATGCCCTGGCAACCATCCAAATCACACAAGCATTGTGGCACTCATATTTTCAGTTCTCATTTAGGAAAAAATGGGCAAATTAAATGTATACATGCTATGTATTTGACACAAAAATAGTAAGAGACATTTAGGGCCAGAGAGAAAGAAAAGAAGGTCTTGACTGTCTTCTTTTATTCATAATGATGGCCTCTGAGCCATTAAGACCCTCCTTGCCTACTGCAGATAAGGAAACAGTTGATTTAACACGCACACACTCGCAAATGCACACGCACACAAGGAAGGCATACTACATTTAGCATTTGAGTGAGATCAGTTAAGTCAAGTAAATTTGTGTCTGTCAGTGCATTTATTTATTAAAACTATACAAGTAAATGACAGTGGATTATATTTAGACACTAAGAAGACCATTAGTGACTCTAGAGAGATATTCAAATTTGAAAATTAGATTTAGAGGTAATGATAATTAGATCGAAGACAAGGATTGATGATTGGGTTAAAGGCCTATTCTCACCAAGAGCAAATATTCACCCCCAAACAAGATTTTAAATTGAAACATTTATAGGGTCATATTCACACTAAAAGGGCGAAATTGTGTTATGCGTGTCTCAGTATTTAATATGTACACACACAAAAATTTGCGAGAGGTAGGATGTTTATCTGTCCTATTGGTATGTGTAAATTACTCATCTCTCCAGTCAAGTAGAACACTATTAATTTGGAACGCTAACAGACATGCAGTCATAATATGAAAATCACGGTACTCATGCAAACACAGGAAAAGAGAAAAAGATCCTTTTGATTTATGAATTTAAATGAAAATGCACTATTAAATACACATTAACAGGGAAGCAACATGACAACATTCTGTCACTAGTCATTTCACAGCACATTATAGTCATATAACTGCAATGTATTGGAACATTTGTTTCTCTAGTCTAAACTATAAGAGATGGAAAGTTTACAGGGTTTGAATTGAAAAACAGCTACGTTTACGGGAGTCATACCCCCTTCTACATTCAGTACGATTCACATTGCATTCTTCTGCTACAGACTTCAATGATACCTCAAATCGCACAGCTTGAAGAGAGGTGTGCACTGTTAGAGACAAGAACATGATTTTGCTTTTTTGACAGGTTGTAACCAAATAGCTAACACTATGAACACCCTAGCAACCACATTTCAACACATTAAAAACCCTGTTAAGCACTGATAATACTGATAATAAATCAGATGATCTGATAACTATTTTCATAATATTTCCAATACAGATACATTTTTTTAAATATAAATTAAATTAAAATTTTAAAAATAAAATCATTTTAAAATCTCCAAATAAATTTAGGATTCATCACAACATTGTAATATGTGTATCAAAGTATATAAAATGGGTAAACATTTCAAGATTTAATTTAATATTGATTTAAATTATTAGTATTTTTAAAGATTACTTTAAGCGAGCATCACATAACAACAAAAGTAATTTAAAATGTAAAAAAAATGCCATTAAAAATAATCGATGCAGAAAATAAAATAAAAAAACAGTCAATAACTAATACAGATGTTGCGTGCATCCCTAAAAAAAACACTGAGAACACCCACAACAACACCCTGGCAACCACACACAGATTCCAAGCATTGTGGCAGTGTTCATGTTTAAACAATGCAAGATCAAGTCATTTTTGTTACAAATAGGGGTCATGTCACAATATATTGCAATACAAAAATGCAACAATATGCATCATAGATAGTGCCAATCTGTATTGTGTATAGTTTACCCAAAATGAAAATTTCTGTGAAGTTGAAGTTTACAGAGTTTTAGTGTCAGTATGACATTAAATTACTATAATGTTGAATATAATGTATAATAATGAAATGGGGGAATATTTGTGGGTCCTGATCATGCCAAATGTCTTATGTTATTTTAAATATATCTAGTCAGTGACAGAGTTCAAACATTTTCATCTAAAACAAATCTGTATTTTCAGCTTCACCAAGTGCATTGGGTTACCAGCACCAAGTCCAAGCCTATTCATTTACAACCCCATTGTAATACCAAATTTAGCATTCTAATTAACAGTACATTTTTCTTAACCTTTTACCATATGTCTTGGAGTATCACAATTATATATTGAATCGTGCCATGAGGGTACCGTTACACCCCTAGTTACAAATGCAATACAGCACAAAGCAGAAAGTGAGCTAGACATAGTGCCCATTAGAGCCCGACCAATAAAGGATTTTGAAGGCCGATACCAATACAAATATTTTTTGGTTTTAAAATCCGATATTCCGATATATCGGCCGTTTTTTTTTTTTTTTTTTTATAAAATATTGTTAGATTTCACACACGTAAAAGAACCGAAGCCGGACCGATAAAGGATTTTGAAGGCCGATACCGATACAAATATTTTTGGGTTTTAAAATCCGATATTCCGATATATCGGCCGAAATTTTTTTTTTATTAAATATTGTTGGATTTCACACACGTAAAAGAAAAGCTAACTTCTCTGCACAAGATACAATTGCTACTTTTTCCCTATGTCTAAATGTTCACTCCTCGCAAGTATAACTTCATTTTACAATGCAGGGATTGTAACTAGAGATATGCTAGTTATAAATACAGTAATCATTACTTTATTTAGGCAGAAAAAGTTCATTGTTGTTTCCAAGCTCATTAATGTTAACGTTAGTGGTCTTCCACTGATGATAGTGGCATTAGCTAGCTTTGTGGTTAGCTAGTCTATATGATGAGCCATAATTTAGCAACAGATAACATCATACTGCAAGTTGTAAAACATACATTTTTAATATAACAGGCCAAAGAGAGATGATTGAAGCGTGTTTCGTCCATTTTTATTTTATTTTTTAAATATTCATTTATCGGCCATTATAACTGCCGATACCGATATTTTGGAAAAAATGCCTAATATCGCCCGATAATATCGGCAGGCCGATATATCGGTCTGGCTCTAGTGCCCATTTGATGTCAGAGAGATGGTGACATCATCAAACCACCAGTTCCCAGTGCTAACCTGCCTGTCCCTCACTGTGTAGACCCTCTGAAGACCCTCAGCCCTTCTATTTAAAGCACTTCACACTGATCAGCAAGATGAAGACACATTAGAGTATGCAGAAGAGGGCAAGTGTGAGTGGATGACTGCATGCTGCATGTGTGTGTGAGACACCGTGAGCTTTCTTGATGATAAATGAGCGGTATTACCGAGGGCCTGACTCTGCCCAAATTCAGCAGCTCTAATCAAGGCACAGGGAAGACTTTATAGAAATAAGCAGTGTGTGTGTGTGTGTGTGTGTGCGTGTGTGTGTGTGTGTGTGTGTGTGCCGATAAGCAGTTTGAATGATGAAAAATTTCCTCTTATAGGCATTTCTCATGGTGACACACATTCCCTGTGGTGCTAAAATATCCACATAGAATATTCAAAGAGGAACAACATGAATTACAACTTCAAGAGATGATGACGATGATGATGATGATGTCATGGAGATGACACGCACATGTACCGTGTAGAACGTATGATTACATGAGTGGCATCCACTGCGACAGGACACTTAAATCATCACCCCGCTGTGTGAAACTGCAGATCAAATGATGATGGCAACCCATCAGCCTTCCTGCTGTTTCTATGACAACTGCCGAAGCAGGGCTACAGTGCGAGAGATTGGTAAAGTGCTGTTGGTCTGACTGCCGCTGATGAGGAACATCACAAGAGTCCTAATGGAACAGAGCAAAGAGCCGCCAGCCTGTAACTGCACAGCCAGCTCCTACACACACATACACACACACACAATGCTGAGTGTGCTCTCTAAACTCCCACTGGCCGTCTCCTCTCTTGAGATTTGAAAGGTACCATGAACATTTGGGGTAAATTGCTCTAATTCAATGAATAAATCAGGACCCCAGCAGCTCTCTGGACTGTCCGAATGTGTGCCTGCTTATTATTTAGATAATTCATGCAATAACACTGCAAAGGGGAAGGGATGCGTCACTTCCATTCATTAATCTTCTCCAGTGGCCTCATGGGATAGTAAAGTGTCCATCAAATGAGCACTTCAGAATCCCAGCGGAAGACGTATGGTTATCCAAGGACTTTTTGCCTACTGTTTTCAAATACTATGGCAACGTCTGAAAGCTTAGTTAGCTGACTTGTTGAATGCACTGCCCTATAAGGCAATGACTTCACAAGCAGCATTTGCGCACGAAGGCCGCCAACGAAACTGATTTGACAGACTAAGGCCGTGTGTCCACCAAAGCGTTTTTAGCCAGCTGAAAACCCTAGACGCTCTGCTGAAGACGCAGCGTTTTTTCCGTTGAGACGTTTCGTTGCTATGATACAGAATATCCACAGTAGTTTGAATGTCATGACAGTTGGTCGGTGTGGTATTAGTCCCGCCCCTCCTCCACTGTGATTGGACGGCTGGGTAAAAAGTGACAGTGATGAGCGCTGCGTTTTATCCAAAGTTGAACATTTTTCAACTCCCAGAGGCCAGTAAAAACGCTGGGCGCTCGGCGCCTCAGCGTGAAAAAAAACGCTCAGCGCCTCAGTACGCTCATGACGTTTAAAAAACGCAGCGCTACCATTGAAAACAATTGAAAACCTACACCAGGCGCGTGGAAAAACGCTTTGGTGGACACACGGCCTTAGGCTATAAAGCAGTTCATTTCAGTTGTGTATTTGTTCTACTTGTATCTATGCTTGTAATTTGTTCATTATTTTCAAAGCAGATTCACTCCCCTACAAAACCACACCAATCATTCTAGAATGATTAATTCCTTCCAAATAGAGCTATCCATCTGGTGATCATATTGGAATATATATTGCAGAAAAACAAAATATCGCAATGGCAGTTATTTTTCTCCTTATTTCGCGCAGTCCGAAGGCAGCATTTTTCAGCTTTCGAATATGTATTAGGTCATACAGTACTACTTTTTGGCATAGTGTTTTTCGTATACAATTCGGATGCAGCCCAAATAAAAGGAAACCGCAAAATTAAAGTTAAGTTGAAGGAAAAAAGAAAGAGGAAAAAGGGTAAAGCCCCATTCACACTACAAACGACTTTGTCGCTGCAGGTCGCCAGTGCGCACGAAGGCACGTTTCCACTACTGGTTGCCTAGTTATGTTTGTGAGTGACATTCACAGATGTTATTCTATGTTAAACAACAAATACGTTTTCTTGCCGCTACAAACAAACATTTTGGAAGGAAAAGTCGAAATATAAATGGAATCAGTATATAAAATGCATACAATTAAAGATGAACGAGAAACAGTGAGTGTTCTTTGCCATCTATTTATTCTATTTAACTGCAGCAAACGGGCAAATACCGGTCTATCTGAGTTCCTAAAACCATTCAGTCACGGAGTCAGTACGGTGAACACCATGTATGTACACAGCGATATATCATAAATTATAGGACAGTTTCTGACTGCTAAAATGAGCTTTTCGTTCAACTTGCCTCTGTCAGATTCAGCACTGAAGAGTGACATGCTCCACTGACTTCACTCCAATTGGTTGGTGCTCCTGAAAGTCGCTCTTCATTTGCATAAAGTTAAACAGATCTCAATATTGGCACGTCACCAGACAACGCCCCACCGGTCGCTGTTGCGCATGTTGCAGGAAATCGCCCGCTCCCCATTGAAATGAATGGTATCGTGACACTTTGTCGCTTGTAGTGTGAACGGGGCTTAAAGGGTTAGTTCACCCAAAAATGAAAATTAAGCCCACCCCCATGCAGTACCAACCCAAGACCTTCGTTCATATTCGGAACACAATTCCATGTGACTACAGTGGCTCAACTATAAGTTTATCAAGCGACGAGAATACTTTGTGTGCGGAAAAACAAACAAAAATAACAACTTTATTCGACTATTCCTTTTCTTCCTTGTAGGCCTGAGACGAGAGTTCAAGAGATTTCCACGACGCATGCGCGAGAACTGCGATCTTCTTCGACACCTTCATGCTCAGTTCTCACTCATGCGAAATCTTTTGAACTCTTGAACTAAACCTATAAAAAACTATTGATGGTTTAACTTAAAAAAGTAAGTAACCTGTTGCCTTAAAATTTTAAGTTCATTGAACTGGAAAAAGTGAGTTAATACAATGAAGGAGATTAATTTAACCATCAGAAACTCAAAATTATATGTTATCTGAACTAAATAAATTATTTAAGTTGATTTGACAAAAGAAAAAATGTTGTGATTACTACACTGTAAAACATTTTTTGTTGGTTTAACTTAAAAAGGTAAGTAACCTGGGTTGCCTTAAAATTTTAAGTTGATTGAACTGGAAAAAGTGAGTTAATACAATGAAGTAGATTAATTTAACCATCAGAAACTCAAAATAATAAGTTATCTCAACTAAATAAATTATTATAAAGTTGATTTGACAAAAGAAAATATGTTGTGATAACAAATCTTGAAAATATTTTTTTTACAGTGTATCCCTTTAAGGAAGTGAAAGAGAAAAAGAAAGGGAAAAGGGATAGAAAAAAATGAAGGGGGTAGTTTGATAATTTATGAATGACCGTGAGACTCATTAGCATGAGGACAAAGGCTTTTCTACAGGGAGGGACAGGCAGAGGGGTCACGGCCTCTGTGTGTCTCTCCTCTCGTCCTCAGTCCACACACACACACTGCTGAAGCAGCCTCTCTCCTCTCTCCGTCTCAAACACACATACACAGCTTCACTGTCTCAGTCTACAGCAGAGACTTAAAACAGACTGAATAACACAATATTCCAATCACACAGTGTACTTGTAGGACAAATTTATATTTCTGCCAAAATCCCACCATTTCGTACAATAGCAATGCCATACTACATGCATGCTATTACTGTTAATTAATATATTAAAATTGGACCTCCTTCAAACAATACAAGAAACCCACAGGATTTTTTATTGCAGTTTTTTTTTTTTTCGATTGCTAAATCGTGAGCACAACTGGAGCTACAGTAAATGTGCAAAACTCTAACTACATCTGCACAGGAGCAGTTCATCTGGAGTGGACCAAACTCGTTTCATTGCTTGAACACAGTTTTCAAAACTCTACAGACTTATCCCATGACTTTCACCACAATCTGCACAACACTGTGGATTTACAGCACTTTGTTTAAATGCTAACACACTGCAATGTTCTAAACATTTAAATAAATCATGTGAAAGAATGCCACTCTTTTGTTTGAAGAAAATATTACTTTGTATGAAGTCCCTGAAATTGTTCAAACTGGTGTTTGATGCTAGTGTTTTTAGTCTCAGTGTGTTCTGAGTGACTGTGTGTGTTATCTCAGTGAGGGATGTACAGAGTGTTTGGCTGCACTGAACCTGTTTTGAGCCATGTGTTAAGAGTTGTGTTGGTTGGAGTGAGTTTTGCAGTGATGTGAACTGTTTAGCTCAGGTGACTGTTGGTAGTGCATACTGTAGTTAGATTTTTATGATTGCAGTGGCAAATACAATTTAATCACAAAAGAAATTAAATTGTATAAATAAATAAAGGAACATGTGAAGGGTGAAGGTATGATGTTTGCATGCAATACTAATGCAATAAGATATTTAATGTTACTGTTTGTAAAGTTAAAGCATAAAAATATGTCAGGATTAAGAATATATATTGTGCCTGCTGTTTGAATACTTATGGCACTGACAATGTAATGAATGAGAAATGTATAAGCGATACTAAACTATGCAATAAATGAGAACATGTCAAGAGAGGGTATGAAGTTTGCATGCAGTTTTTGATAATATTTAAAAAAAGTATGAGAATATATTTTGAAGAAAAAAAAATGTATGCACTGAAAGTCGCCTTGGCTTTTGGGTTGCTTTGTTGGGGACACTTAATATTCAACAATATTATATGAGAACTGAACTGAGCTGGAAGATTACATCACTGATTTCTCCAGAGCGGCTATGTAAATGAACTAAATTAATAACTTTTTTACAGCAAAAATTAACCATCACTTTACTACATAACTTACTTAAGCTGGACTGTGGTGCTATTTTCTTCTAGATCTGCTGTACAGCAGAAACAAACTTAGTTGCATTATTTCCCTTATCACTGTAAAGCTGCTTTGAAACAATTTGTATTGTAAAAAGCGCTATACTATAAATAAAAGTGACTTGCCTTGACTTAAATAGGTGAATTTAAACTGTGCAAAATATTTCATAGTATTAGAAACAAGTCATTGCATTAGAAATAAATTATCCAAGCAAACAAATAATTTTCATTTGACTGAGCCAATTCAGAATATTGTTGCAATGAAGCCAACATGAGAGCATCGCAAGTTCATGTAACCCAAATAAACCCTGAATGAAATCAAGCAATAATTTCACAATCAGCACGACTGGCCCAGTTTTCTCCCAGCACTTCACCCATATAATCACTTCCTCATGAACTGTCTGTAAACTAGAAGCTCCCTGACCCTGATCACTATGGCCAGTCAGATCACAGATTCATTACTGCAGCAATGACAGCTGGGAGATGGAGTGGGCAACCCTGCTTTCAACATGGACACCACCTGCCTGTTACGCTACAATAGTTTGCTCTTTTACAGGAGAGCCGACAGAGAGAGATGGGGGAAGTTTTTGTTATTTGGTTGAGTAATTCAATCAGCTGTTTCCTAACTCATGTACAGGTTTTGCCCACTGCTCTCCTCTTTGACCTGGAAAATCATACCAGCTGTTTCCCTGTTAATTAACAGAGATGGGAAGGAAACGACAAGGGGATCGAGATAGAGACTGTAAGTGGGGTAGGTAGACTAGAGTTTCTTTGGGCCAAACCCCCTCTCTCTCTGGTTTTTGCTTTGGGGGTATCCATCTTAATGGGTCCATCTGTTAATATTAGCATGGACAGCTGTAATGCTGCTTACCACAGAGACTAATGAAGCCACAAACACACACACTTGATATATGCCAGACCAAAAATCACACATAGCCTAATAGTAAAACCACAAAAATCTTAAAACCCTATAATGTCTGGAGTGATTGCCTGTACTATTCTGTGTGTTTTAGTTGGCAAAACATTAAAGGGATAGTTCAGACAAAATTTTTAATTGTCATCACTTACTTTGTTACTGTTTTTTAACAAAAGAAAAGTTAAGGCCTTCGTTCAAGTGATGGTTTAAAGGTTGAAAATGAAGAAATTAAAGGGATACAACACCTCTGGAAAGATGAATGTTTATTTAAAATGGGTCATTTATGTAGAAGAAATGTGAAATTATTTTTGAATTTGGAGCTTTCTAGATGTATTTTTGGCTTAATTGGATGAAAGACAACAACTCCCAAAATGCACTTGCTTCAGTGCCCTAGGAGGCCACGCCTAACGGTAACAGAGCGCAGTAGTTAAACAACAAGTCTAGGCTACTAGTGAGTCTACATGATGAGTCTGACTGGAAATGTGTTTCAAGATCGCCAAAAATGTCCGGGATTCGGCTTTTGCGCTCTATAGTCGCCATTCATTATGTTTACTGTGGCGAGCAGGAGGAGGCTAGGGTGGGAGAACGGCGCGAGGCCGGTGGCGTGATAACCGATGAGCGACACCTGTGAGACGCACTGGTCTCGTATCTCTCACTGAGGAGCGGGAATTTTCTTAGCAATGTTAAAACGCACATCTACCGATCACTTGTTTAGCGTTCACTACATTCAGATTCACCAATCAGAATGAATTCAGTTAGATTGAAAAAAAAAGTTGTGCATGTATACAACGAATGCCGACTGCAGAAAGCAAAAGCTGAATCCCCGACATCAACGGCCGGACATGTCTGGGAAAAAGAGGATGGTATTCCCTACTACTCAGCTTTCTCCGAAGAACAAGAGCCTGCTACTGTAGCTTAGCTTCCAAAAAAAGATGGCTGACAATATTGTGTACATTCTGTGAGTGAGATCCCACCCTCAATGGGCAGGTTGAAAACATGCGGGACAGCCGTCAGAATGACTGTAGTCTTTAGCCTCTGGCCAAAAAATCATCCGATGATGCAAAATGACGATTTTTGCGTCATAGGAGGATTTTCTTTCCAGACAAAAAATACATAAATCTCTCATCTCAGGGGGACATTAGGGTCGAAAGCATGATAATTCGAAAATACTACAGGTTTTCTACTAATACAAAACTTAATGCTAAATCATGAAGTATCCCTTAAAAGAAAGCCATAAATATATGTAATTGTATACAGTTTTACTGTAAAATGAATTATTATTATTATTATTATTATTATTAAATACTAGTTTTATTTTACAGTGAAATATCATAATAGTGATATTTCTTATTTGCTTATATTTTATTTAGTAATAATTATAAGCAACATTAATTTAATATTATTATTATTATTATTATATTTTATTAAATATTATGTCTACAGTATTCTAATATTATTTCTTGTTTTTCATATTTTATTTAGTAATAATAATGACCATTAACCATTATTATTATTTATTCATATTGATATATAACCACACATTTTGGCCAAACTGTGAAAATAACAAAATACACTAAGCAATAAATTGCATTTTATGAAATCACAATCACAAAAAAAAACATTTTTAAAGCAGAAAAATTAAATGTTTCCCCAAATTGTGCAGTCCGATCAAAAATGTGTCCGTAGTCTTCTGAAATATTATGATAGCTTTGTGCTGGGAACAGAGATTTAAGTCATTATTCATTATAAATCTTGCTTGACAGAAGATCATCATTCACTTGTGGAATGGAAAGGGGCTTCTGGGACGTTCTTACACATAAAAGTGTAGTCACACAAAGCTTTAGAAAGATATGACAGTGAAAAATTATAACAGCATTAGCATTTTTGTGAGAACTCTTTATCAGGTTGGTTTTACTCCATCTGAATTTATTAATAGAAAAATACAATCCAGTCTACAAAGAAAAAAAAAATTCAGAGTCTGTGCACATCTTTAACAACCATCCCTCAACTAAAGCAAGTCTAATTACACGCACAGACACATCAAACTCCCTCGGCTCCCTTCAATAGCTTCTGACATGTAATCCAAGATAACATCTGCTCATTGATCTACTCTGAGTCGAATGGAACTGATAGAAATCACCTTGTCTATACTCCACATCAGTTAGAGCTTATGGACATGTGTGTGTGTGTGTGTGTGTGTAGGACAGCACACAGCAATCCATATGAGGATTTTTTTCCTGATTTGATCCACTGGCCTACATCTATACCATTAGCCTAAAAAACACACTTTCACACACATGAACAATGAGAGATAATGAAGGAACGCAAAAAAGTACATTCATGTAAACAGTCAAACATTTAGCCTCATTTAATGGCGGATGAACACAATGTTTGAGGAGAGTGTGAGGCTGGCAGTCACTGCGCCAGTGTCGAGACTGGCATTCAGAATCACAGATTATTCTTTTTGGAAGTATGACCAACATAAAAAATGTCTAAAAAATCGCTTTTCTTATCAGGCAAAACCGTGCAAATTATACTTTGTTCTCAAATTGTTAATGTTAACAACGTAAGCAAGCATTGCATGACTACACGTAATGTCCTTCCGATATGTATCCTTGTTTTCACATGGGCTGCTTGTGGTCTCCTTTTTTCTGTAGTCACTCCAAAGTCCAAACAAAGTCTTTTGCATGTTACAGCGGATTAATCTGTTGTCACTGGTGATTATCATTTGAACCTTTCTGGATCCACCATCAAATTGATAAGTCTCCTTCACAACGCTATGTAACCCAAATATGGGCATTTCCAGTAACCAATTTTGAATGTTCAAATGGTGATTTAAAGCTAATGACAAAATCTCATTGGCTGCTGCTGGTTTCTGCAAACATGATTTGCTCAGACGCATCACATGGTGTGCTCTGTCAATGTTAATTCATTGATTTACTGCAGTTATATGCCTTATATGACTGCCATGTTATTAAATAATCAGTTTTCATAAGCTTGAAATGTTATATATTATTATTACTAGGGGCCTGAGCCTTTATTCTATTTCTTAATAGAGGCCTTTTTCTTAAAATTAGCTTTTTGTCATCATCCAGTATAAACATTTCAGCCTATAGCACCTATGTACACCAAACTTTCCATTTTAGCAGTATTCTGAATTCTGAATCATCCCTGGCCTGATTTATGTGACATTTTAATCTAAAAGTATGGTGAAAAATCGATTTTTTTAAGGCTATGGACAGTATATTTTGATTTCCTATAGGTAATGAAAGCATATGTCCTGAAATATGTCCATCTAAAATCTTGTGTGCAAAAAAATTCTATTCTATTCTCGTCTTCGCCACAATTACATACTGTATGCAAAGCTTTATATAAGAAAAACATAATGTTGCTATATTAGGCAGGCAGCATAATGTTGCTTTGGCAACAACTTTCACATCAGGAATACCTATCACCATACTTTAAAATTAGTGTGTTTCAATAACTCTGAAGAGTGTTTCTAAAACCTAATCTTTACTAAGATTAAGGAATAATGTATTCTGCTGTCTGCTCATATCAGACAAGACTGCTGACATCTCTTTATCCCCCTTTCTCTCAATCTCTGTTTTTCATGCATGGCTAGACTTGACTCGTTGACAATTGCTGCCTCAGCACCAAAATACAGTGGTGGATCCACACACACACACACGCACACGCACACACACACACACACACACACAACAGTATCATAAATAGCATTTTGCAAAAGTGAATGTGTGTTAATTAATATGGAATTCTCCTAAAGCCACACAGTTTGAAATGGTTTATATTAGAAAGTAGAACAAACATCCTGCTGTGCTGGCAATCTGTTAGCCTCGTGTAAACACACACACACAAACACACACACACACACCATGAGCTGATCAAGGAGAGCATCAGGAGAAACTAACTGCAGCCCACTTGTCCTGTATGATGAGTGAGAATAAGTTAGGGCAGTATATTCTAGTGGTGTAACGGAACGGATCACAAAACTCACTGTTAATCATTTACATTTTTTGAGTCACGGATCGGATAATAATAAAAAAAAAATTAAATGTAACAGCTTTTTTGCATTTATTACTTAAAGCTCACTTGAAGTACTTCAATACCACGGCAAAAACGGCTAACTGATAAAGTTTAAACATTATTAAAAACAAGTGAACAGTCAATAAAGAAAAAGAACAAATACACAAATTATAAGCATGAATACTAAATAACAAAGTTACAAAGTCTACCAGTAGTATTCAGGGACAAAAATAATAATGATTAGGCCGAAATGTAAAATAACAATATGTGTTCACTGTAGAAATTATATATACAGAAGGTTCATTAGGTTTGTTATTTTATTAACATTAATGATGCAGGCAACATCAGGAATATTAGGCTGCTGTCACTTTAAGACAGAATGTTTTAAGATAAACTGACAAACATCCAGTTGCTTTTTCAACTGTTCACTCATGACATAACTGAGAGAATACTTGCCGAGATGGGTATTTTGACTTAATTTCGTGTGATTTGTAAGAACCAATTCAGTGTTCAAGCATTATGTGAAACACCCTCTCTCTCTCTCTCTCTCTCTCTCTCTCTCTGTGTGTGTGTGTGTACGGAGGGTGTGTCAGGCTGTGCACAGATAACAACTCGAGAGTCCCGATTTTCGACTCTTCTTCTGTTAAAATCGTTTAAATGTGTAAATTGCCAAGACAAAACAAGCCCAAATAATACATTTTCAATCTATGATGGTTAAACTTAGCAGTCAATCCAAGAATCACATGTGTGTCGAACTGAGCGGCCTACGGATCACAGATCAACTGCACCTCAATTATATTCTAATAAATGAGGATTTCAGAGTAATTTTATGTGCACATACACATGTAGAGTGTATAATGTATACATATACAGAATTATATTTTAAATTATTTATACATCGACAATAACGGACAAAAAAATAAGGGGAACTCAGGTTTTAAATAACAGGAAGCTAATTGGAAGAACAGGGGTGTAATTTATAATGAGATATTCTTTAATAAAAACATGAAAAATAGACTTATGGATCTGACACTAAAATGTTTTAATAAAAAATAAAAAAAATGATGCTATTGCTTGTATTTTAGTGTTAACCTTTTTCAAATCACATTACAAACAATGCTCATGCACACACACACACACACAAAAAAAACATACATATTTATTAATGCATTAAAGTTCGAAGTCACACCGTTGCCATCTGGAAGGCTTGTGTGGCTGCATCACCTGTATGATTATGATTTCTATAAACTCACTCCCACACACACCACTGCTGGATCTCCCGGCCACACCAGTATGTGCACACACACTATTCAGAAAACCATTTTATATATTCACATACACTTGAGGAACTAGATGGAGTCCCTAAAAAAAAAGAGAGCGAGAGATGAGATGATGTGATGAAATGTCACAGGTTGACTCTTTCTATGAACACGGATCACTGGACACAAATGAAAATCTTTATGAATTCACTGTGACTCTTTACACTTCTGCATCTGCGGACAATGATCGACTGACATTGTGTTCCTTCTCTATCTCTTTTTTATCCTCTCTCTGCTTTTGCATTCAGTGTCAAGTGCACAAACGAACACACAGACCTAGACTTAGCTTGCTGTTTGTGAATTTTACCTCTGAATTTCACATCCACCACCACACTAGCTCTCTTTTTGACCAAAAATATTAGTACGTATGTAAGAGAAGCCACCACAACCTTTAAATCTAGCTTTCTGTCCTTACTGCTGTTTCCAGGCAGAGGGGACATTAAAAACCCCACGTTTTTACCGGCACTCTCTCTCTTCTCTCTCATTCTATAGCATTTTTCCCATATCCCCTGGCAACCAGAGCACTTACCCGAGTGCGCATGGGAGAAAGCAGCCCTTCCATGTCTTCTGCTCATTCCTCAGAATACCCACAATCCTTTCACTCAGACATCATCGCTCCGGTAACGTATCCAAACCACTCCACTCTCACCGAGCAATGAGCACAGCGCTTTAGGCGCACATTCATGGTCACACACACACACACACACACACACACACACACAACGTCAGAGCATCCCCCCCACCCCAGGAGGAAAGCCTCAGTGTGCATGTCATGTGTGTGTGTGTGTGTGTGTGTTTATAGACCGTGGGAGTTTGTAGAAAAGATTGCTACATTGTGTGATAACATTTCACTGTTCCAAGTAAGCTGCCTACCTATACAAATAATTAGAAAAATACAAAAATATGTATAAAATATAATACATATATATTTAATTATATGAAATAACTAAATAATACATCTAAAGACATTATAGACACATATAGTGTGTGTGTGTATATATATATATATATATATATATATATATATATATATATATATAATGTATTTTATATTTTATGTATATTATTTGTATGTATTTTGTACAGTGTATGTAAAGTGTATTTATTTATAAAATATATATAAATGCATAGGCTACATGCTCAGGGATGAACATGTATCCAAGATGGCAGACAAAGTTAAAGAAATGCTGATGGTAATATGTAAATAAACTTGCTTCATCAAATAATGGAAAATAGTATTTTTTAAACTTGTATGATATATGTTGAGTTATCAGCTTAGCAACATGCACAAAACAAACTTGGAATCAGTTTTGTGTCATGAGTCTTGTGGGCTTAATATGTACAGTATTATTTTCAATCTACACAGAGAGTTTCAAATCAGTCACACGAGAATGTAGGGCAGTATACACTCAGCTCGCAATGTAGGGCAGTATACACTCACCTAAAGGATTATTAGGAACACCTGTTCAATTTCTCATTAATGCAATTATCTAATCAACCAATCACTTGGCAGTTGCTTCAATGCATTTATGGGTGTGGTCCTGGTCGAGACAATCTCCTGAACTCCAAACTGAATGTCAGAATGGCAACGAAAGGTGATTTAAGCAATTTTGAGCGTGGCATGGTTGTGGGTGCCAGACGGGCCGGTCTGAGTATTTCCAGCCCGTTCTCATCCTTTAACGTCATATAGAACGCTATATGCAAAAACGGCGCTATACTACGCACATGGCACCCTTTATCGTTAATATAACACGCGAACCCAAGACGTTATAAATCCTTTAGCGTGAATATGACACGCACACCCTACCCCACACCTAAACTTAGCCCTCACAGCACGTGTTATATTAACGATAACGGGTGCCATGTGCGTAGTATAGCTCCGTTTTGTCATATAGCGTTCTATATGACGTTAAAGGATGAGAATGCGTTGGTATTTCACAATCTGCTCAGTTACTGGGATTTTCACACACAAACATTTCAAGGGTTACAAAGAATGGTGTGAAAAGGGAAAAACATCCAGTATGCAGCAGTCCTGTGGGTGAAAATTACTTGTTGATGCTAGAGGTCTGAGGAGAATGGGTCGACTGATTCAAGCTGATAGAAGAGCAACTTTGACTGAAATAACCACTCGTTACAACCGAGATATGCAGCAAAGCGTTTGTGAAGCCACAACACGCACAACCTTGAGGCGGATGGGCTACAACAGCAGAAGACCCCACCAGGTACCACTCACCTCCACTACAAATAGGAAAAAGCGGCAATTTGCAAGAGCTCACCAAAATTAGACAGTTGAAGACTGGAAACATGTTGCCTGGTCTGATGAGTCTCGATTTCTGTTGAGACATTCAGATGGTAGAGTCAGAATTTGGCGTAAACAGAATGAGAACATGGATCCATCATGACTTGTTACCACTGTGCAGGCTGGTGATAGTGGTGTAATGGTGTGGGGGATGTTTTCTTGGCACACTTTAGGCCCCTTAGTGCCAATTGGGAATCGTTTAAATGCCACTGCCTACCTGACCATTGTTGCTGACCATGTCCATCCCTTTATGGCCACCATGTACCCATCCTCTGATGGCTGCTTTCAGCAGGATAATGCACCATGTCACAAAGCTCGAATCATTTCAAATTGGTTTCTTGAACATGACAATGAGTTCACTGTACTATAATGGCCCACACAGACACCAGATCTCAACCCAATAGATCATCTTTGGGATGTGGTGGAACGGGATCTTCATGCCCTGGATGTGCATCCCACAAATCTCCATCAACTGCAAGATGCAATCCTATAAATATGGGCCAACATTTCTAAAGAATGCTTTCAGCACCTTGTTGAATCAATGCCACGTAGAATTAAGGCAGTTCTGAAGGTGAAAGGGGGTTAAACACAGTATTAGTATGGTGTTCCTAATAATCCTTTTGATGAGTGTAGGTCCAGTGGTGTAGTGCAGGGTATACGCAGGTATACGGCGTATACCCACTTCTTTTTCAGTCGGCATTGCGTATACCCACTTCTAAATCCCCTCTGATGTGCATCATTTAGTTGCTAATCCAATCTCATGAATAAAAAACACCCAGTCAGGGTCATTCCCCTAATATTAACTCCAATTTGTTGCTAGAATGATTCTCCCATCGTGACGATAACTTCTCATCTGATCTGCTTTAGCACTCAAACACCTGCTCGTCAATGTCAAAATGTTTGAGACCAAAGCAAAGCAACCCGAGCGCTAATCCCAATGCGATGCTTCACTTCAGTTAATGATCATACAGTGCAAGATAAGATTCAAGAATGTAAAATTTACTTTACAGCTGTTTTACGATAGAAGTTTTAAATGACCGACAGAAATAATCAGTTTGATCAAAACCAGTGGAAAGTATAACAAGTGATTGTCTTTATGAGTGAGCAATTGCATCTTTAATTAAATGAGCAGATTAGTCCAAAAACATTGATTAATTTAGGAAAGAAAAAGTAGCTGAAATTGGAACTGATTGTCATGTTTAAGAATCTGATCAAAAACTTCATGCTTTTAAAGCTACTGTTGTCCATTTTTATTTTTATTGTTTGGCCATCAAAACACTTTAAAATGCTCATGTCGAGATAGGAAAAAATCAATCAATGAGCCCAACCCCCCTAGCAATATTAATTATGGGACCTGGGTATTTAGAAAACCCTACGTATGGCAATGATATGCAAGAATACTAGTGATATATGTTCTATTGTATTCATTTTATTCTAGCTATAGACTTGCATATTTAATACTAATGCAAGACTAGTCTTACATGTCACTGTTTATAACACAGAACGTTCATCCTCTGCTGGGGCGCTTAAAAAAATATTGGGGGCATAAATTAAGAGTATACCCACTTCTCCAGACACTACATCAGTGAGTAAGTCAGCTCACTAGGTTTTAGCACAGAGCTTCAGTCTCTTATTAATGCAATCATTCTCACATTCTAACACACACACTTACTCAATTCCTCTCATCTCCTGTCCCTGGAGTCTCAACCCCGATTCTCAGATATCTGAGAGATTTCCTCGCTGTCACAAGTTTGCTCTCTCAGAATCAATTAAAACGTGAACAGAAACGTGTGTAGCTTTGCTGACAGATACATCTCACTCAATTACACATTTGGGACTTTTAGTGTATCACTTCACTTCATTCAAAAGTCAAAGAAGCGTTAATGAGTTTTCTATTTCTTTGCAGCCTTCTCTCATAAATTCGCACACACACTCTTGTCATTCGAGATGCACGCATCATGGTCACCATAGCAACTTTCTTCACCTTGCATCTACACTTCGAAATTCCACTTCCTCTAGGTACTCTGCTCACAAAAATGCAATGATTTCAACTGTATTAAGAAACAATAAAAGCCTCTTGTTTTCTATATATGGTGGTCCAGGAACTGGCATGTGATGCTTTCTGTCAATTTCGAGGCTTTTCTCCATGATGACCTTTCAAAAGCCCACGTGGAAATCAATGAGATCTCCAGCGATCAAAATAATCTCGGTTCTGCACTAAACCACCTGTTACATGACATAATGACCTCAGGACCGAACGGTGCAGCTTTTATGTCTGTAACTATGTGTTGTGCACTTTTTATAAAGCAGTTAAAAGGAGAATTAGCATACATGCTAATAATGTGCATTCCTTTTCTTAAGTTCAATGCATGAGATATGAAATTGATTTGAGCTGGCAACACAAAGACACACAGTGATCCCAACAAGATTTGAATAACTAGAAAATGCAATATACAAACTCGTGCACAAATCATACATCAATCATAACAAACATTTGCATAAGGTTCATGGGGTTACATGAATTAATTGATGTTTGCTGCTAGTAAAAGACACTTGACCCAGATTAAAGCAATGTATAAAGAAATCATGAATATAAATAGTATAGACGAAATTGAGTCATTCCACTGAATGAACCACTGGATATCTTTACTGAGCTAAATCATAATTCTATTATTCTGGGCAGGTGTCAACATTGGGTGGCAAACTCATCAATCTTTATACAGAGCAAGTGCTAAAAGGAAGTGTTAAACTGCTTAAGGTACATCCCACCCCAAACAAAATACACACACACACACAGCCTCCAGACAAACTGTACATATAGTATGCGTGAAAAGAGAAAATTCTGCTTATAAATATTTATTACCAGCCCTATATTTAATAGGAAGGAACAATATATAGAATAAAGTATGAGTAAATTGACACTGAAGAATGACACTGCCAGTCTTCAGTCATTTGTATCAAGTTATTCTCATATACTTGATGACTGTCTGAAAATACAGCTTTGACAGCACAGGAATATATTACATTTGACAAAATATTAAAACAGAAAACTGTTATTTTAAAACTATACTACTGTTTCAAAAGGTCTTATAAAGGTCTTTTAAGACCATTTCTGGCTGAAATAGAACGGTTAAGATTAAAATTTGGACAGAATCTGCAGATTCTGTCCAAATTTTAATCTTAACCGTTCTATTTCACCAGAAACGATCTTAAAACGGTGTAAAATACCGAACTTGTCCTTTAAACCGAGTGCTTGCAGCAGTTTTTGTGTGTGTTTGTGTGTTTTATGAATTGCTCAATAACACCTGTATTGAATAACTACCGTAATGTGCACCCAGAGATTTCACAAAACAGTAAGGTTATAAAACCGATGATTCAATCTAACCTGAAGTTGTTGTTTATGCACGGAATTAATTACAAATAAATTTCCAGGCATTCCTTTTCTTTGATTCCAAAGCTGATTGTGCAGTTTTTCTCTTGCTCGAGTAAAATCTTTTTTCGACTGCCATTGTTTCCTTGGATTTGCTTCTCAAATGCATACAATTTCAAGCTTTTCTTGGTTCATTCCACATTTTATTGGCAACCTCACTGTTAAATCAAGTTAGCACAGTTTTTTTTTTAATTAATCTTGTTTATTTTAGTTCAGGACTTCATAGGTGTTCATCCAGGTGTTAGAAATCTGTACTTAATCTTTGTTTCCGAAAGCCATTTTGCTATGATTAACTATTCTAGATTAAGGCCTACTCCTGTCTTTATTGAAACCCTGTCCGGCCAATCGCCCTCAGGTTTCTAAGGTAAATGAAGTAGGTAAATTTCTTTAATTTAAACCCCATTACTAACATCAGCAAGGGTCTGATTATCATCCTCCCAATTGAATTGAAAGCATATATTTTTACGTATGTTTGGCAAGTGTTCACCCTAGCCCCTGCATAGAGATGAAGCAATTCATGTTGTGATGGATGACATATGTTTGCTTAAAACACTTCAGACTGAACCCGCAATAAAGGACAAAAAAGGCGAACCCTTACATTATCAGTAGTCGACATGGCAATAGAGGGTTAAACATTGTGTCTCTGGGTAAATATTGACTCTGATATCCAGACAGATCCAGGCTGGAGAACACAGAGGAGTATAATTTTCTCTAAGTACATCTGCTGAAGGCTTTCATTAGGATCTATAGAGTGTTAGGATCCTGCTAATGGCTCTTCGCCACTGGAAACAAACAGGCTTCACAGTGGGACAGTTCTGGACTAATGGCTGTAATCATCAATTAGTCGCCATTAACATAACAAGCTAAAATGAACCAATTAAGAATTCAACAGACCAACTACTTTTAAGAGTGTTTCCATCTCTGTTAAAGGTTTGGACAGGAATTACACTTCTTCATTAATTCATTGCTGGTTTATATTTGTATGTAAACTTAATTAATTTGCTCCCACTGAGAGTATTCTGGAACTGGAAACATGTCCTTTTTTAAACAAAAGCTGAAAAATGATTATTGGCGATGTTTACATACAGTGTTATTTTAGTATTATTTATGTACAGTTTTTCCAGTTAGTAATTTTAGTGCTTCAACTTATAGGTGCAATGTGTAAAATTTTTGAGTATCTATTAACAGAAATGCAATATGACATCCATAACTATGTTTTCAGTGGTGTATAAAGAACTTACTTAACTAACCGTAATGTTTTTATTAGAGACAATTATATCTACATAACCACGGGCACCCCCTTCTATAAAGGTCGACATATTGTGACGTCATGTTCCTACCATAGCCGAACGCAAACAAACATTGCTACAGAGCGCGTTTCATCACTACCTTGAAAGTGAAGCCGCAGAAAGCAAGAAGCTATAGCCATAAACACCGTGAATAGTGACTTTTCCCTTGTCAGTGATGTAAAATATGTAGTTGGACTGTTTCATGTAACTTAGTTCTTCTTCCTCGCTGTGTTGTGACTTTGCTGGGGATAAATGTGCTGGTTACGTTCGTGAGACAATCAGCTGATTAGTACTCTTGTCATTGACGTTAGGAGTCACCAACCCTTCGTTCGCGGTCGATCTTGGAAGCATTTTAAGTCGATCGCGAAGAGTTTTCAAAATCAACCCTATTGTGTGTAGTAAATGGTGTCTAGGGGATGCGGAGATGCGCACGCTGTTCCAATCATGTCATTTTTGCCACGCGTTCTTTTGGGATCAAGCGGATGCATCGAGTTTAAACAAGGCGTTACGCTTTACTGTAACCAGCTCAGCCACAGTAGCAGCTCATAGCCAGCTAAAGTTTTACTACCCTGTTAGAAAAATGTATAGGTGTGGTGCACATGTGGTTCTTCTCCCTCACTGAATTATATGTTTGCTATGTGGGAAGAAATGTGCTGGTTACGTTTGTGAGACAATCAGCTGATTACTATTATTATATTATATATTAGGACCCTTGATCCTCACCTGACTATGGCTTTGTAAACTTTATCCATGATGTGGTTTATAATGGACTGTGGTACAGAAACAGTGACAATGTTACACACTCTTGGCTTACTCTGGCTATTCTCTGCGGTCTCAGACGACGACATGTTTGTCCTGTTTTAGCCACCGTAGCTTCTTCGAAAGGGAGCCCTTAGTGCAAACTCGCAACCGAAACCGCTAGATGTCGCTAAAAAATACACACTGCATCTTTAAACTTTTTCCATCTACTATTTATCATTTATTTTGGCTTCATTTCAGTTAGCAAAAAGGCTTTTAATAGTTTTAGTTTTAGATAATGATACTTAGCTCAAGTAAGTATTATAATAGTATTACTCCTGTTTTTTGGACAGGGTACCTTTGAAAATCATGTAAAAATACCATGGTATTGCCACACTTCACCATGATGCCAAAACACACTTCCAGAGGCACAAACAGCAGAATCTACACGAGCAACTCAGCCGCCATGGTAACCAGAGACAACAATGAGCTGTGGCAGAATCGATGCGTTAAAGTGACGATCAATGGTGAGCACACATCTTGCACCTAACAGCAGACCTGTTATATTATCTCTCACTATTCACCAACCCTCAGGGCTGCATATATTTTTTTGTTAATGTTAACTGCACTGCTGGATTTATTGGATATTTGGGCTTCAGGCTTGTTTAAAGAGCATTACCATGCCTGTTCCTGCTCCAACACACGTGTGGATATTGTGGAAGCCACATGTATGAACTAACAAATCAATATGAAATTCATGATGAAATCCCTACACAACTTTGGTTGTTCAATCGTACCCCTGATGGCCAAGTAAATACACATTAGAGATACTGTTTGTGCTCTCGCTCTCTTGCTGTGAGATCTAGGGCTGTATCTCAAGGGCTGCGTTCTTCAGCGATCTTGCGTCCTTGTGTTCTCTACAACATCATCATTAATCCTCGAAGTTCAATTTCAATACTCAAGAATGCAAGTACAGAGGACGTGTGAAAGATGTATTTTTGATTTCGAATGCTGACGTGAAAGAATGGCTCAATTGACAGGCTGCATCCTTCGAAGGACTCAGATCTCAAAGGCCAGACTTAATGTTGTTAAATGGGACGCTCCAGCCTTTAGAGGACAGTTCTTGACACCAAGCAAATGTGATTGCTGCCGTTGATAGTAACGTGACAGTAACGTTTGTACTAGACTTTTTTTAAAGTTACATTAAACTGTCTAAAAATGTTCACCATGATCCATTTCAGTAAGTACAACCAACTCACGACCAAGTCGTACGAATTCGACGAATGATTAAAAAGTGGCTAATTCGTAACAATTCATACGACCTCACTCGTACGAATTAATACGATTTTGCTAAATCGTACATATTTTACGAATTGGCCAATTCGTATGAATTCGTACGAATGACCTACCCCTTACCCCGCCCCTAAACCTAACCATCACGTGGGTTTAGACAAATCGTACGAATTAGTACGAGTGAGGTCGTACGAATTAGTACGAATTAGCCACTTTTTAATCATGCGTCGAATTCGTACGAATTGGTCGTGAGATAGTGTTGGTACAACCCCAAATTAGAAAAAGTTGGGACATTTGTAAAATGCAATAAAATCAAGAATCTGTTATTTGTTCATTCTTTTTAACCTTTTTTAACTGACAAAAGTACAAAGAAAAGTTTTCCAATGATTTCACTAACCAAGAAAAATACGAACTGAAACAAAAGAGATTCACTGCGTGGCTCTGTAGTGTGAATGCCACTTTGATAACATCGTTTATGTGTTTTTGTTGTATTTGTACAAATTTACACCACTGCAATACCATTTTAAACAATATCACAGTGTGTTACTGCAGGCCATGCTTTCATATATCATTAAATGTGATGAAAAGACATGGTAAAGCAAGGCCTACATGCTGTGCTGTGCTCTCCTTCTCTCCCTGTGTGTGCGCCAGAGACCCTGCAAACACTGAAGTATGAAGTCATTCGCTCTGCAGTCTCCTAGCAACCGTCGTCAGGGGCAACCCTTGCCTAGCTTTCCAGACGGCAAGCAGCGACGACTGCATGCGCTGCTTCTTTGCTTCTGCCTGTTTTTTTTTTTTTTAGGTGGGGGTGGGAGACAGCAGGAAACAAGCGGGAAGCGGGACAGCAAGGTCTGTCCGTCATCTCTGATCTCCGTCTCTCTCGCCTCCAGAGCCAAGGCAAACACACTCACAAATATACACACGCACAAACAAAGGAAAGACAGCCAGCCAGTGTCAGTTCATTCATTGGGCTAATGGAAAAACATTATTTTTCAGGCTATTCTTTCCCTTCCATCTCTGCTGGACGTAGATGCAGTCATTAATTTTACGCAGATTGCACGCAAAAGAAGTGTTCGTAACTCGTGGGTTGCAGCCCAAAACAGAACTGGTTTCCAAGAAAACAGCAGAATGCAAATAATAAAATTCAAGTTTATAATTGTGTATTGTAATAAGGATGGTAAAATAATCGTTCCTTTGATGTCAAAGGCTGTGCATCCAAATCGCACAAATTAAAGATGAAAGTTTGATAGATTCTGCATTTACAAAATTCAATAATCATGTAGCATTTAATTTGGGTTTTTCCACCAGATAATATTAATTCAATTCAATGTATCATTTTAAGAACATCGGTTTACTTTTGGACAATACTGGAATGGTACAACTTCAATGTGTCCTATATGTAAAATCTAAATCCTGAAAACCAGTTGAGAAAAACTAAATTCTCTGCACAGATCTGTCATTGATTGAATGAGAAGACAGTGCTTCCACGTCATTGTGTCATATTCTCATCTCTGAAATATATTTACAGAGGTATTAACTAATAAAAATCATTCCCTCCCATAACAGAGAGATTATCCCACAGAGTGAGTATAGATAGATAGATAGATAGATAGATAGATAGATAGATAGATAGATAGATAGATAGATAGATAGATAGATAGATAGATAGATAGATAGATAGATAGATAGATAGATAGATGTGAATGGGTGACAAATAACAAATATGAAATATGTGTCTGAGTTCGAAAGTCAGACCAAACTCATCATTTTTATGGAGCCATTTCTTGTCCTTTGGTAGAGAGATCTGTTGCCATAATTTGAAGCTGTAACACTTTCATTCACATCTGCAATGCCATCATAAGTCAGTCCAGCATTACGATGTCATTTAGCACTGCACAGGTCACACAAGCGTCTCAGGTCGGGAGATGGCTTTACACACCTTACACACCACTGACATGAAATTTATACACACTCTTAGACAACTCCCAAGAGACCATACAAGTGTGTGTGTTGGTATGCAATGATGTATTGTTTCAGACAGAGGGGGATTTCTCCAGAGAAATGTAGCAGTCAGTGTCACACATCAGGGCTGTCAAACGATTAATCGCGATTAATCGCATCCAAAATAAAAGTTTGTGTTTACATAATATATGTGGGTGCACTGTGTATATATATACACACACATGCTTGTATATATTTAAGAAATATTTTCATGTATATACTGTATGTAGATTTATATATAATTTATGTTATATATAAATATAAATATTTTATATATATATAAATAATATTTTTTCTTAAGTATAGATGCATGTGTGTGTATTTATATATATACAAAATAATTATACACAGTGCACCCACATATATTATGTAAACACAAACTTTTATTTTGGATGCGATTAATCGCGATTACTCGTTTGATAGCCCAATCACACATATAACATTAGGACGGCAGAAAACAAGTGCTGAATTCAAATGCCTGGGAATAAATATAAATACTGTGGGGGGAAAAAAAGACCAAAACTCCATATAATAATCCATAATACTCCATAATACTCCATAATAATTCCAATAAATATGTAAATAAGTATAGTGAGCACTGCCTGAAATATAGGCATGCACAATCTGAACTTCATGAAAACAACCAGATAAAATATAATTAAATTTAATATCTCAGTTGTTTCTAGATATCAACAAGATTAAATTGAAATCATTTAGAGACTTTTGCGAATTCTCCTGCTTTTCAAACAATTGTCCTAAAAATGATCCTAAGTAATAATCTCATATGTGTCTCTTCTAATGTTTCACAATGGCACAGACTGTCTAATATCTAAATACAAAATTAAGATATTTCAATATGAACTTATATCTCTCATCAAATTTGTCAGACTAAATCATCTAATTGTATATCAAGTAACTAACACTAAAATATTTTTTAAAATTGTTATTAAAAAAAGCTAAAAAATAAAGTATACATAAATAGAGGTAACCAAACTCAAATGAAAAATGTTGTCTTGGCAAATCACTTAAAATAAGTTGAAGTTGAAGAACAAAAATTACTAAAACTGAAACTTACAAAATAAATTAAAGCTAAATAGAAACATACAAAAAAAAAAACGAATACTAAAACACATAAAATTACTAAAATGTAAACTATATAACATACTTTAATAATTATAATTAAGAAAAATAATAAATATTACTAAATACTATAATAGCATAAAAATAAATTATTCATAGCTCTATACTTTTACTCTCTCATTGAGCCTCGTAAGGAATAACTTGGAATAACAAGGAATTTGGAATAACTTCCAAATTTGATGATTGGAAGATGATTTGATGATAGAAAGTTGATGATTATCAGAAACTTAACAGAGCATTAAATATTCCTCTAAACAGGTATGCAAATTTATTAACCATCAGTTCACTGTGTCTTAAATAGATTATCTGGCTCTGTATTATTTCATATTGCATAGAATAACATTATTATAACCAAAAACAATTATTTTTAGGACTGTCTTAGTTGTATACTGTAAATAAAAAAAAATACAAAATAAAGCCAGTGTTGAATGAAAAATGTGTTCTTCAAAATGTTCTTTAACACCTCTCCCCCCAGGGCACATTTAGAGATGAAATGACCTTAAAAAAACGAGCAGAAAAACAATTCGTTTGGCCCTTTTGACCTTCCACCTTTAAGCTTGGGCAGAGGGATTTGGAATGATTTAAATCAAGCAGACAGATGGAAACACACACTCCCTAAACAAAGCCACACACAAACAGGAACTTGAACGGTTTAAGTGCTAGAGGCTGCAGCTTAATGATCGGTGATGGCCAAATATTTTCATTTCAAAGTTTCTGCACACTTGCATGCAAAAATCACGACATTACAAGGAGGACGCATCATTAAGAAAAATGAAGGCAAATGGAAATGTGACATGGCACACAAAAAAAAACTTAATAAGCCTCACTTCTCTTTTTATAATAAGTAGATCACACTCTCATGTGCAGGGATTTACACACAAACTCCCAACAATAAGTTGCCAAACAAGCATCTGGTCACACAATCAGTAAAATCACCAAGGGACACATGCATGCCTCACACTCCTGAGGTCGATTTCTCATTTTAGCAGAGCAGGAAATGACATGCTGATTCATAGAGGGAATCGAAGACAACAGAGAACACATCATCTGTCAGGATTGGGGAGCCATCTAGTGGGACTTGAGTAATTTATTTTGGCTCGTTCTGTGGGTTTTTCATTTGCATCAGTAATTGGTGCTCTCCTAAATGATATTGTCCTGGTTCTAGATTGAGACAAATGGATTCAATCAGCTCACTAACCATAAACAGATCCAGCTGCTTCTCAGTTTCAATTTTCTTGCAACTGCACACTAAAAATACATACTACAAAAGTATGTACTTATGCAGTTTCATGAGGCTTTTTACCACATCAAAATTGCCAACGCATTCTCACCCCAAGGCATCACCTTTGACCATGCTTCAATATTTGACGTTTTAGGCGCCCTTTAGCGTCACTTACATGACGCGATCCTACGGCGTCATCTAACTGACGCTAAAGGAAAGCGTCAGTTAGATGACGCGGTTAGGTTTAGGTCTGGGGTGGGGGTAGAGTTACACGTGATCCTATTGTTTTACTTGAATTTTACGTGAATTGTTTTAGTGATCGTCATCTAACTGAGGCTAAAGGGCGCCTAGAGCGTCAGATATTGAAGCATGGTCAAAATGCTTCCCAAGGCGTCAGTTAGGTGACGCCTTGGGGGTGAGAATGGGCTGAAATTGCATAATTTTCATAATAACTGTTTACATATTCCTCTGAATCTATTTCAAAAAAAGTATAATAATAATACTATTATATTTAATCAATTAATTATATTACTATTGTAGTATTGTATATGACAAGATATCAGTTGATATTTCACTTGTTTTGGCCATCCTTCTGTTAGACTGTCTCACAAATGAATTAGGTTTAATAGCTGTCTGCTGTTAACGTGTACACTCCTTACCTGTACACTCACCGGCCACTTTATCTTTATTAGGTACACCTGTTTAACTGCTCATTAACACAAATATCTAATCAGCCAATCACATATAGCAACTCAATAGATTTAGGCATGTAGACATGTCTCAATCAGCTCCTAGTTCTGTGGTCAGGGCACTGATGAGGGTGTCGGCCATGTTAAGGGCTGTCTCAATCGCAAAATCCTTCCATTGCACTGGAACATTCGCTCCCTGAAAAATCCCTCAATGGGCTATATGCACGCATAAGTTCCGCATTTGACGTAAGGATGCTCGTCCATTTCCGGTTGTGTAGATTAAAGCGGAGGAAAACCGGAGAAAACGGGATTATGGCGGAGTCTTCAATATTTACTGTCCTCCCGTCTTTGAAACGAAACGTACATACGTTTAGATGTAATTTTATATATAGTTATGTTTATTTAATATAATTTTAAAAAGAAGCATAAACACAACGAGGGGTGTCTGTTTTATCTGTTTTTGTGACTAACGTTTCATTAGTATAACCATGGAGTATAAAATTCAATATAAATTCTCGGTATTGCATTGGACTCTATGATCGGCGGAAGTTATCGAGCATCCTTAATCCTTCACCGGAAATAACGCCGTGCATAGAGCCCATAGACCGCAAAGAAAGCATCGATGCTCACCATGATTCCTTACCGGAAATGATGCATGAAAGCATGGATCCATCCTGCCCTGAATAAGCGGTTCAGGCTGTGCTGGTGTTGTAATATTTTCTTGGAACCCTTTGGACCCCATTTCTACCAACTGAACGACAGCCTACCTAAGCATTATTGCTGACCATATCCAGCCCTTCATGACCTCAGATGCATCTTCTGATGGCTATTCTAGCAAGATAACTCTCCATGTCACAAAACTCAAATAATCGAATAAAATAATCTCAAACTGGTTTCTTGAACATGACAATGAGTTCACTATACTCAAATGGCCTCAAGTCACCATCAATCTGGGATGTGATGAAATGGGAGATTCGCATGGATGTGCAGCTGACAAATCTGCTGCAGCTGCATGATATCATGTCAATATAAAGACCAAAATCTCTGAAGAATGTTTTACCTTGTTGAATCAATACACACAATGTAAAATGTTAACATAAAATGTTAACATAAAAACATAAAATGTTAAATGTTAAAAAAAAAAAACAGTCAACTTACATTCCATCATATAGCGCATGAAAAAGTACAGCAGCCAAGCATTTTTTTCACACTATTTTCAGTATATTACGATTTCGGTGCAAACTAACAATCCAAATCCTTTCTATTGATTCCAGGAATAATGGATAGTATGATAAATAAATTGAATGCAGCATATCATATTTTCAAGAACATGTCTTATGCTCTAGCTCCCTCTAGTGGAAAACCTTCTATGGATTATGTGTATCAATTCAATCTGATAAAGCTGACAGCTCAATCTACACAGAATCTTGTTGAACTTTAAGTCTGTCTCTAAGGACAGTAAATTTTCAGTTTTGAGAATTATTTGCCATGTGTTCTTGCTTTCTGCTTCAAATCGTTTTGAGAATGTTTGCTTTCGGGACCACAAGATGCCACATAAATCTAGACAAAGGTGAAGCCATCTTATCCTTACTACAGTTCTACACAAGAAAGAAAGTCATAGAGGTTTGAAATAACATGAGGGTGTATAAATGATAAGAGTATTTTCATTTTTGTCATGGATGGATCATCAGGTTTTACACAAACTTTGTTTATGTTACTAGCACATTTGGAAATCCATATTAATTGTAACTCTTCACTCAAACTGCTAACACGAGCCATCACAACAACATCTGACAACATGAGCATAGTATCACATTTTATATTTAGTAAATGGATCTCTTGACATGTATGTCAGAAAATCAGTATTTTCCCAACATGTTGTGACTGTCAGTTCCCTGTCAGAAACTGGACTGTCAGTCAGATTTTGAATCCTAGACTGACCTGCTGTTGAAACTGTGTATATTTTACATTCACTCCCAGTGGTGCTTCATTAGGACGGTGTCAGATTCAGCTCACCTTGACTGACACAAAAAGCCCCAGGAGGAAGTGTGCATCACTAAATTCCTCCCATTCCATGACAATTCATCCTGCTCATATCTTGAAATTTCAAATTCCATCAGATAACACCAAACTTAATATTTAAACACTGACACATAAACAAGCAGAAATGCCAGACATCAGATGCATCGAGTGTAACTAATGTATTCTTTTGAAATCAGCTCGGTATTTGCTGCGCTACACACAGATACACAACAAAAGCAGATACAAAATAAATCATCTAATCTAGAACATGAAGACATGCTGCAATAGTAAATAATAAAGTTTGTAGCATTCAATGGATGGTATTAAGATGTGTTCCCCATGCATAGACACCCAATATAAACATGACATGATTTTGTGTGCTTAGCACCTTCCCTTGGTACCGCAGCATGGGTTTTCAGTTACTGACATCTGTTGGGTCTGTGAGGCAGATGGATTCATGCACACACACTCAGCGCCATGGCACTATCTCCACTAATGCAAATCCCCTCTTACTGGAGCAGAACCTACCAGAACAACCCTTCCCCAATACTCACCGGACCACGGCATAGCTATACTGTAACAGCCTTGAACTTGCTAATATATTTGACCATGGAGTAAACAATAAGAAAACAAACTCTAATGGTTGCATTCAGATATTGTTTACCTGAGTAAGTTACTAAATGTGTGTGAGATTTAAAAAGTCCTTATAAAATACTAAATTATATATATTACATATTGTATAGGCCACTAGCATATAATTAACCAATCATTGTATGTATTGCATACATTATGACATAGCAAATCAGATTATTTTGGATTCTTGTTTTAATCATTTTAAATTAAACCTATAATGCACTGTAAAAAATGTTTTCATGATTTAGCATAACTTTTTATTTTTTGTCAAAATCAACTTAGATCACTAATGTGGTTCAGATAACATAATATTTTGAGTTTCTATTTATTAAACCAATCATAATGTTAACTCACAGTTAAATTTTAAAGCTACACTGTGTGATTTTTACCCCCATCTAGTGGTGAAAAGGTAAATAATCATCCAGTGAATATTAGTTTGTGTTCCTCTCAATTCCGATTTCGTTTTAACTCCTACGGTGGCCAGTGTAGTTCAAGATTAACATGGCTTCCAGTTCGACCTCGTCCATGAGTGT
Organism: Pimephales promelas; assembly: GCF_016745375.1. The sequence goes on from NW_024121599.1 coordinate 752,587, forward strand.
TAACTCAAACGTAAACGCGAAAGGCGAAGCTTGAATTAACGGGTATGTCCCTCTTTGGCTAATGTACTTTCCAGATGGAGGGGCAACATAGCGACCGGCATCAAAACCCCTTACCTGTATGTATTTTCAATGGCATATTATACACTCACGAGAATACTTTATTACTTGAACAAAGTAAATACACATTAATGAGCACATATTTTTGAAAGAACTAAGTGTTTTAGCTAAGAATAAACTGAAAGAGTTACACAGTGTAGTTTAAGTAAACCAACAATACTTTTTTACAGTGTGGAGGAAATGTCCTGTCTTAATCTGAGTTATGATTAATTTATACCGTTTATAGCCTGTTTTTTGTGGTAACTAATTCTCTGCTCATATAAAGACAACCAAGCATTTTATACGTCTAGATGCAACATGTTTGATTGTTAAATGAATGCTTCAGGTACAAATTGATTTCTCTTTATGTCAGAGGGCCCAGGCAAAATGTGTCAGATATACAGTATTTTGCAGTGAGGGAATTTCAAAAGTTGTCTGAAAATATCCAAGTCAATCGCCCACTTCGAATCCCCCTTGGGTTTGGCACGATGTGTGTTTTCATGTGTAGGCAGACTAGTGGGTGTCTGAAATGGATTGAGGCTGTGTTTACTGACTACTGAATTTTCCTTTCACACACACTTGCTTATTTGCATTTTAGAGAGCACACTTTACTATGACGCACACGTACATATTCAATTTCTCTCTACTGTCTGTGTCTGTCAGGGTTGATTATGGGGTGTCAGTGTCTGAAAGGAGACCAGACGAAATGGCAAAAAAATCCTAAAAGACCTTCGGTGCCACATTGTGTCTATGCATCTGTGTGTGTGCATGTTTGTGTGTCTCACATGTCTTAGTGAAGATCATATCTCATTATACAGATTTTAATTGGCCCCTCATGATCAGACCTTCTTTGTGTGCCAGGCTAAAGCGATAACCTTGAGCCCTGCCATTAGTCAAGCATGAAACAGCCCACAAAGAAATGACACACTCTCACAAACACACAACAAGACACAGAAATACCATAACGATATTAATATGTATAGGATTAACCACAGAAAAAAAAACACATGTGCACAAACACCAGAAATACTCCATTAATTCATGAGGCTCGAGTCATTCAGTGTACGTCAAAAAACGTCAAAGCTACTCCCACGGGATTTAACTAACAGGCAAGAGTCAGACTGTTTCCTTTCCACATGTCATCTGTAAGGACTGCAGACGTCTTACAATGGCAGAAACTGCAATCATTACTAATAACTAGTGTCCTAATCACATCCTTGTACTGATAGCTCCTCTTAAAGGGATAGTTCACCCAATAATGACAATTCTGTATAATTTGTTTGTTCATCAACATATTCAAAATATATCGTTCAAAAATGTTCACATTGCTCATTCACACATATGACTGAACCAGATAATGAAGAATGCCTTGCTTAAACCAGAGACCTCAGGAATTCAAAGATGGAGAGAAATAAGTATATATATATATATATATATATATATATATATGAATAGTTCAGATGCAAAAGCTTTTAAATGCCATTTGAAATTTTCTTCTTTAATGATGATTTTTATCAAACTTGTATATTTAAGTTCAGTAATTTCACCTAAATAACAATTAATAGGTAATTATCATTGCCATTTAAGTGAAATTACTGAACCTAAATATACAAGTTTGGTAAAAATCATCATTAAAGAGGAAAATTTCAAATGGCATTTAGAGGCTTTTGCATCTGAACTCTTCATATATATTGCAGTGTGTGTTGCTTTATTTTATCTTTAAGTCAGCATATAGAGAATAAAATATGTTGCTGACTGTGCTGAAATTGTGACTCTGGATACACAGGAAAAGTTCAAGGCTGTCTGATCAGAATGCATTATTCTGGTACTAACACCTTGTCCATAATAATAAACCCATATAAATAAACTCTGTCCCAGTAGGCTGACCTGATCTGATCTTTCTCTCGGTCAGCACTGTGAGTCAAGGATATTAACCTTTCTCTTCTCGGATGCAATTTCTCCTCTCTTTTTATTTTTCTCTCTTGCACTGTGTACATACCCAATAATATTTTTTCAGAGTAAAACAGCAGAGGTAACAAAACAAATACAGTTGTGGTCAGAATTATTGGCCATCCTGGTAAATATAATCAAAGATGAGTGTAAAAATAAATCTGTATTGTTTATCCTTTTGATTTTTCATTTAAAAAAAAAAATGCAAAAATCAAACATTGAAGTAAAATAATTGAAGGTTTGGGGTAAATCACATTATGAAATAAATGCTTTTCTCCAAAACAGGTTGGCCATAATTATTGGCACCCTTTTATTAAATACTTCATGCAAACAACTTTTGCCAAGATAACAGCACTGGGTTTTCTCTTATAATGCCAATGAGTTTGGAGAACACCTGACAAGAGATCAGAGACCATTCATTCCTCCATACAGAATCTCTCCAGATTCCCAGATCCATGTTGATGCTTCAGTTCACCCCAGTCATTTCACAACTCGCGTATACCAGCCTGGAGAATTCAACCAATCAGAAAACGACTTCAAAAATCCTGAAGCGTTTCCAATTTTGTGTACCATGCATCAGATGTTCAACCAATGATCTGTCGGTATGACGTCTGAGGTTGAGACTATAACATTGGTAATATTATTAGTTGCTTGTTGATAGTGTAGTAGATTAAATGGTGTTCCACAAGCCAATGGAACTCCAATGAATTTACATTGGACTGAAAATCCACAGATGGTCCCATTTCAAAAGTCCACCACACACGGACCCTTCCACTGATGGTTTCCTTCTGCCACATCTATTCAGCTCTGTTTGGTATTGAAGAGTCTTACTGAATGTCCTGCTAACCTATCCTATCCTACTAACCTGAAACGTCTCTGTATGCATTTGTTTGTTATTTCATAATGTAAGGAAAGAGGTAATACACAACCCAGAAAAAGTCCAATGGTCTGTTTGTAATGCAGAGCTCTAAACTTTAAATTTGAACTGCTTCCAAGTTTAACCATGTGTTAAATATGCATCTGGTTTGAAAGATACACACAATCTGCTTCACAAATATGCATAAACACACACAGTCTGCTCCTGCACCTCTCCAAAATAAAAAAAAAGCCCTAGTTTAGGGCTCTGATCAGCGGGAAGATGAGGTGAGATGGATCAACAGCATTAAACAAAAACAGTGTGTTGTGTTGTTGCTTTTTGCACAGTTGGTGTGAATGCTCAAAGAGCTCGCCGGCAGATGGGATTTATAATTATCTGTGGCGCTCAAACGTTTGGGGGTCCAGGATTTTTGCAAACACACTTGCACATGAGAATATACACAACCCACATGTAAAAAAAACAAGGTGTGTTGTATTGAATCCAGGCAAAAAAAAAAAAAGGCAGTGGAATATCTTCTATACCCACAAGCAATAAGAACACAACCTTATCCAAATTTACACAGTTACAGAGCGATGTGCTGTTGCTTTTTACTAAGCGGCTGGATTTAGGATTTTCACCTGGTGCATGAAAATACTTTCACTGAAGGGGGGGGGGGGGGGGGGGGGGAGCCATGTCTAAAGAATAAAAGACATACTGTATACTTGGTTTCCATCCAACTATTTGTCTGCAAAATTTACATTTTTGCTTGGGAAATTGTGAATGAAAATATGCATGGTGTGCGCATTAACTCAAAATAATATGCTTTTCTTACGTTTTGCAATGAATTGTGTGTATATATAGGCTATATGTCATATTATAGTCAAATATGACAGTGGCTCAGTGGTTCATGTGGGTTGTCTGAAAAAACCAGAAGATTGACGGTTCAATCCCTGGTTCCACTGACCAAGTGTCAAGGTGTTCATGAGCAAGACACCTAACCCCAGCTGCTCCCGACGAGCTGGATGGCGCCTTGCATGGCTGCCGTCGGTGTATGAATGTGTGTGTGAATTGGTGAATGTGAGGCAAATGTAAAGTGCTTTGGTGGCCATTAGGTCTATGAAAGCGCTATATACCATTTTGCACGATGTAAACAACACTGGTCCAGAAACACTTCCTGTTTCAGTTTGTAACTGTTTTCTTTATTTCACATGTAAAGAAAACATCTTAAAGATGTTTGTTTAACTTTTTGATTCAGTTTTATGTGTTCTGTTGGTTGTATTTTATCCCAGCTTTTAGTGTTAAAAAACTGAAACAGGAAGTGCTTCTTGTTTACATCTTGCAAAATGGTCTATAAATGCAGTGCGGATGACGAAGCTATGGCGACACGCATTACCGCAGATGAGCATCTATTCATCAAGTGGGAATTGAAGATGGGATTTATATCTGTTTTGCAAAAACACATTAATGTGACCAGGTGTAAATGGAATCGTTTTAATAAATCAGATAGCTATCCAATCTGAGAAAAAGCATGAAGTGGCAAGGTGTAAACAGCCCCGTAAATGAGCTATTTCACTCATTCAGTGCTTTTAAAAACACTACAAAGAAATGCTTCAGTGTGGCAAATTCAGCTGAATAAAGGAGGTTATTTCATTTCGGTCTGATACAATAAAGGTGTTTGACATTACCTTTATTTGGATGAATTGGGTCAGAACCATCTAAAGACAAAGCTTCCCGTGAGCATTTGATTGAATTATAACTAAATAAAACAATTTTAAAAATAAATAAAATAATAGAAAATAACAAATAAATAAATATTTTTAAATGCATAAAAAAAATCGTATTCATATATAAGTTGACAGGGAACAAAGCTATGGAAGCTTGTTTCCGCCACTGAATATAAAAATAAACTAAATAATTATGACTTTTTATCTCACAATTCTGACTTTTTTTCTCACAATTCCGAGAAATAAAGTCAGAATTGCGAGATAAAAAGTCAGAATTGTGTGATATAAAGTTGCAATTGCAAGTCAGAATTGCAAGATATAAAGTCAGAATTGCCTGATATAAAGTCGCAATTGAGAGTTATAAAGTCAGAATTGCGAGATGTAAAGTTAGAATTGCGTGATATAAAGTCGCAATTGCGTGTTATAAAGTTAGAATTGTGAGATATAAAGTAGGAATTGCGAGATATAAAGTCAGAATTGCAAAATATAGCAATATATCTCAGATATAACAGAGATATTAGCAATATACTGTATATATAGTCAGAATTGGGTGATATAAAGTCACAATTCTGAGAAAGAAAGTCAGAAGTGCGACTTTTTATCTCACAATTCTGACTTTTTTTCTCACAATTGCGAGTTTACATCTCGCAATTCTGACTTTATAACACATAATTGCGAGTTTATATGTCGAAATTCTGACATCTTTTCTCAGAATTGTGAGATATAAACACAATTGCGCGTTATCAGGCCAATTCTAAGGGGGGGAAAAAAGACTAACTTTTTTAGTCTTTTTAGAATAGTTTAAATCTCACAATTCTGACTTTACAACACGCAATTGGGACTTTATTTCTAGCAATTCTGACTTTATATCTCACAATTCTGACTTTATAACTCGCAATTCTGACTTTATATCTCGCAATTCTGACTTTATATCACGCAATTCTGACTTTATATCTCGCAATTGCGAGTTTATATCACGCAATTCTGACTTTATATCTCGCAATTGCGAGTTTATATCACGCAATTCTGACTTTATATCACGCAATTCTGAATTTTCATCTTGCAATTCTGATAAATAATGTCAGAATTGCGAGAAAAAAAATCAGAATTGTGAGATAAAAAGCCGCAAGTACCTTCTATATTTTTCATTCTATGGTGGAAACAAGCTTCCATAAGAAACAGTGTTCAATGAATTGTATTGTTGTTTAACACCACCGATTTTTCAAGAAACATCTTTCATGAAAAAAACAAACTTAAAAATTTCACGCGTAAAATGTTGTGAGTTGTGAAAATTACATGATCTAGACGACATTGTGCGTGTCACTCGTATTTTCACTCGTGTTCAATTCAATATGGCGTCTAACCTGACTAAGTTATATTCCTCATTTGTAAGCCACTTTGGACAAAACCGTCTGCTTCATGAATAAATAAAATGTAAATTCAACCAACTAGCAAACACCAAAAAAAAAAAAACACTAGTAATGCGTCAGTAGCCGCATAATGCCACTATTGGTGTCAGTGTGGCAATCACTTAATAATTTAATCATTTACATTTTTCACAAAAATAATGCATTTCATTCCACAAGTATGTGATTTGACAAACAAAACAAATACAAGTTTTATTCCCAAATCAGTATTGAACTCTAACATTTCCAACAACATACACACACTATCCATTTCTCTTCCTTTCTTTGCCACATTAACTCGCCATCTTCCCTCCAACACACAAAAACAGTAGGACAGGACAAACCGCCGCATGAGGTGAGAGGTTGAGCTCCGCAGTGCAGGGAGGAAATCTATAAGGTGTATAAATATACAGGAAACAGCACCCCATTGATCTTCTCAATTACGGACAGTGATATTTAATCCGCAGTCTCTGCTGCTTTATACACACAGATTAATATTGATCATTGCTCCGAGATCAACAGCCTAGCGATCCTGCACTGCAGCAATATCATAACCCGTCTTATTGAAAAGTGGCACATCCTGGATGGATTTGCTCGTGGGATATGCGCTGACGACTTGGCAGTTTTATTACAGGGCAAAATCATTAATTATATGCATACACTAACATACATTTTAATGAGGAGGAAGTTTTATTTGGTTCACAGCAGCATGGGGTCTCACAGCAGTCTTGTAGCTGTGTGTGTGTGTGTGTGTGTGTGTGTGTGTGTGTGTGTGTGTGTGTGTGTGTGTGTGTGTGTGTGTGTGGAAGGGGGGTCTACTTCCCAATACTGTTATAAATCACCCTCTCTCTCTCTCTCTCTACCCATCTCTCCACTTAGACCCTCTGCATGATGTCATTCTGAAGAATATCAAGTATTACACACACACACACACCCAGGTCAGGACCAGGACTCTCAGAATACAGCAGAAGCATGTGCACTTGTTAGCTTAGGGAGCTACTTCTACTTGATCTTTTCACTAAATTTATACTTTTAAGCTTTTTGTGCTTTCATTGTTTTTGTCTAAAAAGCCCTTAATGTTTATCAATATATTAGATCATCATTTGTGTCACAATTAAAATCATTTCGGAGATGCAAGCTACTCTAAAAATAACGTAATGTGCAGACGTAATGTCAACTGGTAATGTTGTCGCATTGATTCAGTCATATATTTAAAGGGACGATTCACCCTAAACTTAAAAATACTATATTTACTTATCCTCATGTTAATCCAAACTTTTATGACTATTTCTTCAGAGAAAAAAAAGTTATTGTGTGGAATTTCAGGGTTTTTTTAACTTTACAATTAATATGACCAGCAACGAAGGCTGTCGAGATAACATCTACAAAGAAAGTACCATAAAAGTGGCTCATTTGACTTGCAGAGTTATATACCAGTATAGCGTGTATTTGTTTTGAATTGGCTTTTATTTTTAAATTTTCAGGTTGTATTTCAAATTTAGTTTCTGTTTTTGTCATTTTTATTTAGCTTTTTTTATTTTTAGTCATTTTCGTACTTTTAACCTAAAATTAAACTAGACAATGCAATTTAGCAAGGTCCGATTTAGCTACCAAAATGTCTCAAGTAAGTTTTTTATCTAATATTATTATTTTATTTTATTTTACTTCATCTTCATTTCAATAACAGAAAATGATTTTATCAGATTTAGTTAACAATAACACCACTTATGACTTGTGCGTCTTTTAAAGCTATACGCCTTGACCAATAAAAAGACAGTTGTTAAGTTGTTATTAGCTAAAAATCTGCATACATTAACAATTAATTTTTGAACGTATATGAATTAGATTTGAGAACGACAGTTTGTTCGTCACAAACTGTTAGTATATTGTATAGACCAGAATACTAATTTTGGGGTTAACTATGCTTTTATTCAAGTTGATGAAATGATTTAAATGTAATAACTTGGATGTTACCACACTCTAAAAAAAGCTGGGTTTTTTTTCAGCCATTGGGTTACATTTTTAAATTACATTTTTTACCCAATGGCTGGGTTTGTCCACATTTTACCCAAAATTGGGTTAAAACAACCCAGCATTTTTTAAAGTGCATATAAAATATTTTAGGTAAAATATTTCACACTCACAGTGTAGAGCAGACCAGCTTCTGTCGGACCAACAGGATTGTACATACATACATATTGCTCTCTCTCTTCTCTTGGTGAAGTACACTACACAGTGATGGATGTCCTGTTTGAGAGGTGTTGTGCTCCACTGACCTCAATATATCAGATATGTGTGAACACACACACACAAACACACACTCACACACAAACACAGAGGTGACATCATCGATAAAGCCAAACAACGGAAGGCCAGCGCAGTAATAAGCTCTAACATGATTAAAAGTGAATGTGGCAGAGAGACATCTGGTGTGTATGTGCGGCTCTGATCTCACATGTGTGCATCTCAAACCTAATTTTTCCATTCATGTCCCGTATGCAGGCAATGTAATGAGGTTAGTGCAGATTCAAGGGCTGTTCTGTGGGAGCGAGAGAGAGATGATCCATTCATCTCCATTAGCTCAGTGTGTGAACAGACTGCATACTGCTAAAATGAAGATGCTAAGCTCTGTGCTGCTTTAATCAAGGGCAGATTACATTTAATGTACTGTATGTAATGTACAACAGACCTAATGTACAAGTGACATCACCAGACAGATAGCAGGTAAAATATGCTAAGTATAATATTGTCAACATAAAAATGTTCAAAACCCATTTAAGTTCTGTAATCAGATGTATTTCAGAGTAAAATAGGATATTATATGTGAGAAAGTAGACAGGGACTTGATTTTAAGTAATGGGAATAGACTGGACTGAAACATGGGTTGGAAAGGAGAGCTGGTGACGTCAGCCAAAAAGCACACTTATTTCAGGAGGTTAAAGGGTTAGTTCACCCAAAAATGAAAATTAAGTCATTAATTCCTCACCCCCATGCTGTACCAACCCCGTAAGACCTTCGTTCGTCTTCGGAACACAAATAAAGATATTTTTGATTAAATTTGAGAGCTGTATAACTACCACATTGGCTCCTAAGGGACTGCCTCTTGACCACGACGAATCCGCGAGAACTGAACTGAAGTAGTGTAAGGAGATCGCAATTCTCGCGCATACGTCGTGGAAATCTAAGGAAGTCTTGTTTCTGGCCTACAAGGAAGAAAAGGAATAGTCGAATAAACTCGTTATTTTTGTTTGTTTTTTCGCACAAAAAGTATTCGCGTCGCTTGATAAACATATAGTTGACCCACGGTAGTCACTTGGGATATTTAAACATTTTCTTTATTGACTTTCTGGGCCGTCAAGAGGCAGTCCCTTAGGAGCCAATGTGGTTGTTATACAGCTCTCAAATTTAATCAAAAATATCTTCATTTGTGTTCCGAAGATGAACGAAGGTCTTACGGGGTTGGTACAGCATGGGGGTGAGTAATTAATGACTTAATTTTCATTTTTGGGTGAACTAACCCTTTAAGAAACTTGATTTAAAAATTGACGCTTTGTTTTTTGCAATGTATAATATTTCAATATGAAAAAAATAGAGGAATATTGCCTTAATAGTGCTACTTGGAAAGGTTTTGTTCCCAAAATGATTAGGCTGATTCTGTTAAAAATAATTGACATCTGATTTAAAAAAACAAAAAAAAAACACACACACACACACACACACACAAAACGGGCTTATTTGTGCAAACCATAATTTCTGATGACCGATGTGGAAAAAAAGTGTAAAAAAGTATAAATACTCTAACAAGTACTCAAACCTCTTCCTGTAACTATAAAGTGAACACTTATTAAAACTTTTGCATGCCACATTCCTATTATTTTTGACCAATTCGATTTGACTAAAATAACGAAATATGACTAAAATAATGATTTTTGTTGTGATTATTATAATATATAAAAAAAATTAAAAATAAAATATATTCCAATTTTACCATTGTTCTTTAAAATTACAATACTAATATTTATGCCTTAATTTCTTCATTTTCATCAGAAAAGGAATAGTCCAATAAAGTCGTTATTTTTGTTTTCGTTTTTTTTTTTTCGCACAAAAAGTATTCTCGTCGCTTGATAAACTTATAGTTGAGCCACTGTAGTCACATGGAACATTTAAACATTTTCTTCAATGACTTTCTGGGCCGTCAAGTTTCAATCCCTTAGGGTGCCTATGTGGTAGTGATCCATCCAGCTCTCAAATTTAATCAAAAAATATCTTAATTTGTGTTTCGAAGTTGAACAAAGCTCTTAAGGGATTGGTACAGCATGGGGGTGAGGAATTAATGACTTCATTTTCATTTTTGGGTGAACTAACCACTGATACAAAACCAATCAGATAGTATCGGATAGTCAACCCATCAGAATCAGAGCTGGTGAGTTTATCCAGCTCAGGGCATTGTGTTCTGTGAAAGGACTGTAGTAGGCGGTCAGTGGGCGTGCTGTCTGAAGCGAGACTAGATTTACACCTTCTGAAATATGACTAAGAACGTCTCTAAAGCAAGGGCGTCCTTAACACTCACAAGAGACACATTGAGGAAGTGCTATGTTATAAAGTGGCTTTCTCTTGTAGAAATGTTTCAGGGAAGGATGGCATCTCTCAAGCACTGCACTAAAGCCGGTAAGACAGAAAAGAGGTTATAAAATAATAAACACAGGGGATAAAAGTAAATGCTCGCTCAACAGGTCCCTGTGGACTATATAACTGTTTCTCTCAGAAGAGCAGGTAGAGCATGTTTTCACTGCTACCGTTTACAATGGAGACTAGATTCTGCCACAACAATTACTGTTACAGTAATTTATCTACACTACACCACAATTAAAATTGAGAGAACTTGATTTTTTTAAAAACTGACAAATATACAGTCAAACCAAAAATTATTCAGACACCAGATATAATATTTTTTTATATTTATTCACTAGTGGGTGCAGGACATTTATGTAAGTGTTAATTTATAGTTCATTAATGTAAGTAAGGCTAGCAAAATAAAGTAAACTGTGACATATTATACCCAACAATTCTTCATACAGAGGACTACCAGTAAAAAGACAAATTTGGGATCAAACATTATTCAGACACTTTGACCTGACCATGTTTTGCTTAAGTGTTTTTCTTTAATTGCTAATGTGACCTTTTTACACCACAGATTGAACAAAAGTAAGCATTGCTTGGTAATTTGTTGATCTAAATTGGTATTAATTGTGTACTTAAATTTAACAGTGGACAGCAATTGAACCTACTTTATTTGTGCGACAGTCTAACAGAAGGATGGCCAAAACCAGTTAAATAACTGATTTGATAACTCTGAGTTCTTGTCATATCTTATTACAATTTTGTAAACTATAGTAAATAAACTGTGATAATGTGAGAAATGTTGAAGGTGTCTGAATACATGTTGGTAGAAAGAAAAATATTAAGAACATGAAAAAAGAATGTTGTAATTTATACAATTATATTGATACAAAACACTGTTGAATCTGCAAGATTTTCAAGATAAAAGACCATGTTCAAATAAATAAAATTTCACTGGAATCTTTTCAACACATGAAATCTTTTCATTGGCAGAATTTGCTTATCTCATCACCTTTGCCACTGCATTTCTAGGCCAAATATGCAAAATGCTACTCAAGGCCAAAGCCTTTTTAAAAGTGAAATACACCCAGCATCCTCCGTTGGACAGCAAAAAAACTCTCCACTGTAATGTGGTATGCAGCTGACCTTTAATGACAGAAGGCTAGAGAGAGGAAACAGAAGAATGGGAATGGGGGAAAATATTTTTTATATATATCCTGAGAGGTTCCCTGCTTTGAATCTAATATGCTTATTCTGCAGGGACTGCCACAGCGAATACAACAATCCCAATATGCAAATGTGCTAAGAACTACCATGTTCACTATGAAACATTTGTAACATTACTATATTTTATTATGCACGATTCGGTTTAAACTTAAAGGAATAGTGTGGCAAGCAGGGCGAGAGCCATGGGAACGGAGCGAGGCTGGTGGAGAGAGTGCTAATGAACATGACCTGAACGTCACACCGGTCTCGAGTGTCTCATGGAGGAGCTCCGGACGGATAAAAGGAGGAGGGACGACAGTGAAGGACAAGAGAGGACCAGACCTGGGACATTTATGTTGTGGTTTTCATATGTTGAGCAGTTGTCCATGAGGGGTTGCCACTTTACTTTCGTTTTGTTGTTTGTTTATATTGGGAATTAAAGTATTTTGTTTAAGTCCCACTGTGGTGAAAATCAAGTTTTTGATTATTTCTAAAGGCGATTTTAAAATCGCTGATTTCTTGATCATTTTCTCACCCCAAGGCCATCCAAGAAGATGTACAATATATAACTTTCTTTCCTCAGCCTAAGAGAAATTAAGGTTTTAGTGGAAAACATTCCAGGATTTTTCTCCATGTAATGCAAGTGAATGATGACCATTTTTAACGGCCCATATTTAGTACTATCTTTAAGAATAATTTCATTAAGAAAAAATTCTGAACAAAGCTAAACAATTCAAAATCAAAAGATCAACACATTTTATAGACACAGACAAAATGAACTTGTTTTAGGTATTCTGATAAAAGTATTCAATTATTTTACCAGCCCTCCGATTATCCTAAATCCATCATTTATGCCATTTTACTGCTACTTTGAACAATTCACTCACACTTACATGCTGCTACGAGCAGATGCTTTTATCAAAAGTGACTCAAAGGTCAAGTTATAATTTCTCTTTTCAGGTCATCCACGCTCCAGACTCAAACACATGACCTTGAAGTTGCTAGCACCATGTGCTACTGTTTAAGCTACAGGAACACTAGTCACACAACACAAATAAAAATACCAGCCCAATACCAGCATGCATTTAAAACCACTATCTGCAGTCGTAATGAGATTCTGATGGTCGCAGAGCTGCACTGAACATCCCAGAGGATCTCAGACAGATAAGGCTATTGATCTACACACAAATAGTACAGAGCAAGAGATATGGGTTGATGATGGAGCACAGTGCACGCAGAGGCCGCTTATGTGCACACGCAGTTCCCATAAGGGACAGATTTTCTCCGAATGAAAGCTTGCATTATTAGGCTGCATACACTGTGCTGGTGATAACATGATATGACAGCAGGATACTGAAACTAATAAAGAATTTATCAGAATAGAGAGACGTGTGATGGTGAGTAATTGTCAGAGCCACTGTAAAAGTGTGTAAACAATAAATAAAATATTTTGACAAAGCAGAAGATAAGAGCCTATTAAGTGAACATCTTGAGTCACAGGCTGTTTAAATTGATTTAGTTTGATGGCAAGATGGCTAAGGAGGAGCTGATAGGTGGGGTCCTATACCATTTTGTAACCATGGTAATCGAACAGATGGGTTAGTACAGGAACCGCACGCTGTGTGGGGCGTGTGGGTGTGTCACCATCTGAGACATTGTGTCATAAATCTATAAATGAATGATAAGTGCTAATATTATTTATATTCAATTGTATAAGACAAACAGAATCTAATTAGATGTTAATGTTTTACAGAAATTATTACTTTTATTCAGTAAGGATGCATTAAATTGATCAAAATTGACAGTAAAGATGTTTATAATGTTAAAAAAAGATTTCCATTTTAAATGCATACTGTTCTCTCTATTCTTCAAAGAATAATGAAAAAGTCTATCACGGTGTTACAAAAATATTGGTAACACTTTACAATAAGGTTCATTAGTTAACATCAGTTAACTACATTAGTTAACATGTACAATATGTGAACAATACTTCTACAGCATTTATTAATCTTAGTTAATATTAATTCCAACATTTACTAATACGTTATTAAAATCAAAGGTTGTATTAGTTAACATTAGTTAATGGACTGTGAACTAACATGAACGCACAATGAACAGCTGTATTTGTATTAACTAACATTAACAAAGATTAACAAACACTGTAACTAATGCATTGCTCATCGTTAGTTCATGTTAGTTGATGCATTTACTAATGTTAACTAATGAACCTTATTGTAAAGTGTTACCGAAATATTAAGCAAATATTGTCAACAATAAGAACTGTTTCTTGAGTAGAAAATCAGCATATTAGAATGATTTTTGAAGGATCATGTGACACTGAAGGCTAGAGTAATGATGCAGAAAATTCAGCTTTACCATCACAGGAATACAGTAAATTACATTTTAAAAAGTATTACAATTAAAAAGTTATATTAAATTGTCATAATATTTTTAAATGTTACTGTTTTATTTTTTAATTAAAATAAATGTAGCCTTGGTGAGACTATAATGTATGTGTGTGTGTGTGTGTGTGTGTAGAATCACCCCAAAAATGTCCCATGATGTATTCAAATTATAAACGACAATAATAAATAATCCAGTTTACTGCTCAGATCGAGTGCAATGTCCTGGAGGGAAAAAACAGCTAAATATGTTGAGTTTGACTTTTTTTTATTTATGAATTCTACAGTATTCTACAGTCCCATGATACATGCAAATTGTAAACAGCGAAAAAAGAGGCAGTTTTCTGTTCATACCGTGCGCATAATTTGCAGCATCCCCCCAGATCGCCCGATAACTTTGATCATATTTTACCGTCTAGGTTTTTGTGCTTCAAAGAAAAACGATGTGTGCAGTGATGTCACTGTGACATTGAATCATGTCTGAGTGTCTCAGAGAAATGCAGGAGATGAATGAAAATATGAAGTGTTTGCTGCTTTTATTGGAGAGCGAAAGGAAGGAGGCCTGGTTGGCAGGCATTTACCCTAAGATGTCTCCCTCAGAGTGAGAAAGAATGAGAATGACACTGCCACAGTGTTTCCCATGGATTCATGCTTGTGTTTTATTGTGGTTTCTTGCCTCTTACAAATGTCAAGCATCTTAATTAACGTTCTGACTGAAATATTAATGCTCACTGCAGATACATCATTAATATTCATCCAAAAGCAGCTCAAAATCATGCTAATATTTCACGTGTTACCAAAGATTTAACATGATAAAGTGTGTACTTGAATGTCTGGCTTTATAAAAACATACAGCCACTGAGGCAGTATAATGAATAAATTATACGAAGAAAATGCAATCATCTCTGCCTAAAAACAAGGACAGATGAAGAGCCTTTAGGAATACTCAACACGTTCAGCTGGCTATATTTGGAATGGGGTTTATATGTAAACGCATGTGCGAATGTGTATGTGTGAATCATCTGACCGTCCTGGCAACCTATCTGAACGATGAGAAAGAGAGATAGAGCGAGAGAACTTCACAAGGACAAGGAGAACAGAAGATATATTTATAATGTGTAAACATCTCGATAGATAGATCGATAGATAGAAATATTTAAATATATTAATTCTATACTATTTTAATAAAATGAATTAAATATAAAACACTAAAATCTAAAATCATTAATTTTAAATGCTACAAATGAATTTAGGCATAACAACATTATGATGTGACGCATAAGATAATGACAAAGGTCATTTAAATAAACCAATCCAGGAAAATTTCATAGACAATTATTTATCTAATTTCATAAAAATTAAAAAATAAATTATTATAAATAAAAATTATATCATCGTCATAAAAAACTCTGATAGTATCAATGATCAATAAGGTATATATGAAGGGTTCAGATGCAAAAGCCTCTACATGCCATTTGAAATTTTCTTCTTTAATGATGATTTTTATCAAACTTGTATATTTAAGCTCAGTAATTTCACTTAAATAACAATTAATAAGTAATCTTCATTGTCATTTAAGTGAAATCACTGAACTTAAATATACAAGCTTGATAAAAATGATCATTCTAGAAGAAAATTTTAAATGGCATTTAGAGGCTTTTGCATCTGAACTCTTCATATCTTATATACTGAAATATAAGGTATATATACTGATATAACATTTTTCAGTTCAAACAGCAAACTTATTCTTTGCCAGCATACAAAAATAGATCCAGAGTTATCCACAATTCTTAATATATATATATATATTTTACTGTACATTATAGCATTTTAATAATAGTGTGCACAATCTGTTTTAAAACAACAAAACAAAACAGTATTTAAAGCTGCAGTCCATAGCTTTTTTTGAGAGTTAAAAATTATCCAAAATGCATATTTGAGAAAATACATAACCAGCCAGTGTTCAAAACTATCTACCTCCCCTAGCTCAATTCAAAGATATAATTTTGTATTAATGTTTTTAATTCCAGTGTGGTGGATTTCCGCGGGAGATTCGAGCATGTCTTTGCGTCATTACGTCACATCTGTACACATAAAGTTTCGGCTAGTAGGCTATATTGCGTGTGAGGATGTTCTACGCTATCTCACGACCAATTCGTACGAATTCATACGAGTGATTAAAAAGTGGCTAATTCGTACTAATTCATACGACCTCACTCGTACGATTTATCCATTCCAAACCCATGTGATGGGTAGGTTTAGGGGCAGGGTCAGGGGTAGGTCATTCGTACGAATTCATACGAATTGGCCAATTCGTAAAATATGTACCATTTAGCAAAAATCGTACTAATTCGTACGAGTGAAGTCGTATGAATTGTTACGAATTAGCCACCTCGTAAAATTCGTACGAATTCTCGTGAGATCGGGTTGGGATGTTGGAGGTAGAGATTTATAGCCTTTTCTCACTGCATTTGATATAATAAAACTTATCAATTTGATGGCGGATGCAGAAAGGTTCAAATGATCATCAGTGACAACTAGCGGCTCAACCATTGTAAAATGCAAAAGACTTTGTTTGAGTGTCTAACTTACATTAAAAAAAAACAGAAAAAATAAACAAAAACATTTAAACCGGACCCATGCGAAAACAAGGATGCATATCGGAAGGAGATTACATGTAGTCACACAATGCTGACGTTGTTAATATTAACAATTTGAGAACAAAGTATAATTTGCACAGTTTGCGTGATGATTTTAAATAAATCGATCTGACACATATCCCATTTTCTCACAAATGTTCATTTAAGACTTTATTTAAAACATTTTAGACAGCTCTTATGAGGACGTTATTACTGTAACATCGGTAACACCGACTATCGTAGCAAGCCTGGAGCTCAACATTCATGTGAGAGATCTCCTATTCAGAGAATAATTACGTCCTGAATGTTCTAGAACAAGTTTTCAAGTTTTTGCACTTCAGTTAATGTGTAAACGATAATGTTTACAGAATTAAATGTGACATAATTAAAGCGAGTTGAACAGTCTTATTTTCCTAATTTTTTTTTGTAATGTCTTTGAATAATATGGGGAACATGAATCGCAATATAATCGCAGAATCGGCTCGCAATACTTCCTTGTATCACAATTTATTGAGAATCGTGGCCCAAATATCACGATAATATCGAATCCTCACATTTTTGCCAATTCCCACTCCTAATATTCAATAATATTATTGATCTGCCTTACTTAAAGTGGACGGTGATGCAGTTTTTTTTCTAGAAACAAACTTTGTTGTATTATTTTCATTTTATCACTGTGAAGCTGCTTTGACAGAACATGTATAGTAAAAAGCACTATATAAATAAAGGTGACGTACATCTCATTTCAGTAACAGCAAAAATTCCTATATCACTGCATCCCTGCATGGATCTTCTAAAGCAATTGTGGATTTGGATTGGATTCCAAGGTATTCTGAACTCCAGTGTCAGAGGTGACAGAAGCAGATAAAAGAAAATGAGAAATTGAAGATGAAAGCTTATTTGCAGAGCACTTTGCTCTCTCGTTCTCAATCTCCCTGTCTCACCGTGGCCTATCACCATGGAGACAGACAGCTGTTACAGGTAGGGTAGAGGGGTGAGGCAAGTGACATGCGTTCTCCTTATCTTACCAGAGGTCTTTCCTACACCAGTCTACACACCCTCACTCTTTCAGCTTCACACCTTTCAAAAAGCACAATAGACAAACTCAACGGTGTTGAAACAGGTGCACACAATCAATAATCATCATCCACCTGATTTCACACAATTCCCAGATTAAAAAAAACACACCAAACACCTTATTCAGCCAAACAGGTTGAGCGCGTACACATACACAAAGTCAGCGAAACAAAAATCAGCACTAATAAAAAGAAGCCCATCGTGCAGTAATAAGACCCCAGTGTTTGAAAAGCACACTCTGCAAATGTGCGTCTGCTGAACTCCAGATTTCTCTCGAAGCAGAGGTAGTTGTAAAAGACATACAGTGAGGGTTTGTTCCTAGATGCTGATGTCAGGGCACCTGTCAGAGGCTTTTCACTGCAATGTTAGTGTGGCGTACTGCAATTCGGTCAGCGTTTGGTGGCGGTGCTGCAGAGTGCACGTGCTACTGCTTTTGTGTTTAAGTAGAAAAAAAAAAAAGACTGAGCAGCAGTCAAAAAACCCATCAGGTCAAATGTGACAGCTAGTTCATAAAACTAAATCCCAAGGGTGTGCTTAAGTGTGTGCATGTGTTTAGAGTTGGCTCAAAGAGCACCGTACTCACCATAAGCAGGCAGACGGCAGATTCGGGCATCAGTTGCACAGCCATGATGTCTATACTGCAAACAAGCGTTTAAGTAATGTTCAAGTAGCGTGCCGAAACCCTTAAGGCAATCGTCACGCTCTATAACACCACCAAAATTGTCCAGGCAATGTTTAGTTAACGCTCAAGAAATGTATTGTATACTCTTTCACAGGACACTGTAGTATAGTTTTCCGTTCCCGTGGCCGTACGGTCACTTCTTCTCTCCTAAACGTCTTCCCCTCCGTTCGGAAATCCCAAAGCACTGTTCAAGCTCCGTCCTTGATCCAAATGAAATGTCTCTTCTTTGATCTCCAACAGCCTGTTAGACTCCCTCCTCCCTGAGGACGAACACACACATGCACGCACTCGCACACACATACGGTCCGTGAGGAGGCAGAGACTGCCGTTTCAAATGACCAAGCAGCACTGCAGACACACATGCGCTCTCACGTTCACAAATCCGACTGATACAACCAAACACTCGGCAGAGAGAGAGAGAGAGAGAGGAGAGAGGGAGAGCGTGCCCACCCATCAATGAACACAGAAATCATATCAAGTACCAAGAGGCCACTTAGGATGCTAGCAAACACACACACACACACACACCTTCTCTTTCTCTAAAAGGATTGATTTGTAAGTGGCAGTAGACAGCATCACTTTGCCTAAATTAAAAGGTAAAAAAATGAAGAATGCAGAAGAAGAATAAGTGCTTGCTACTGTATTACTATTGTTTATACTTAATGTAAAGGATTTGAAGAAACCATTCACCAGTGTTTAACGCAACACATTTCATTTGTGCACTAAATCGGGGTATGGCAATTTCGGAGGCATATCTAGACTAGAATATCAAAAGAGTTTTGAGCCTTTAAGCAACCCCTTAGTAACCACCCAGAACAACTTAGCAACTACATAGCAATATGCCAAAAACTCATCAAATTATCTTAACACTAAATAGTAACACCCTGGAAACCACCTAAACACTATTGCATCATGGTAGTGACTTTTTTGAAGAAAGCACCCAGCAGCCAACCGCAGCAACTGCAAACCAACAAGCTTAAAAATCCATAAAAAAACCTACACTGTAAAAAAATGATTGTTGGTTTAACTAAAAAAGAGGAACCTGGTTGTCATGCAGGTAATTTGTTTTAGTTCAAATTAAAAAAATGTTGTTAGAAAGAGATTAGTTCAACAGAAATTCAAAATATCATATTATCTGAACAACATTAGTGAATATAAGCTGATTTGTCAAAAGAAAAAAAGTTGATAAATCCCAGTGCCCAGGAACCCAGTGCAATCCCTTCTAAACAAACAACGGGGTTTTGAACTCAATACGATGTTTAACTGCAAAAGCCAATGGAGAAGATAGAACAATACTGGTGTTCCTGTCAGCAATCTAGCAGAAGCCTTTTGGACCAGTTGAAGACGTGACAGTAGGGCCTGTGAGACACACCCAAGTATAGTACGTTACAGTAGTCTAATCTTGATGAAATAAAAGCATGCATCACAGACTCCATGTCTCTTGGTGATAAAAATGCCTTTATTTTCCCAGTATTCTTTAACTTATAAAAGCAGCTTCTGACCACACCATTGATCTGTCAAAGTAGAGTCAAAAAAAACACCCAGATTTCGAACATGCATATGGAGATTGCCAGATAAAGGTCCCAATTTATTGGCGACAACCTCTGTGAACTAAACCTCTGTGAGCCAAAAATTGAGACCTCCGTCTTGGAATCATTTAACTGAAGGAAGTTGGCAGACATCCACTGTTTAACATCCCTCAAACAATCAAATAAACTCTGCAAGCTAGAATCATCCTTTGGAATGGTTGAGACTGTTTTCCAAAGATGGCTCCTGCCTGTATATGCGAAGTGGACAGTCTTTATAAAATATATTCTTATTAAACTGTCTGTACACTTACAACTTTTTCAATTCTTCAGTTTGCATGTAGGGACCCTCATTATGTTACTGTGTGAGCCTTGTTAGTGGTATTGTTTTCCACTAACAAGCCTTGTTATAAGGTTAATTTTTGGACCGGAGTTGTCCTTTAACCCCTTTTTACGTGGTGGTGGTGGCACGTAATGCATTAAAACAACGTCCCGGCACCACAAAAAAAAAAAACACCCATACAAAGTCAAATGAGGCTCATTTGTCGCGGTGGACACACGGATTCCCTGGTTCAACAACGTCACAGAGGGCGGTGGTAAATGTTGTTTTCTAGTTTTCGAAACATCCTCCTTTTATCATTTATTATAGTGTATTAGTTCCGATTTTTGATGACTAAATAACTTCGACTTTGTATGGGTGTTGTTTTCGTGGTGCCGACACCTAATTTTGATGCATTTACATGCCACCACCACGTAAAAAGGGGTTAAGGGGTTGTGTTCATTTCACATATTTCTGTGAGATCAGGTTGGCTTCTCTTGAGCTGAGCTATGCCAAAACGGTATGGTTTTGAATTTCATAAGATCATGGATGTAGAAATTTGAGACTTTCATATCAATAGTAACAAAGCACAAAGATTATTGCGATTTATTGGATGGGATGAGCGCTACAATGTTCCATTCTATCTATCTATCTATCTATCTATCTATCTATCTATCTATCTATCTATCTATCTATCTATCTATCTATCTATCTATCTATCTATCTATCTATCTATCTATCTATCTATCTATCTATCTATCTATCAAGCATCACATTTTCTTCAGAAACCGTAAAAAAATCTAGATCTTTTGTTCTTGGTCCAATGAATGAATGAGAAAGAAAGAGCAATAGTGAGAGGAGCCTCAGGGGACCTAACATACTTTCCCCAAACATATGATTAGATATAGCAACTCTCCCTCTCTTTTTCACACACACACAATCCACAAGGTGAGAAGGCAGCACTTTTTTAGAGTCCTTTCCTTATGGGATCTCGTCCCATGTGACACTACTGTACCTCAAAAGGGTTAAAAGCACTATCCCTTTGAAAGGATTTGCTTTGTGTAGTTTTACAGAAGCTCACACACCTGGGTCTCCCTCTCTCTCTCTTTCTCTCTCTCTCTCTCTCCACACACGTTTTTTCCTTGGCTGGTTCTTTCAACCCACACAGGACTAATTATCCCTCCAGAGCAGCAGTGGACTAACAAAGATAAATGAATTCACACTCGCTGTCTGACTGACTTGACTCGAGACATCAGGGTGGGGGTGTTCGGGTGTGGCAGAGGGTTGTGTTGCCAGGACAGAATCAAAACCCATGTACATTATTTTTTTTTGTAATAACTCTGGCAAACAGTGCATGCTGAGGTTTAATTCATGTGACAGCAGTGATTTGGTCAAGATACACTTTGGTCTTTTTTTGCTGCAGTTATGTGAGAAATACATTTTTTCCTTGTTCTTTTGAAATAAAAGCATTCAATGCAATACCTAGTTCCAGTCTAGTCCAAAATGATCAAATGCTAACTATAAGCTAAGCTATCTACTGCATGTATCATTTTTTTTTACTCTCTATGCACATCTATCTTATACTTTTTGGGCAATAAGCACGATATTTGAAGAGCTTGTGCAGTACATCCCGTATTGTCTATCTTTTAAAAAGCATACCAAAAAGATGTCTTTACACTACAGTCAGTCAGTAATATTTTTTAAAATTCGATTTTTTAAAATCTAATTTAAAGTCTTTTGTTCACCAAGGCTGCATTTATTTACAAATGTTATAAGCAATATATATATTTTTATATCTCCTGATCACTAGGTGGCACTGTGTCAAAGGGTCTAGGAGGCGATCGAAAAAGTAGTTTAAGGAAAATTCAAAATGGTAAAAAAAAAAAAATATTGACGAAAATGACGACAAATCGAATTGTCTTGAGCCAAGGAATCTGAGAAAAAAAGTAGTTTCAAGCCCATACAGTTCAAAAGTTATTAGCATAACCAAGTGCAAATTTGGATAGTTGGCTGTGCTACAGGGATTGAGTTAGAGACTCCAAAATTGTCCAGAAATGTTCAGACTGTCCTCTATCTGTGTGCCAAATTGTACTACTTTTAGTTGTATGGGCTGCTATAGACTCGAGAGAAAGAGGAGAAAGAAAAAGAAGAAGAGTTCGTTCACACCGCCGCCGACTTGAGCATCAAAGAAGCTCTGGCCACCCCTGTCAAAGACGCTTGTCAAAAAAGTATGGGGAAGCTTGTTGACGCTTTGGAAGCTTTGAACGCTCTGACGTTGCAGGGGGAATATAAGTGTCACAACATGAAATGTAATAAACAGAAAAAAAACAAGCAATACATTGAAGAAACCTTTTATAATGACAGCATTTTTATAACCGTTTTGGTCACAATTGGTCGGGGGGGGGGGAAATGAGCTATTATTATTATTATTTGCGGTCAAATCGATGTCACCGTGAGCAAATTAATTGTATTCGCTTTAAAATTAGTGTTCGTAAATATTTCAAATAAAAGTTGCAATCATGCGGTCCCTATAAGCAAACAACGACATGTCATAAATTATACGAAACCAGTAGGAAACACAGCAACGGCGATTATTAGCTTCTCTTCCATTTTCTCGGAACTAATGTTTTGGTAGGAACGAAAGTTTATACGTTTACGTTTAAGTTTACGAATGTTTCTCCGGAATCAGCCAGCGTGAAGGACGTTTTGCCGCTGCTTGCCGCTGCACCGCGTTACAGCTCATTATCATAAAGTTGAGCTTCTTTCAACGTTCTGATGGACGCTCAAAACGTTCAAAACGCCCAAAACGCGACGCCGATGGATTTGACGCTCCTTGCAGCTGAGAAAAGCCAGCTTACATTGAAAATGAATGACTTCCAGCCGCTTTGGAAGCTCAAGTCGGTGGCGGTGTGAACGTACAGTTAGATGACGACAACTAATGATTGCAATAGGCCTAAATTGCTTGGCCCCTAAAACTGTATTTTTATTTTAAATGTAATTTATCCCTGTGGTGGCAAAGCTGAATTTTCAGCAGTGTAACATCACTCATGTTAGGCCCTTACTGGGGACTTACAGTGTGTAGTTCACTTCAGGTAAGAGCCCTCTGGGAATGTTCTGTCCCTTTGCCTTCATCTCTCATCTCTGTGGGGGTTTTAAATGTCAGATGAAGAAAAGATCAAAA
Organism: Pimephales promelas; assembly: GCF_016745375.1. Next base: position 776,271 of record NW_024121599.1, read on the forward strand.
ATCCCAACCAGAAGAGGGCAGAGGCCAGTCTTGATACACTTGAAGTCAAATCCTGCTGCCATTTTAAACTGTCTGGATAATAAACAAGATGTGTCACATACATGAGTGGAAAATATCTCATTTACATAAACGATTCAGCTTATATAAACAAGTTTTGGCATCTGATTTTATTGTTAAGACCATTCCTAACTCACCATAGATGCATAGGCTACCTGAATGATACATCTCAGATTGTACTATTACTTTTGAAAAATGATTTTGAATGAGTTTTATGCAGAAAAAAAAACATAAATATTACGTAAAAATAGCTGTAATAACATAGATTGGGCACAAATTATATATATATATATATATATATATATATATATATGATATAGAAGACTTGCAAACACTGAGTCTCACAGCACCAAGCAAATAAATAACTTAAATTCAAGTGTACTTAAATTAAATCAACCTAAACCAGCTGAGAAGAATAAAGTATCTCCCATGGGATCTGTGAAGACTACAAGTGGAAGGAAAATCAATACCGTCTGTCTAGTACTGCAATAAGATTTTAAGACAATAACGAATCAATACCCAGACGCCAAGTATTGATTTTAATTATTATTTTTGTTTGCCAATTTATGATTTTTTTGTATTGTTAATATACTGTAATGCAAAGCCGCAACATAACTTAATTATATAAGTGAATTTATGTTATGCTTTGCCAAATGAGTCATTCTGATATAACAATATTCATTAATGGCAATGCATTGCAATTTATAGGACTGAGACTATAGCAATAGAATACATTAAACGAATGCAATATGCAATGCAATACAATCTCACAATCTAACCGAGTGTCAGCTATGAGAGAAGAGCATTTAAAAGTTCATCATAAAGCCATTTGTAGCCAGATCTGTATTGATTTTGTCGCAAGAAAAATAAATCATTCATACCTAGCCGCATAATAGTAGGTTGACACAGAACTTGCATGTTTGCACTCTGTGTGTACATATATAGGCCTATTCAGATTGTATGAAAGGAAGTGTTCATGTGTTTCTCCCTAATACATTTATTGTAAAAACGGTGGGCTTCATGAACAGAAAAACCTAAAATCACTTTAACACGATAAGAGTGATAGAGGAAGAAATAACCCTGTGCTAGAGTGATTTACTTTCTGTGCCCTATTGATTTAATAAAGCATGCAGTGCTCAAGTGAGAATTCAATAATAATATCACACAATAAAATTGAATTAAATTGAATCTCACAGCACTTCTATTTTGAGTCGCTGCTGAATGACATGCTTTTGAAAACTCAGTCTGTGAAAAGTGGAACCTAGAATGTGCATTCAGTAAAGCTCGTTTTAAATGACCTTCTCTTAAAAAAATCCTGATTTAAAAAACCTACAGTGTTAAATATCAAATCAGACTGATCACCTAGAAATGTTACAATTGCATAATTGTATACCTAATATCATCATAAATAATTATACACTAAAACGGATTGTATTACTATTATACAGAAGGAGTTTTTTTAAAGTATAGACACAAATAATAATTTACTATTATTGTTAAAACCGAATAATATTCATTTTATATATATATATATATATATATATATATATATATATATATACTGTATATATACATATATATATATATATATACTGTATATATATATATATATAGATGGCCAAAGTTCAGATACAAACACATCAGGAAATAAAAAAAAAACAAGGATACTGTTACTGTCTGTGTATGTTTTGTATAATAGCCTATACATGTATGTTTGCATTTTTGTAACAATTTTGCTGCATTTTGTTACATTTTTGTAATTTTGTAATCTAATCTAGCACTTTCAATGAAAAAAGAGAGATCACTTTTAATTCCCTTTAAGTGGAATTATATCATTTTAGAGAGAATAAAATGAATACATATTTTAAAAAGCAGGCAGATTCTGTAAATCAAACAACAGTGCCCTCTGCTGGAATTGAATAAATTAAAGAGATAGTTCACTTTGATTTTTTTTTTAATGGTATGGCTTTAGCTTACCTCAAGGGCATCCAAGATGTGTCTTTGTTTCTGCAGTAGTTTCAATTTTGATATTTTTAGGTCAAACTGTTGTTGTCTGTCAGTCATATAATGCAGGTCTATGGTCACCACCTCAAAGAGCATGCACAGAGAAGTCAAAATTAAACATGATTTAATGACTCGTAAATGTAAGTACACATTGATGGCCTAAGACACGAAACGAGCAGTTTGTGTGAGAAAATGAACAATAACTGTTATTTATATAGTTTTTACCTCTTGTAACCACAGCGACAAAGCAACGGCGCCCTCAGATTACTTGGACGTGGCTGTGGTTACAAGAGGTAACCAATAGCATATAGGCAATATTCGCGTAGACAGGTTACTGGAAAAGAGCTTTGCACAACATAGGGTCACCAGAACTCTATCCTTTCTTTTCCAGTCATTTAAAGCGTTTAAAATAAGTTTAAAACAACTTCCACGACCATAAATCACTATCATTATCAACATTCAAAATTATGCCCATTTGCCTAGTTACAATAACCAAATGCTGATTTGCAAATTCCAGGTATAGGCCCTACTGTAGCATTCACGTCTGATTTACAAGTTGTGCACACTGACTGTCAAAAGCAAATTATCTCTAAAAGGCACGTGACACGTTAGACAACCCATAGTATTATTATTAACAAGAAAGTCCAAATGTACTTTAAAAAGGTACATTTCAAAAGGTCCAAAACAACAACAACAACAACGTTTACAGGTTGATTTTTAATTTACCTGCAGCTACAGATTCATTCCCAAGTTGCACGTGCAGGGTGTCAAAAAAAAAGACCGTTTTCATCGCTGACAGTCAGATGATAAAAATATTTAAGGTTTTGTTTCAATTCACTGTCGGTAAATATCCACTAAACACAGCCCTCTTATTGATGTATTATTATGTGCTATGTTAGCTGCCTGCGTCTCTCTCCGCTTTTTGTACGAGTAAGAATCGCTCCAAACGATTCAGTGCGTCAGTGAGCTGTTCGAATCATTTGATTCAAAACCACGAACAGATTCAAACAGATTCATTGAAAAGAAACTGATTTTATTTATGGAATAGCTAATTCTGATTAACGTAGTCGTACACTGTACACAATACACAAATGAAGGATTATATCACTGAAAATGTAAAAATGTAATATCATGATAATAATACTGACAAATATGCTCTTTCAAAGTCACTTTCACCTGGACTTCATCAACCATGATCATACTTAACTGGATTAGTCATTCCATCAGGTCTGATTCTGTATTTTTAACTCATAGACTGTAAGTTTTAACCAAAATATTGTCAACAAGCTGCTTTTTTTGAAAGTGCATTATGCATTTTATGTATGTAGTCTGCTATTCTGTTATAAAGATCTTTACAAGTTATCAGAATTTCATCTTAATTTTTTAACAAATATCATAAATAGGCTATCAGCAGACAAATGCACCAGATTACATATTCTCATTTAGTTTGGGCGTCTGAACTTAAAGTGTTTTTTCCCGCCTCATCGAGCATGAGCTTTGTATTCCTATTATATCAGCCTTGGAACCCTGATCTATCACATGTTACTCAACAACACATATGCAAACTTTTAAAAGTCAGGCTCCAAACAGGGTTAAATCCAGCAGGGAAGGATTGAACTGCTTGAATCGGGTGAATTTGGTTTTAAACATGTGAGCACTGGATGCAAGCAAACATAATTTGACTGTACCTCTTGGGTAAGATCGAACTCAAAGTCTGATTCTGTATTTTTAACAATAGACTGTAAGTTTTAACCAAAATATTGTCAACAAGCTGCATGATGTTTCCATAGACCACACATACAAAGTTCATATGGCATGCTTATGTCAATGTAACAGAAATTAATGAAAAACAACATTATGTGATTTAAACCAGCATGAGCATTTTTTTTAGATCCAAGCTTTCCAGCAGATTCATTAATAAACATTCAGCCAATCAGCAACCCCAATCTCTCTCTCTCTCTGTGTGTGTGTGTGTGTGTGTGTGTGTGTGTGTGTGTGTGTGTGTGTGTGTGTGTGTGTGTGTGTGTGTGTGTGTGTGTGTGTGTGTGTGTGTGTGTGTGTGTGTGAAGTAACCTTGCAGTCTGTCTGCAGCATTGGGAAGCTGAAGACAGTCACCACCTATAAGAGGCTTTCCTACCGCAATCCCCTACAACTGTCACAAGCACTCTGTCACTAACAGATGAGACTTTTCATGAGAACCTAGCAACAAGCAATGTTGTCTCCTCGTTGATATCAATAAAGGTTTTCTGGGTTGGCTGTACTTGTAAAAGTCAAATGTCCTCACTAATAAAGTGAAATATAAAAAAACAACTCGTGAAGACATTCTAGTTAAAATGCTTGTAAATCAGCAAAGGTTAGATTTAATAATTAATCAGTTTTTTTATTTTTTTTTTATCTTGGTTTCCAGTAAGAAAAATTGTAAAATTGTTGCTCACTCAAAAATGACAAATCCATCATTACCCACCCTCCTGTCATTCCAAACCTGTATGATGTTTTTGAGGACAGAAAGAATATCCTAGTTACTTTTCAGTATAATGAAATGAGAAGATGGCTGTTGAACTCCAACATGATGAAAAAAAGCACCATAAAAGTACCAAGTAGCCTACATAATGAGAATTGTAAGATTTCAGAATATTTATAATATAACTCACGGAAATATGTGATGGAAATGGTCAGGAATCAGGATATTCCTAAAATAGCTATGAAAAAATCCTAAAACCTTATAAAGTCTAATTCAGAACAAAAGGAATTGTAATTTCTAGGTAAAACGTTCCTTTAATTAAGAGATAGGGTCCTATTTTAACGATCTAAGAGCATGGTCTAAAGCGGAAGGGACAAGTGCACTTAGGGCGAGTCCGATTCCACTTTTGCTAGTTTAACGATGAGGAAAATGGTTTGCCTGCCAGGCGCATGTCTAAAAGGGTTGTCTCTATTCTATTAATGAGTAATGGGTGTGTTTTGGGCGTGACGTGAAATAAAGCAACCAGAGTGGCATCCCCGGTTCCCTTTAAAACCTAGGCCGCTTTCGCCATCGCTTTTAACATGACAGAATTTGCCAGCAGAGAAACAGAACTCCAGAACGCAAAATGGATCTGCTTGTGCGCAAGGTTAAAACCCGCAAACAGACCATCAACAGAACAAGCAGGATTCCACCATATCTTTATGTACACAATATTAATCTTTTACAATGTAATTCTTTTATATTTAATATTTGACATGTTTGTATGCAGCTGCTCGTCCCTGTGTGTGTAAGCAGAGTTTACGTGCGTTGTGGACACTGTTTATATAACAAAAAAAAAATACTTTTGAGGCAACTGAAATAGACTGAGCCATTGGCCGACAAAAAACCTGGTCTAAAGTTAATGGTGCAGTCTATTTCAGTTGCCTCAAAATGGCAACACTCTAACAATGCGCCTAAACACACCTCGTTTTTAGACCAGCATGCCCATGGGCGCAAATGCATTTGCTGTTTAAACAATGTGGCGCAGGACGTGAAAATGAGAATTGCGGCATACTGAAACTAGCAAAAAACACTTGCGCCGTGCTTGGTGCTGCATTGCGCCGGGTGTTTGATAGGGCCCGTAATATGCTGTGCAGGTAAACCTCACTCCCCTGATCTCAAGAAGCGCTCTAGCGCCTGACGCAAGAGACTGCAGTCTTTAGCATCCTTGTAGCGCCCCACCTCCCAGGCTAGAGACACCTGTTCGAGTAGGACCGGCCGTTTCCAGGCACTCCTTAAAAAACCCTGATGTCACTCCCTTTGGCAGAACATTGAGTTTTGTGAGGAGTGTATTGTTTGTTTGACTGTGTGATTACACAATAATTCAGTGTCAAGAGTTCCGTGAACAATGTTTATTCTCTGAGAGCAAATTAGAAATTGTAAGTTAGAAACGGTTTGGTATGTTGACCCCATGCATTAGGCCATGTTAAACACCTGGTATTAAGATGCTTTTTGGTCGATTGGATCACAATTGGACATCACTAAATACAGGTGTAAACAGGGTCTAAAGGGTTTTGAGCTTGTCCACCTTCGACCATTGCTTTCATTGTGTGAACGGTCATGTGGTCGAATGTGTTCGAACATTCAATTCAATTCAATTCAATTCAATTCAATTCAATGTATTTACTCACACATAAATTCAAGACAAATGGCACAAACCAATTGGCACATACAGTCATGTGTGAATCAGGTCTCCCAGAGAAGCTATCCAAAGCTTATAAAAGGGAGCTTGAGACATATTAAAGTAATGCATTACATACAAATACTTAAACTAAACACCAGTCACATAACAAAAATATCATACAAAAATACACAATACAACATAAGACACACAAAAAGTAGATCCGGACAATGCTTTAAAATCAACTTTTGAAATAATTTGTAAATCAATTGGATTATGTGACAAAAACAAATTGGTGTCGTCTGCAAACATCACCTTTTGAAATACTTGAGAGGAATTCACAAAGTCATTTATAAATATGTTGAAAAGTAATGGACCCAATATTGAGCATTTAAGTTCTTTCATTTGAGATATATGATTATTAATCATCACATATTGTTTCCGACCATATAGGTAACTTTTAAATCAGTCAAGTGCTACTCCTCTAACACCATAATGATGTAATTTCTCTACAATATTAAGATCAATAATGTCAAATGCTTTAGATAGATCAAGGAAAACACCAACTCCACAATCACCCTGGTCTAAAGAATCATTGATTTTTTTTCCAACAAAATCTAAAACAGCCATAAAGGTAGAGTTTTCTTTCCTGAAACCATACTGTGATCTTCCTCGAATTTTGGATGTTTGTAATAATAATATTGTCAATGATAGACTTGGAAGAGTGAGTTTCTCTAGTATATCTATTAATGGTTGGTATAAAGGAGGAGGAGTGAAGGGTGTTCATGAAATCATTTTTAATAGGACCATCCCTAGAGATGTCAATATTAAAATCCCCAAGGAGTATACAGTTGTGATTTTTCCTATTGATATTAAAGAGTTTCCTCCAATTTACTAGTAAAAGTAATAGGGTTCATATCAGGGGGGCGATACACTATGCCAACAATGAGATTACTGGTTGCATTAACAGTTTTGACGAGAAACAATCGGTTTCTTCATCATCCAAGGCCAAATTGTCACAGGCATTGGCCTGGAATCTTGATTTAACATAAAGGCACACACCTCCACCCATTCTACCTGATCTGTTCTTGTAATAAAGTTTATAGCCTTTATGGTTTAAAGAATCACAGTATGACCTATCATTTAACCAGGTTTCACTGCAAGCAATTACATCAAAACCTGATGCAGAAAGCATTGACACTAATTGATCATAATGTTTAGCTAGGCTTCTGATATTAATATGGACCACCGAAAATTATTATTCATACTTAAGTATTTAAGATTTTCTAGGTCATATTGCATATTGCAAGTGATATATGCACCAATGCACCCACGAACCTCCCCATCAAGATCGTCCAATTCATCCAAACCCATCCAAAAGCGATAGACCTACATCCAACATCCATGATAAGGCTAACACAGTCTCATCCCAAGAAGTCATATAACTGACGTCTTGGGACGTCTTTTGACCATACGTCAACATCCGCCTTTTTAGGGTACCCTTAAACGTCGGTTACATGACGATCCCGGGCCGTCATACAACTGACGCTTTACCTTTAACGTTGGTTAGGTGACGGGGTAGGTTTAGGGGTAGCTTTAGGTCTGGGGTAGGGTTAGGATCCCATAACGTCATCTAACCGACGTTTAAGGGTACCCTAAAAAGGCGGATGTTGACGCATGGTCAAAAGACGTCCCAAGACGTAAGGCATCTAAACATAAAGCATTCAATCCTAAGTACAACAAAAAATCAAAAGAAATACATACACACTGCACTCTCTTTTGCACCTTGCTCCATTTACACCCACGTCCACACACACCCTCACATCCACACCCACTCCCAACACAAGTAGATTCATGTAGGGCACAAACTGACACTTTTGTACCATTTGATGGTAATCTCAACAGCCACATTTATGGGTATAGTTAATTAGTCAATCTCTGGGTATGCAGCCTATTCAGGTAACCTCACAGTTCACCAACCAGCCAGTTTAAGGCAATGTCTTAACATATTGCTTTGCTTCTGAATCAAGCTGGATGTTTTTTCATCTTCAAAATAATCAGCCCGTTCTCATCCCAAGGCGTCATATACTGACGCTTGTGTCAATGCGTATACATCCAATGCATATGGCACCCTTTAGCGTCAATATGAGACGCAGATAGTGTGTATATGGGCCAGAAGGCACCTCCTAGTGGTCTAACCCTATCCCAGACCTAAACCTACCCATAACCGAAGAGTGTTATATTGACTCTAAAGGATCCCATGATATGTGTTGGATGTGTATGTATTGGCAGAAGAGTCAGTATGTGACGCCTTGGGATGAGAATGCGTTGAAATATCGCCTACTCTCCACCTACTGACTTAATGCCTAAAAAACATTATGGGAAGATGGGAGCAAGATGGGATTTAAACTTTGTTGGCTGGAGACCCACATTTAGTTTGAAGACAAAAAACTGACCAAGCACAAAGTTCTCTCACCATTCCTGATTTCTAACACACACACACACACCATGTTTGCCATGGTCTTGTGGCTATCAAAGCAAAAACGAAATCTGCTGCATTCCAAATGTAAATTGCTCAAGCTTATTTTGTCAATTAGATTGAACGATCTGGAAAAAAACAACACACTTGATCGGCTTGGTCCAGCTCAACTTTTTTAGACACTGGATTTAACTAAAGCGTATTGGCTAGTGCTGTCAAATGATAAAAATATTTAATCGCGATTAATCGCATTGATGTCATAGTTAACTTGCGATTAATCACAATTAATCGCACATTTTTATCTATTCTAAATGTCTCTTGATTTTTTTGTCCCATTATTTTTTCTCATTTTGATGCAGTTATCAACATGGAAAAGTGGATCGGCTTGCTTTGTGCAAATATTTTTAATTGAAAACAACATTGGTATATACAGTGTTCAATTTAACACAGTCTCATCCCAAGATGTCATATAACTGACGTCTTGGGACGTCTTTTGACTATACGTCAACATCCGCCTTTTTAGGGTACCCTTAAAAGTTGGTTACATGACGATCCCGGGCCGTCATACAACTCACGCTTTACCTTTAACGTCAGTTAGGTGACGGGGTAGGTTTAGGGGTAGGTTTAGGTCTGGGGTAGGGTTAGGATCCGATAACGTCATCTAACCAACGTTTAAGGGTACCCTAAAAAAGCGGATGTTGACTTATGGTCAAAAGACGTCCCAAGACGTCAGTTATATGACGTCTTCACTAACATTCTTACTTGGAGCAAATAATCTCTTAATGTAACACTGTCCATCAATAAAAGGTTGAAAGAAATACTGACGAGGTCCTGATATTGACGAGGGGGCGGAGAATTCGCATCAGCTGTGTGTGTGTGCTTGGCCAGTGTTATTTCATACTGGACGTGCTGCGCGATCATGATGATGATGACTCAGTTCACAATGACAAAACACACAGATCACTTTGGTCTTGTCAATGGAACCATTTGGCAACTTTTTAAAAGTAAACTTTTATTTCAGAATCTTATTGGCCGGACTGACGGCCAACCCAAAGAAGTGTGCGGTTTGGTGCTTGGAGTTTGGTGCGTGCACAGCTATATGGGCTTCCACTTGGGTCATGGACAGGTGCATCACCAAATTATTAAGACGACAGCAGTTGCAACCTGCCCAAGACTCAAGACCAAAAAGTAGGTGAGGCAATTCCTGGGGTTGGCAGGATATTACAGAAGGTTTGTGCCTAATTTTTCAGACCTCACCAGGCAACTGACTGACCTCACTAAAAAGGAAGTAACAGATCTGGTCAAGTGGACGGAGCAGTGTCAGCAGACGTGCCGGACAGGGGACTTGGAGCGGTGAGTAAGTTAAGTGCAAATTGACATTAACCTGTGTCTTGTTGCAGTGACTAGAGAAACCGGTTAAAAGCCACAGGGAAAGAGGAAACAGACAAAGAGAGACTGATTAAGGACTCCTGCAGACTGGATGATTTGGAGAATGATCTGATATTTCATTGTCTGTTGATGGACTGAGTTTATTGAAGTGCACTGAGTGCAACTTTGTTTTGATTAGTGAAACAGAAATAAAAGCACAAGCCGCAGTAACGCCGACCCTGACTTCTTTCCTCAACTTGAATCGAGTTACACCTCACAATGCCAAATGAAATATAAAATACAATCAACTTCCCCATCTAACTATCTAAAAACAAAGAATAAAGTGAGCAAACAAAATTACGTCTACCTCCTTACCTTTCTCATATTTGTATACAAAGCACTATTTACAGACCAGAACAAACTTGAGAGGTCAAATCAAAACCAGTGTTGGTAAGCAATGGGGTCAAAATACCAAAAAGTTTCTTACTTACAATTTCACTCTCAGAAAACAAACAAAGAACACAGAACTCTTAACACTAGAATGCTTGTCTAATCACACATTTTAAGGTGTTTGAGACAACGAGCACACAACACTTCCAAATACAAAGTTTCCCAGAGGTAAATACAACTTGAGAGGGTGTTCACGTCCAATTTCCCACCGTGAAACTCGTACTATAATTCTGATACATGAAGGCAGCATAAGACTTGTTCACAGAGAATAATACACTATTTTGCTGCTCGGATAAATGTATCTTGTTTTAAAGCTACACTGTGTGATTTTTACCCCCATCTAGAGGTGAAAAGGTATATGACCAACCAGTGAATATTAGTTTCTTGTCCTCTCTATTCCGATTTCGTTTTAACTCCTACGGTGGCCAATGTAGTCCAAGTTTAACATGGCTTCCGGTTCGACCTCGTCCATGAGTGTTAACTCAAACGTAAACGCGAAAGGTGAAGCTTGAATTAACGGAAATGTCCCTCTGTACTTTCAAGATGGAGGGGCAACATGGCGACCGACATTAGAACCCCTTACCCGTATGTATTTTCAATGGCATATTATACACTCACGAGAATACTTTATTACTTGAACGAAGTAAATATACATTAATGAGCACATATATTTTTGAAAGAACTAAGTGTTTTTAGCTAAGAATAAACTAAAAGAGTTACGCAGTGTAGCTTTAAAGGATGTTTCGAATTTTTTTCCTGGCAAGCAAGATATTGATTGTTGGCTGTTTTTTACTTCAAAACAGTGCTGAGGCAAAACAGTAATCAAAAACACAACATTTATACCTTATGTCATGTGTATTGTTTATTAAAAAAATGTGTGTGTGCAATTATACGCCCCAACCAGGCGGCTGATGAACACAACAAATCATCAACAGTTAAATCAATTTGCACAAATACACACCCTGACCTGTTCTGTTGGAGGTTTGCCAGATGTGACAGTGTAGGAACAATTGCCTTTCTTACATAAGTCTGTTAATTCTTCCTGCTTAGTGATGGAAAGATGCACATATACGTCAAGGGGATTTAAATACCTGGCTGACTTGTTGACAACAAAACATCCTGTGAGATATAGGCTACACTTATCTACCCATTCTCCTTCTCTCATTCACAAACCCCCACACAACTTCAATCACAAGCTAATTGCCTTTCCCTCAAAATAAATAGGTCGACACAAGTGTCTGATATAGGGAAGGATGCTTGTTTTCCTCTGCACACAAACAAGGGGGCATGTTTGTTCAAGCCACAGTTTTGCCAGAGCACTTCTTGTAGAGTGTTTGATAAGTTCGTCAAGAGCAGTCTCTGCCGTTTCTGTTGCTCCAAACTGAATCCTCGCAGGGCTGAGCACTCTCCACCAATGCACACAGGGATTTGACTTTGTTTGTGAGAAAGCTGTTTCCAGGCTGTTCATACACATAGTGATAGAGGTGTGTGTGCGCACACACACACACTCTCAGAGAGAAGAATGAATATGATAACCAAATAAATTATTAACACTTATTTTAATTAACACAAATACATGCTTTTTATAGCCACACAAACTCTCAAATGCGCACTGCAATGTTACCTTTGGAGAAACAAGAGGTGGGGCGTGTAAAACCCATCCCTTGTCCTTTACCCCATTGGTGAACACCATGCAAGCACTACAAGTTCCTCCCCCTCTAAAAGCACACACACAAACACACACATGCACACTTAATGCTGCAATCCTCTTTGTGAAAGTGACGCGCTTCTGTCAGAAACAGAGCTTAGCTGAAGTGAAACAGGGGGAGAGAGAAACAGGCTCATTCAATTTCTGCTTGACTGCCATCCGGTTAACTGTCTGGTCCTGTAGGATTTTCTTTGATATGTTTTTTTTTTTTTTTTTTCTAGCAGGTTTCTCATCGGGACTACAAAAATCACACCCCACCACAACTTTTTGGGAAGTTTGCCAATCTCATAGTGGACATTTTCATTTTTGGATTGAAAGCTATTGATCAGAATTTGTCCAGCTTCTTTTCAATTGCTGCAGATAAACAACTTTGCACTCGCACCATTCTACTTCGGCCTGTGGTTGGAAGATGCTAATAGCTTATGCAAATTAGATACAAATCTAAGTGAGGACTCCCATATCTAGCTCTTATTATTATTTTATTTTGTATTCTTTTAAACTTTGTGGGAGAGTTTAAATCTAAAGTACAATCTGGTGTATGAGCAAACTGAGAGGTGGTCTCAGGTGAGGTGTGGGAGACAAAAAAATAGGTGTTATTGGAAGGGTCGGTGGGGCTCAAACAGAGCCAAGGTGGAGGACAACCTGCTGGATTTCGCTGAAATGGACGCATATGACCGTTATGTGGATGGGGACAGGGACAGCTACCAGATTGACTACAGGCGTATTGTGGGGGACATGGAGCCAGCCAGGCCACGGATGTCGTTACGAGACTCGGAACATCACTTTCATGGCTTGTTTACCCATAATACACTACATGGACATGGGCATGAGACGGCTGCCCAGCGCTACAATGCCACCCGGATACAGGCAGGGTATGAACCAGAGAGGTGAGAACAGTGCAGATCAATGAATGAATGAATGAATAAGCAGGTCTTGGTTTCTATTTCTCAAAATTCTGGACTATTTTAAGACATTATTGTACGTAGAATAAAAACTATTTTAAGACATTATTGTAGATTATTTGATTAAATACAATAGAGATGGACATAGCGTATAAGACACAAATATACATTATGTCTATGCCCATTATATATACACATGAAAATTTCTGATGCAAAAGCCTCTAAAAATGAGATAATGATATTGAGAAAATGCATAGTATACGCATATAGCATAGTATAGTATCATACTTTCACTTCAAACTCACCAAATCCCAGCCTCAGCCCATTCAGAAATGGGTTAATATTAAACTAAAACTTTAGACGCACTTAGGCGCTTTTGCATCTGAAGTCTTCACATAATGAATATACATATTTATTTATTTTAGGCAGCAATAATGAAAATAATATTGACCAAAAATATTTACCATTTTCTTGAATATATATATATATATATATATATATTCAATCAATATGTTTTTCATTTAATAAATTATTACAATTATTAATAAATTATTATTATTATTAATAATGTATTCTGACCCATTAATAATTAATACTGTTTTGGGGATAACTCATATTGGTTTTGGTCCCCTTTTTTTGTGTATGTATGAATTATTTATTTATATTTTACATTTGTGTTGTGGTGAGAATGAATAGAATAATAATTGTGTTTATGGAATAATAGAAAAATAACAGCTGTAAATGAGTGGGACCTTTTGGGACCTAAATCATTTTGACCTTTATTTTGTCCAGTCAAAACAAGTGAAGATAATTTATTATAGTAATTTATAATGTATCTAGTGCAAAATTAATTATCACCAAAATACAGAATCAATCCCTATAATGATATATTAGTGAATTAATAAGCATTTAAAATAATCATCATGAATAAATAAAACTGTCGGCATAACCACTTAGAGTCATTTGGGTGTTAGACGCAGAATATATGTTGAAACAGCTCAATGCAGTGTAACTCTATCGCAAAATTCATTACACCTAAATGCAGAATACATCAATATAATGATATATTAGTGAACAAATAAGCATTTTCTTGAATCATGGTTTATTATGATTATGATAGTGTGCATACACTTAAGCTGCACATGCACGAACGTCATTGGATTGTAGTGGTTCTGAGACTGTGAATAAAATAATAGACAAAGCTTAGTTATGATAAAGTGTTTTTGCTACATAACTATAACATTACAGTTAAGAGGGTGAGTTCACCCAAAAATGAAAATGATGTAATTAATTCCTCACCCTCATGTCGTTCCAAACTTGTAAGACCTTTGTTCATCTTCAGAACACAAATTAAGACATATTTAATGAAATCCGAGAGCTTTCTGACCCCCCATAGACTGCATTGTTATTATCACATTCAAGGCCCAGAAAGTTAGTAAATACATAGTTAAAATAGTCCATGGGACTATAGTGGTTCAAACTTAATTTTATGAAGCACAAAAAAACACAAAATAACGACTTTATTAAACAATTTCTTTTTTTTTGCGCAAGAAAAAGGTATACTCAGGATACTTCTCTGAGGGCCTCATCTCTCATTGTCAGGGAGTTTCTGTGGTTGACACCTCTGCCCTCAGATGTTTACTAGTATTTATCTGCCTCAGAACTGCAGATCTTTAGCTTAGCTTGGCCACAAGAAGGAAAATTTGACTTTTAGAATGTACGACATGACCTAACAATCTACAGTGTGTCTGTATAAGCTCTTCAAAGCACCTTTCACATCTATGTTGTGCATCATCTGAAATATTCTCTACTACGGTAACTGTATCGTGCTGCTCAGAAGTGAAACGTTGGTGTACATCAAATGAAATCTATGCCTCCCTTCTCATCTTTTCTCTTTCCCATTAGAGTCGGCTCTTTTGACAGACGAGAAGAGAACTACTTTGGATTACATTGATAGAGCACTCTTTAGGTCTAATCTGCAGTATAAATCCCATAAGGAAAGAACAGCATGCCTGTGTGTGTTGAGAGGGCAAGATTAAATGTCCATCAGGAATAAATTCAACTGTCAGCATAACCACTTAGTTATTTGGGTGTTAGATGTGTATGTTAAAAAGAGCCTTTAAAGGGTTAGTTCACCCAAAAATGAAAATTAAGTCATTAATTACTCACCCCCATGCTGTACCAACCCCGTAAGACCTTCGTTCGTCTTCGGAACACAAATGAAGATATTTTTGATTAAATTTGAGAGCTGTATAACTACCACATTGGCTCCTAAGGGACTGCCTCTTGACGGCCCAAAAAGTCAATGAAGAAAATGTTTAAATATCCCAAGTGACTACCGTGGCTCAACTATATGTTTATCAAGCGACGCGAATACTTTTTGTGCGAAAAAACAAACAAAAATAACGAGTTTATTCGACTATTTTTTTTCTTTCTTGTAGGCCAGAACGAGACTTCCTTATAGATTTCCACGACGCATGCGCGAGAATTGCGATCTGAAGTGGTGTAAGCTGGTGTACGCAGATCGCAAATCTCGCGCATGCGTCGTGGAAATCTATAAGGAAGTCTCGTTCTGGCCTACAAGGAAGAAAAAAATAGTCGAATAAACTCGTTATTTTTGTTTGTTTTTTCGCACAAAAAGTATTCGCGTCGCTTGATAAACATATAGTTGAGCCACGGTAGTCACTTGGGATATTTAAACATTTTCTTCATTGACTTTTTGGGCCGTCAAGAGGCAGTCCCTTAGGCAGCCAATGTGGTAGTTATACAGCTCTCAAATTTAATCAAAAATATCTTCATTTGTGTTCCGAAGACGAACGAAGGTCTTACGGGGTTGGTACAGCATGGGGGTGAGTAATTAATGACTTAATTTTCATTTTTGGGTGAACTAACCCTTTAATGCTCTTTAATGGTTCTGGGATCTAAATGCAGTGTAACTCTAGTGCAAACACTGAGTTATAACCAAGACTTAATTAATCATTAAAGCCTAATTTGCAACGGATAATACAAATCACTAAATTCCACTGAGTTGTTAAATACAATTTTATTAATTTTATGTGTAGAAAACATAACACCCCTAATGCTTTGCAAAATTGCCTAAAAAAGAATGAATAAGTCAGATATTAAGAGCTGTTAGATAAATTGTCAAGCATGAGGATGTTTTTGAATATGAATATGTTTTTTTTTATATTCTAGGTGGTGATACATCAAAAGAGCTGTTTATAGTTTGGTTAAGGTCTCCACCCAAAATAATAAGCAAGTTAGAATGTTTAGACTTGAATTACTGAATTGAATTAAACCATTTTAGGTTATTTTTAGCAGTGTTAAATCCATAAATGTTAAACAGGACAAAAATATCATCATTTAATGAATCATTTAAGGTAGGCCTAATTAATAATGGGCTTGATCAACTCCCAAGACAGCCTATTGGCTACACCAACATGATAAAGTATATGCAAATTTCATTCTGGAGATTTCTAAACACATTCTAAAGTAAAACCATTATTATAATGTAACACAGATTATTTTTCAAAATGAGAGATTATAAAAAGTAAAAACAGGCAGGCAGGTCGGCAAGAGGTCGGCGCCCCTCATTAAACTACAAATCAGACATGTAGAAATTTGCGGTTCAATTCTTGTGTCCACATCCTAAATAGTAAGCCTATGTGAGATTTAGAATAACCAAAATATCTTGCAAAGAGTAGCCCATACCAAACGTCCCTGGATGGTTTACTATCTCTGGTGGATTTTCAAGTGTGTATTCGCTAACAGCTAATATTGCACTTTGCGCTTTGGAAAGCCATAAGCCATTGCGCTTTGGAAGAGGATTTGGTTCAGATCTACAAAAAAACTACAAACTATGGCCCAAGGCCAACAAAATTGTGCTTCGGATGAGGATTCGGTTCAGAGCAACAAACACAAATAAAAATGTTAAAAACTACAAAAATGGTGGATATGCATGCACAAGAGGTTTAGAGAAAAGGGTTTTTTTAAGTGATGCTAACCAACAATTCCACAACAAAGATTTGATTTATGTATTTATATACATTTTTCTTTTACAACTTTTATTTAATGCATTGCTCAAAACTTTTCAAAATATGACCAGAGTCCCCTACAGAGCTCACAGCGACCCACCTGTGGTAAGTGATGGTCTGTGCGTTCACGCACAATGGAAAATAAGATATTTTCCACTTGTGAACTGGTATTTACAAGTGTGTTGCGTTCAAGTACTTTTGTTGTCGTAATGTGGTAAAAAGATCGAGATCCAGACCTGTTATTTAGCTCAAACAAACTATTTTAGAT
This sequence comes from Pimephales promelas, assembly GCF_016745375.1. The sequence continues at coordinate 793,662 of NW_024121599.1, forward strand.
CGCTTAAGTCATCTGCAACAGCAAGAAAATGATTTATCAAAACTCAAAAGTTAAATAATATGCTGTATATTTTCTAGATCGTGAATAACGTTAATATTTTCACCATTCACGACACTCGCGGTGCTCTCCGCCATTTTGAAAAGGTCAAAGGTTATCTAATCTCGGCAACTCGAGATAAATTAATAAATTAATAAAAATATTATTCCATATTCTACGAGTTGCCCAGTGGAAATACCCATAGACAGTAAAGGGAAATACCACTTGAGGGGGTGTTCATGTGCATTTTCCACGTCAGATTACCATAGCCCATGAACGCAGAAAGTATAGGATACAACGAACATTGTTTAGGCTACATTGTTTGAACTTACTTCCAAGTCGCTTTAAATACACCAACAAAAGCGGCGTACTTATGAAAATTCGGTATTCAAAAAAATGTAAAAATAAATTCCAAAAAACAAACAAACAAACTAAAAAAAAAACTGGTTTGGGGAGTGTTCAACGACCCAACCTTTTCTCTTTCCCGAATGTGTTCAAATGGCATGTGACTTCAGTTGTTCACACGGTTGAAGGTCTGCTGGACACACGGCTGCGCGTCTCATGATACTTTCATCCAGAGCAGCGTATTCACCCTCGTCAGAAGAACACTGATCTGCGGAACTAGAAACTGCTGTTCCCCGCGTTGATATGTAATGGACTTTAATATAGCCACCATGTGATTCTGTTCTGTACACGAGGGTGAATATTCAGCAGAAAGAAAGGAAGTGTTTTCATAATTGGTCCGATACTCGAACCTGTAAGTGGATTCATATTTGTTTTTCTATCTAACGCGCTTAACGAATGTTTCTCGATGAGAATGAACGCCAAGTTAGTTGCAAGTTAGTCATTTTGAATTATTGCTTCTCATTTTGAATACATTTCCATTTAGTAGTTTTTTCCTACTATTGCATGTTACAGGAGGACACTGTTATTTCTGCTTGACATATCAGTTGTTGTATTGGTTTAATGTAGGATGACGTTGTCAGTGGAGTGGATGGTTGGCAATGAGCTTATGACAAAGTTGAAACCAAATTTTATTTGCATGTATTACAACCTCTCTTTTGTGTGTATGATTGTAGCATGGCTGATTACCTTATCAGCGGGGGAACTGGGTATGTGCCAGAGGATGGACTCACTGCCCAGCAGCTCTTTGCCATCGGTGATGGTCTCACATACAAGTAAGTCTAAAAGATGAGGATCATGTGAACAAAAACCCTTTATTTTTTCCTGATTCCCTGCTTTGTAATCAGACACATACGTACACACACGTGCTGTCATACAGTAAGTCAGATCGATAAACAGGGACAGCATAATGTCAAAGCAGTTCCTATCACGTGTAGTTTCACTTTCGCACACACACACATGCACTCTAGGTAGGCATCTCTCTGGACATCTGTCAGTGAGATGGCTCTCAGCTCCATGGCAACCCTCAGAGCATCTCCATAGCAACGGGGAGCTCAAGTGCTTGGTCCCAGCACATGCAGCCCATCTTTATGGGACGATACAGAATCAAAGTGCATGTGTGGGTTCTTTTTTGTCCTTGGTTTTCTCTCTTACTCACGATACAGATGTAATATCAGGCTGATTGTGTGTTTTAATATCAATTAGAAATACAGCATGGGATTTTATGAACATTAGACCTTTTTAAATGCTGTACACCACTGCATTAAATGAGCCTGTTTGTGTGGGAATACAGGCATGTGCTTTCCCAGCCTTCTAAAACCCTTGCTAACAGAGCAGTGGTCTCTGTGTCTATTTTTATCATGCTGGCTGGAGTGTTTAATCTGGTCTAATGGAGGTTTTATGAGCGTTAGGCCACATGGGACATGACACTGAACTATGCCTTCTTCTCACACATCCTCCTGAGACAGATAAATCCAGTCCCTATCAAAATGTTATAGTGCTTTAAAGTAAGGGATGTTGTTTTAACACTTTGTAATTGTAGCCATTATACACAGTGATTTTAACTGAAGTTAGATCCTAACAACATTAACCACTTTTCAGTTTTGGGGTCTGTAAAGAATATTTTGATTTAGCAATCCTTTATTAAATTGACTTTAAAATATTACTGTTTTTACTGTATTTTCGATTAAAGAAGGCCTGGTAAGCTAAAGAGACTTTCAAAAACATAAAAATATATTACCAACCCTAAAATTTTGCATAATGTCTGTGTAAAATGAACCTAAATCTCTTATCTTATTAGTTTGCCCACACTTTTTCAGTACACTACTGCTGCTTTAGAGACTAGGTGTGTGTGCGTGTGACATTGGTGATACGGTTAAGAACATTAACTGGACGTCTCTGTACGACACACCTTAAGTAGATTATATAATTCCTCCTTGACAAAATCAGAGACGTACGCATGTACAAGTGCATCATTTCTGGCTACTCAAAGGATTCATCCTACAGGCAAACACAAATATATTATTTTACTCATGCATTGCACCACAGTAATCAGTCGGTTTACACTATTGTTCAAAAATTTTGGCTTGGTCAGATTTTTTTTATGTTTTTTAAAAAGTCTGTCATGCTCTTCTGGTGCTTAAGAAACATTTCTTCTTGTTAACTTAACAACGATGACACCAGTTGTGCTGCTTGATATCATTGTGGAAAACCATGATAAAAAAAAAAAAGAATAATTCTTTGAAGAATTGACAGTTCAAAAGTTAAAATTGAAATCTATTATACATTATCTTTGTCTTTACTATCAACTTTGATCCATTTAATGCATCCTTGCTTAATAAAAGTTAATTTCTTTAAAAAAAGAAAAAACAAATATATATTACTATCACTAAAGGTATTTTGAAAATTTTGTTCCAAACCTGTACAATATTTTGAAAAATGTTGGTAATCAACATTCAAAGGAAGTCAGCTCTCAGCTGTCTGGTTACCAACATTCTTTAAAATATAATATTTTGTGTTCAACAGAAGAAAGAAACTCATACAGGTTTGTTAAGTGTGAGTAAATGATTACACAATGTTCATTTTGGGTTCATTTTAAGCCTAGTCCCAGACTAAAATGCATGTTTGACATGAAAGAAACTTTACTGTTGCTATCAAAGTTACTTTACTTTTTACTGAAAGCAACTCGCACTGATTTTGTCTCAAATTGCACACCAGTAATGTTTATTTCTAAAGCACTTTTAGAAAAGGACTTAAATGTCCAAGTTAAACTAAGGCCTACTCCTGGATTAATCTAAGTCCTGTTTGTGAAACCAGCTCTGTGTTGTGTTTTCCCCCCTTTTTTGACACAGATTTGAGTGTTTGTATAAGCTTTCTGTAATTTTGATAATGTCCTGATTCATAAATTGCTGATCTAAAGGTCATTGTTGCCTAACTCTGCCATCTGCCCTTCCTCATTCAGTGATTTCCTGATACTGCCCGGCTTCATTGACTTCACATCTGATGAGGTGGTGAGTACCAATGCTTAGCAGAGGTTAATGACATTGCACTTGTATTAAAGTATAGACAATTTAGTGCCAAGGATAATTTTTGATCACTGTCGGTGGAAAAAAAGAGCTCTTCAACTATCAATGAAGCGGAAGATCTGCAAAGGACAGTATGTGTTAACATGGCTGTGTTAGCATCCATATAGTCCCTGGTGTGCTGGGCATGTTGTCACAGGCAGTGAAGCTTGTATGTGTGTGTGTGTGTGTGTGTGTGTGTGTGTGTGAGAGAGAGAGAGAGAGAGACAAGGACGAAACAAATATCAATCAATTCCCTTGGAGCCACAACTATAAACACATTTTTAATTAAAGATGCAGCAAATTTACTTTCCAGCGATATATTATCAGCAAATAGCTTAGTTAAAACTGGAAATCACATCAAGTTAATTTGGAATATTTTTGTTTCTTGACCTTATAAGATTGGTTCAGGGTTTTTAGGGATATTTGTGTGTTTGCTTATGTGTTATGTGATTGTGTAATTGGGAATTTGGGAGTCTAGTTAAAGTGTTTGTATTTTTCCCAGTAGACCAGGGGCCCGTTTCAATAAGGAGGTTCAACCAACTCTGAGTTAAAGCTTGAACTCAGAGTTGACTTACCCTGAGATGGGAAACTCTGAGTTTTCGGTTACAGAACAGCTGAAATGAGTTAGTTCAATCAACTCTGAGTTGACCGACTCTGAGTTAAGCGCTTGCACCACAACTATAAAAAGCCATTATCAATGGAGCACAGATATTATGAGTCACCATGGCAACAGCGCCAGACAAAAAGAGGTGTTTATTAATTACCAAGTAATCTAAATATTGTAATTTAATTAAAGGGATTACTCTTAATTCTTCTGTAATTTAAAATAAAATATGATGCAATTACATTAAATAGGCCACTACATAAACCAATTAAGTATAAAACAATAGTGGATTTAACATACATTTTTAAAAGGTATATTTTTTATGTAACCTTCTTCCTCTACACACTTTGATAAATTCAAGAATAATTCATGCAATTGTATATTGTGAATTTGAAAGAATTAAAAGTGCAGTTTCTTGTCTCTCCTCTTTGTATTAATCAAGTGGTTGAGGTTGAGATTTAGCAATTAGTAATATGTAGACCAATACTTTCTAGAGATAGTAGCCTGATTATTACATTAATCTAACTACACCGTTGAAGATGTCAGTTAATAATTCATAACTATTTTAGAGTAACTTACTGTTATAATATAGTAAACTTACTCAACCTAAAGTAGGCTACTATTACTTTGATAAAATTTTACCTAAGTTAAAGTAAAAATACCAGTCTAAAAATCCACTCAAGTAAAAAGTAGTTAATTTAAAACATGAGTAAAAGTTGCTGAGTAACTTGTGGGGGTGGGGTGGGGGACTCCCCCATGTGGGGAGAGTTGAGAAACATCTCAGAAAATATCACGGTTTATGGTATTAAACAATTATTAAATATATAAACTGCATTCTTAAATTACGGTTATTATTATCATCAGTTAAAATGACAGTTAAATAAATTAAACATTTGTTCAATAAAACATATCAACTAACTTCAATAATTGATTATGAATAAGATTAACATCTTATTTTTTATCATTAATAACTTATTAAATTATGTTTGAAAAATAAGTGAGTTCTATTAAATGTTTTTTTATTCCAATTTTTTTAATGATTTAATAGAAATATATTATCAAAAACGGTGGTAATCAAATAAAAGTTTAGCAAACGTTTTAAATCCTTTTATTTTTTGGCAAAGTGCTACAAAACAGATTTAGTCAATTAAACCATGGACAAACAATATATATTCCTTAAAGAATGTGTAAATACATTTTAGTATTATTGTTGGTGTTTAACAGCACTTCCTCTTTAAAAAAGGGGAGGAGACCGCAAGAAACTCTGAGTTTACTGAAGAAAACTTGCTCCCGACCAGGTTAGGTTCACGGAGTAAGTTACCATGGTAACTGACTCTGAGTATAAGTTACCTCTCTTTCAGAAATGGGCTTGACTTACTCTGCTGTCTCAGGTTTAACTTACCTCCCTTTCTGAAACGGAAAACCCAGAGTTTCCCTCATTTCAGGGTTAACATACTCGGAGTTTTCACTTAACCTCCTTTCTGAAACAGGCCCCTGGTGTATTCGCTTCCTGCTGATGTAAACACAGATACACAACGCTGGTTGTGATTTCTTTAAGCACTTCTGAGAATTATGCTGAGCTACGGATAATGATGGGACGCAGGTGTCAGAGAGAAAGAAAAATAAAACATGGCAGTGTGTCTACAATTCGAAGGAATCAGTTGAAGGGACACTCTGTGTTAGTGTTAATTTAGTGTTCATATAGTGTTCTTCGAGGCAAGTCACCTTTATTAAAATATACTGTATCTTTATGCAATACTGATTGTTTCAAAGGAGCTCTTCAGTGATAAAAAGGAAACCAATGATGCAAACAGACTCAATTCTGACTCTAAAAATACAATAGCAAACCTTTATTCAGCTGCAATTATTGAGCTGAATTTTGTTCAGTGTTGATTCAGTTCACAAACTGTGTAAAGTTAATTGATTATTGAATGATTTTATTTCATCAATAAATTAAACGGCTCTGGGGAAAACAGTGATGTCATCATCCAGCTCAGTTCAGTTCTCATCCAATAGTGTCAGTGCAGTCAAGTCAATATATACAAATATTAAGTGAGAAACCCAACTGCCCCCCACCCCCCCCCCCCCCCCCACTGTCAGGGGGCCAGTTCCTGTTTCATTTCTTATGTCAATGTCCAAAAGTATCATAAATTAGCTTAATTACTCTCATGTCGGTTTTCATAGACACTTTGCCCCCATTAGATTTTTCGTAACGGTCATGTGTTATGATGTCAGGATTTGACCTCTGCTCTGACCCGGAAGATAACCCTGAAGACGCCACTCATTTCCTCTCCCATGGACACAGTCACAGAGTCCTCCATGGCCATCGCTATGGCTGTAAGTAACACTCACATAAACTATATATTTAATCCAGCAAAGTTGAGATTGATTTTCCATTTAATTCACTGCTTTGTCCTGTAGCTCATGGGTGGAATTGGAATCATTCATCACAACTGCACACCTGAGTTCCAGGCCAATGAGGTCCGGAAAGTCAAGGTCAGTCATATGATTGTTGAGAGATGTGTTTTTTGGCAGAATTGAATACAAATGTAACAGTTGTATTTTGTAAATCTGGTCGGCTGTTTATGTAAAATTCACAGGCTTTTTTTATTTTTTTGGTTCAATATATACTTATAAATAGCAATAACTGAAATGTTTTGTATTTGTCATACCGGCAGAAATTTGAACAGGGCTTCATTACGGACCCTGTAGTGATGAGTCCACGGCACACTGTCGGTGATGTGTTTGAAGCAAAGGTACGGCACGGTTTCTCCGGCATCCCGGTTACTGAAACCGGCAAGATGGGAAGCAAGCTGGTGGGCATCGTTACATCACGAGACATCGACTTCCTGTCAGAGAAAGATTACGACAGGCCACTGGAGGAGGTTTGTGATTAAAATTGTCTAATTTAGCTTTAATAATTTATAGGTGGATTCCAATTTAAGTGTTGTTTCATAATCTAAGCGTAATATAGGCACTTTTAAGTGAAACTGAATGTAGTGCAGAACTTGATCCATCAAGATTTGATTGAAATTTTGGCCCACTACATTTGTTAGAAATTAATATTTTAAGAAATGAATACAGTGCTGAGATTTTAATAAATTTTATTCAACAATGATGCATGAAATTATTTAAAAGTGTAAGTAAAGACTTGTTACCAAAAATGTATATTTCAAATAAATTCTATTCTTTTGAACTTTTTTTCAAAGAATCCTGAAAAAAAAATGTATCATTGTTTTCACAATAATATTAAGCAGTTCCACATTGATAACAATAAGAAATGTTTCTTGAGCAGTAAATCAGTATATTAGAAAGATTTCTTAAGGATCATGTGACACTGAAGACTGGAGTTAACAGAATACATTGCATTTTAAAATATATTTAAATTTAAAACAGATTTAAATTTAAATCTTGACCCCCAAACATTTGAATGGTAGTGTATATGAAAGATTACAATGTAAAATATACACATTATTCACTAGAATGTAAAATATCATTGATCACTGATGAATCGAATCACAATAAAACAGGTACATTTATTAAAGGTGCAATATGTAAGATTTTTGTGATAAAATATTCAAAAAACACGTTAACAGTGTGATATATTCATGCAGTTGTGTACTTGCATTATCCCAAAAGTTTGTAAATCCAGAGAAATTCCAGTTTTAAATAATTTCTCATCCTTTGTCATTGCCTCATATCACTGACGTAATATCCGCGCTATCCTCGGTTTCTGCTTGTAGAAACCATAGATTCCTCATTAGCGGCCATTTCATTGGGCTGCTATGCATCAGCTGCTAAAGAGGGTTCTAAGTATACATATCTATGATACAATATATTTTTTCAAATGTACTTTTAGTACAATTGTTTTAAACTTGTAGAACTGCACAGCATTGACTCACAATATCATTTGACCTATAGTTATTTCAGTAACAGGCTAATATAGCATTACATTTCACTGTTCTTGCAGCTAATTCATTGCGATTATATAAAATTGTGTGATCAAACGTACAGGTAATACAAACTAATTTATTAGCTGATACAAAATTTATATGATTCGTGAATTCCATAGCCTACATTCCTGGATAGTGAAAACGACAACTCCCATCGTTCCACTCTCCATTGCGTCATCAAGCTTCGTCTTTGTTATTGTTTTGAAACTGTGACCTTTGGTGGCGAAAAAATTACAGATCGTACCTTTAAGAAAAATAAATAGGGTAAATTTTGTCCTAAATGCTACTAATATCTGTGAATGATAACAGTTTCTGAATGATTCATCTTCAATCCTCCAGGCAATGACAAAACGAGAAGATTTGGTGGTTGCTCCAGCGGGTGTAACGTTAAAAGAGGCAAATGACATCTTACAGCGCAGTAAAAAAGGTATGAGCGTGAACTTCTGACCTGTTTGTGTTGGGATGTTTAGCACAAGCTTGCTGATCACATTCCTGTTTTCTCCTTCAGGTAAACTTCCTATAGTGAATGACAGCGATGAGCTCGTAGCTATTATAGCTCGTACCGATTTAAAGAAGAACAGAGACTATCCTCTAGCCTCCAAAGACTCTCGCAAACAACTCCTGTGCGGCGCTGCCATTGGCACCCGAGAGGACGACAAGTACCGGCTAGACCTGCTCATGCAGGCTGGAGTGGATGTGATAGTTCTGGTGGGTACAAAGGGGGAATGGGGTGACCTTACACTTTAGAAGGACTCAGTCCTATTTAGCTTCCTGCAGCACATTTTCTGCATTCCAACTTGTAATTTGGACAACTGCAACAGGACTTGAAATTAGAATTTCAATTTCTCATGCAAAAATCCATCATTTGTTCTGGCCAGATGCAAACTTGGCAACACCCAAGTAGATTAGAAACATTTTTAAACAAATAAAACGCATCAACACGTCAAATTTTAAACATAAGATGACAAAAACATGTTTAGCACATGTTTGCAGACAGATGTGTTAAACATGATGATAATCAAACACACTGAGCACATGCAGTAGTTAAACTTTGCTTACAGTCAAACACCTGCAAAGCTAATAATACCATTGCTATTTTGTTTTTGTTCCATGTGTCAGGTGGGGGAATAGAGCATATGTGTGTGTAGGGCCAAAAGTATTTAGAATTAGAAATAAATTGAATCAAAGTGAACCTGAAGTGCTTTGCTAATCTAAATATTCTCATAAGGCTACATTTGTTTCAATCAAAAATACAGTAAAAACAGTAAAATTGTTATTTGTTAAATTGGAATGTATTCCTCTGAGCCCAAAGCTGGATTTTCAGCAGCCAGTACTCCAGTTTTTAGTGTGACAATCATCATAAATATCTGTCACTTTGATCAATTAAATGCATTGCATATGCTGAATAGACAAAATGACTGTCCCTAAACTTTTGAATGGTAGTGTAACCATATACTTATGCAGATTTTAATTTTGCATACTTTGTATCGGGTCAAGGGTCAATTAATGATGCTGTGTTGGTCAAACTAATTTGTCAGACATCATACACAGTAACAGGTGTTCTTGATAAATTTGCCAAATATTGACCTAATTGTCTGAACAATGGATCTGATTGTATATTTGCAAATGAAAGTAAAGGACAAATGTGTGGATATATGCAAAGCTGTAGCCAAAAGCTACTGTCATACCTTTTGGCTACATCCGTAATCAAACATGCCTGAACAAGTTAATCAATTCTTTGGCTTTACTGGGAAATTAATAAACAGGTGGATTAGGGCAGGGTTGAAAAAAATCTTTTACAATTTCCAAAATTGATCTAAAACAGCAATCTTACATTAAGTGTGACCTCTTGCTCTTAACCCTACATGATATATGATGGATTTTCTGTTGTTCTGTCCCAGGACTCTTCTCAGGGGAACTCTGTGTTTCAAATCAGTATGATCAACTACATCAAACAAAAATACCCAGAACTACAAGTGGTGGGAGGAAACGGTGAGGCTTTTTTTGCCCTTTGTGGTGCTTCTTTTTCTATAAACTGAGGGTAGCTCGAGTAGAGTGATATTTGACGTATTATGGATTATTTCCCCAAGTTTCTCTTCAGTTTCTTATTCTCTTGTGTGCAGTGGTGACTGCTGCTCAAGCAAAGAATCTTATAGATGCTGGGGTTGACGCTTTACGAGTGGGCATGGGCTGTGGATCCATCTGTATCACACAGGAAGGTGTGTGTGCACTTCTTACTGACTTTGGAGGACAAAACTGCTCTGGAAAGTGCCAAGAATTTGGTTAAATATGGAAGAATTTTATGAGGACATACTTTAAAGGGAAAATGGTGCCTTTATTCACTTCGAAAAATGGCAAAAGTTTTATTTTGGGGTTAGTGTTTTTGGGGATTACTATTGTCATCTATTTTATATATAGAAACTCGTTTCTGCCACAGAATAAAACATTTTAAAAGATAATTGCAAGTTTATATCTCACAATTCTGACATTATAACACGCAATTGTGACTTCATGTCTCACAATTCTGACTTTTCTCATAATTGTGAGATATAACCAATTGCAAGAATTTTTTTTTTATTCTGTGGTGGAAACAATCTTCCATAATTTTATTTTAATTTATTCTAGACAAAATGAATAAAATTACCTTATTTATATAGCAATGCAAATGTGTATACTGTATGTGGTCATACAAATGGTATCTTTATTCACTTCTAAAAATTATTTTAGGGTTAGGATTATTTGGGATAACAATTATCTATTTTATTTATTTATTTATTTTGTTGAGAACAAGAGAAAATAATGAGAAGTTATTTAGCAATATATACAGTATATGTGTGTGTATCATTAGTGATGGCGTGTGGGAGACCGCAGGGCACGTCTGTATATAAGGTGGCTGAGTACGCCCGGCGCTTCGGGGTTCCAGTTGTTGCAGATGGTGGTATTCAGACGGTTGGGCACGTTGTCAAAGCCCTGGCGCTGGGAGCATCCACAGGTGTGTGTTTATCTGACTGATTTGCCTGAACGATCATTGTTATTAATGGCTGGGATTTGTTTGCCTAAGTTTTACGTCTGTGACCATCCCCTTCCCTTCGGCCTGTTTTGCTTTAGTGATGATGGGGTCATTGTTAGCGGCAACCACAGAAGCACCCGGGGAGTATTTTTTCTCAGATGGTGTACGACTGAAGAAGTATCGTGGTATGGGCTCTTTGGATGCTATGGAGAAAAACAACAGCAGTCAGAAACGGTACTTCAGGTAAACCAGTCTTTTGCTCAGATGTCTGCATGTGTACAATTGTGTGACAATAAAGTATCTCTTCAATTATAAAAAATAATAGATTTTGGCTCTGTGCACAGTATGAATTTTTTTTTTTTGTACATTTAATTTTTTTTTTTTTTTTTATCTGAAAGGCATGAACATTTTCACCAGTGTCATTTCCAGTACATCTCAAATGTGTGTTTAACAGCATCCTTTGGTGGAAATCCTTTTTCTTGCTAAGACATTTTAATTATCCTAAATACAAAGAATTAAATCAAATAAAAAAAAAATATATTATAATATTTTTTTTTATATGAATAAATATTGAAATAATTCATGGTTATTTAACTCTTTGTTTTGGACTTTATTTGTCATATTTTATAGTAACAATTAATATTTTAAATGATAAATAAATATAAATTATATTTACCTTGATTTTTCTTTATTTTGTTTATACATCACATGCATTACATTTCATTTTATTAGGGGCAAAATAATTGTTGTGGAGGAAATGATACCAAAATAATTGGACAGGGCTGATTTTTGAAAGATTATTATACTTGTTTTTCATGCAATAAAATATTGAAATGGTTTATTTTTAGTTCACTTTTTGACTGTTGTGTAGTAATTTATTGTAACAATGTATTAATTTTAAGTTTTTAGAGTTTAGGTCTGAAACTATACATAAATAGTAAAAAGTTAAAATAAATGATGAAAGCATTTTAATGTGACCTTCATATAACAAAAATAAAAAAATAAGGTAAAAGTGTATATTAAACATAAAATAGACACCTCAATATTTGAAGAAACACCTCAATAATATACATATCTGTTATAAATGGTTATGAATGCATATTATGAAAACTTTTGTATTGTATGCAATATATAATGGGTTGTGTGTGTGAATGTGTGTGTTTTCCAGTGAAGGTGATAAAGTGAAGGTAGCTCAGGGAGTCTCTGGCTCAGTTCAGGATAAAGGCTCTATACACAAGTTTGTTCCATACCTCATTGCTGGAATTCAACATGGCTGTCAGGATATCGGTGCAAAGAGTCTGTCCATTCTGCGGTAAGAGTGCTCTTTCTCTTATAGACATCTGACAAGCTTGACCACTCATGTTTATTATCTTTGAGGCCATATATATGTGAGTATATGCTGTATATTACACACATTTAGGGATACTCTTGCAGGTAGTTAACTAAATGAACTTTTAGCAGATATACACCTAACCAAGTCTGTCTTTTCTAGACCAAAATGGACACAACTTTTAGTAGATATACACATTTAAAAGTATTTTCTTGTTCTTCTGGAAAAAAATGAACAAAAAAAATATTGATACTCATTCTGCACTAAAAAAGTTTCAAGTAATTTTCATGAGAAAATTCCCTCTTTTTGAATTATAAATATCACCTACATCCAAATAGCGGTGGCTAGTATCAACTGGTTCACTGTGTCTTTGGTCGTGCTAATATTTTCTGTCTCAAACATCATTTCATTCTGAAAGTGTCCTCATTGCTTTCATCCATGGTATCTGATTTTGCCAAGCTAAGTCATACACGATTCAACTCATTTTTTTTTAGCTCAATTTAATGTAATTTAAGTTGAAATGATTGTTGAAGTTGATTGTACATAAAAATTTAAGGCAGCAAAGTTTATATATTTTTTTTTTTTTAAGTTTTTTATACTGAATGTTAACTATTAACCAAAGGTTACTGGCTATATAAAAGAAGACAAGCTCTTTAATATGTCTCTCCCCAAATTCCACAAACAGAATTCCAACTTGAAAAAGTATAATTTCTGTTTTTATGTATATCTGGTTATTAAGTCTCACCTTCGTTACATATAGATCGATGATGTACTCCGGAGAGCTGAAGTTTGAGAAGAGGACAATGTCTGCTCAGGTTGAGGGCGGAGTTCATGGACTGCATTCGTAAGTCTCCGCCCACTCACTTAGCCCCACCCACCTGACCTACCATGTTTATGTCTCTTTCCTCACAGCACATGCCCTTAAAAGAATGGCTGTAAACACATTTCCCTTCCTTAGAATTCTTATCATTAACATAAAACTAAAAGTTTAGCAATTCCTCCCAGAGACCCCTAGAGTAGACCGTCCCTTCTTAAGTTGTCATGGAAAAGTAGAGTTTACGTATGAAAATGTCTTCTCTTCCTTTCTCTTATGCTGTCACCATAGATATTCTTTTGTGCCATGTAAGTATTCATCCCTCATGTCTCTTATAATAACGTTGCGTTCTGGTGGAGGGGATTGTGTTGTAAACACTGGTATGGTCTGGGCTCTTTAGTGGGCATAAAATGAGACTCTTTTAGTTTCCTCTTGCTGTTGCATCATAGAGACAAACCTTCGGTGTCCTTCTGTGGTTATGTACTCGTAACACTGTCTGAGACTTGACTTTGGTAAAAAAAAGAACACTCCTACTTTTTAAGGGATAGTTTACCCAAAAATAATAATTCTGTAATTTATCCACCCTCATGAGATCAAGAATTTTTGAACTTTTCTCTTCTATTCTATGGATGCATATGATGGGTTGGCAAGCTCCAAAGACAAAAAAAGTAAACTAACATTCAAAAGTTTGGGGTTGGTAAGATTTATTTTTTTTATGTTTTCGAAGAAGTCTCCTATGCTCTGCATTTTTTGATCGGTTTAAACTGTATCATGATTACAGTTTAAAATAAGTGTTTGTTTTTTTGTAACTAATTTCTTATTATTATAACTGCTGAAAAGAGTTGTCCTGCTTAATATTTTAGTGGAAACCATTGATGCATTTTTTCAGGATTATTTGATGAATATAAATTTTAAAAGAGCAGCATTTATTTGAAATAGATTTAAAAAAAAAAAAAAAAAAAACGTTATAAATGTCTTTATTGACACTTGATCTTACTGACCCCCAAATTTTAATTGTGAATTTTTGCCAGTGTAACAAAAATAAATAATCCAAATGACTTGTGCGCTATATGCTATATATCTTCTGTTGCCTTATGATAAATTTGTGTGAAGAACAGATTGAAATGTAAGTTTTAATTCAAATATGTATTTATTTGACGTTTATGAGGCCAATGAGAACTCGTGCATCTCGTAACCGATTGAATAATGATTTCAATTTGAGTCTGTTCCTTGCTCAAATTAACTTTCATGATACTTTTATGGTGCTTTTTATTTAATTTTTTGGGCAAACTCTTCCTTTAATTGGCTGTGCTAATATATTAGTATAAACCCCTTAATTAGGACTATAACTTTGAAAGTTTATACAATATAGCAACATTAATTAATAGTTCTTTTCTGTTTCTGGTAGTTATGAGAAGCGGTTATATTGAGCCCGGCAGCAGGGGGCACATGCGAGCAGGACCCAATGTCCCATCACCAGCCGTTACCAAACACAGCAGCTAAACTCATTTCTTTTATCCTCACCCCTGTACTTTTTCCTGATGACTCTTGACTCTAGATGAACAAAGCTAATAAAACTGTCTGCTTGTAATAAAAGCCAGCAACAGTACTGAATGTACTATCGACTGTTTTGATATTTATTTTCGGTTCTCACTGTAAGAAACTAGACTTGGCAATAGAGAGATTATTTTCAAAATCATATGAATGTACTACACCATCTGAAATACATGTGTGTATCTGTGTGAGAGAGTGTGTATTAGGGTTTCTGATACAGTATGTGGTATATATGGTATGTTTTGTCAAACTGTCATGTTCAAAATGTTCTAATTAAAATTGTCTGTAACTAGCAATAATGCTTGTCGTGGTATATGAGAAAATCATGTGCATACCACATTGCCATTAGAGTGTTATGAGTTAAATGTAATCTGAGAAATCTTTTTGTTTTTTCCAGAAGGGCAAGTTTGCCGGCTGCTTGTGTCACAATGCTTTTCAGACTATCCATTTAGTCACATAGCAGTAGAACTATGTTATTTTATGGATCAGATTATCAGTATCAGCCTTAAAATCAGGGATTGTGTACTGTTACTCGCCTTTCACTAGTCAATAATTTAGACAGACATTGCTCATTTTTTTAAGTTTATTTTCATAGTGTCACACATTTGCATCATTTAGATATATCAAACATTTTACAGTATATAAAAGTAAGCAATTGAGATGTTACAAGGCCAGAAGTGAAGGACAGTAAAAAGCATTTGCTGTGAAAGTGTGACACTTTCAAATTTGGGCTCCATTTTGTAGATTGAAGACTGTTGTGTTGTCATTCTGAATATAATACAGTTTAATAAAGAATGTTTTATAAACTGTGTTTATTATTGTGTTCCGATAGTATCAGTTTCAGTCTATTATACTTTGCTTAAATATTATGTGTATGGCTTAATATTTATATTATTAATGTTTAACAACATTTTTATATTTTAAATGGATTATTTAAATTGCATACACTTGTACAAATGTACATGTATACAAATGTAATTCAGAAAACTTAATTGTCATTTAGGAGAAACAGCCACTGGGCCATTTGCTAAGCACAGAGAGAAAAAGCATACTGTATCTTAAATATTTGCCAAAAAAAAAAAAAAAAAAAAAGTCAACAGTGAGACGATCTTAGAGAATATAAGCTGCTTTGTCTTTTAGTAATTAGCTTTTTTATGTTGAGCTTCTGCTGTAAACACGTGCACTAAAACATACAAAAAACAAGTAAGCTGTCACAACTTCATGTTATTACACATCCACAGCCAACAGAGGGCATTGTCTTTGCACCAATATGTCATTAAGCGTATTATAGGTACAGGGTAGATCTTTATGAAGCGCTTTATTCTGTAAAGACGGAGGCTATGTTCAAAATGGTTTACTAGCAAATTGCTCCAGCCTGTGCAGGTTATATAAATATGCATTATACAGCAAACAAATATTTCCTGTTGTTGTCACATGACCTTTATTTTATGCATTGTACAGAAAATACTGAAGAATACTCACATACTGAAGAAACAACGCAAGCCTTATCCTAGCATGCTATTCTGATCATAGCCACAATATGCTGCATGTAAATTTGCAGATAAAATTTTTTTCAATAAGTTTATGTGACATGTACACAAAATAACTAATTGACATTTAGTATTTAAAATGAAACTGCAGGGATTTTTAAGGGTTTTCATTGTTATCTACACACTGCCTTTTGCTAATGACATCTTTAGCGTAGGCCTCATTCCAGAACGTATCGGTTACCTAATGTAACCTCGGTTCCCTCTAGAAGAGGATACGAGTATTGCGTAAGTTAGCTTACGGTATGGGAAAGATTAATCTTTTCGAGATATTGAAGCCAAAAAAATATCCTTAATTTCGTATTCATTGTCAACGCAGTGCAGCGGCTAGCAGACCTAGAGCAGGCAGTCTAGCATGCTCATAGGCTGCCCTGCGGGAACTGCAGCATCCTACCACCGAGCCAATGTGATGTCATGTCCAATGAAGGACACTCGCGCCTTCACAGCATCATAGCCCGCCGAGTATATACGCTGGGCGTGACTTAACGTATATAAGAAGGTTACCCAATTCTCGTTCCCTCGAGGTTACGTTAGGTAACCCATACATTCTCTTACGAGGGGTTCTCTCGTATTGCGTAAGTTAGCTTACACTACGGGAACCCTTTGTCGACGCCGTGCGGGCCGAGCATCCACTCATGAGTCCCAGGGTTTCCCAGGGAACCCAGATAAGAGGGAGAATAAGGCGGCCAGCACTTGTACATAAGCACTCATAGGGAATACAGAGCAGCGACGCTGGTCTGTATAATAGCACATAAACATTAGTGCAGCTCAACCAGAAGAGCTAGGACACATGAGAGTAGCCTGTGCGCAATCATATCTGGACAGAACGTACATCTCACTTAAACTAACAGAAGTTTTGTAACCTATAACTTCTAGGTTATAAAACCTAAAAAAGGTGGACGGGGAGGCCCATCCCGCTGCCACACATATGTCATGAACAGAAATTCCGCTGGACCATGCCCACGATGAGGCCATGCCTCTAGTGCAGTGTTTCCCAACCCTGTTCCTGGCGGCACACCAACACTGCGTGTATTCTTTGTCTCCCTTATCAAACACACCTGATTCAACCCATCAGCTCATAATCAGGTGGGTTAATGAGCTGATGGGTTGAATCGGGTGTGTTTGATTAGGGAGACAAAGAAAACACGCAGTGTTGGTGTGCCGCCAGGAACAGGGTTGGGAAACACTGCTCTAGTGGAATGAGCCCTAATGCCCAAGGGGCGTTGCAGACCTTTCGACGCATAACCGGCTGGTATAGCGTCCACAATCCATCTGGACAGGCTTTGTTTCGAGTCGGGGAGACCCTTGGTGCGCCCACCGAATGAAACGGAAAGCTGCTCCAAGTGCCTGAAAAGGGTGGAGTGCGCAGTGTATAGAGGAGATTCAACCATGCGTGCAGAGACCAGCACTGTGGAATGGGATGCTAGATTGAGCTGCGAGCTTGAGAGAGGAGATCTGTTCTCACCGGAATCGCCCATCTGGCTGTTTTGTCAGCTCCGGGAACCAAATCTGATTCTCCCAACATGGGGCTATAAGGAGCACCAAGTGGTGCATTTCCCTTATCCTCTTGATTACTTGTGGTAACAGAGGGATCGGAAGGAAGGCATATAGAGGGTGGTTTGGGCTAGATTTGGGCCAGCGCATCCTCGATCTTTGAAAA
This sequence comes from Pimephales promelas, assembly GCF_016745375.1. The sequence goes on from NW_024121599.1 coordinate 811,637, forward strand.
GAACATCGGGCAGTGAGCGTTGTCTTTTGACGCGAATAGGTCAACTTCCGCTTTGCCAAACAGGCGTCATAATTTCTCGACTGTTTGGGGGTGCAGCGACCATTCCCCTGGGGGAAAGTTGTCCCTGGATAATTTGTCTGTGCCGTCGTTCAGGTTGCCTGGCACATGCGCAGCTCTCAGCGAGTGCAGGTGATGCTGAGACCACGTAAGAAGGCGCTCTGTCAGATCAGATCAGGTTCCTGGATCTGATGTCGCCCTAACGGGTTACGTAGGACACCACTGACATGTTGTCTGAACGGTGAACATGGTGGTCTTATATGAACGGGAGGAAGCGCTTCAGCACGTTCTTGGCAGCTATCATTTCCAGACAGTTTATGTGAAGGAACTTCTCCTGGTCTGACCACTGGCCAAAGACCGGTCTGCCCTCGAAGAGAGCGCCTCAACCTGAGTTGGACGCATCTGTCGAGATGACCTTTCCATATGACACAGCTCCCATCATCAATCCCTGCTGATACCAGTCGGCCACTAACAAGGGCTGCAAAATCAAGTCATTTCACCTTTTTACCATGTTGCTTAATTTAACATTTAAGAAAATTTCAGAAAATTCAGAAAATTGAAATAGTCTGGCGAGGTGGGGCCATGGACTGGGACATTCCTGGGATGGATCTGCTGCGTTTCCATCTATTGTTTCGTCCATGGTTTTGTCTCTTATCTAAATCTGACCATGGAGTTGACTTTGGCGGAAAGCTGAAGGTGATTGCTGATAGGCTGTCCCAATCAGTGGCACCTGCACAAGCCAATCACGTTTGAGAGGGAAACAACAATAAGACGCTGTGAAGGCGTGAGCGCCCTTCATTAGACATGACGTCACGTCGGGCTCAGTAGTAGGCTGCTGCAGTTCCCGCAGGGCAGCCTATAAGCACACTAGCCTGCTCTAGGTCTGCAAGTTGCTGCACTGCGTTGACGATGAATACAAAATTAAGGATAATTTTTTGGCTTCAATATCTCGAAAAGATTAATCTTTCCTCTAGCGTAAGCTAACTTACTCAATAAGAACCTCTCGTAAGAGAACAAAATGTTACCCAAGTAACAAAGCTGCCACAAATAAGTGTTATGATCGTGTTGTAATGAAATGCAAATGAGTTCTATAAGCATGTGTCTCTATACAGTAGTAACGTTGCCACTGAGTGTTTAGGTGATCCATGCTGTAATAGCAAAGTCAAAGACTCATCATAAAACATGTTCATAAGTGCTAGTTTTATTGCTGAAAGGTAAAGTCTTTTGATCAAGTCAAGCAATTTCAACAAGATTATATGTAATTTTTCAAATATGGGATGTGGGTTTCAGGGAGTTTCTCACATTGATGAAGAAAGAACATCGGCCTTTCAGTGGTTGCTGTTTGTTGTTTTGTCCATGCCATGTCTCCTAAAACAGAAATTCCTCTCAGCATCTATTTTAAGAATAGTTCTGTACATTTGAGTAGATAGGGCTGAAATTACTTAAGGGTGTTGGGTTAGTTGATTCAGAGACTTCTTCCCCTATAGGTCGATCGTATCACTGCTGATACTGAGTGCATCTATTTGCCTGCAGACGTTGACGAATTCAGCCTGAACGGCAAGCTCATCAACATGAGAAGTTGTCTCCACATCCACGCTCCCTCTGGAGGATGTAGATCCCAAGACTGTGTATCGTCTGTGGAGTTGCTGCCCAGACTGAGAGTCCCTGCGTTGGCTGCTCTGAGACTGCTGTGCTGAGTTTAACCCACTGCAATGGACTGAGACCTGAGCTGGCCTTCCAGATATAGTGCTCCATTGCCTGGGTCGGTTGGGTACAGTAGCGGGGTCCACATCCCCACAGGAGGCAGTGCGGTATAAGCTAGGGTCATTGGAGATTCCCCAACAAGGTTGTCCATCCGGGGGTCCGCGTGTGCTAAGAGAGAGCCTGGAGGAGCCAAACAGGCTATGCTGGAACAGGGCCTCGCTGTTCAAGGCCTCGTCGATGCTTCGTCGCAGGTCGATGGGTGAAGGAGGCCGAAGGTCTGCTGTGGAGTCCACGTCCAAGCTGGCAAAGGAGGATGCATGTGATTCTTTGCTCTTCTTTGCGGTGTGGGAAAGCTGTGTGGAAGACACATGCTGAGGGCTGCTGGGATAGTGGAGGTCTAAACCATCAGATTCGCTGTGCGGAAGCTCCACCAAGGTGTAGAGAGGCACACTTTCACTTTCCCGCCGTATTATTCCCTCACACAACCCCAACTTCTCGGCGGGCCGTAGTGACCAGCCACACCGACTTGAGAAGATGGGTTTTCCCAGTGTGGTTCCTTCCGTAGGTTGCTTTTTGAAGAACCAGCTGCAGCCACCAGGTTTGGAACGGGGCACTCCACAACACAGAAGGGGGTGAGTGATAACAAGGGCGAGGGTGAGACAAACCCCTGTTTCACACACTCGGCAGCTGAGCTGGAATCCCCACCAGGGCCAGGGCATCAGGCCAACCATGATCCCACCAGTTAGCCCTCCTGCGTTGAGCATGGCATAGAGTCGGAGACTGCCACATGCTAAGAGAAAGAGGGCAGAGAACACCCCAGCCCTGGCTGCCCTTTCCCACATCTGTGCTTCCGTGAATGGACACCTACTTGCTTGGCATGATGGCCGCTCAGGAGAGCTCTCGTTCAGCCTGTAAATGTGCTTAATGTCTGGCCGGGCGCAGCAGTACAGAAGCAGGTACGTGAATGACAGGAGAGAGGACATCAAGACGAAAGCTGCAGGCGGTAATAGAGGCACAACTTGCAGGGTGGGAAAAAGTTGCAGTATTGCCATGGAAGCCATCACTATGGCTATGTGCAGCAGCACTAGGGCAGCCAACAGGCAGGTGCTGCGCTGCAGGGTGTTCTGGGAAAGTAGCTGGGTACAGGAGCGAGCAGTTAGCAGTAGCATCAGAAGGCCAAAAGATGCCGTTAAACAGGGATAGGCAGCTTCGTGAAGCAGTCGTGCCCAGACGACGGGAAGGCGCTCTTTTTGGCCGTATGGATCGTAGAGGAGCCACAGGGCTCGGCTGGAACCTGTCAGTAGCTGGAGAAGGTGGAGGAGACTGAAATGGGCACATCCAGAGGGCCAGCGCAACGGTAAACACATCAGGCTGAGCATAGACAGCACAGCCACAAGCGAGAACACGCAGCTAAGCCCGTATACCTGTAACTCCCAGGCCAGGCCCCACGTTGCCATTGCAGCATTCCAGTCAGTCAGTAGAGGGACTAACAGAGGCGGAGTCAGGGCTTCGAGAGCTGGGGTTATGACACCAGAGGGTGTGGTTTCATAAACAGGAGGTGGAGTAGACAGAGTTTTGTTAGTTGAAGCATGATTCTTCGAAGAGTCAGATGACTGACAGATCCCAATGCCAAACAGGTTGCAGTCTGGAAGTGTGGAAGACTCACGCCAGTCGCCACCTGGAGATGCTGAAATACAACATAAAATTTGGTTTAAGATGCACTTAGTGTATATTTCAACTTTTCAAGTGACAAAAAAATTAAAAAATGTAAAAAGAAATGAATGTGCAAAACAATATAGATTATACAATATTCATATTATAACTTAGTTATAGTAAAAAAATTAGTCTTACAAGGTAATCTAGCTTAACATCTGTTTATGCACTCATGAGGTTATATTCACAAAACACAAAGCTAATGATCTCCACAAGCAGCTTATTAATTTTTTTGTTTTGTTTTTTTACTGCACCTAAAAATGTTACACTTGAAACAGCACAAGAGGAATTTAAACCACAGAGAAAACACAGAACAACAAACCACACACTGATGTATCAAGGAGAATCCTGGATCTCCAAGCATGCAAATCTAAAAAACTAAAACAGGTAAGTAGATTACGTGCTCCGTATGAAAGGCTTTAAGCAGTAATATGAGAAAATACACCATCAGTCATATAAAACAATGACTATGTTAATTAGCTGGGGAGATGTGGAAGTAGGCTGTTGTAAACGGGCCACACACTTCATCCCTGATACACATTCACGGCACAGATAAGAGGGCATTGACCCTGTTGCCGTTCTCATGAGTGAGACAATTTAAAAACTAGAAACTGACACACTTTCATGATATTAAATCAGATAAATATGCCTGCATGGAAGTGAGAAGGAGGGGCTTCTCAGTGTGTTTATTAATATTGTCTAATTTGTTTTTTTTGTTTTTTAAAAATATCATGCGCTTAATGTTGATCAAAAGGCACTATGTTTATTGCAGGGTTAAATATAGAATACCAGTAAAAAAATGTACACTAGTAATGGATTGGTCCTTTAGCATGTGTTAATTAAGGTCAGAGGGTCTGGCTTAACTTTCGCCTCTCAATATTGAATGATTAACCTTTGTTCACACTTCACTGGAAGATATTTTTGTAATTTTCTAATGGAAATTTGTTTCAGTCACGTAAACAAATTGTCATTTAAGGCTTTATTTACCTAGAAAAAGTTAGCCAATATCCATACCTAGTTAGTATACAATTCTAAATATTAATGATATTATTTAATTGTATTTTATGTAATAATGTTTTTGAAAGATCTTATGGTTTCCAAGGCTACATTTATTTGATCAAATATACAGTAAAAACAGTAATATTGTGAAATATTATTACAACTTTTGTATTGATCTGAATATTTTAAAATCTAGGATTAGCATTAGCATAGCAATTACTTCAGTCTTCATTGTGTTGAAATGTTGAAATCAGTTTTTGCTGTTAATTATATATTATATTATATTATATTATATTATATTATATTATATTATATTATATTATGAGAAAGCTGTGATTTTTCCTTGAGATTTTATATTTGATTCACCAAAAAGAATAGCAAAATAAGAGTAATTTGTGTGTGAATCTGACCACAAAACAACATATGTTTGTTTTTGCATGCAGTCTAAAAAGAATAGCCTCATAAGAGGCTAAAATGATGAAACCTGTTATATGCAATAATAATGAACCAGATAAAGGATATATATTATCATTCAGTGGCTTTGTAAAGCACTGGCAAGCCATGATTGTGCTGTGATCACCACCAGTCAAATATATTTTAGAATAGAGGTCATTCTGACAATGAAGGCTTACCTGCTTTAGGATAGGTTTCAGTGACCTTGATCACTGTGGTGGTCGATTGGCTATTTTGTTCCGTTTTCATTTGGTCAGGACCCTCACGTTCCTCTCTTTCAGGGTCAGATCTTGTTATATTGAAAGTCAGCTTTGTCAGACTGTCTGGAAGAGAAAGAAAAGATTAGAAACCTGTTCTTTAAAAAGACAAGAGGAACTGAGAGCTAATGCTAGCTCAAAAGTTACCGTGCCATTTTCCATTTAATTAAACCTGCTGTTGTTCTAATTTTTTACCTATTAACTTCAGCTAAACTTTCATTTCAAAAGCTTAAAAAAAACTAAATTGCATTCAGTTTCCCAATGAGTCACTAGAGGGCTTGTATCCCACTCACATCTGCAGTGATGACCGGCTTGTTCGCTGCTGGAATACTGATATTTTCATTGCAGCTTGAGGAAAAAGTTGATGCACCATTAATGCAGACATTATATACAGACGTTTTTATGCCAATACAGCATTACCAAATAAATGTAGTAGAAGTACAATGATACCAATATCCCTTTATAACAGAATTTCCCCATTCTATTCAATTTAAAATGTCATTTTTCTGCAGCGCTGTTGATCCGCTAAGATATCATACCTGAGTAAAAGTGAATTTACTGTCTTAATTAAAAGTGATGTAGTAAAAAGACAGACATGTACAGTGAACTGCAAATAATGGCAAATAAGTCCTTGAAGACGAAGGATACGCATTAATATGAGGAGAGTTCTCTGCATGAAACACCTTCCATTGCATATCAATGAAGAACTGCATTTCTCTCCGATATAGGAAATTTAATTAAATGAAATGTGGACGATTTTAACTGTGACAAGATCATTGACAGGCCAGTTTACTGTGAGAGAATGCGACAGGGAGCAACCATTAAAGGGATACTCCACTTTTTTTTGGAAATAGGCTCATTTTACAACTCCCCCAGAGTTAAACTGTTGAGGCGTAATGTTATGATGCAGCACCTGAAAATAGTGGCGCGTTCCAGGCAACCTGTAACCCTGATTTTCAACCTTATACCCGTGAAAGTACACTGGAACGGCAGTCAAACCCGTGACTTCCCACCCGTGAACTCGTACTAGATCCATGTACTCCCAGTTACGAGTTCTGATGTCACATAGCCAGCGAACCTATACAAAACTACAATGACAGCCCCTACGGATGCAGTATTTCTGCAGGCGGTGCACGGTGAGAATACACTTTAGGACAATATAACGTAACTAGTTTTCAGTCCATTGAAGGCAAGAATAAATTAATACCAAAAACATTTCCAAATATACAAATAAAGTAAAATAATAGGTATAACAGCTTATCTTGCCTCTTTTTCTTTTTCTTGCCTTATCTTTTTCCTCCTCAGTTTCCCACAAATAAACAAGGAGTAAGCACCTTTGGCGTTAGAAATTATGACAAATGCGCATGAGCCCCGGTTCGTCATGCTGGTTTGTTTACATCTAGCTACCACAATTCCTTGCGCTCAGGTAGTTTGGCGTGACTGACCTGAAATGCTACAAAGTCGTAAGTCGTGGGTTGAAGTCGTCATTTACGTGCTCAAAAACCTGCCTGGAACGCAGCATAGTGCCCAGCTTCCAACGTGACCGGAACTAAGTTTGTATAGTCATCGCGCCTGCTGCACTCATGGTACGGCAGTGAAGTTTCTTGATTATTACGCAAGAATGAGAGTAATAGTTCCCTGCATATCAGCCTAGAAAATCGCAACTTTACATTTTCCGTCTGTTTTAGTGCACGATGTAACTATAGAAGACTCAAGTTTTATAGGAAAAATATCGAAACACTTTGGTAATTTTTTGGGGGGAAATGCTAATGGTCTTGTGCACTTCAACAGTGTATGCTAATCTATGCTAAAAGTGGTAATGCCAGAACCGGACATTGGCTGAATGGATTCAAAAAAGGTAAAACTCAACAGTTTAACTTTGGGGGAGTTGTAACATGAGCCTATTTACAAAAAAAAAAGTGGTGTATCCCTTTAAAGACGCACTTGTGAAGTGAATAGTCTCAAACCTTGTGTACTATTTTGCTACACACACCCAAAAGTATAGTCTCAAACCTTGTGTACTATTTTGCTACACACACCCAAAAGTACCTAGTGCTTTTTCTTCACAAAAAGAGTACATACTTTTAGGGCGTAGTATAAGTAGGCGTGAGACGCAGCAATATACTGTGGGATTCACAATTCACAGATTCACAAACAAATGACTCTCATGAACCGGTTATTTTTAATAATTCCAAAGCATGCAGCGTCACCAGAGTGATTCACAAATACTCAAATGACCCAGATCTTTTTTTTAATTTTTTTATTTGTGAATCATAACATAAAGTGTTACAAGTAAAGTGTAATTCCCAAACAAATTGCTCATAAGCCGGTTTAATAAGGTAAGGTACCGGTTCAAATTAGTCTGACAAATCCTTCACTAAAGAGAATCCAACAGAATGCTTAATGAATCAACATCTGACTCACTGTAAGTTATTATTATTTTCAGTTACACTAGTTGTTGAAAAAGACATATCAGCTTTACTTAAGCATTCTAGCTTCACCAGTTAAATTAGCTATATGGCTATGCTGTGTTATCAGCACCAGACCAGCATGAAGCTATGATCCCACAATGAAATTCCAAAAAGAAAATCAGCTCATTGAAATACTTTGTCTTGCATTATACTTTCACACGCTATCAAGTTGACTTTGATGTATCGTTAATTGGATTACCTGTAGGAGCATCTGTCAAATCCTTTGTTTCTTCAGATGGCCACACAAAGTCTATCAGCCCTCTTGGCAAAGTGGTACCATCTAAGGTTCCTCTGGCATATGGTGTTTGGGTAGCACTAGAGGATTTCCACAGCATCTGGTAGGTGCGAAATCTTGTTTCAGCATGAGTCTGAGGTGTATGAGTCTCTGTATTCCAAGCATTCGGTGTCTTGGACTCTGTACTCCAGGCCTGAGAAGGCAAAGGCTGCAGTGTTACCAGTGCAGAAGATTTAAGTGATTGGTCAGTATTTCCTTGCTTACTAAAATTTGGCCAATCAGATGCTTCCGTTTCAACTCCTTCTTCATCATTCTGGATGTCTGAAGGAATTTCAGTCTTAGGGGAAGTCAAAGATTTGATCAGTGGTGTTTTTGTGGCTGGAAGTCTTGAGAAACCACGATTATCCATTGTGACATAGGGGTTTTGTTCAACTAAAGGGTCCATCTCAAGGTCTCTGCTAGACTTCTCTGATTGTAGTGCATTTGGGGATGACCTGAGGATGGTTGGAGTAGTCGTGTCCATTTGTCTCGGTAGGAACGTCCACAGTGAGCTGCTAGCTGGCTCTGGGTCAGTGCTGGCCCAAGCTCTTTCATTTCTATTTAAAGATACAGCATATAGACTGTCACACAGCGAGAAACTGAAGAGAAGCAGTAGAGCTTCACTGTGAGGGGTCATGCTGACGCTCCTCTGAAGAAGTTACACCTCACAAAGTCACCAGGCTGTCTACTTTTGACTTTCACATTCTGCGCAGGTTCTGAAAACAAAAACAAAAGAAACATTCACAAAATGGGTCACTGGATTCAAGTGATTTCAAATAGGCATGCACCAATATTAAAAATCTATACTTATTTGAAAAAAAAAGTAATAAAATAAAAACATATAAATTAGTATACATCTATAATTCTTTGCAAAATAATCAAATGAATAAAATAAAAATGTATAATTCTAAATCTATATGTACAAAAAATATTATGTTTATAGATTATTTCTTCTTCTGCTTTACTACTTTGCAATATGTATATACGCTAGAGGCTGCAGTCTTTAGCCTCCTTGTTAGAGCGTCTGACTCTGGGTTCGAAGCCCGTGCAGAGTGGGGCGAGTAGGACCTGTGTGAGAGGTTACATGGGGCCGTGACCCGGATGGGACTGAGGTTTAGGGGGGTGAGTGTAACGGAGGTCAGCTAGTCACTGTGCAAGTAAACCTCACTCCTCTAATCTCAAGAGGTGCCGACTGATGCCGGGCGAGTAGGACCTGGGTGAGGGGTTAAATATAGACATATGAAAAAGGCGTTGAGGATAGTGTTATGTTAAGATTTAAATATCCAGTATTGGCCTGATAAATTTTCAAATACCCAATAAAAATCCAATACTATTGAAATCAGGGATCCACAATAGATTGTTTATCAGTCTATATCTGTAATTTTATTACATGTATGACATCATTTGATAATCAGTGTGGTCCTGATTATTGTGTATCTTTAATGTCAGAGAAATATCTTCACATGAAACTGGGCATATTTTGTCCCCCAAACAGCGCCACAAAGTGTGTTGAGTGGCAAATTACAGCCAGAGCTCTGAATTCACACACCATCAGATTATAACTCGATCCCCTCGAGTCATGTGACCCATTTCAGAAAAAAATTAATTGTACCTCACAGAAGAGGATGGCAACCAAACACACACTAATGTTTCTATATTAATCAATCCTCATTACTAAGATTGCATTTATATTGTGACGAACAGTTGGCAATTAAATTAGATTTATGTTGAATGATCTCACAGCTGCTGCAGTGCACACTCTGCTTCTTAACTCACACACACCTTTTCGCTTTCTTGCCTTTTTGCTTTTTAACTCATTTCTCAAGACTCTTTTCTCTTATGTCTCCTGGAGTGGATGCACAATTTATCATTAATATATTCTGTGCAATAGAAAGAGAGAAAGAGGGGGATGCTGGTCTACATTCCCAACCAGTGCAGCACTGTTTAATGCATCTTCTCTTCAGCAGCAGCATCCAGTGACACATTTCCACACCGAACAACTGAACTCACATACACATACATGCATAGACATAAACTTTATGTGCTAGAAGAATTGTGCTCACCACGGGACGCATGGATGAAGAGTCTTAAACAGGAGTAATCCCTCTCTCCCTGTCGTCCTGCTGCGGAAAGATTTGATTCTGTCTGTGCTTGCGCACGCCTGTGTGTTTTAGTGCTCCCCCTCTCTTTCTCTCTCTTTAACACACACACACACACACACACACATACTCATCTTTCTGCTTTTCACATGAACACACACATGCTGCCTGACACACCCCCTTTTAGTATCCCATCTCCGTTCTCTCTCTCTCTCTCTCTCTCTCTCTCTCTTCAGGTGTCTGATCCCTCTCTTCTGATTCAGTTAAGCTGCATCTCTAGTTCCCAGAGCTGGATTAGCCATGTTAGGTGTTTTCCTTTCTCTTACATCACTGAGCACCAGAGCAGGTCATATACGCTGCAGTGATGCTTCTAAAAAGGAAAACAAATACATTTGTACAGTACGTTCACAGCTGTAAATAGAAGAGGATGAGCCTCTCCTCCCAATTCAGTTAAGGCAATCAATATACAATATTGAATGCAATTTTCTGAATCCCACAGAGAGAGTCAGAGATCAATGTGCAGCAATAAATCAGAGAGCTAAAATCACTGCTACTCTATTTTTCATCATGGTGGATTGAGATAAAGCATTATGCCAAGAAAAGCCCAACCAGACTACTTAATCATTTATGTCAATACATCACTGGACCAGTACCAAATCAGAACTAAACCAACCTGGACTTGTGTGACAACATCATTATGGTTTAAATTGGACATTTAAACAAGGATAGACACAACAACTGAGGTTTACAAGAAGCTAGGCAGTGTATGTGTACATAGCATGTAGCATTCAAAAGTTTTGAGACAATATTTAAAGGTATAGCGGAGGATTTTCTTTTTCCGGGTGGGTAGTCTATACTATTGGTCCACCTAAGTGTCAATCATTCTGGTGATATGTTTACGTAAGGCCGTCGTAGGCTACGTGCTCATCCCTATGTAGTTTTCACTTTCAGGTGTATTATGTCGGAGTTACGGTTTCAGCCATTCCTTTGAAAATGGCTGAGGGTCGAAAGAGAAAAAATGTTTACGAAGTGTATGATAAGAAGAGAAAGGCCGCAGAATATAGAAACAAGACCAGAGTGATTTTGGGTGAATATCACACGCTGGCGTGCGCTAAAAGCACAGGTTGGGCTTCTCACTGATGCCGCAGTCGCAAAGATTCTACTAGACAGGTAAAGTTTGTCATGCTATTTGGAGAAATCCATTTAAAATCACTAGTAAAAGTTAATGCAAGCTACAATGCTAGCCCTGGCACGAGTCATGCACCGCATGATTCGCTCAATTTGTCTAAAGTAGCCTTTTGACCAAAATGGTAAATGGTATCACGCTGAAATATTCTAAAATCTTGTGTGTTTATTATTACACAAATGCAACAAGCTACTTCTCCATATGCAACTAAGTATAAAAATAACGTATTAACAATGAGAGATATTAGGTTAAGGACCAACGTAATAGCACTGCTTATATGTTGCTGTAACGTAATTGCGATTTGCAAAATAGTTTCCTCAGAACGTATTTCGTGTGATACAGGGTTGCACATATCATGTCTTGAGTCCTCGGTCACTCAATCGATCAGTATAATAAGTAAATAAAACACGGAAAGGCATTTGACATGTTGTCTTTTATATGAATATTTTTGAGTTAGTTTAGAATTTGCAACATAATTGTGCAAGGCGTAATAGACGTTCCCTCTCGGGAGCAAGAGTGTTGTGTTTGTGCATGTGCATTTTTTTTTTAAAAAATTGGAGAGGGCGGGTCTTCTCTAAAATTCGGAAAGATCCTCCGCTATACCTTTAACAATTGTGAATTCCACAAAAATATTACAGTAAGCAGTACAATCGTTTTCAACATGGACAATTATAGTAAGATGTTTTTTTCTTGCACAGCAAATCAGCATATTAGAATAATTCTTGTAGGATCATGTGATACTGAAGTCTGGAGTAATGATGCTGAAAATTCAGCTTTGCATCACAGGAATATTACATTTGAAAATATATTAAAACCAAAAACAGTTCCTTTGAAGTGTATAGTTTTAATTGAATAAACCCTATATTATATCTTTTACTGTAATAATATTTCACAATATTTCTGTTTTACTCTATTTTTGTTCAAATAAATGCAGCCTTTTTGAGCATACAATATTTATTTCAAAAACTTGACATTTTAGTAAGCTCAGACAGAAGTTGTGTTTTTTTAATTTTTATATGGCTACATGTTTTCATTGGCTGATCCTGATGGCATACAAATATATGTGGGTAAATGAGAGAGTGGCAAACACTTCATATTTAGAGCTCATAAACACTCAATACATATTTAAAGCCTTTCCCCATCAGTGAATCCAGGATGGATGGTCCATTGGGACGCACCAGTGTGTGGTCAGACAGAATGAGCAGGATGTAGATCAATCCTTATTTAAACAGACCCCGAGAGAACACAAACTGGGGCAGTCCCAAAAAAGATAGTAGTGAGAGGACTAGTTAGGGCTCAGGGAATATAAATGGATGGATTAATATAGCTGTGTAACACATTTCTGGTGAATCACACCAGTGACAGAAGTAATCTGTAAGTCACAATTCATCAGAGGAAATTTGAATTGACAAATCAATGCTGAATCCACACATTTTATTATAAATACATTCTATAAGAATATTAATTTGTTTTCACATATTCACATGTAGGCCTACTATGAAAGCATTGCTCACTGTATTTGCTTATAGTGTGTGTACAGGAAGGTACCAAATGAGCTGGAACTAAAAGGGGGTTTGGTTTGGAACAATGACCCAGATGAGCTGATCAAACATATGACATCAGCAAGGCCCACAGCCAGATCCCCCCAGGCTAGAGGATGCTTTTACTGCCCTACCAATCATCTGCATCAGTGCTGCTGAGAAGGGGGCTTATTGGTTTGGACCCATCAATGCTGAATTCTGCAAACAACGAAGGCAGCAACAATTCACAGCGCAGTTCAAATGGATACTACTATGAAAGAGTAAAGAAAAAAGTAAAGATTTCTCATGAAGGGACAAAACTGTCATTTCAAAATGGAAAAAAAAGCAGTTTAGCACAAACAAATTGAAGGTCCAAAAGAACCAAATGAAGACATAACCCCAAGCTTCAGAACCAAACCCGTCAGTTCAGACCCTGATACCACCCTGGGAAACGAAATGGTGTTGGATCCCAGCATCCACAGCTTTTTACATTGTGTTCCCCTAGCGTAAGATATTACGCAGTACGAGAGAACTACGCGGTTACTGACTCAACCTCAATTGACCTATGGCTAAGCCACGCTCCCTCCACTCACTCGGACAAACACGGCTCGGGCGCTATGGCAGCTGTCACAGACATTTCACAGGAGGCAATTGGTGATTTTTGGAGACAGAAAAATTATATATCATCTTGAAGTCACCTAAAGGGCATTAACTATGCATTAGAGGGTTATATTAATAATTGTATTATTGAGAAGGTCGATGAAAAGCTTCAGCTCCAGGCAGAGATGCAAGTTCCAAGTCATAGTGTAAACATGATAAAATTATCGCATTATCGTTGCCATCAACGTTTGGTGCTACAGTATTTACATGAATCATTCAGCAAAACCTTGTTAACATTTGTTATCTTGGTTATTACAGTAACAGATACGTTAATGGAGCTAATTGACATGATGTACAACACAGCTAGAAGCTAACGTTAATGTTTTCTAATGTTAGGCTAACGTTACGTTAGAGATTTTAAAGATAACGTTCAAATAGGTTGTCGACTTAACGACATCCTTGTTTAATTAATCCGCGTTTAGTTGGTGTTGTGGTCTAGCTACAGCATAACTTTATCCAGAGCAAACACTTATCTCGGTTGAGATGTGGCTTGGGAAAGGGTAAAAAAATACACACCATCGCCCAGCCTCTCAGGAACCTAGTGTCAGTTGCATACCCCATGCACACCGTTTGACCATTTTAAACTTAAAATAACAAGAAAAAAACGAATGAAAACTGACTAACTCCAATGCATTTCAATGGAAGTGGAAGCAGAGAATGTCCGAGTATATTGGGTTAGCTGCGCACTGTGATTGGCATATCGCGTTTGAGGGCGTGGCTTAGCCATAGGTCAATTCTCTCTAGAAAAAAGAGAACGAGTACTTCACAATATCTTACGTTAGGGGGAAAACCTCTTTTCCACAAGATATTGAAGCCAAATATTATCCTTAATTTTGAATTAATTGTTGTTAATGTTGTGGCAGCATGCAAATTGAATTTAAGTGCAAATTGAATTTTATTGTTGACGATAACCCCTTGAGATGAAACATCTCGTTTTCGAGGGGGTCCTCGAGGGGGGTATGCAGACATAGGAAAGATGGCTCACGTGCATATTGGCTGTCCTGCGGCAACAGCAGCAGCCTATCGAGAGAGGCCCTTCGTGACGTCAGATCCAATCGAGGCGCTTCGCGCCCATTACGTCACGTCCTGCCGAAACGGGTATAGCCTGGGTCCTTCTCAAAAAATGTGCATATTGTGATAAAGTTCATTAACTAAAGTTCATCAAAAACTCAAATTTAACCATTTTACAGATGCTAACATTGTCTTCAATGGTGTTCAACACACATACCTCTGTTAAAATCTCAGAAAATTTGGTTTGGGGTTTCATGACCCTTTAAGCTCATCCAGAGTGTTGGGTCTTGTGTCTCTCAACTTTCTCTTAACAATATCCCACATATCCCTCAGAAGAGTTAGCAGGCCAATTGAGCACAGTAATATCATGGTCAGTAAACCATTTACCAGTGGTTTTGGCAGGTGCCAGGTCGTGCTGAAAAATTAAATCTTCATCTCCATAAAGCTTTTCAGCAGTGGAAGCATGAAGTGCTCCAAAATCTCCTGATAGCTAGCTGCATTGTCCCTGCCCTTGATAAAACACATTGGACAAACACCAGCAGCTGACATGGCACCCCAGACCATCACTGACTTTGGGTACTTGACACTGGACTTCGGGCATTTTGGCATTTCCTTCTCCCCAGTCTTCCTCCAGACTCTGGCACCTTGATTTCCAAATGACATGCAACTACTGAGCAACAGTCCAGTGCTGCTTCTCTGTAGCCCAGGTCAGGCACTTCTGCCGCTGTTTCTGGTTCAAAAGTGGCTTGACCTGGGGAATGCGGCACCTGTAGCCCATTTCCTGGACACACCTGTGGCTCTGGATGTTTCTACTCCAGACTCAGTCCACTGCTTCCGCAGGTCCCCCAATGTCTGGAATCGGTCCTTCTCCACAATCTTCCTCAGGGTCCGGTCACCTCTTCTCCTTGTGCAGCGTTTTTTGTCACACTTTTTCCTTCCCACAGACTTCCCCCATGAGGTGCCTTGATACAGCACTCTGGGAACAGCCTATTTGTTCAGAAATGTCTTTCTGTGTCTTACCCTCTTGCTTGAGGGTGTCAATGATGGCCTTCTGGACAGCAGTCAGGTCGGCAGTCTTACCCGTGAATGTGGTTTGGAGTAATGAAACAGGCTGGGAGTTTTTAAAAGCCTCAGGAATCTTTTGCAGGTGTTTAGAGTTAATCAGTTGATTCAGATGATTAGGTTAATAGCTCGTTCAGAGAACCTTTTCATGAAATGCTAATTTTTTGAGATAGGAATTTTGGGTTTTCATGAGCTGTATGCCAAAATCATCAGTATTAAAACAATAAAAGACCTGAAATATTTCAGTTGGTGTGCAATGAATTTAAAATATATGAAAGTTTAATTTTTATCATTACATAATGGAAAAAATGAACTTTTATTACAACATGCTAATTTTTTGAGAAGGACCTGTAAAAACATCTCGATGGGCTTATATAATCTGTTTTTTTCATCGCCGAAGAGAATCAGAGCGTGTTGCAGGCACAGCAAAGATACACTGCACTTGTTCCCTTTTCTAGAGAGAACCGAGTTTACGTTAGTATTTAACTTGTCGTTAAATCAACATAGATTTTATTGTTGATTCCGCAAGTTCAATATAGATTATAGGCCAAAAGTCTAATGAACGAGTACTTATGTCCTTATGTCTTACCATAGATATATACACTAGACCTCACCTGGGGGTTCTAAGCATGCGTCAAAACCGCCGCCATCTTGGAACAGGGGTCTTGTCATAGGAAGTAGCTAGGTAACGCTGCTATCTCTGCCTTTACTTCGAATTCATTGATGGTGGCGGACTTTTGTGCAGCGTATGATGTTCACGGATGAAATCTGAACTAGGAAGAATGTTTAAAAAAAAAAAAAAAAATGTTATTTCTGGAATCAATGATAAATACATGTCTGACCGTTGGAACAAACCAAAAAAACAAGAAAAATCGCATTCATGATGATTTATGGTGATTTTATTTGCGTTAGACCTGTGTCTACTACATTGACGCTGATGCATTAAAGTGGAGGGGCTCCCCTGTTTCAAGATGGCGGCTCTATTGACGCATTCGTTCTAATGAACTGCCGTATCCAAGGTGAGGTCTAGTGTATATGTCTATGATGTCTTACAGGTTAGGCTGTTGTTGGCTGGAACACGCTAGCATTCTGCTATTGTGTGACGTCATCCCAGTTTTGAACGGATTTTTAGAACAGATAAGTGAACTTAAAAATGCAATTTTCAGCTGAGTCTATTATCTTAGCCCTCCCCTTTGAATGCAACTTTCAAATTACTTGACAAAAAATTAAACACATGAGTGTTTAATTTCATTAATTTTTTTAATTATAAAAGTTAATTTCAACTTTTATAATTAAAAAATTTCACATGAGTTTCACCAGAGAATGTCTAATCGAAGAGAATTGGCACTGGCTGGTTACTTCCGGTTTCTGGACTGGCTGCAGTAACACGTCTCTGTCCATGCGGGGGCGCTCGCGGTCGAGTGCAGAATGAATGGGAGTCAATGGGGTTTCACCGCCAGAAATCCACTTTTCTCAGGATGTAATTTTTTGTCAAGTAATTTGAACGTTGCATTTAAAAGGGAGGGCTAAGAAAATGCACTCAGCTGAAAATTGCATTTTTAAGTTCACTTATCTGTTCTAAAAATCCGTTCAAAACTGGGATGACGTCACACAATAGCAGAATGCTAGCGTGTTCCAGCCAACAACAGCCTAACTTGTAAGAAATCAAAAGGACATAAGTACTCGTTCATTCGACTTTTAGCCTATAATCTATATTGAACTTGCGGAATCAACAATAAAATCTGTTAATTTAACGACAAGCAGGTGAAAGAGACACATTTAGCCGTTTAGCCCCATAGACTCCCATTCATTCTGCACTCGCTCGCGATCACCTCCAGTGGAATTCTAATGGAACTGCAACCAAGATGATGCACAACGGGGCTAATAGGAAGTACCAAGGCTCTACGTAAGACGGGCTCTGGTTTCACGCGCTCACAGCGTCACCCATAGACATAATATATACATAGACGCCTTATTGGCCGCTGGAGCGTACGTCAACGGCGCCGCCATATTGAGGAGATCAACTTTCCCATACCTCTCATACCGGGAATTGAGAAAAATGCCTGTTTTGTGCGTTGCTTGGGGCTGTAAAAATCGCCACACAACTGAAAACAGCTTTCGAGGAAGTACCTTTCACAAGCAAGACTGAACGTTTGTTTTTGGTTGTATTTGGTCATGATTTAATTAGTAAGTAACGTTTAGAGATTAAATACTACTGTTATTGTGTCACGCAATGTAGTTTTAATAGTTTTTCAGTCGACAATGTAGTTGTTTAAAGCTCAAATATGTGGTTTGTTAATAAAGATAGAGCCTATTTAAAAATTTGATCTGAAGTTTTCGGAGTTGCTGCGCCCCCGCCTGGAACAGCCGTACCACGGCCAGTGCTTCTGACGGTTGCCGCTGGCTCGGATGTCTCTAGTCAAGAGGTTAAACATGAGATATAATTCGTATAATTTGTGTTTATCTTTGGTCTCATTAATCTATTAATGGTGCCCTGGTAAATAGTTTTGGCTGAAGGCAAAGTAAAGTTTCATAACTTTATATTTAGGCTATTTTAACAGTATGTTTGACTGAAGCCATAAACATATACACTAGACCTCACCTTGGGGTTCTAAGCATGCGTCAAAACCGCCGCCATCTTGGAACAGGGGTCTTGTCATAGGAAGTAGCTAGGTAACGCTGCTATCTCTGCTTTTACTTCGAATTCATTGATGGTGGCGGACTTTTGTGCAGCGTATGATGTTCACGGATGAAATCTGAACTAGGAAGAATGTTTAAAAAAAAAAAAAAAAAAATTATTTCTGTAATCAATGATAAATACATGTCTGACCGTTGGAACAAACCAAAAAAACAAGAAAAATCGCATTCATGATGATTTATGGTGATTTTATTTGCGTTAGACCTGTGTCTACTACATTGACGCTGATGCATTAAAGTGGAGGGGCTCCCCTGTTTCAAGATGGCGGCTCTATTGACGCATTCGTTCCCATGAACTGCCGTAGCCAAGGTGAGGTCTAGTGTATATGTCTATAGACTGAAGCTACTTCTGTTATAATGGCTAGCCTATTACTGATCAATAAAACTGAAATTTAGCACAAAGAGCTAAATATTAAATATATTTTGTGTGTGTGTTTATTCTCTAGAAATGTCTTATTCTATTGCTATTATTATAGAATTATTAATAAACTATTATCAATATTTTTACATGTATTCATTACCATTTTATTTGCTGTATACTATTTGTTTATTTTATTGACTAAACTATTTACTAGTACTTTTCACTTTATAATTTCTATTTGCATTGCACTACAGTTGTACCACAACATATGTATTATCATAAATGATCCATCAGTTATCAATATTATTGCTAAAATCTGGTCAATCACATAAAATGCTTTTTCCACAATGAGCAAACTTAAATATCTCAGTATGGGGATCTTCACCATTCTTATCCAAGAATGTTTTTTTATCCAGAAAAACGCAGCTCGCCCGTTTACTTACATTTAATTACAATGCAGTCTTGACCTCCGCAAAATGGCGGACCCGTTGACGTATCGCAGCAACGTTCCAAAGCGGCCAATAGGGCGACTATGTATATATTATGTCTAGGCGTCACCGATCAACTGGTGCTTGTGCACGCTAGCATCTGCCCCACCTCTCATGTCCTGTCAGCCGCAGGTTAAAAACGCCCTCATATAACTCTTAGATGTATTTATATATGCACGAAGTTGTTCAAATATATTCACACTTTTTTGTTTTGTTGTTGTTGTTTTTTTTTGCTTGCAGGCGCCTGTCACAGAATTTATAACAGAGCGTCCCCGGTCTCCCGTTGCTCGTGCACGCCAGCATCTGCTTCAGCTCAGCTCTCTAGTCCTGCCAGCAGCCGCAGGTAAGAAACGCACTTACATTTGTGTGACTGACGTTGGTTTGGGATACTGTCATTAAACGTAAAGCCTGTTTACACATAGACTGACCAAAGATCTGTGACAGTTTATGTAAGTGAAAACCCGCAGCAGATTTGTTTTGGTTTTACCCTGTAGTTTGGCGTTGCTAACATGACAGTTGAGTTAACGTTGTCATGCCAACAAGTAACTTAAGTTACTAAACTTCCACCGGCTTCTCAATGTACTGATAAAGTAAAGCCGAAATTGTGTTTTAACATTTATAAAAAGGGCTGTAATGCGGCTAATTATGTTAGCATGTTTGAATTAGCAAGATTTCGTGTAACGTTACCAGACAGCAGTGATGATAAGGCTTGATGATTATCTGGGTTTTTTTCAAGACTGTTTTTTTTTTTAACATGTTGACTTTGACCTTGCGCATACGCATTTGACACGCATAGTTCACATAGACTGGATTCAGGTACAGGCTGTGCTGTACAGGCTGTGCTGTACAGGCTGTGCAGTACAGGCTGTGATTCATCACAGACTGTGATGACGCGTTTTTATTGTCAACAACATGTTCAATGTGAAAAGGGTCAAATTACCACGATGAGCAGCAACAAGAAAACAGGCAGTATCTGTTGATATCTGCAGGCAATATCTATCTTTGGACCATTACACATTTGGCTTAATGCAGACAGAGTGAGCCATTTATTAGACCTTCTGCCCAATTCCAGTTGGCCTTTCTTGATCAGTTTCTAGGACATTGACAAAGGGGAGGGGAACTTCAATATTGATTAATACATATATTCAGTGTTGGGCATTTACTAGTACATTACTGTTACTGGCCCTATATGGGAATATATGTATCAGTACATATAATTAGGTGTTCAAGCACGAAGTGCTGAAAACCTATTGTATTTGCTAGAAAGAAAAAAAAATCCCCTAAAACGCATCGTGCAGCCCAAACCGTAAGGCCTGGAGCTCTGAAACTTTGTCAGATGGTAGGGCCTCATCTCCTTTATCAGCTTGAATATTGTATGTTCATTGAGAACAAATTTATATTTTTACTCGCACACAAAAAAACTTTCTGTGCCAATAAATGCTTTTATGGGAAATCTTAAAGGGTTACCTAAGGGGACAGTCCATACACCAAAGGGCCAGGAACACCAAATTGAAATATCTTGAATTTGAAATTTTGGGAAAATGTACCAGATAAAAACATCAAATGCTTTGTATAGAAATCTAATCAACAAGAAAATGGATTATAACACTGTACATATCAGGCAGAGATGGCTATCATAAGATCAAAGCAACATTATATGACCTTGGGGAGAAAGCATTAAAGTGGACCAAAACAGACAAATGATAAATTAGATATTGGTAATAACATTTCCTATAAACCTAAAGAGTTTTATAGAGAACTTTGCACATCCCAAGTGAAGGATGTGTCCCAAAAAGAAGCTCTTTTCTCCTCTGTTGACACACCATTCTAATCTGAAGAAAATAGACTTAGCTTGGATAAACCATTTTCTTTTTCCAAACTGAAATAAGCTATACAATTATTGCGTAATAAATCACATGGGGCGAATGGCTTCCCCACTGAATTTTACAATACATTTAGAGATTAGCTTAATCTCACTTCTCAATACGGACTATAAAATAGTTACCTGGGGTAGCCACTTTCCTTGATGCCAAAAAGCCCAGACTCTCTCATTGGCTGTGGGTCATTGCCGATGTCATTTTCTGTCAGAACACATTTCACACAGCAGGATTTTGAATCTCCGTCAGGTCCAGATATTTAGTATGCCAAATAGCTCACAGGGACAGGGCGTCTTTGATAATTCACACTGCGTGATTGTCAATCATGAAAAGAAGCATCGATTTGCCAATGATTACCTGCATTTGTCTGCGATTTCGCAAAACCTGTTGGTGAGTAAAAATCGTGCAATGTGAACTCGGCATTACCTTGATCTTCAAATTCAAAAGGTTTCCACCCCCGGCTCTGAAACTGTTATTCCAGATTATTTTACACTGTATAAGGCCATCCTTAAAAATATTTTGGTTTTTGCTTATCGTGACGTCACTGATTGGGTCTTCAACCAATGCCTTTGGGCGCACCATTGCAAACCTCATTCTGATACAGGTTATAGACCACAAACAATTTGAAATCTTTGTCAAAAAACATGTTTATTGCATTAATTCCAGCTGCATTCATTTGGGGAAAAAATTGGCAGAATCAATAAAAAAAGAAGCCACTAGTTTTAAATGAAAGTGGATTTTCAGAGGGAAACAAATAAATTAAAATGACTAATCTCACCAGCGCCGCGCCAACCTATAAAACATTTTGTCTTATACTTTTACCCACACATCTACACATCGACGTCCGCTGAGCACTAAACCTACCCTATACCCTAGCGCATCTACAATCGACGTCCGCCGGGTACTAATCCTATAACCCAAGCGCATCTCCAGTCGACGTCCGCCGGGTACTAATAATTCTAAGTTACTTGTTCTTGCTGCGCAGCTTAAATAACAGACAGACTCCAGCAAATGTCCTTCTAATGCTTTTAATTACGGCCAGGAGAGTTCTCGAGCAATACTCAGGGAATCTCCCAAGTAAAAACAAGGCCGGTGGATCTCAGACAAATTCCATTGAGAATCCCACCGAAAACACTCATACAACAGTTTTTATAAATAGGGAGGTATGGCATAATGACATTAATTTCATTGGTTCTTCATAGGTAGACTGTTTTGTTACTGGGTAGAGGTGACTTGATTCTAACTTAGTCATCGGTCTAGTTCCATTTCCCATATTTGTTATTTATACACACAGTCAGGTGACACACATACACTTATCTGAAGTACAGAATGTCTTAGTACATTGTGTCAGAGATTTAGCTGGTCAAATGAGGTCAATGTTAAAACATGGTTAACTTAATATTCAGTTTAAAATTTTCCACCACAAGACGGAACACTCACCTTTGCAATTTGAATGTAATGATGCATTTAAAAGTTAATGGCTAAATGAATGGCTCTTTACAAAAGTTTACAATGTTGCTGTAGATGCAATAAAATCTAGCCAACATTGAATTAATACATTTGTCAGGTTACATACTGATAATTAATCACTCAAACCCCTTTATCTAAACCTCTCTACTCAATTGCTGGTTGCTATGTCTGTATTTTTATTTATTTATTTTTTTTTTTTTAACACTCTTCACTCGTGTTTGTAGTTCTAACCGAATCCTCGTCCAATGCACGATGGGTTGTGGGCAATAACAGCCGATCTGCACTTCGAATTCTGACCGGATAGTAGACCATCCCGAGCCTCTTTGGAACACTTATTTCAACACACTGTGATTTGGGACATCCTAATTATATTTTCTAATACTATTTAGGATGGATAGTATTCGAATTGGGATGCAGATTATATGCCTATTAAGTAGTTCTGGCATATTATGGAATGGTTGATTTTCTTTTAGTGCAATTTTGTACATTTCTGTATGGGATGTGCTGTTTTATTGGTCAGTGCGGTGCTGGTGAGATTAGTTTGCACCGCGCTGACCATTGGGTGGCGCAAGCAAACACTTCCTCCCTGCGCTATCGGGTCTGTCACAATACTTAATATAATATTCTATACTATAATAACACAATACTTACTATAATATTCTATACTATAATTCACAATACTTATTATAATATAATTTATATTATATTATTTTATTACATTTATATTAGTTGTTTGAAGAGTAAAAAAAAAAAAAAAAAAATCAATCTTTATGCAAGTTTACAACCAGCAAGTCGGTCGGACTAAAAGGAAAAAAAAATTATAATAATTGGGTCGGTCGGGTTACGGCCATAGACTAAAAAAATATGGACGTAGTATCCGTGACGTCACCCATAGGTTTCTGAAGAGCGTTTTTGAAGCCTAAAGTGGGCGGGGCCGGCCGTCGCCATCTTGGCAGTGCGTCACCTCTCGTCACTACCGGATAAATTAAAATGGACAAAGAGGCGGGACGTGGGTGGGGCTGAGGTACTAATGCTATGTTACTGCCCTCGCGCTGAATTGACAGCTGATTGAAAAAGTAAAGCCAATGGTTAAAGTTCATGTTTTTGCCCTTCAAAATATTATAATAGTTAAGACGTAACTAAAAGTTACTTTATTTTTTTATCAACTTTATTAAACTCACAAGGGGCAATTAGTTAAGAGCATGTATACAACAGTACATAACACAGATCACACACATTTCTCACAACATACAAGCAGTCAACTATGTGCATCGTGATGTATTATTATTCTGCTAGTTAAAAATGTATTAATTACTTACAATATTGCTCTAAGCTTGTGCATGTGCAATTCACCCTCTTCACAGTCGTCTTGAAGGGCAAAATTAGCGATATAGACCAAAACAACTATTTGCCACCAGAAAAGGATGCAAATATTAGCCTGGCTGCGCCCTCCTACGCACTTCCGCTCAATTTCATTTTACTTCTGTACTACGTCTGGGATCGCTCCATATCCTTAGGTTTCCACAGAGCCATGAATACATGGCTCTGAATACATGGCTCTGGGTTTCCAGAAACCAATTTTTTGTAGGACCAATCAGCGAATAGAGGGAGTGGCTGAGAAAGATGACGTTGATGTAAGCGCGTCAGTTTCAATTCAGAAATGGCAGCGGAGAAAGACGTGAGAAAAGCTATTCGGTCCGTTGTTGGAAAAGAAACTGCCGAATATACAGAATTTAAAGCCGGATTGTTATCGTCTAACCTCTTGTTGCACAACTGAGGACCAAGTGAAGGAGGCAGAAAGTTTGGAAGTTTGTGCTGGGCAGTTCGTGCACGATGACCGTGACATTTTGGACGGACGGTTTAGCCCGGTGTTCGCGGTGTTCGGAAGCCCCGAGTCCTGGCTGCTAAACTATGGTTGAAGATCCGCTCAGGAGGATGTCAGTCGCTCATATTCCCAACTGTAAATTTACTGATTCTTGTGATGAATAGAACATTTTGAGCCCTTGTGCACCCGTGCAGGAGGTTGGTGTGTCAGTTTTACATGTTGTAAATCATACAAATTGGTTGTGATTTAAAAAAAAAATAATTGTCATAAATAAAAATGTGAAAAACCATACTTTGAAGATATTTGATTTTCAGTTTTAGATGGCAATGGTTGATTTGTTTTACAAAAAAAAATAAATGCCACATAAAAATGTACAAACACATACTTTGAAGACCATAATTAAGGTAATTAAGAAACAATAAGACGTAATATGAAAAATTGTTCTTTATTACACATCTGCAGACTGATCATTCACTGTAGCTGCTACAGCATTTGCTGCAGATCAGAAACGACCACAGCGGCGTATTTGTAATGATTAGACACAGCTTCCACCGTTGAATGAATATATCACTGTCCTTCGTGTCAAATATACATTTCGAATTAATAATTGTTCCTAGATTAACAAAACCTGAGGCGCTCGTTGGCTGAAATCCTATTGTAAACATAATCCTCTGATCATTCGGACTTGTTGTCGGACTTGTTGTTTCCAGCCATTTCGGCGCGTGACATACGTCACTCACGACACCCCGTTAGCGATTGGCTATGGCAGATCGTGAGTGACTTTGGGCAGATCCAATAGATTTGAACTTTAATAGTGAACCCGCCTACAAGGAAGGAAACGTTTTTCAATGGAGCGGTTCCAGACTCTATGTGGAAATGAAATGAACTAGAGTCTGGTTGAACCAGGCTATGCAAATATTCCCAAACTAAAGGCGCTTTTCCACTGCATAGTACAGTACAGTTCGGTTCGGTACGTCTCAGTTGTGGTGCTTTTCCACTGCATGGTACGGTACAGTACGGTTCGCTTCAGGTCGCTTTAAATGGTACCTGGTCTGTTGAGGTTCCAAGCGTACCGTACCAGTACTAAAATGTGACGTGAAACACTGCAGATCACTGATTGGTCAGACAGAATCGTCATTCCCTGCGTCACTACTAGCGTCATTGGATTTGCGACACGAGACACTTTTTTAGCAGTATTTTTGTTTTGCTGCCATCAGCCTCATTTTAAACACATTTTTCCGTCTAGCAGTTAAAAACAACCACATACCGAGAATCAGGAACACCATTCCCTCGATAGTCTCCATTGTTCCTGTGTTGTGGGTTTGAAAATGTGGCGCTTTTAAGATGATGTCATGGCAGTAGAGGCGCGCGCAAATAACGATCAGTCCCACACACTTTGAAGGGGTACTACTGCGGTGGAAACGAAAAGCGATCCGAACTGTTCCGCCCCGAATCGAACCGTACTGAGCCGAACCGTACCGTACTATGCAGTGGAAAAGCGCCATAAAGGAGACACCCCTCGCTGCAGCCTGTAGCACGATGACGTAGCTGGATGGTCCAATACGTAGTGGATGGATGTGTGTTTTGGTGACGTAATTTACGCATGCGCAGTGCCGATCTCTGATTATAATTCGAATGCATTGGTTTTAAGTGATATGTAAGCTCAATATTGTACTGAGATGATGTTCAAACTGTGTAGTATAATACTGTTAAATAATTATAAGTAATTATTGATGAATAAGTAAGGAAAATGCTAAAATAATAACAGCATGGGGAAAATAAATCTTGTAATAATAAACTCGCATTTATGTTATACATTCAGAATTGCGAGAAAAAAGGTCCGAATTCTGACTTTATAGCACACAATTGCGACTTTATTTCACACAATTCTGTCTTTATAACAAGCGATTGAGGCTTTATTTCACCTCTCTATAACATGCGATTAAGGCTTTATTTGACCTAATTCTGTCTTTATAACATGCGATTGAGGCTTTATTTCACCTAATTCTGTCTTTATAACATGCGATTGAGGCTTTATTTCTAGCAATTATGTCTTTATGACATGCGATTGAGGCTTTATTTCAAGCAATTCTGACTTTATATCTCACAATTCTGAGAATACTTTTGTAAAGACACGTTTAGCCATTACGTTTTAAATGCATCATTATATTCAAATTGCAAATACGAGGAGAGCATGCAAGACCCACAACTGGCAGATGAACGTGCTCCGAAACGGTAGAAAATAAAATTAGATAGAATGGAGGATTTGAACTGTGACAAGATGATTGACAGGGCAGTTTACGGTGACAGGATGCACGCAGCACAAAAAGAGTACATACTTTTAGGGCGTAGTATAAGTAAGCGAATTGGGACGCAGCAAGGGTTTCTTTACCATAGTCTGAAATGGGTGTCAGATATGAAGATATAAAAATGCGTCATTTTAGAGGAGCAGGGCTGTGAAACGCACTCTTTTAACTGATTCAGACAAATGCAAGTATTCAGGCAATACAGCACATCGTTCATCTAGAAGATTAGATTTTTCCTTAAGCTGCAGTTATCTAGATTTCAGGTGTCTTTGAGCGGATTTCTGTGGCGGCCGTGGCCATGTAAGTAAGTTGGAGCCAGATGTGAAATTTTGTAAAAATTAACTGCTGTTGTTTCCACTGTGCTCTTTCTCTAGCTCATCTGCTGTCATGCTTTCCAGAGCGGTTCCCATGGCTGGGGTCACTGCGCACAAGATCAGTAAATACATCACCTTCTTCGCCAGTGATGTCGATGGGACTCCTGCGGCTAGCTTTTCACCTGGTCACCCTAAACCTATATTGCTGTTACTGCCATGGCTGGGCTCCAGACCGCAAGCCTTTGGCAAGTACTGTGAGATTTACTTTCGCAAAGGCTTTGATGTACTCGTTGTGGAAAGCGAAGTGAGACAATTCCTGTGGCCCCGTTGGGGGTTGGAGTACGGTGGCCATGTCCTGGATTTATTAGAAAGCGAGCGCTTCTCACAGCGCCCCCTAGTGATCCATGCTTTCTCCATAGGAGGATATACGTTTAGTCAGGTTCTTGTTCATGTGGCCAAAGATACCCAGCGTTACCAAGGCCTGACAAACAGGATCAGGGGTCATATCTACGACAGCCTGGTCATGGGATCACTGGACCATATGGCCAAAGGTATGTACAGAGATTGCAATGTAAAGTATGTTCCTATATAATCCTTTCAGTCAGCACTGCTAACACTTTGGGTTTGGATGGTACGATCAGAATCTTGCATCATGTTATGATTTTTTTCATATGATGTATATTTTATATTATTTGTACTGTAAATTCGAGTGGTAATGTTTAACATTCAACATTCAAACTTCTACATTCAAACTGTACAAACAAATCTTTCACTTATTTCATGTACAATAAATGACATAATAGCTACATTAATGCATGGTATCTACTACAATATCACAGATGTATTAAAAATGTAAAACTATCTTCTATTTTAATTAATTTTAAAATGTCATTTATTCGTGTGATGGTAAAGCTGAATTTTCAGCATCATTACTTCAGTCTTCAGTGTCGCACGATCCTTCAGAAAACCTTCAGAAGAGGGGTGTCTGTTTTATCTGTTTTTGTGACTAACGTTTCTTTAGTATAACCATGGAGTATAAAATTCAATATAAATTCTCGGTATTGCATTGGACCGTACGATCGGCGGAAGTTATCGAGCATCCTTAATCCTTCACCGGAAATACCGCCGTGCATAGAGCCCATCATAGGCTACGTGACAGTATCATGTTTTTTTTTGTCAGGTTTGATTTCAAAGTTGATTAAAACTAAAGTAATATACTATTTCATATACAATTTTACATATCCCTAAAGTTATGATGTTGAAATATCATGCTTGTAAAATAAAACCATATATTTATTATGTCAACCAAAGTACTACCTCATCGAAAAAAAATATTTTTTTTTACATAATGTAATTTGCAGTGCATAACACTACTGCTTGTAAAAACCTTAAAACATTTCACTCAATGTGGAGATAAACGGTACTTTTTAAACATGTAAAGTTGGTATGATTTCTTTTAATGTTTTTGAAAGAAGCCTCTTATACTCACCAAGGCTAATTTGTTTTGGGTCAAAAATACAGTAAATCAGAACTATTGTGAACAATTCTTACAATTTAAAATACATTTTGTTTTATGTTATAAAATGTAATTTATTACTGTGATGGTAAAGCTGAATTTTCAGCATCATTAGTTCAAGTTCAAAGTTTTATTGCCATTTCAGTACAGGTACATTGAAATTCCTGCGTGTTTCTCAGAGTCAGGTTTTAAATGGAATATAAAATAACAAAAACTGTATATACATCTCACATCACATTTAAACTGCAAAAAATGTAAAAAAAAAAAAGATCTTTCTTAAATAAATACATATTATAGTAAATAATAATAATACAGCGCATACAAAAATAGAAACTCTAAATAGAATAAAAAAATACTTGCACTGATCATTACAATATTTAAAAACATGGAGTAGGGCACTTTTTGCCCTCCTTAATGCCCTCCTAACAGTGGCTGGAAAGAAGCTATTAAGGGGGGGGGGGTTGATTGCGATTTCACTTTTTTCATTTTAAATAGTGTGTAATGTTGCTGGTGTGTAATGTTGCATCCTATGACGACAACAACTTTAGACGCATTTGTTGTTGAATTGGCTGACATTGACTGAAAAGACCATTTGCTCAAAAATCATAAAATACACTTACTGTTACTGGAGGTGACGGTGGATCGCAAACAGTAGATGACGATCCACAGTTGAGGATTAACTTTTAAGCCACAACAACAGGATTAACCCACGACAGAACGTTTACGTTTCCAAGAGACATTACCGGTGTTCTGACATTCCATCCTACCCGTCAGATTGTCCTACCAAGGCTTACTGCGCATGCGCACATCAATAATACGTCATTTTTTGTCACGCTGAACAACACGCCCATAATATTTTACTACTTGCGCGAGATCTTCTTCATCTGAGGTAAGTTTTTCACTATTTTTGTCAATTATTACTATACAAAGATATATAGCAGTAATGAGAACTGTTTACTCTCACATTCATACAAAGCAAATTCATATTAGCATTTTTTTCATGAAAACATTAACGTAAAATCATTCTACTCGTTTATTTCATACTGGTAGGACAATCTGATGAGGCATTTTGCACTGTAAAATCATACTACTCGTTTATTTCATACTGGTAGCACAATCTGATGAGGTAGGCTATTTTGCAACGTAAAATCATCCTATCGTTTATTTCATAGGACAATCTAAAGAGGTAACGTTACTTTGCACTGTAAAATCACCGTAACATGGCCTAATAAGAAAATTCGGCAAAGTTACACAGAAATATTTTATGTAACTTAGTCACAGACGCGAAGCAGAAACGCTCAGTAGGATTTTACGACGAGGTAGGATGAACCGATAGATATGGCTATAATTTTGCGCTACGGTAGGAAAATCTGACAAGGTAGGACAGATCGACAGAACACCGGCTGTCGTTGAAACAATGGAAGATGATGTGTACAGATCACCGAGGGCGGGGCCTATGCCACAACCACACTGTCAATCAAACCCCTTGCTCAATTCTACGTCACAAAGAGCTGAATCTTAGAACAGCTCGTTCTGACAGTGCATATGATTTATTGAGATACATAATAGGTGCCCTTTAATGACTCCTTATAACGTACTTCAAACGTCTCTTATAATAAACTGATTTTCTCTAATTTGTAACCAGGCACTAAAGCGTTTACCCATAAAACTAGCTTTGAACCAATCGGATCGCTTGGGTCCTAAGTTGGGACTCATCTCTTCACCACACCGGGTTCGAGTCTTTCGTTCTTCCTGTCAGTCCCATAGAGTCTAGGTTGTCAGCACCAGAAAGAGAAATGATTAGTTCATCTCTTGAGTTCGGGTTCGGCCGGGTCCGAGTCTTTCGTTCTTCCTATCAGTCCCATTTAAGTCCATGCTGTCAGTACTGGAAAGGGGAATGATTAGTTCATTTCATAGAGTCTTCGGGTTTGAGTCCTTCGTTCTTTTCTCATGTGACTGGTCTCTCGCATCAAAGACAACATTGGATTTGTATTATTGACTGCGTCTGAATGTATATTGTGATATATAGGCATACAAAATATGTTCAATAAACATTATACACAAAAGTTCCATTATTCCTTATTATTGTCCCTGTCCGTCTCTTTTTTATAGGCTATTATGCATCTGTGGTGTGTTTTATTATATATTATACATTAATTAACTACTATTATATTATACATAATCTACGTGCTTGTTTGTGAATTAGTTTGTAAAAAGTTTGTGAATTAGGCTATTGCATTCGGTAACAGGACTCCACAGGATACATCCACAAGCTCCCAGTCTCTCTCTCAAACTGTTGTCAGCACGGCCCGCTTATACTACATGCGGTTTCCTCACACCAATCACTGAAATCACAGACAGGTGTTTGCCATTTGAACTTGGCCCACTTATTCACCGCTCAGCTCCGTCCCCGCTTTCCCACTACAGACTTCGCTGAACCACGCCCCCCTCGCCACAGGCGTTAAGTATCCGTTCAACGTGTACTACAGTTTAGCCAATCACA
Organism: Pimephales promelas; assembly: GCF_016745375.1. The sequence continues at coordinate 842,460 of NW_024121599.1, forward strand.
ACACACCGGCCTAAACTAACCAATCTGAGCCCACTGCCTATTTCTGAGGGAGTGGTTTCATAGAATCAGGAAGTCAACCAGTCGTTCAAAGGACAGAGGAGAACGCGGCTGACAACAAAGGTGAAATTTATGAAAAATAAGACTTTTTAAAAAAGAAAAGACACAAGTACATGCTATATTGCACACCATAAACACAACTATGCAAAGAAAAAAAGCAGTAAACCACCCCTTTAAACAAATGGGCCTTGTGGGTACTAATGCTCACAGGCCTACGGTGTCTCGGTTTATAGCCTGTGTCCACCCATTTAAACAAGGCATAAGCTGGGTGATGTTTGTCCTTAAGGATGCTCTGTGCTCTCCTTCTACAGCGCTGGGTATATATAGTGTCCTTGGAGGGGAGGTTAGAGCCCGAGAACCCTTTGCAGTGATTTCCTCTCAGTCAGGGTGGTGTAACCATGGCACACTGTGATACCACTGGTGAAGATACTTTTAACAAGGCCTCTGTAGACATGGGTTAGGGGTTGACGTTGCGGTCCGGCCTTCTTTAGTACTCTGATGAAATGCAGCCTCTGCTGATCTGTTTTCACTGGCTCTCTTCACTCTCCAGTCTTCAGTGTCACATGATCCTTGTTGTTTGTTTTCCAGGTCTGGGTAAAACCTTATTTCCCCGGTTTGAGCATCTCGTGAGATCGACTGGCCTTCTGTACTTCCGTCTCTTTAAACACCAGACGGTTGACTACTTCAACTCGGCGATCAGTATTTTCTGGAACACTCCTTTGATGGCACCTTCTCTCTTCTTTTACGCTGAGAACGATGTATTGTGTGATTACAAGAGCTTGGAGAAGATGATGGAGGATTGGAGGAATCGGGGCCTATCTGTCGAGAACATGAAGTGGAAAGAGTCTATTCATGCAGGGCATCTGCGCACACATCCTCAGGAATACCTGGCCACCCTAGATAACTTTGTGATGTCTCTCAACATGGTGCCTCTAAAGGCCAAAATGTGAACTCTGAACTGGCATCATCTGCTTCCATTAAACATCAGAAATTGCCTGAAGTGCCTGGTTTGACCGTTATATAGACATTCTCTTTAGTTTAAGGTCGCAAAATTTACTTGTTTCTCTAACCTCTTCAGTCTGTTGAAATATTTATGCGACTACATGTAATAAAGACCATACCACTGGCATGTTGAGTGTGTAATACTACATACAATCTATTGATAAGTGACCGATTTGGTTTGTTGTAATACAATTTTATTCACAGTAAAACGTGGCTATGACCCACTTCACCCTATGGTTCTATGTGTCACTGGTGGTGCTTGGGGAGAGAGATACCCTGATGAATAGTTGTAGGTGTAAGTGCTAGGTCTACATAAATGCCATATTAATACATTCATTCATACACAACACTTATTATTCATACTCCTACACAAGACATGTGCCCGTTTTTTCAAACACATTTCGAACCAACATGCTGATCACCCGGGCTGATCCCCGGTGATCAGTTTTGCACAGATTTTGCTCATCTCAAACAAGTCAAATCTTTGATCTCACAGGTGTCTGATCCACTGCGAGAAGAGAGATCTGTCCATCTGGCCTGTGATTTCTTCACTCCTCCCCTCACTGGAGCCGCCTATTCTCGACTACATTTCAGGCGAGGCAAGGCGGATCTCAGGCCTTGTCCACATGGACACGGGTATTTTTATCCACAAGTTTCCTACGCCCCATGAGGCTTTGCATCAAAAGTGGGCGCGTCTTCCGGTTTGAAGTAAAAGTGCGACAGAAGTGCTAAAAAAAAAAAAAAAAAAAAAAAAAAAAAAAAAAAAAAATCGCCAAAAACGGGCTTCAATAGAGTGCCGAAGTTACCGACGTCACTCTGTAGGCCAAAACGCGGAAGTGAGTTAGCATTATAGCACTACGGTTCCCTCGCTCTAAAGCCTATGGGATTTTTGAAAGGGTTTTTGCTAAATCGCCTGAAATAAGGTCTGTGGTGAATAAAACCTTTTAATAAAATATTTTCACATTTTGATCTATGACATAGAACACACAGTTATAACCTGCTTGTGGTTTTATAAACTTTATTGTGTCTGATTTTGTTTTTTAAAATCTTTATATAGGCTTCAAAATGTATTAATTTTGGATTAACTTGTAAAGATCATCTTGATTAACAAAGAGTTGTGACCTTATTTTTTGCGATTTTCCAAAAGTCTATGGGAAAATGCATTGGTTTTCGACCAAGGGAACCCCTGCGCCGCTAGCTTCCGAGTTGTCCTACAAAGTGACGTCATCACTTCGGCACTCTATAGTCACAATGGAGTTCCAATGAGATCGCTCTGTCCATTTCTTTTACTGTCTATGGGGCAAACCTGACGTCAAATGCGGCGGATAATGGCACACACTCCACGCGAAAAAATTAGTTAAGATCACCCTGTAAATCAACAAGATCATCAAAAAAAAAACACTTCATTATCAAACAATATCAAGTTGTACTTCTAAACAGTTGCAACAGTCAGGCTCACTTAGCCACCTAAACTCATTGCAAATACATAGTGTAAAAAAACAAAAAAAACACTATAACATTACATTAAATAATGCTTAGTCATTCATACCCTTGATAAAGTTTGAATTGTGTAAATCCAGAACAACTCACGTCTCTGTAGGAGTAATTCTATGTCGCCCCCTCTAGGTGGCAAAGTCACTTTCTCAATCCCACAAAACTGTAAAGAAGTAACATCGTGATTCAAAGTTACAAAATGTGTCGCAACTGGATAATTCATATCTTCTTCTGATCGAACTCTTATGCTCACTAATTCGTTTTCCCCACATAGCCAATACCACACAGAAAACAAATGAAATAACCACATGAGTGAGAATGAAGAGTCACGTGCCGATTTGGGCGGGGTCTGAGCCGGTTGGCCATGATGGTAGGAGACGCTATCGGTTACCAGGGGCAACGCCTTTAGAACCCCACAGAGACTCTACCAAACATTCCAGAGCTCTTTAATTTTCGCGCATTTATTATTTTCGCGCATTTATTATTTTGGCAGGACAGAGACGGATCTAACGAGAAAAAGGAAGAAAGTAATGCAAAAAGATAAGGCGAAAGAAAAGGGACCATACAGGAACAAACTCACACAAAGCGCAAAACAGCTGTATTTGGAGAAGCAGCGTCAAGATATTTGTTATTTTGCACTAAAAAACAGTATTATTATTATTATGCTGTCCATGAAACTTATATTGTCCAAATATACATATATTTCAGTTCTCAATAAATACTGTTAAGCCATACCCAGATAGCAAACTGACATTGAATCAACGTGGAAATATGACATCGAAACAACGTTGATCTGACATTGTTTTGCTCATCGAATTAACGTTGAACCAACGTCAGACGCGTCATTCTTTCAAAACTAACGGAAAATCAACTTGAAATCAACGCGTTGTTTCAACGTTATGAAAGCAAACCAATTTTCGATTTTCATTTAGCTTTGAAGAATGCCGCGTCTGAGTTGGTTCAACGTTAATTCGATGAGCAAAATCAACGTTGTTTCAATGTCATGAGAGACGTCGTTTCCACGTTGATTCAATGTCAGTTTGCTGTCTGGGTATGAATTTGTTTCAAACATTTATTTCAAAGAAATAAAAAAGTAATGAACTAGGCACTCAAACAACACTTTTGCGTATGTTCGCACAGCAAACAGTGAAAATTGTATAATAAAGGCATCAGCCAACCAAGCAATCCGGCGCGTCTCCTCGTCTGTCAGGCCAGAGACTCCCTGATATTGTGTCCATTTCGGCAACCTAAAAAACTGTATTCCATTCCTATGTTTTCCATATATCTCGTGTGAGTTACTGGAGGAGTTTTTTAACGCAGCAGTTACTTCCAGGCATGGTAAAACAGTGCGTATTGCGAGAAACTCCTCTACTACCGAGCTAAAAACACACGTAAACGATACTATTTTGCCGTGGGAATCCTACCAACATGGCGGAGAGGGGAGGCTATAACGATAGTTGCCCTTGTGTATACTAAGTAGGGGTGACTAACTTAGGTGAATGTGTTGTAGCCTAATACAGGAAAAAAAAAAAAAAAAAAAAAAAAAAAAAAAAAAAAAGAGTACTTTTTTGATTTTCTTGTCTTTTTTTTTTTTAACAGTTCAGAGCGTGTCTTTATTTACTGTATTGTGGGCTGCATTGAATGCTTCCTCAACCCAATCTAAAGGGTAACCTCTGTTCAAAAAATTATTTTTCATGATTTTAGATTTCTCAAAAAAGTCGGAGTCAAAATGACAAATCCTCCTCAATCTGTAGAACTGACTCTTAGGCAGTCCTTTTTTTTATTTTTTTTTTAGAAAAAAAGGATGAAAGCGAGTAACAGTGTTACGATCAGTCTCTTTAGTAAACAGAGTAGTCAAACAACCTTCGTTCTTCTGTACCCACATATCAAGGAAGTGTACTTTAACAGAATTAATTTCAGAGGTAAATTCCAAATCATCAACCAAGTTGTTCAAAAATGTAACAAATTCTCGAGCATCCTCGTGATCACCCCCCAAAAATACAAAATATATCGCCAATGTATCTGTACCATTTGATGATCTATAGAAAGGGTTATTCTCTGTATTAAATACGTAACTTTCTTAAAAAAATCAACATGCATATATTGGCATAGTTAGGGGCAAAGTTCGAGCCCATTGCTGTCCCACACTTAGCCTATCTGAAGAAGAAAAAAAATCAACAAAACTAAAATAATTATATTTCAAAAGATAGGAACCCATCTGGATAATAAAGTCTGAGAGTGGGCTAGAGTCCATAATGTCTGAGGGCAATAAGTCCTTTTTCGTGCGAAATGTTAAACTTGTTATGTCCAAAGTTAACAATAGGCTACAGAAATGTCCGGTAAATCATTGAAACTCATAGATCTTATTGATGCAATTGGTAGAATCTCGAATGTAAGATGGTAACGAATGAACAAAAGGTTTTATATATATATAAAAAAAAAATCCACGTAGCCTACTGCGATAAAGGGGATAAGAGGGAATTAGTCTGTGCCACAATCGGACGACCTGGAGGGTCAATAAGCCTCTTATGAATTTTAGGAAGAGTGTAAAAAACTGGTCTAATCGGATATTGACAATATACAAGAATTTAAACTCCGATTGAGATATCCAACCCTCCGTTTTAGCATTTGTTAAAAATGACAATATCTCTGATTGGTATGGGATCCCCAGGGAGCTTTTTTATAAAACTTAATATTCTGCAATTGTGCACGAATTTCGTGTTGATATTTTTCCGAATCTTGTACTACAATCAGCTGGTTTTATAATGATGCTTGGGTCACTTATCAATTCGGTCAAAGTTTTTTATCTCATTCAATGAAAGATTATGAGAGATTTTATTACTAGAAGAACAAGTTTCAATCACCTCTTGTTAGACCAAACGACAAAAAGTATGAATGGTGTGATTAGACACATTAGGGCAGAAATTACTTTTAGGTCTGAAGGGTGTCCTAGATGCACCATGACTCTGATTTGGAGAAAAAGTACGTAGTTTCATTTGTCTAAAACATTTGAACAGATCCACTTTTAGACCAAAGCAATTAACACCACTAGTAGTCCTTTAGAATCCCATTGAGAAATATTGATTAGCCTACCGTCTCTTTGAGTAGCTGCGGGTCCACGGTCTCTTGAACCTCTTCGACATTTCTTCTGGTCTCCGTGGAGGGGCTCGCCTGTCCAAAAAAGAAGAAGTCGGAGCATGTGCACTTGAATCACTGTCGATGGTAAACTCACTTTCAGTAGAATCACTCTGTCCATTAAAAAAAGTTGCTCCATTTGCGAAAAGATGATCCACGGACTGGTGCGTTGGCCTCTCGGGTCACGCTGTTTCTCATGTCAGGTAGCTGGTCTCTTAATTGTCCCATGGATAAATTCCGAAGGTAATCCTCTGTATCTCGTTTGTATTTTTTCAGCTTGATCTTTCAAGTAATCTCTGTATTTCTCAGTGGACGACTTGAGTCGTTTGTATTTCTTCAGCTTAATATCTTTCAAGTAATCTCTATTTCTCAGTGGACGACTTGATAGAGGAAAGAAAAAACTCGGAAGTCAATGTGGGAAATAGATTTAATCTTTTCTTCAAGTAGGACGATTTTTTCTTTCGTGGGTCTCACGTATGACAACATCAGCAGATACTTGTTCCACAATCAGATTAAGGATCAAATCCATAGAACACTTACTATTAAGAATCTCGCTCCATCTCTTTAAAAACAGTTTGTTCTGTTTGCACAATGTAGGAGGTTTAGGAATTCTCAGACCGTGTGGGATTCTATTGTTCCTCCAATATTCGCTCAGTGTTCAACCATGCATTTCGTTATGAACAGGTGTTACGGATCAAGTGGGGATCGTTAACAGTTAACTGGGGACGCGCGCGTGCACGCAGACAGTTTTACCTTGATTTCCAGCAGATGTTAACAGCGACAGATTCGTGCCCTATTTTTCACCGATAAAAACGAATATTTCACCAGTTGTATACACGGTATGCAAATAAAGCGCTTTGTTTTTGCAGGGTATATTATATCTCTTTGTATTTGACGCATTTTTAAAGAAGTTTAACATACTTTAGTGTCAAGCTCAGAAACCACGCCCATGTTAACAAGGGTCATTCGCTTTCACTGGATAAACAGACTTGTCAGCGCACTTGTGTTGTCATGAGTTCTAATCACAAATAACAAGATGTAGATTAAGTTAAAGTAGGCTACCTAAAAGAAACATAAATTGCAAAGTCATTTAAATTTTTTCAACAAGTTGCATTTTTCGATATGCATATAGCCTAGCCTAATTTTATAATGGATCAATTATTTTTTATATTATCAGCTTATTTTACTCTGAGGATATTTAGATCTCTTTTTTGAACAACCAGCTGTGACGCGTCCATATTATCCATATCATGGAAATTACTTATTCTTTCATCTAGCTCAAACAGTAGAGTGTTGCACTTGTAACTCCAAAGTCCTGGATTCAATTCCCAGGCAAAGCAAGAACTTATGAGACTTTAAAATGTGTACCTTGAAATTCAATAAGTCACTTGAATGTTGTGTAGCCTAACTAATGTCTTGCATTGGGCAGTTAGAGAACACTTTGTCTTTAGTGATTAAAGTCCTGTGAAAAACAGAGTGTATTACTGAAATAAGCAGAACATATGATATTGTGATGACTTATTACAAATATATAGCCCTGATATTCTCTAGCCTATGTCTAATTTTCACCTACATCACTAACCTCTTAATCGTTTGTCACCTCACGTGAATAGCACGACCCTCTCTAAAACAATAGGAAATGCTTTAATTGTTTACTTATTTGCTGACATCTTTAACAAAAGAAATATTACAGAATGGTCTATGAGTTTTATAAATAAAATATAATGTGTTTGGGCAACTTTTTATGTAATATAAATTATGCCAGTGCTCTTCGTTTGACTGGTACCATGAAATTCATTATTTAGCTCATGTTCTAACAATTTCTTGCTGATAATTTACTCACTCAGGAAGGTTTTCCTCAAAAATCTTAATTTCTTTTCGACTGAAGAAAGACATGGACATGTTGGATGACATGGGGGTGAGTACATTATCAGCAAAAACATTTTTTGAAAGTGAACTAATCCTTGAACATATTCTCTTTAGGTACTTGTTATTTATCGCATCATGTGCATTCATTGTTGTCATCTGCTATTTTTTAGGAACAGATTAAAAAAGGTCTATAGCTAAATAAAGTGTCATTATTGTTACTGGTGTCATTGTTGTTATAGGCCATAGACTACCACAACAAATTGATGTAATTAAAGTTACACAAATCAAAAACTTTGTAGGATAATCATTATTTGGCAGCTGCTCAATAAAGGAACACACAGAGAGGAGATGTGAAAATTTCTCAGTGAAGGTGATTGTGTGTTAAATTGCTCTTACCATAGAAAGGTAATACAACTGACATTTATTTTCTAATATAACATGATTACATTAGATGGAGAGCAGTAGGTATTAAGGCCAAACTGGCCAATGGGTAAGAAAAATGTATACACATTGCAAAACAAGTAACTGTTCTTCATTAGCATAACTATTCTAACTTATTCAGTTTGTTCATCCTTCCTTAGATTGAATGTTCAGAAGGTGAGACTGTGTGGTCAGACCTTCACAGATGGCAAAAACAGCTGTTCTGCATGCATGCACAATTGCCTATTTTTTTTTCTTTCTTTTGTTGCTTTCATAGGTCTGTTATAATGAATATGTTTGTTGAACATTCCCCTATATAAATGCTGTGGGTAAATCACTGGATCCATAAGCTATGGCTTATCAATTTTCACCACTCTTTATGAACATTTATGGAGTGTACTGTATGCTTTATGTTTTAACTCATTCCTCAGCAACATTAAAATTCATAAATAATAAATAAATAAATGCTTGACATGTCCCTTTAACCACAGCAGTTTTGCTGCTCAATATAAATTAAGCCACAAATTGGCATCATAACAATAATCTGCGAATACACACGCACTGCAAATACACAAAGTCAACAGTATAATTTATTTAATATATTTATTTACAGTTGTCATCAAAAAAATGTGGGCGTGGTCTGTGTGTCGCGAAATTAAAGCACATTAAAACTTCCCTTAAAGGCGTCTGAAACGTACAGCAGAGCAGCGCAGAGTAAACAACAGAGCCAAAATATGATGCAAACATTTAACAATAAAATGGAAAGCTTTGAAAATCTGCTCAGTGAAAAAATAGCTGTGACGAATCTGTCACCGTTTAACATCTGCTGGAAACCAGGTAAAACTGTCTGCGTGCACGCGCGCGTCCCCAGTTAACATGATCCCCAGTTGATCAATGGACAGGACCTCTTGGAGAGTTCTCCTGAGTCGTACTTGGCAAGTCTGAACTACCAAGGACGCAAGTCCAAACTTGTATAGCCTGGACAAAGTTTGGACACTCCTAAATTAGAGAATGTATCTGGGCCACTAGCCCCGCCCATTTCATTCATCTATAGCCTATACAGCCTTTTTCAATTTATGAATTAAAATGTTAGTTTTGCAAGTTACCCATCACATTTTTTCCCCGTAATTTCCCTTAACAAAATAACCTCATGACCATTTTCTCTAACAATGTTTTCCTATGTCCTGTTAAAAGATAAAATATATTTAAAATAACTCCCTTTGTGCTGCTTTGGCCAGAGGCGTGAGTGAGTGTTATGCATCTGGAGAAATGTGAAAGGCCTTTCAGGCCTGATCATGAGTGCAGGAGGTTGGGTGGTTCAGAGATGATCCGCTCCTCATGACCAGAATCCCTCTCAGTCCCACCAGCAACATGGATGACTTCAGCACACGCACCAATGGCGCAGGCAACACACTGTTTGGAGAGACTTTAACACAGGTGATAGAAGCAGCTTTACTTGTTTAAAGTTCTGGTTGGCATGTTTAATTTTTATATTCAAGAAAAAGTTGTTCCTTAGTTTGAAGTGTTTTTTTTTAGCAGTGGTGAAAAGATTAAAAGATTTTTTAATTGCTTTCTTGCTTAAGTCAGACAATCACAAGCAGCTGTTACATTATGCTTCAGAATTAAAGGGATAAATGAGCCTATGCACAATATGAACTTGGATAGGCCTATATGGAAAGATGTAAAAAACATAAACTAGTTAAATTGACTGCTTGTATTTGTTCACGTCAACTTTTGTTTTCTTTAAGAACACAGTTCTTAACCTGGCTATAGGTGGACTCGCTTCTCTGTTAGTCCTAGTGAGTATTGATGACTACACAGTACACACACACACACACACACACACACACACACACGCACGCGCACACACACGCGCGCGCGCCATTGTGCAGTTTTTATAGAAACTGTATTGGATCTCCTAACCACATTCCTGCCCCATCACAGAAAACTTTCAGTATTTTTATAAGCTGTTCTCCTTGTGGGGACTAAAAATTTCCTGCACATTTTGTATCCACAACGTAGGGTTTAACTAACACACACAGACACACACACACGCACACCGAAATTTCAGTAGTGTTTTGACAATCTAAATCTTACATAATTAACTAAAGGACCCTTTTATTTATTTTAAAATGTTTTTTTTATGGTGTTGGCCCTATGTATCTTCAATGATTACTGATCACGTGCATCCAACTGCAAATTGCTAGTTGTACTCTATTTTTTTCTCTTTTTCAGGTAACTATCATCAGTTCATTTGTCTTCCCTACTCCTCCTCCAACAGCATTAAATATCTTCTTTGTTGTCTGCATCATCATGATCTGTACCTCTGTATTGGTGCTGGTAAGTTTATACTGTGTGTGTGTGTGTAGCCTATAATATATTCATGTGTATTTAATTTTTTGTATTTAATTGTTTGTTGCAGATTTTCTGGTATCGTCAAGGTGATCTGGATGTAAAGTTCCGTGGTCTGATTTATTATTCCATTGGTCTCATTATCCTCCTCTGTCTGTGTGCCAACCTGTACTTCCATGATGTTGGAAGATGAGCACTCATACTGAGCACCTTCTTAATTCTCTCAAGCAAGTAGTTTATCTGTCAGAAGGGATAGTTTTGATTGTGTACATAGGTGATCAGATGCTTATTCAAACATATATCAGTTTATTTAAACAGTGCACCTTGTGTTTTTTATGCTGCATATTTGTGTTCATTATTTTCTGTTTCTGTAAAGAGTCATGCTAAATGCTAAAGTATTTCAGTAGTTCCTTGTATAAAATATTGTGATTTTTGTTCTGTGAACAATGCTGGTACTAAAGGATGTAGCCCTGACAATGAATAAAATATACATTTACCATATGTTTTGTGGGTTGGAGACCATGATGCCTTGAGTCTGGTTTTGCTCTTCAAGAAGACCAACTGATGAATGATAATGCTAAACCACTTTGAACCATCAAACCAAAGTTTGCATGCAATAAAACAATTTTAATCTACATTTTTGGACTTTTTCCAACTTTGGGATTTAAAATAATTATTTCATCGTTTAAGAAAAAGTATAGGCCTATTTTTGGTGCTGTGACAAGTTAGTAATTATAGGTTAACAATTGAATCACCTTATCTGTTAAAATAAATACTTGGGTGTTAGAAATATTCCTCATGGGCTATTCTCAATTAATAGGCTATAAGATCATGGAAATGATATGCATAATTAATAGCCTACAAGAACTTTGATAAAATAAAACGCTTTTAAATGCAGCATATCCCACATTACAGAACACCATTCATTATTCCTTTTAAACGACTGCCATCTAGCGGTGTGCAGATAACAATTGCAAACTCTTTTAATTATTATTAGTGAATGTAAAAGTAACTTTTTTGAATATTTATCTTGTTATCCGAGTTTCAGATGTTTTTATTATTGCATTTATACGATACGGTGTGTGAATTAAACCATGAATTTGATGGTCACCCTCAAAGTACATAGCTACAACAGGTGAGTATAAATGTAGCCTACTATGTGTAGTAGGCTACTCGTTTTGGATCTAATTAACACATTTGTGACGTAATTTCTAAGACTTCAAACCGGCTCCTTCAGATGACGTTCTATGTCGCTATCTGATATGATGGGACGGTCCCGTCATTCCGTTCAGCAAGCGATGGAGCGCACGAGGAAAAACATCGCTCACCACCGAAGGCGTTTTAAACTGAATTGTACAGCATGGATATGTTGTGTTTTCATCCTGAACGCGTCCACGGGGTCTTCCGCTCAAACGCGTCAGTGTACAGAGGTGAGACCATTCCTACTCATGTTTTTTGCTCAACTTACCTGCGTGCGTACATTGCGTTTTGTCCATTTTTGTCCAGTGCATGTATCTGTTTTTTTGTTTTTGTTTTTTTTAAAGCATTCGTGGTTGTTTGGCATGTATTTATTTGTACTTTTGCGGTCTCGTTACTGGCAGCCTATGTGCAGCAAGATGTATTAGCCTATCACACCTTATTATAACATTAACATGTGCACAGATTGAATTGAAAAAGGGAAAATTTGGTTGAGAAACATTTAAATTCTCAGTGGTAACTTGGTAGTTTAATTCGATTTCATCTTTATCATGGAAAAGTCACACTGATAGGCAGAGCCGTCTAACCCTTAAATAATGTCTTTAGAAGTTCTTGGAATGGTTCCTGTCATAAGAGAAAGGACTTTTGAAGTTCTTTTAGATTAGATATTTGAGGCATTTTTAGATCTCACAGAAAAGTGTTTTTATTTTTTGATATAGTGGAGCTTTAAGTTGAATCTTCACTGTCGGTTTCTCGTTAGTCCATAAACATGTATCCAAATCCATATCCATGGACCATGTGTATGTTGGTGTTCTATCGACAACATTTGTGTTAATTGGTATATTCTGGTAATTCTGCAGATGATATAACCAAAATGAGGGCTGCTTTGTTGTCTAAATGTTTTTCTTTTTCTTTTTATGATTATTGTTTTTGGAATAACACTTGGTGGAATTTCTTAATTTGGTTTTAAACTTTTAAAAAAATACAAAATGTGCCTGCTTAACATTGATGTTTATTTGTAATTCTTGGCTTTTTTGGTACTCTCCTCATGTTGTAGCTGTGGTGATTTTTCACCCTTTCATGATCATGTGTAATTTTGGCCTGTTAATTGTTAGATTTGAATGTTGTTTGTTTTCGCAGTGGTGAACAAACTGCATTGCCATACATGTTTGCAGTCAGATTAGAGTAATTTAAGCTCAACAATTTAAGATATCAGTTTATTCTCATGTCTTTTGTGTGTTTGATAGCCTACTAATGTATGTTTACTTGAACTTTTCAGCTTAAATATTGATTTAGAAGCTGAAATGCTCTTTGTCTTGGTATATTGATTGGTGTCAGATTGCTTATTTGGGGATACGCATCCCATTTAAAATATCTCTCATCTCTGAAATGATGTTAGAAGAATCTAGCCAGAGTACGGTATGTGTTTTATCTCTTATGATAAAGCGTTATGCTGATTGATGAACAATGTTCCAGTGGAGAGCTAGCTTAAGCTAAGATGATCAGCCCTGCGTGCCCATCTCAAAAGCCTGGTGATATGATGCTAAGAATAGCTTCCCTCAAACTGCCTTCACAGAGAGCTGAGCAACTCTTCAAGCCTTTGTTCATGGAAAAATGACTTAAGATTTTTATGTGCCCCATAAACCAAAAGATTGACTGCAGTTCTTGTCTATGAATACGAAACAATATCGCAGAATTGGGCATTTTTGGCTTAAATGCGTAAATGAGAAGGGAATTGTAAACAGTTCCAGCAGAGACACATTTAACATGTGTATATCTTTAATCAAGGTTGATTTAAGACAAGTTATTTAATACTTGCAAGCATAATTTAATTTACTTAATATTTAATGTACTTAATTGCTTATAGGGAAATTACATGCATTTGGAAGTGGGGTTTGACATGCACATTTGATTTCTCATTAGACCAGATCTGATTAACCATTAATTGGATAAGGACTAAAATATTACTCTTTTGTTTTGTGATAATAAACTATATTAAACAGAAATGATCCATTTTACTAAATAATTTTTATTATTTACATTTTATTATATATATATATTACAAACACACATACAGGCTGATTTTATGCAAATGGCTTGTACTAGGATTTTGTATGGTATTGTGTGTATATATAATATCAGAGACTAGATCTGTTTTCAGTTGTGTTTGAATGTTGACCCGCAGGGCATTCTGGGTTTTATTATCAGCTTCCTCCTGATGGCAGCCTTTCCTTCCCAATCACTCACTGGGTGCTGGAGGACCTGTAGGAATGTGGTGGTAACGAGATGATTCATTGGTTTGGCTCTTTTTTTTAAGTCTATGGTTTGGCTGAGGCCTAAATCAGTATATTAATGTACATTTTCTGTTATAATTGTCACCTCAGCTGGCGAAGATGCAGGGTTAACACTTTTTGGGTTCATTATTAACCTGTGAATAGGCCTAGCTTATGTTATATTATTGTTTCTCTGAGATTCAGCAAAGTATTTAAAAGATTAAAAAAGTAACTTTACCTTTTTTTGTTTTCCTTCAACTCATTATTCTGCTTTTAAGTAGATTCTTGCTGTAAGATGCTGGTTATTGGCTTTTTTTTCATACCAGTGACTCTTTTGAATATGAGGAGATCAGATTGACTGACTTTTTTTCTGCTGGTTGTTATGCCAATAGATACAACTGTTTGCGAGTGTCTTTTCACTAAATCAATTAATTCTTTCCTTTATACACATTTAAGGAATGAGTTGTTTAAAATAATTCCAAAAATGTTGTTCAGTTTGTCCAGGAGTCAGAAGTTGCAGTTCGTTCACGAATTATATCTGTTCACAAACATGTAATCCCAGTTCTTTCACCAAAGATAGATGTCAGTTTGTTCACAGACATGCCGGTTTGCTCAATTTGTTCAGAAATGAGAATTCACAGTTTGTCCAGTTTATTCAACAACAAGATATTGTCCCAGTTTGTTCATGAACGTGACATGTTGCAGTTTAAGATTTTTTTTTTCTCTTATGTTGTTTAGTCTAGTTCAGACAGTCTTTCCAACCAGTGAAATGCTCCGTCACAGTCTGTGTGCAAGTCATTGCATACTATAGATGTGATGAGAATTTGATCTAAAGTATTAATTCATAAATTAGACGCCAGTAATTTGTGGAAAGGCAAGGGTGCAGCCACAGCAGACTCAGGACAGATGACTCATGCATTTGTTAGAGTCCTGTTACAACCGGTTTTAAAGGGATATTCCACTTTTTTTTTTGGAAATAAGCTCATTTTACCACTCCCCTAGAGTTTTACCGTTTTTAAATCCATTCAGCTGATTTTCTGATATTTAGAAGAATATTACTAACCAGGCAGTTTCTGGTCTCATTGACTTGCATATACTATGAAGTCAATGAGAACAGAAACTGTCTGGTTACTTCTATTCTTCTAAATATCAGAAAATCGGCTGAATGGATTAGAAAATGGTAAAACCCAACTGTTTAACTCTGGGGGAGTGGTAAAATGAGCTTTTTTTCCAAAAAAAAGTGGAATATCCCTTTAATATCCTCTGCATTAAATCCACACAGTACTCAAGCGTCCATGTGCTTTACTCTTTTACAGTCTGACTTCACACACCCACAAACACAAGCTTTTTCAAGATCCTTGTTAAATTTAGACATGTTGTTTGTTTTCACAGGCGGACTACTACTTTCAGTACACGGAGTGTAACAGCACGGGGTCCAGATGGAGGGTGGCCATCCCTCTGATTCCAGGAGAATGTACCGGACTGCCAGACCCTGTGAAGGGCACCGACTGCTGTAAGTTCACATAGTGTTTTAGTCAGAGAGGAAGTTTATTTTATGGGAGGGTTTTGACTGAGATTGGTCTTTGGGAAATGGACATTTATTTGGCTGTTCATACTTGTATGTGTACACTAATGTGATTCAGTGCATTTTGAATGTTGAGTGTGGGCGTTTAAAGCGTTTTTGTCACCCCTTATCAGCCCAGAAGAATTTCCTCTTAGATAAAATGTTCATTGGCCCTGAATAATGATTCCTCAAACTTAACAAAGTCCCCGGCCAATGTATTCCGTTTTAGTCGTGTAGTTTGGAAGAACACAGCAAAAGGCATTCTGAAATCAAAATGTACTCTTTTTACTTTATTAATAAATTTAACCAATAACAGTCTAACCGTCACAATTTTCAATGAGATCCCTGTGTAAAAACATGTCTCACCCACCACTTTATTTTTTTTTTGCTGAATATTCTTTCTCAATTGGAAATGCATCTGATTTATATGGAAATTAAAAGCTTGGGTTTAATGTGGTTTAAAGCTACACTGTGTGATTTTTACCCCCATCTAGCAGTGAAAAGATATATGACCATCCAGTCAATATTAGTTTCTGTTTCTCTCAATTGCGATTTCGTTTTAACTCCTACGGTGGCCAGTGTAGTTCAAGATTAACATGGCTTCCAGTTCGACCTCGTCCATGAGTGTTAACTCAAACGTAAACGCGAAAGGCGAAGCTTGAATTAACGGGTCTGTCCCTCTTTGGCTAATGTACTTTCAAGATGGAGGGGCAACATGGCGACTGACATTAGAACCCCTTACCTGTATGTATTTTCAATGGCATATTATACACTCACGAGAATACTTTACTACTTGAACAAAGTAAATATACATTAATGAGCACATATATTTTTGAAAGAACTAAGTGTTTTTAGCTAAGAATAAACTAAAAGAGTTACGCAGTGTAGCTTTAACTATGGAAGAGGATTAGGGCCATGCAATAAAAAAATTAATAAATTAAAGTCGTTAAATTTTGAGAAAAATGTCGAAATACAATCTTGAGAATAAAGTCGTTGTGTTTCGAGAAAAAACTTGTTAAATTTCGAGAAAAAAAGTCGAAATACAATCTTGAGAATAAACTCATTCTGTTTCGAAAATAAAGTCGTTGTGTTTCATCAAATGTCTATATTATATCATTTTACAGCCTAACTGATTTTAGATCTAAATGAATTGCCATGGTACAGTTGCCCTCCCCAATACTTGGATTTGGTGATCGCTGTGGTCAATTAATGTTTTCAACGACATCTCATTAAACTGTATTGTACATTTGTTTCCATTCTTGTCTGTCAGCATTCTCGTGCAAGGCAGGGGAGTTTCTAGAGATGTCTGCTCAGGAGTGCATAAAGTGTGCGGCTGGCACTTACTCCCTGGGCAGTGGCCTACGTTTCGATGAGTGGAACAACATCCCTCCTGGATTCAGCAGCCTAGCAACCTCCCCTAATGACTCGCCCAACCGACAGCATGCTTCTACCTGCAAGAGGTCAGTTACTTTGGGGTCTTCAAAACAATCAAATTAATTAATGACTCCAATATATATATATATATATATATATATATATATATATATATATATATATATATATATATATTATATATATATATATATATATATATATATATATATATAATATATATATATATATTTTTTTTTTTCCCGTTGTAAATTTCTTATTGAAGAGGAAATTCAGAGTGGAACAGATTGGAATGCCTTTTCTTTCTTTACTGTTTCTAAATTAATATTTTTTATTTATTTTTTTATTTAGATTTTCTCCACATAAACAAATGTATCACGCAATTCCAGATACCATCAACATATCAAATGTATTTATTTATAGTCCTTAGTTAGTATAATAATTCCATCTCTCTCGTAAATAAAAAGGACCATGGAGCAAACAGAGACCGAACAAGGTTAATTCAAAGTTATTAAAAAGGAGATATACCATTTTTGCTTTAAATATTTAGTGTGTTTAAAAGGTATTGAGAAGAATGCATCATCTTCATTGGTGGAACACTAAAGAGAGTAATACTAAAGTCCTAATGCACATACATAATGTAAGATGTGTATATCATTATACTAATAGCTAGTCAGATGTCTAAAAATGACTGTTCCCAATCAAAGTTCTTTATTTATTTAAAGGGATAGTTCACTTTGAAATTAATTTTTGGTATGCTTCAGCTTACCTCAAGGGCATCCAAGATGTAGGTGTCTTTGTTTCCGCAGTATTTTCAATTTTGATATTTTTAGGTCAAACCGGTGTTGTCTGTCAGTCATATAATGCAGGTCTATGGTCACCACCTTAAAGAGCATGCACAGAGAAGTCCAAATTAAACATGATTTAATGACTCGTAAATGTAAGTACACATTGATGGCCCAAGATACGAAACGAGCGGTTTGTATGAGAAAACGAATAGTATTTAGATCGTTTTTACATCTTGTAACCACAGCCACCTCGAAGTGATCTGAGGGCGCGGGTGCTTTGGTCTGCACAAGTGCCGGAAAGCACAGGAAGTGATCTCTTTGGAAGTGAAGAAGAGTTTGCGCGAGCATACTTAATTGTTTTCATTTATCCTGGATAAGCGCACATTAGTATCATTTTGATTAGCCGTCCTACCTACAATCTTTTTCTGTGTTAACAATGAGTGAAGTACACGCGCGAGGAGATCACTTCCGGGGGTTTCCGGTGCTTGTGCAGACCAAAGCGCCCGTGCCCTCAGATCACTTGGAGGTGGCTGTGGTTACAAGAGGTAAAAACAATATAAATTCTGTTTTCTCACACAAACCGCTCGTTTCGTGTCTTGGGCCATCAATGTGTATCTACATTTACGAGTCATTAAATCATGTTTAATTTGGACTTCTCTGTGCATGCTCTTTGAGGTGGTGACCATAGACTTGCATTGTATGACTGACAGACAACAACGGTTTGACCTAAAAATATCAAAATTGAAACTGCTGCGGAAACAAAGACACCTCCATTTGAATGCCCTTGGTAAGCTGAAATTAATTTCAAAGTGAACTATCCCTTTTCAGCACACATTCAGGTTAAAGCATACACTAAGACTTATCATTGCAGGCATGAACACACTTCCAGAGAGATTAAACAAGTATTAACCAACCTTTTTTTTTTGTCCATGCATCTGAAGACTATAGTCACAATAGTGTGTGTGTTACTTGTGTATTTGAATGCTTTTAGTGCAAAGTGGGTTGCTCAGGGCTCGTATCTGGAGTCCAACAGAGATGATTGTACTGTGTCTCTGATCTACACTGTTCGCTTAAAGAAGCCGGGGTCAGTGTCCTTTGACTACCAGTATGTGGATAACAGCATCATCTTTGAATTCTTTGTAAGTTTGGATTCTATTTCTACTGTGGAGACATGTTTGTTTGAAAGATATTTTAAGACATCAAAATCAGCTATTCTGTATTGTTCAAATAAAACTGTATTGTTCAAATATTTTTGGACAGATTCAGAACGACCAGTGTCAAGAGATGGATCAGGATTCAAATAAAAAATGGATCAAATTGACAACTCATGGACAGTGGGGAACACATAGTGTGAGTCAGAAACTCACCCAAACTTTTTTTTGACCAAATGAATTTAAGTACACCTGCCAATTAGGTTAATAAGTTAGGGCAATAATAAAGTTGTTAAAAAAAAAAAAAATACATACATGTGTACATATACATTTTAAGTTCACGGTTCTCTGATGTTGGTTGATGGTCACACGACATGCAAGTAAACAGTTTTTTTTTCTTTTCCTTTCAAAAAGTAGTCAGATTATATTACCTTAAATGTGTAACGTAACGGATAACGTTACTAACTACAATTTTGTGATGTAATTCGGATTAAAATTTGTAAGTAGTTTACCCAGCAAAAAAAAAAAAAAAAAACTATATATATATCTGTATACATGCATTATACACAGATGAATTTTCAGCATCATTACTCTAGTCTTCATTGTCGCATGATCCTCCGGAAAGCATTCTAAAATGCTGATTTGGTGCTCAAGACATATTTATATTATCATCGATATGCATATTTTGTCAAAACTGTATTGAATCATTTCATAATTATTTGATGAATAAAAGAACAGCACGTATTTGAAATGGAAATCTTTTGTAACAATATAAAAGTCTTTTATCAATTTAATATATCCTTGCTGGATAAAAGTATTAATTTCTAAATAAAAAGTTTACGTTATTGTAATTTTTAGTTTGCAATCTTGTTTAACATTGCTCAAGAACACACAATGCCCAACTAAGTCATCTATACTGTATTCGAGTAATATCTATATGATATTTTCCTCATATGACCAGGTTAACCTGAAATCTGGCTCTAATATCCTGTACTGGAGAACTACTGGAGTCACACTCGGCTCTAAAGCAGTCAAACCAATACTCCTGAAGAACATACGGATAGAAGGTGAGGGTGCGCTACCTACGAGTGCAAGTTTTTCCATTTCAATTTGAAAAATACTCCTTATTGAAAGATTGTATGATGTCATTTTTCTCTCTCAGGTGTTGCGTACACCTCAGAGTGTTTTCCATGTAAGCCTGGGACTTTTAGTCACACCCCAGGCTCCTCCTCCTGTGCGCCCTGTCCACGGGACACATACTCTGGCCGAGGGGCCAGCTCCTGCACACCTTGCAACACGAAAACGCACTATGCCTGTAAGTGCATACAGTCATTTAAATACCATATAGGCTACCTAATTTAATTAATTCTGTTTTTTTTAAATATTTGTGATTAAAAATATCTGTTAATTAAAAATGTTTATTGAATTGAAATCAAATTGTTTATCGAATCAATTAAACTCTAAATTTCCAAAAATCACTTTTTAATTAAACCTAAATGATTTGTAAATCGGATGCGTTAGCTATCAATCCAAAGATTCACATAGCTATTGTGAACTAAGTAATAACCCCGGAATGAGGAAAAACTCTGAAACATAATCAGTCCAGTATAACATCTTCTTCCTCTACACTTATTGCACCCTTAAACATGCTCTCTCTCACACATCAATTAACTATTTTTTTTTAATTAACTCTGAATGGTTTTGCTTGTGTTAAGGCCCCTTCACACTAATAAGAATAACTACCATAGTAGTATCCATCCACACCAGTGGAAAATATTATGTTTATTCTAAATGTGCATTGCAGCTTTATTGTCTGCCACTTTAAATACTCGAGCTGAAAAAAAAAAAAAAAAAAAAAAAAACTTTCTGAAAGTTATGCCAACGATATTGTTTCTCTGTGCCGTTGTCATTATAGTTGTGGTTTGGACTATTCTTTTATATTTAAAATGATTTATTTATTGTTATCTTTATAGTTGTTCTTGGTGTAATGTGAGATATGATTCTTCTGTAATTTTAACAGTAGAAGGTTCTGCCATGTGCAAAAGTAAACCTCCATGCTCAAAGAAAGACTACATCCAGACCTACAGCACCTGTGATAAGGATGGAAAGGTATACACACACACACACACACACACACACACACACACACAGGTGCACCGGGGTAAAAGGCACATATGACTTTATTCTAAAATTCTGCTCAGCACTTTTCTGAACTGTTTTTGATGATGGTTGTGGAAATTTGGCTGATCCTTGCCGTGATCATGGACAGCAATGTAAAGTTGGTTGTGCGCTAATATTTAACGTTTAAAAAAAAGAAAATGTATTCGATTTTATGTAGCAAATTAGAATCGATAAAATTGAAAATATTAAGATGTTAGTCTCAAAATACAGTCAGTTTTTGTTCAAGGTGATTAAAGAAACAGTTTTTCAATTACGGAAGATTATGTATATAGTATTTTTGGTAAAAGGAACCTCTGCTAAAGGCAGGGTTTTTTTTTTTTTTTTTTTTTTTTAAAGAAAATGTATTAGATTTTATGTAGCAAATGAGAATCGATAAAATTGAAAATATTAAGACATTCGTCTCAAAATACAGTCAGTTTATGTTTTTGTTTTGTTTTTTTACAAAAAGAAAATGTATTAGATTTTATGTAGCAAATGAGAATCGATCAAATTGAAAATATTAAGACATTAGTCTCAAAATACAGTCAGTTTTTGTTCAAGGTGATTAAAGCAACAGTTTTTCAATAACGGAAGATTATGTATATGGTATTTTGGGTAAAAGGAACCCCTGCTAAAGGCACAATAATTAGCATGATAATAAATAGCTCTTTATCATCTGAATCTAACCTGTCTAACTTATGTCAGCAAATGGAAAATATCATATCAAGTTGGATGTCCACCTTAGAGACAATCACCATTTGATTAAACCATCATTAAAAATATAATATTAATAATTTCATATAAAAAATATCATTTTTATTGTTGCTACTGTAAAGCTTTATTAAATTATTGGATCTTATTCAATGCTTTCAGAATCTTACTTAAAAAAAAATCGTAAACATTGCAGTATTTATTATACAAAAATGAATTCCTTTTTTTATCAAAATAAATTGAAAACCGTTCAACCTTTGCTAAAGTGATTGTTTTTGAACAAGTATTAACTAAGACATTTTTTAAAAAACGCATTATTTTAGCTAAAGCATGTGTAAATTTACTGTGTGTGTGTGTGTTAAAAGGCCCACTTTGCCACCTCACACATTTATGATTTTTCACACAAAATCTGTTTCTCATTCAATGTTCAAAAAACTTTTTTTTTCTAAACTATGAGAGTAGTGAAAAGCATATTTTCCATAAGGTGTGCATTTAGCCTCGTTGTACCCCAGCCCAACACACACACAAAACAACTATCATTGTAATAAATTGAAAATGTTCATATTTTGAGTAAGTGAATACATAAATACTGTCTCTCTCATAGACTAAGGTCCTGTATAAGTGGCTAGAGCCTCGGATTTGTTTGGAGGCTGCTGCAGGTGCAGTAAAACTGCCACCTTCTGGTCAGCGTAAGCCATGTCCACCCTGTAATCCCGGTTTCTATAACAACCACACCGCCACCTGTTCTCCCTGCCCACCCGGGACTTACTCTGATGGAGTCAAAGGTGATAAATCATCCAAACATCTTATATGAAACATGATCATTTCAAAAGCATGCACATCATTTTAATTACATAGCCCAAGATATTAAACATGTATTGTGTGGCATCTGTAGCATGCCAGTCTTGTCCAGCTGGCACGGAGCCTGTCCTCGGGTATGAGTACAAGTGGTGGAACGTGCTGCCTGCCAACATGAAGTCATCCTGCTTCAACGTGGCCAACAACAATTGTGATGGCTTGAATGGTGAGAGATTACACAAGTGATGTATTTTATAGCCTATGGTTGTAATGCTTATTTTTGCTGCTAGATGTCGCTGTTGCGTCACTGATAAATCCAAATTGATTCTGTTCATTCTAGATGTTGTTCACATTTGTGCATAATACCTTCATATCTTTTGTGTCTTTTAGGTTGGGAAGTAGCGGGTGATCACTTACAATCAGGATCAGCTCGTTCAGATAATGATTATCTCATATTAACTCTCGTAGTGCCTGGATTCAAGTGAGTCTTCAAGTAGGCTACTTGTCCTCCTACACACAGCTACACTATTCAAGTGCCGCCCGCAGCATGTTGCGTTCATTATTGCTCATTAAAAACTTATATGGTTAGCATGGTGTACCTCTGCTGTGTGAGTTGATATTACAAGAAGTGTTTCATTACATAACCTCTGCATTCTGTGTAATCAGTCTATTGTTCCTATCAGGTTGCCCATGTCTGTTCAAGGAACATCTGGCAGTGAGTATGGACGGATCACTTTCGAATTTGAAACTAGCTGTACAGCTGACTGTGAGTTTTACTTTATGACGGTAAGTGTGTTGGTTTTCTCTCTTTTTTTTTTTTTTTTTTTGATAAGACCATTAATGTGCATTTAAAACAATGTTTTGACATCTACACACTTTCATGGTGTTTTGTAATACTTGGTAAGAGATGAAGTCATATGATGCTGTACAACGTGAATCAAACAACTTTATTTATTATTTTTTTAATTACATTTAAATGTATTACTGCATATTACATTCACTATTTATTTATTTAGCAGACGTTTTTTTTTCCAAAGGTGACTTGAAAAAGAGAATTGCAACAAGTGATCTTAAAGAGGCAATAATCACAAGAAGTGTTAATACAAGGTTTAAAAAAAATCCTGAATAGTACAAGTTAGAACAAGGAAAGCTTGACTACATATATGATCCACTTTCAATAAAGATTAATGATGAAAGGGTGAAATGCTCCTTTAAGATTGAGCCACTGTAGTCACTCGGACTATTTCAACAAAGTCTTTCATAACTTTTGGGCCGGCCAATTTCGATACCTTAAGGTTTTATTTTTTATTTTTTATTATTTTTTTTATTATTATTATTATTATTATTTTTTTTTTTATTAAATCTGAGATCAAGCTATCTTAATCTTTAATCTTAGTTAATCTTGACCTCAACATTTATCAATACATTTTAAGATCAAGTTGCATCTGTTTTCATTTTGCACTGTGAACTAACATGACTTATTTTAAATTTTTTTAACAAAGGTTATAAATACTGTAAGAATATATTCATTTTTAGTTAATGTATTTATGTAGGTTTCATTTGTCAGCATTAGTTAAGTGTTGTCAAAATACTTTGCGTACCTTTTTCCTTTTTGAAGTGTAAAATTTAGTTTGCTGTCATTCCAGGATGTGAAGAAAAGAAGCACAAATGTAGTTGAATCATGGGATGGAAGTAAAACCAAACAGAGTTACACATACGTCATAACTGAAAACGCCTCCGTTGTGTTTACCTGGGCTTTCCAACGCACCAGTCAGGCTAGTGATGTCAGTACAATACACAAATGCATATATTGTGTTTATAGAATGACTGTAGTCATAATGGTCGTTGTCACTGTCCATCAGGTGCGTCGTTATGCAAATGACATAGTGAAGATTTACTCTGTGTCTGTCACCAATGCCATGGACGGGGTGGCGTCAGCGTGCCGTGCGTGTGCCCTGAAGTCTAAGCAGGCTGGCTCCTCCTGTGTGTCCTGTCCAGCTGGACACTACATTGATAAAAAGACCAACCTGTGCCAAAAATGCCCTCCCAACACCGTCCTGTCTGGGCAGAACGTCTACGGCAAAGAAGCGTGTCAGCTATGTGGGCCGGGCAGCAAAATCAACAAGGTATTTAACTTTTTTTTTAATTATATAAAAAAGTCATCCCTTAGAAGTGTTATGTTGTTAATAATAATAATAACTACTAAGTGTCTGACGGTTCTCTTAAACGTTTACGTTTGTAGGAGCAGAGTTTGTGTTTCAGCGACTGTTTGTTCAAATACACTCACCAGAATCAGACTCTTCAGTACGACTTCAGTGCTTTGACATCTGCTGTGTCCATCATGAATGGGCCCAGCTTCACTGCGAAAGGCTCAAAATACTACCAACTCTTCAATATCAGCCTGTGTGGTGCTAAGGTACAATACACACACACTGAAATGAGCAGAAATGACATCACAGAATATTATTTATTCCATCATCTGTCTTTTGTCAGGGTCACAGGGCTGCAGTCTGCAGAGATAATATCACAGATCTACCCAATGAGGATGCTAAAGGTGGTCAGCTGGGCAGTTCAGTGGAGGGTTTTCTCTGTCAGTCAACGATTATTCCTTCAGATGGGCGGGGCTTACGGACGGCCCTTTCCTCTCAGTCCATTAGCCTGGCTGACACTTTTCAGGGTGAGAGAAATTTCAAACCATTTTTTTTGGATATTGTAGCAGATGTGCATGTCCATATTTCATTCATTTGAAATACTTGCTAATAGGGATGCCCAAATTAATGTATTTTATGAAATCAATTAATGTTTAACAGACTTTCCGTTATCAGTAAATAATGGAGAAAAGTATCCTTAATGTTTTATTTTATTATAAATTAATTCCCGGTGGGAGTTTTAACTAAAGTCATTTGCAGTTTAATCACCAAAGCTCAATAATATAAATTATGAGCAAAACACATTGTCACTGCTGCTGCTAACGTTTAATGAGAAGACAACCAAGGGACTGTGGCAATTAGAAAACATCTTGATGCGTTATTTATTTATTATAGTCTTTACTATCTGAGTGTACCTGTGATTATATTATCAAAGGATATACAAAATAATTTGGATCAAAAACTGAATCAAATACAGAGTTTTTCACACACATTTGTACATAAGTAATCATGTCACACCCCAATACTCCTGTCAGGAAACAATGATGTAATATTTTATGTTTATATTGTATGTAATTAAATGGGAAAGTCTTAAATTATTATTATTATTATGAAAAATATTTTGTTATAATATAATTATAGAATGTCTCAGGTGGAATTTGAAGAAGGCAGTTGCAACATGCAAACCCTAGAATATTACTGAATTGGAGGTCGTTACTCATGAGGAATGGGCTAAGATTCCTCAGAAACGCTGCCAGAAGCTGGTGTCTTGTTATACATCTCATTTGTCATTTTATAGTAGGTCATAACAGCAAAATGGTGTTATACTAAGTACTAAAGATGCTTGCCATGAAGGGGTTGAATAATTTTGAGTCTGCAGAACTCATTAAAAGTTGCATTTTCAGTTGAATTTGGGAAAACCACTTGAAACAATTGTTGTTGAGCTATTTTTTAATTACTTTGATTTGTTCATTGCAAACAGCTGAAACTGCATTTTCCATTTCCAATAAACCTGATTTGCAATACAACTTTTACTGCTTATAACAACTGTATGTTTTCAACCTTTCAGGGAAGGGTTATCAAAATCTAGATGGAATGGAGTATTTATATAAAAGCATTGGATAGTGTTGTATGATTCAAAAGTGAACCAATTTTATCATTAAAATATCAAAGTAAACACTTGGACATTTCACGTTTCATAACATATAATATTAGATGAGCAGTAGCAAATAAAAATGTGCTTTAGAATAATTCTACATAGTGTTTGTTAGAGTGTTTTAATTCACACTCTTAGTTCTAAAACTCAGCATATCTAAAACAAGCCTTTTGTTTAGTGATAAATATGATTAATTACTCAAATTTAAGGGTGGTCCTACTTACTAAGCACTTCCTGCTGTGCTGTCACCCACATGTGTCCTCTTGTGTGTGTGTGTGTGTGCCACAGGAGCCACAGTGGAGAAATCACTTAACGGAATAACTGCCAGACCAGAACTATTTCCATCTCCACCCAAGAGAATTCCAGATGTTCACTTCTTCTATCGGTACTTGCAATTACGTCATCAAACGTCATCAAGTGCCTCTTAAAGTTCCACTCACAGACGGTTGTCTAGGGTCTTAGTTTTAGGGGTTTGTAATAAGGTATGTTGTTTGTTCTTTTCCCTCTATTTGATGTGTTTATTGGTGTCTTTTATTTGTAAAGATCTCCACAGGTCACAACCTCATGTAAGAAAGGCAGAAATGCTGTGGTTTCATTGCGCTGTAACCTGGAGAAAACTGCGAGGGGAGACATATCCGTGCCCAGGTGTGCGCACCTGCTTGCATACGAAGAGTTCAGATGCAAAAGCCTCTAAATGCCATTTGAAATTTTCTTCTTTAATGATGATTTTTTATCAAACTTGTAAAATTAAGTTCAGTGATTTCACTTAAATGGCAATGATAATTACCTATTAATTGTTATTTAAGTGAAATTACTGAACTTAAATATACAAGTTTGATAAAAATCATCATTAAAGAAGAAAATTTCAAATGGCATTTGGAGGCTTTTGCATCTGAACTCTTCATACATTCTTACAAAGAAAATTCTTACATGAAGCCCCTTTAATATGAGATCATAAAAGCTGCATGCTTAACAATTATATTTCTTTAATAATAATTATAATTTTATTTAATACAAAGGTGCTAAACACACACATGCGCACATTCTTATAGTTAAGATATATAATCTTAACTATAAGAATACAAATTATGAAGACCCCCTAACTTGAGAATTATTTTATTCTATTCCTATTTTTAAGTCTTTGCATTTAAAATAATGCATTAAATACAAGGTGAAATGTTAATTTAAAGTAAACTTCCTTAGAGGTCTTTTTATTATTTGCTTTGGCTTTTAGATTCTGTTATAACTGTTGCTTTTAATTGACCTTTCGAACCAAATTCATTTTTCTACAGTGAGATAGAGCATACTAAGCTTTGTTTAGTTGAACTTTTTCTGTCCTGTGTCAGTAAGTGTCCTGCTGGCACCTGTGACGGGTGCTCATTCTACTTCCTGTGGGAGAGCTCCAGTGCTTGTCCACGCTGCACTAATGTCGACTATCATACCATTGAAGGAGCCTGTAAGGGAGGGGTGCAGGTACTCTCTTTTACTAGTTCTTATATATATATATATATATATGTATGTGTGTGTGTGTGTTATATATGTTATATAAATGTGTTATAATAAATGTGTGTGTGTGCAGGCACCAAATGTCATAAAAAATTGGCTTAAGCAGGGAACTGCAATGTAATACTTGGTTTAAATCAAATAGTAAGAATAATAGTCTGATCCTCACTGGTGTAAGTAATAAAAGCTATTAAAATCAATAATCTGTTGTGACTACTGCATTTATTTTCAGAAATGTATCTAGGGTAAGTTGGTTTTCTTATTGTAATGTTTTTTAATGTGAATTATTCCTCACCTTAAGCCACCTGAACAAAAATTATAAACAAAATCATAGTGTTTGTGTGTGTGTGTGACAGGTGCAGTTTGAGAGATGAAGACTAGCTTGAATATGATGCTTTGAATATGACGCAAATGACTTGCTCTGTTTGTTACAAATATCCAAGGAAAAAACTAAGTACACTGCTATTCAAAAGTTTGGGGTCCGTAAGATTTTTTGTTTATGAAAGAAATGAATAATTTTATTCAGCAATTATTAAAATGTTACAAAAGATTTCTATTTCAAATAAATGCTGTTTTCTCAATTCAATTCAAATTTATTTGTACAGTATAGCACTTTTCACAATACATATTGTTTCAAAGCAGCTTTACAGAAAGTGCATTAGAAATGTACATGGGAAAATACATTTAGTTAATCATATATTCATTTAGGGCATACCATATCGCCAGC
Organism: Pimephales promelas; assembly: GCF_016745375.1. The sequence goes on from NW_024121599.1 coordinate 870,857, forward strand.
GTCAAGTCGTCTCTTCACAGGCGTTTAATAGTCTCATCGCAGGTGTTGGGTCATCTGAAGTCTCCGTGAGAGGCTGGGTACAAACTGGAGCTGACGAACGCCATTTTCCTCAGGACTAGTGTCCTGAGATAACAGCAGAAAAGCAAATGGGAAGTAATTAGCATAGCTGCGGTTCAAAATTAATTAAAATTAATGCATTCGATCTGATTCAACAAAGGAATAAAAGGTAAGCATAATGTGAATGCTTGGCTAAAGAGATGCATCTTTAACCTAGTTTTAAACTGTGACAGCGAGTCTGAGCCTCAAACCATATCAGCAAGGCTATTCCAGAGTTTTGGAACTAAATGCAAGAACGCCCTCCCTCCTTTAGTGGACTTGGATATCCTAGGAACGACCAGAAGCCTCAAATTTAGTGATCTTAAAGAACACGATGGATTGTTGGGCGATAGAAGGTCCATTAAATACACAGGAGCTAAACCAGTTAGAGCTTTATAGGTCGGTAGTAGTACTTTGTAATTGATACGAAACTTAATAGGTAACCAGTGTAGAGATGATAAAATCGGTGTTATATGATCATATTTTCTTGACCTAGTGAGAACTCTAGCAGCTGCATTTTACACTAACTGTAGCTTGTTTATTGAGGATGCAGGACAACCGGCTAATATAGCATTACAGTAATCTAGTCTCGAGGTCATGAATGCATGAATTAACTTTTCTGCATCAGAGACAGATAGAGTTATTTAGCTTAGCAATGTTTCTAAGGTGGAAAAAGGCTGTTCTTGTAACATGAAATATGATGTTCGAAAGACAAGTTGCGTTCTAGTATAACACCGAGGTCTTTTACTGTAGTGGATGAAGAAACAGGACATCCTTCTAAATTAAAGTTGTATTGTAAGAGGTTTTGTGTAGTTTTTTGGACCAATAAGTATTACCTCCGTTTTATCTGAATTTAATAGCAGGAAATTACTCGTCATCGAGCATTTTATACCTGAGACACTGTCAATTTAGATGAGTTAGTGTTTTCATCTGGTTGTGATGAAATATATAATTGAGTTTCATCAGCATAACAGTGGAAATTAATTCCATGTTTTCTTATAATATTAACAAGTGGCAGCATATATATTGAGAATAGCAGAGGGCCTAACACCGATCCTTGCGGCACTCCATAGTCTACTGACGTTATCTTCTTTTCTTTTTTTCTTCATTTAAACGGACAAAATGAAAACGGTCCGATAAGTACGATCTAAACTTGTCCCTGAACACCAGTACAGTATAGTTTTGTAGTCGATCCAAGAGTATTTTATGAACTATTGTGTTGAACGTGGCGCTAAGATCGAGTAGAACTAGTATTCTATTCATTTCAAGAAACCTATAAAGTATTCAACATGATAAGAAATGTTTCTTGAGCAGAAAATCAGCATATTAGAATGATTTCTAAAGGATCATGTGACACTAAAGACTGGAGTGATGATGCTGAAAATTCAGCTTCACCATCACGGGAATAAATTACATTTGAAAAATATTTTAAAATGCAAAACAGTTATTATAAGCATAAGCTACTTAAAAAAAAAAAAAAGTGTTATTGACCCCAAACTTTTGAACTTTTTTTGCTTTCAGAAAAATATTTCTTACTGTACCAAACCTAAGTATACTCTCTGCTGACATCTGTGATTTAAATTACAATTTTGTATAAATAGTGATGTGATTTTTATTCTAAGGACACGGTGTATATGTGGACTGAACCTCGGCTCTGTGCTGGTGGACTGACTCTCCCGCTGAAGAGAACGTCTCCATGTGAGGTGGTTGATATCTGGCTGAAGGTGGTCTCTGGGCTTGGAGTGTTATTTGCTGCTCTGCTTGTTTCTTTGACCTGTTACTTTTGGAAGAAAAACAAAAAGTATGATTTCCGTGACTATTGAAGTTTTTGGTAACACAACATTTCTCTTTAGTTATGCTAATAATGCTTATGCTGCTTTGTCTTTGTGCTCTGATAGACTGGAGTATAAATATTCCAAACTCGTGATGACGGCCAATAAGGAGTGCGAGTTGCCGGTGGCGGACAGCTGTGCCATTATGGAAGGAGAAGGGGAGGAGAATGAGGAAGAGGATGAAGTGGTTTATGCCAACAAGACTTCTCTTTTGGCTAAGCTAAAAGCTATCACTACCAAGGTTAGCGAAACCAAAGTAAGTGTAAATGCTTTTCTTAAAATGAGTTTCACAGTTTCAGAAGGGCTGCACGATTTTGGAAAAAATAAATATTGTAATTTTGTTTCCTTTCTTTTGAAAATAACATTTAAAATATGATTTAAAAATCCAGATTTTCCGTGCTTATTTGCAAGGCTGCACAATTAGGCTATTATCTTTTGTATATCAATATGGCTATATAAGAATATGAAATATAGCTGCAAGCAGCAGTTATTGGGGGAAAGCACAAAGAACACGATAAGTAATTTACATTTAATCATTTAGCAGACTTCAATCCAAAGCGACTTACAAATGAGAGGAGCGCAATAGAAGCAGCCAAGTGAAGTAAAGTATCAATAACAAATGCAAAGTTTGGTGTCAATATAACAAAGCATTGCAGAGACACAGCCTAGGAGTTAGGTTGGCATAATGTTATCAACTTTATTTACGTCTAGCGACATGAAATCCTTAACATTTTACCGACATGGTCTCAAGATTGTGAAAAAGTAGGTTTTTAAAGTCCCTGTAAAGTCAAAATTAAGAATGTGTTCTGAGTTTCACACCACAGAAAAATGTTATTAGCCACCCAGCCAAATTTGAATCACAAAAAAGCCACCAAGTAAAATAGGCTATCAAAATCTTTTAAAAATTAGCAGTATTCTCTGCCCTCAAATGCTGGGGGCGTGTCCACTGGCTGTGCTGAAACCTTGGGAGGATGAAGGCTGAGGCGGGAGATAGTCACAACCCCGTTCACCAGTGACAGCAGATTATCAGTGAATTTTATCAGTAAGTTTATAAAACTATCCTGTGTAATATGATCACTACAGAGGCGGGTGTTGGTGGTGATCCTCTGCTCTCCATCAAGGTGGCTCTTCACGAAATGAATCCACCTCTTCTTGATATGATATGATCGTTTTTCAGAAATTTAAATAAGGACACCGGCCTGTTTTGTTAGTGATGGCATCCAAGTAATGCGTATTTCCATGACGAAAGCATAGTAACTAATAATACTGAAATTAACTTGCGATTGAGCGGCAAACTGATGCAAATGTGCTGTAGTTATATTGTTAAGGGAGAGGCCAGCCTCCGTGGCTCCAGTACGTCATCGACAGTAGGGGTGTGTCCAGGAGCTCAGGGGCTCCATCGAGCCACCGTTTTAGGCCCGCCCCAAAAATCCTTGACTCATCAGTGGTACAAAACTGTTTAACGGGATAACTCCAGAATACAGTACTTCACAGTTCACAGTCTTTGTGATTGTGTTTTAGCAATATATTTCTAACATTTAGAAAGTGTTTTAGATATTTTAATATTTATATATATATATATTTATTTTTTTTAGAATTGCCTTTACAGGGACTTTAAAGAAAATCAAAATGGCAGACTGGAAGGTTGACCAACTATGGTGAAATTATCAAGACAATAGCTAGCGAGATATAGCGAGATAAGTTAATTGTGTTGTCCTCTTCGTCGAAATTCGTTGCACGTTTTTCAAAAACTGCTTGAATTTCTATATGTTTTTGTCACCATGTTTTGAAGATGACTTGGTTAAATTAAGTTTACAAAGTAGTTATAGTTTTTTCAGAAAATTCAAAATGGTAGGAAATTTTTCATGACAGAAAAGGACGCCATATGTCGCAATCGAATCATCTTGAGACAAGAAATCAAGAGGAAATAAATTTTGTTTCTAGCCCTTACGGTTCAAAAGTTATTAGCACAAACGTAAGTGAAATTTTGGACAGTTGGTGTCACTAGAGGTATTGAGTTAGAGACTCCCTATCGGTATTGCTCTGATACTGCCATTTTTTTTTTTTCAATACCCAGATCGGGTATTGGCCATCTGAGACCAATCAAAATCCGATATTATGCGCATACGCGTTTCGCATAAGCTCATAAACGCTGTATTGGAGCCTTTTAATATTACAATACTTTTGAGCAATAAAAGTTTATTGATGGCCTTTCTTGTTCAGTCATATCTATCATATGTTGCTGCTTCATTAAAAAGCTGTGCTTAAAATTTAAGAAGTGTCTTTTAAATTTTATAGTATACCGTTTTTCGGAAATGTCAGTCACACTACATAATCATTGGTCTTCTGCCATCAGTCTGAAGGTCTGGTTACACGAGACTGAATGAAGAAGTCAGCCTGACTCCTGTTTATTTTGAATGTCTACCAAGCTAGTGAAGCTATTGGTTTTATTTATAGTTCCTGCACTGGTCCACAGTTATTTAATCAATAATTCACAACATTTTTGTCTTTATATTGGTTTAATTTAAGAATTAAGAATAAGTCTCTTCCTGCGACTCTTCTCTCATCAGATTTGTGAAGCCTTAACAGTTAACATGTAAGCTAACAATCTTTCCTTAGTTTCTAGTGTCACTCTGTCTCTTTAATACACAAAAATACTAAAAAGATAATAGCTAATTCTGAAATGTATACGCACAAAGCAGAATTGCAAAAATAATGACTGTTATTTATTTTGTTTGAGCTTTCCTGTGGCTCGAACAGTAGTCCTTGCCACTAGGAAGGCCAAGGTCATGGGTTCAATTGCCAGGGAAAGCAAGAACTGATGACATGCATACCTTGAATGTTTTTCATAAAAGCATCTACAAATGCGTAAATGTATTTAGTGACATCTACTGGTCATTCATAGAAGTGTTTTTAGAAAATGTGCTTCAAGGTCTTAACAATTCTCTCTTGCACGGACTGCAGTTTCTTATAGCCTTTCAGTTGAAATAACCTCAGCTCAACCCTCAATCCCTGTACTTTTTTTCTTCTCCTTGCTTTGCTTTTCTTTCTTTGTGTTTCCCTCTAGCAGCGACTGCATTCAGAAATTTTAGCTAAGAGTTTGCTTGAGGGTGGGTGTGTATACTGTATGCCTTGATGTTTAACTCGGGGCAGTTGAAGGAGCCGCTGAGGGACTTCTAGCAACATCTGTAAGATTAAAGATTGTTGAGCTGCATTGGCATATGCGGTGTGTCACACTGTGTTCACAGCCAATTAGAAGGGAGTTTGAGAGGAAGAGAGTTGTATTCAAGCGTCACTCTTCAGAATTTCCATTGTCACTTAAACTTGAGCGTTTTCTCCGGGAAGATGCCGTAAGAGCTCCCGTGGGATTGTGCTCAGATTTCCTGCGGTATATGGAGTCAGTTTTGGTCCTGCAATTTTCAGGGAAGTTAATTAAGAGAATCCAAATTGAGGGGAATTAATCAATCATGTTCCCAGTGACTGGTTTGCTTTAGATAAACCCTGCTGAATAATAATTAGAAAATGCTGGTCTCCCAGCCTGGTTTTAGAGGAGGCAACCAGCTTAAACACCAGCTTGGCCAGTTAGACAAAACCGCTTAAACCAGCTATATTATTAAAAAAAATGGCAGTTAGTATCTGGTGTGGCCAGCAGCTGCTTTAAAGGGGAAATGAAGCGGTGAATCAAGTTTACATGATTTACAAGATGGATTTCCAATATAATCAACAATTATATAAGGAACATTACAAATGTAAACATTTAGAAGAAAAAAAGAAAAAAAAACTTTGTATCTTTCGCCGCCAGGGCGCCGCCATTGTGCAGGTGACGTCACGGGGTTGGTTGGCTCAAGTTTAACAGGCTCTGGGCATTGAAAATCGTGACATCAAACTGTGTTTACACCAGTGTTTTGACCGTGAACGACTAATGTTAGGTACAGATATTAGACAAAAAGACGACGTCTCATGTTATATGTTGACAAACTGCACATGGAAACATTGTTCGCGATGTCTGCCGTCAGATATTCCCGTCTCGTCAACACCATGTAAGTTACGTTGCTGTGTAGAACAGTAAGTGGTGGTTTGGGGCGGAGAGCGGGTTTGCAACGCTAACTTACCAGGTGTCAGTGTGGCTGTTGTCCTGCGATGCCCTCCGTGTCAGAGTCCATCTGTTGTCAAGAGGTTGATCTTGAGCATGTGTTGCGTGGTCAATTCTGCATCATCGGCGCGCACGTTTACCATGCTGTGCCGGGAGTTAGACGTGTGGAAGCGGCGATGTTTTCCCTGAAGGATGTCAGAGCGGAGACACTTTTTCCTAGTATATGTAGGCTGTAGCTAACGTTACTAGCACTACCAGTGCGAAAATATGGACGTTTCATTTCCCCTTTAACAAATACGTGCTAACTTACATGTTATTGACGAGACGGGAATATCTGACGGCAGACATCGCAAACAATGGTTCTATGTGCAGTTTGTCAACGTATAACATGAGACGTCGTCTTTTTGTCTAATATCTGTACCTAACATTAGTCGTTCGTGGTCAAAACACTGGTATAAACACAGTTTGATGTCGCGATTTTCAATGCCCAGAGCCTGTTAAACTTGAGCCAACCCAACCCCGTGACGTCAACTGCACAATGGCGGCGCCCTGGCGGTGAAAGATACAAAGTTTTTTCTTTTTTTCTTCTAATTGTTTACATTTGTAATGTTCCTTATATAATTGTTGATTATATTGGAAATCCATCTTGTAAATCATGTAAACTTGATTCACTGCTTCATTTCCCCTTTAAGTTTTACAGAACATCTCATCCTCATGGACTGAGCATGGCATTTGGGGACATATGGGCACATGTGGTCTGGCACTGTAAGGGCTATCAGCTGTCCTTCTCTGTTGCCTCTGTCTTACGCATCTTGAATTACAGACATTGTAGTTAATTGCTTTGGCCACATCTTGATGCCTCCTTTCTGCAGGACTATGGCATGTTCACACAGGGTGATCAGGCATCTTTCTTCTGTTTTTTTTCTAGAGTCAGTTGAAAGGTCTCTTTAATGTCCTGTTATTGGAACCATGACAATGTTCTTTCGCCTGTAAACTGTTAGTGTCTTAAGGACTGTTCCGCAGGTGGTGGATGTGTAATAATTGTTTATGGTTTTGTCGACAAGCATGAAAAACCGTGTAATAAACACTTTCCAATGATGACTTGCAAAATGATCTTTAAAATACAATATTCTCTCTCTCAAAAAAAAAAAATGCCACATGAACTATTTTATGCCACATGAATACTGTAGAAAAAAATAATTCAAATACATTTGTGTGCTGAATTTTTCAAATTTTTTATTTTTTTTACTTTGGTTTTAAAAATAGTGGTGAAATTTGGTGAGCAATTTTGGTTGCAAATTTTCAGCGTTTTCCCAAATTATCCCCCAATGCAATTTTTTTTTTTTTTTTTTTTTTTACAAAAATAAATTAAATATGAATATAATAAAATGGTTGTTTTAAGTGTTTTTTTTTTTCCAGAAGGGAATGTAAAAAAATAAAAAATTGCCCGCCAGCGTTTTTGATCATTTTTACAAAATTTTCATGGCCCCCATAATATTTCGTTGTATGAATATCTGAACATGCAATATATAAAAGAGAGCAGACTCTCCGCTTTAGCTTCATGCTTTTATCAACCCGTTAATGTGGTAGCGTTTCATTAAAAAAACATTTTAAAGGTGCCATCTGTCAAAAAAAATCAAATCATACTCCATATTCCATACCAGATGGGGGCAGTATACCTCCAGAAAGTGAGTTGTGCCGCAGCCACGCACGCACTCTCACGTCTTCAACACGAGTGAGTGTATATTGTTTTGCTCTCTCTCCCTCGCACATAATAATCAAATCAATTGACACGATGGTAAAAGGTTGGCAGACTGCAATTTCACGTAGAGCATTTGGAGATTTTTAGAAATTAGAGACTCAATGAACAACATCTCAACACTAAATTATAAAGGCCGTCTCATAGCCTGTCTCAAATACAAGCCGGTGTATTTCGACGATATGGGAAAATAAAAGCCTGGGCTATTATTTGAAGTTTTATGGTATTTGTTTTGTTCATATTACATTTTTATTGTTCGTTTGAATTAATTTGACAGACAACATTCGCTGATGTTGACCAAGCTAGTGCCATTCAGAACTGCCAACTCTCACGAATTCACCATGAGACACGCAATTGACACTTTTCACATGCTCTCACGCCACAGGTCAATTTTGTCATGCACAGAAAAGGACACGGAGACCAACAGACTAGACAGAGCAGGTTAGTTATGATTATAAAAAAAATCTCAGCTCTCAGATTATGTAAATTTTATTTCGCAATTCAAACAATAAATACGGTTTTGGCGCTTGTACAACATGACATGACTTTTGCGTAAACATATACGCCACTTTCGAGTCAGGTGGCGTGTTATCTCTACGCATTTTGAGCTATCCGCGTGTATGTCTACGCCATTAACGTCCGCGTCATTCCGCGTGTCTGTACACGCAGTCAAATCTCCAGTCATAAATGCCATTAACCCCAGTGACGGTTAAGTTTAGGGTTGGGGTTGAGGTAAGTCATATCTTTTTTTTACCTAGGATGGTAAGGGAACAGTCATAAATGCCATTAACCCCAGTGACGGTTAGGTTTAGGGACGGGGTTGAGGTAAGTCATATATTTATATAACGTTAAGTCAACGGCGTTCATAAACACGCTGAAAGGCGATTATGCGTCTTGATAGCACGCCAAAAATGGAAATACGAATTGGCGTGTCATACACACGCTACTTCATGAGATCAGTCTGGCTTGTAAATGTTACACGACAGATCCCTAGCGCACGTGAACCGTTCATCTCTACCAGCTTATGGTGAAAGAACACAAATACTGTTGAAAGATGCAGTATGCTACAACTTACCAAAATGTATTCCTCATACATAATATCGACCAATCATTTTTTTTCCCTGAACTGAAATGTAGCCTAGTAGTGGGCTGTACTTTCCACGCGATTGACATCAGATTCAAGTACATCTATGACACCCACAAGCTATGCGAGTTACTCGTGTATTGCAGTTTGGCTGGTGGTTATGTTGCTCGCCTGTATATCGCCTCCCATGGCTGAAACTGGTATTATGACACCTCCCGGGCCGGGGCTAGTAATTTAGCATGCTAATTCAGGTTAATATCTCTGCAGTAGTATAACTTGTAATATTTTAATGACATCATCAGCCTTATTTGTTCTCATTCTTTTGATGCGTGTAGCTCATTTTTTGGATATTTTAACCTCAATTCAAAAAGCAAAAAGCTGAGAAAATCGTGTTCATCATGGATCATCTAATTTTCATCTGGATCATCTAATTTTTGATCGTCGTTCTGAATCCGGAATAAATCGAGTCCATCAACACCCCTATTGCCTCCACAGTCCTAAAGCTCTTCCTGGTTCGACATTTCATTCTGCGACATTTATATGCTGTTTTGATTTATATGCTGATTAATGTTGATGATCACCTTTTTTTTACATTTGCATATTTTGCATGATTATACACAAGATCGCTTCTGCATCTTCTTCGCATGTTTTCAAAAGATTTGTCTAAACTCCCCCTACCGTATAATAATGGAAAGCCGGAAATTTCCGTCAATGGAGGGGGAAGCGTTTTTTCACAAATGACAGAAACTTCCGTCAATGGCAGGGGAAAGTTAAAGTGAGTATATTTGGTTGTGAAATCCTTTCGAGTTATTAAGATGTGGTTTTCTTCTTCATTTGGAATAAAGTTCACATAAATAATTCATAGTATGACCAGGAATGTGTATTCATATAGTAAAAAGGGTCAATTTTGATACGTTGGTTGACTCACGCCACACAAGTTAGCATGTTGCTAAGCTAACAACGCAGTAATCAATAGGCTTTTAAGAAAGAGATATTAGGTAAAATAATGCAATTTAACCTTTTTTATGGAAACATTTCAGTATTGAATTAAATACAACGTATATTTTTAATCCGCATTTCTCTCAGCTCAAGTGATCCGCCATCTTGAATTTTCACTCTGCTCATCGCAATGCATTCTCTGTTTGTTTTTGCCAACGACTAGATGTCTTAAAGGCAGAATAGTGTTGCTGGCTACCTTTTAGAGCAGCCTTTGCGTAGGGAGCGTGCCTATGATGCATTAAAATACTTTCTATGTAGGCAACTAAGGTTTTATGACCAGGCTTCTGTGTGAATAACAGCGTTCCTGAAATCCGTACCGAGGCAGTTGCAGGTCATTTATCTTTCTGTTTAACAGGCCTAGCTTACCGCAACTCGCTGTTTGATTTGCACACTGGTTGTCCTAGCAACGTGCAGTGTCCGTGGACGGTCCTTGGCCTTCGCAGGGCAGGCTTTTCAAAGGGAGGCGACCTTGACGAGGAGGGCGATTCTGCACTCTGTTTGTGTACATTTGTCGCGCCTGCGTTCAGTGATTTGTTCCCGTTTTGGCTGCGTTTTCAAAACCGTGTTTCTGTTTCTAGGGCAACAAGAAGAGCGACGAAGCCGTCCAACTGAAATTCTCCAATACAGAGAAGTCTGTGTGGGGATAGACGAAGAGTGAAGAGGGGTAAGGAAAAGAAAGAGATGAATGGAAGTTCCTTTCTCTTTGATATCATATGCAGTGGCCTTTAAAAAAAAAGAAATTGGGTTAAACAAGCCTGTGACGCCTCAGGAACTCGGACGGACATGCTCATTGAATATTTCTTTCAAGATGTGTCACTATGGAGTTGTGTACGTGTGTTGTTGTTTTTTTTTCCCCTATTGTAAATGTCTACCAATACCCCCCCCCCCCCCCCCTTTTTGGAGCCTCAGCCACGACTTTACATGAGTCTTGCTTGTCAGAGCGAATGTAGCCAAGGGTCAGGGTGAACACACAAATACACTCAGACATTAAGCTTCACTGACAGGCGCTTCCAATCCCAGCTAAACAGTGCTTGAAAGCCATGTAAAGTGTGTTTGTGTTCAAATAAGTGTGTGTTTTTTTTTTTTAAGTAACCTATTTGACTGTGATTGTGACATTCCAAATGAAATATGACATGAATAAAGTCTATGAATAAAGACATTACAGTAGTCATTTTTGTTCAGCTATTTTTATGATTTTTATTTTTTTGACATATCTCTGCGTCATTCTGCTTGGCTTACAGTATTAAGACAAACACAGAATATTAAGGAGAAACTGTATTCCTTCAGACTGAGGTGATGAAACTTTCACTAGATTTGCCATCTAATTAAAGAACTTAATGAACTGCCGGTGGGGTTTTATTCATTAAATTTTAAGACCCATTGACGTGAAATCTGGGTAAATGGTCTGTTGAGTCCCATATTGATTCTGAATGGTGTAAACCTACAGTTACTGTCCCACTGGGATTTAGTTGTTTTGTTTGGTCCACTGTTACTCTGAAGTGTTAGATGTTGGCAATATTATTCGCATGAATAATTTTGTGATTTTTCTCTTATTTTGTGTGCATGTTTACAAGGAAATAAACCTGTAACTGCATTCAACTGATGCCAGTTATACATTTTTTATATCATGTATAATAAATTATTGTTTGATTTTAAGCACAGAAAGCACAAAAAAACTCCAATATGGTGAAAGTATGATGGATTTCTTCAGAATTTTTTACAACTAAACCTCAGTGAGATTCTCTGATCATAGTCCGCAATGTTATTTGACTATTATTCATATTAATACTTAAAATGGGCTTTTATTTGTATATCTTTACTTATTTTGTATATTTTAGTTTAGGTTTATGAGTCATTTTAATATTTCTATTTAGCTTATATAATCAGCTTTATAGCTGTATTGAACTCTACACAGTACTTGAACCTAAAATTATGAATACTGAACTGAATTCAGCTGAAAAAATCGTTTTTTTATTTATATTTTATATATTTTCTGTTCGCATTATTGAATTGTTATTTTCCTATTACTGCAAAGCAGCTTTGAAACAATCTGTATTGTTTAAAGGTATATTAATAAAGGTGAGTTTACAGTACTTCAATTACTTTCCTGTGTTCTCAACTATAGTTTTTGTATGTTTTAATATTTTAATGTAATTCTAATGAGTTTCAATTTTTTATACATTGACTAGTTTTTATATTGTGATATCATGGCTGATTGTAGACTACATAATTTGCAGTGCTTCATGGGATGAGTAGTTCATCGCAAGTTTGGTATGATTATGCCTTGTTTGAATTATTTAAAAAATAAATGTATCTTCCAATCAAATGCTGTAATATTGTGTATTTGGTTGTCTTTGAATTATTTTGGAAATGAATGAACAACACAGCAAGGAGACTGAAACTGCAGATGAAAAGGATGAGGGCAACAAAAATAAAACGTCCATAAGCCTTTTTTTCTCAATCCAATTTTATAATATTTTGAGTTTAGTTGCTTTTGGGTGGATTCATTATTTAAAAAATAAATGAAAAATAAGCTACACAGTTGAAGGCAGATGGATAAATGGTCAGACAAGGAAAACGACAATAGATTGGTCCATACTTTATATTTTGTGCAGTATTTTCATTCTCTTCTAAAGTCAGCTGTATGATGATCAGTTTAAAATTTAAGTTGTTATACACAGAATCTTAAAGGGATACTCCACTTTTTTTGGAAATAGGCTCATTTTACAACTCCCCCAGAGTTAAACAGTTGAGTTTCACCGTTTTCAAATGTATTCAGCCGATTTTCTGATATTTAGAAGAATATCAGTAACCAGACAGTTTCTGGTCTCATTGACTTCCATAGTATATTTTTTTCCTACTATGGAAGTCAATGGGAATGATATTCTTCTAAATATCAGAAAAACGGCTGAATGGATTCGAAAACGGTGAAACTCAACTGTTTAACTCTGGGGGAGTGGTAAAATGAGCCTATTTCCAAAAAAGTGGAGTATTCCTTTAATTTCTCATTGCAATATGACATTTTACATCCAATTCAAATTGAAATCTTATCCTCACACAGTATGGTATTCCATTTTTGTTTGTTTTTAAATGTGCTCAATATGAATATGACAATCTGAGTAAATTCTGTGTTCATATAATCATGTCAGTGAGTTGTTGATCACAGAATTGTCATTTTTGGGCGAACTATGGCTTTAAGTGCTGCAGCGGTGCAGCAAACGCTTTGTACGTTCCTCATTAGTTCTCTCGCTATATCCGAATGTCACATCTCGCTTTCTTTTATTCTGACTCTCCCTCATTCCTGTGATTCGTCGTCTCCCAGGACTTCAGAAATATTGTGTTGTAGGTGGAAGAGTTCGTGTCTAACCTGGAAAAGTGCAGCGGTTCCGATATCTCCCATAAAAGCCTTGACTCTGTGCCACAGCCATTAGAATTCCACAGAGGACAGAAGAAGGGTGATGTGTACAATTCACCAAAAAAACTCCCTCACTATCTCTATCCCTCAGCCACCACTTTACCCCACGTTCTCATGCTCTCATTCATGCCGTTCTCTCTCTATTTCTCTCACCTGTCCTCTCTCTCCTCAGGCGAACTTATGGGGCTGATAAAAGGAAGGGTTTTCAAAGGCTTCAGCACTTCAGCACTTCCGATGTATTATTCTGGCCAGAAAATCCCTGGCAAAAATTGCATTCCATTTTCCCTACTCATAATCTCTTCTGCTTCATCCTCTTTAGAAAGCCAGAAGCCAGCTGATTGGATGTCAGCAGAATAATTTAGTAGAAGAGAGAACACTTTTTTTGTCAGTGAGGAAATGCTCGTCTTTGTGAGACATCTGAATCCATCACACTTGAGACAGAAAGTGTTGAGAAGGTATGTCAATGAGTGTTTGTGTATTGTGATTACGGTCACCCCACAACTCCAAAATGAGAAATAACAGAGACTTGATCATTTAGTTGATTTATTGTGATGTCATAATGTCCATTTTTATTGCACACTGCACCGTGGGTACTGTTCTATTGCTTTGTGTTCAAACCAAAAAGTTCAGTGCCTTCCTGAAGTACGTTATACCACTTTTACAGATCTGAAGGAGTTTTGTTTAGTGAGAACTCTTTTTAACCCTTACATACAACTTTGAGATCACCCCAAATTGTTCTTGATTCATCCAATGAACATGCCGTTTCAGAAAAACAGTTTGAAAAAAGTAAATGGGATTGACAAATGTACTGTTTACTAACATATTTGACTCTAAATTATCCTCTACATACAACAGAAAAAAACAAAACAATCCCATTCTCAAACTCTCAGGCTCGCTTGAAAGCAGTTCCGTGTATTTTCACAGTCCTTCATAAAGTAATACGCACACCTTCTGTATTCATTCAATACATATTTTGGCTAATTTGGCGATACTTTCAGCTTCCGATAAGAATACAGTTTTGTTTAACACAATTATTTCGATGTTCCTACCAAAGAAGTACAGAAAATATGGGGAAAAAAAATATGCAGATACCATTTGGACCTGGCCTTGAGTCTTGCCTATAACCTTAGTGACAAATTACCATAGTAAACATCAAGCCTTATTTGTATTATGTACTGTATGTATTTTGGATTTAGTTTTTATTCTAAATATATTCTATATAAAATATTTTCGCAATTAATCCCCCCCCCCCCCCACCCCAGAACACAATATAGGCTAATTTTATGTTGTGGGGTGTTTCAAAAATATTCTTGTGTTTCACAGAAGTAAGATCATACAGGTTTGCAAAGACATGAGGGTGAGTAAATGATGATCAAATCTCTTTAACAGGGGTTTTGTAGCTCTCTGATCACATGCTACACTCTTCACTAGTTACTGACTGTAGTTCTGCTCACACATCAACTGAACTTGCTTTTAAAATTCAGATGTGACTCCTGTAAGAGTTAAGTAGTCAATTTGATTGGCTAACCTGATTTAACCAAGTAGAACATGTTCCTGGATCAACATTACAATCAACCAATCAGATTTAAGGGACATATGTATGTCAGTTTAGGTTTGCAGTAAGGGTTTGTTTCTTCTACATCAGTCTTATTTACTTCTGATTTGGGGGATAACTTAGGGGGTAGGGTTAGGTTTAGGGATAAGGAAATGATTAGGACTTTTCAGATATGTTGACCCAGGAACGCGTCTTACTCGACTGGTTATAGGTTGTCTGTTTCTTTCACAACCAAACAGGACTGAATATCGTAATTTGCCGTGGTGTGTGAAGATTCGTGTCAAACATGAACATTTCTATGAAAGTGTTCTTTAAACTTTTCCACGCAGTGGCTCAGTTAGACACAGCTGGCTGATTCTGCAGTAAGACTTGAATGAAATTGCTGCAGTGGGTGAGGGAGGCTCGCTCTCGATTTGTGTTTCTGCGCAGACTGCAGTCTCGCCTCCCTCCTAAACCGTTTCTAAGCCACTCGGATGAAACCGCCACATTTGACTTTTTCCCTCTTCCCTCAAAAACATTCTTAAAGAGACTAATGCTGGAACGAGGACCCCTAGCAACTTAACGAGTGGAAAGAGGATGTGTGCAGATTTTGGGGTGGTGTAGCCTTGCCACAAAAGCACAGAGTTGCTGAGTATCATGCTGGAGTTTATGGGGCAGCAAACTGCTTTACATAACTCCATGATGTTTTTCTCCCTACATTCACTTACTTGTTAACTTTCTTTGTTTGTTTTGTAGCAAAGTATTGTAAGAATTTATATTGTAGATATTGCCTGTGTAAAAGTGACCACCACAGTACTGGTTTCCAGTGTATTGCTATGGATTTACTAAGGTGTTCTAAGTGGTTTTTTTTTTTTAGCATGTTATTGTTCTAGGGTGTTATGGGTGGTTTTTAGAATGTCATTGTGCTATGGTGTTGCTATGTGGTTGCTAATGTGTTCTAAGTGTTACTTTTAGCATGTTACTTACTATGCAGTTTCATGGGTGTTCTGGGTGTTTTTTTTAGGAAGTCATTGTGCTAGGGTGTTGCTAGGATATTGGAAGTGATTTCCAGGTGTTGCTATGCAGTTACTCAGGTGTTTTAGTATGTTACTTACGAAGTTTTTTGGAATGTGTATTGAATGTAATTGTGCAAGGGTGTTTAACGTGGTTGCCAGGGTGTTGCTATGCATTTGCTAATATGTCGAAAGTGTTTTTTTTTTTTTTTTTTTAACATGTTACTTACTATGTAGGTTCATGTGTGTTCTGGGTGGTTTGTAAAATGTCATTGTGCTAGGTTGTTGGTGATTTCCAGGGTGTTGTTATGCAGTTGCTAAGGTGTTCTAAGTCGTGTTTTATCATGTTGCTAAGCAGCTGTGTTTAACTCATGGTACTGTGCAGATGCAAGGGTGTTCTGAGTGTTTTTTTTTATCATTACTCTGCAGTTGCTAGGATATTCTGATCAGTTTCCAGGGCATTGCTATACAGTTGCTAAGGTGGTCTGATTGTTGTTTAACGTATTACTAGGGTGTTTTGGCTGGTTTCCAAGCCTTTGCTGTCTGGGTAGTCCATAACTATTTTTATTCATATAGATATGGCTTTAATTCCTACTTCAATGCTAGTCCAATGGATTGTATGTGTGTTGGAAGACTAAATCGGTCACCGATTGGCTGTTTTTCTTTTATCTGATTTTATCGCTCCTTCTGTGCATGTTTCCCTCGCGGTACTGTTAACTGACACACAAATGATTTCCTTCGCTGCAATACTAATGAATTATGAATGTTGAGAGTATAGCATTTCTAGGTTACTGTTACACATTTGTTTACTATATCTCTTCATGACGGGCTAAGAATGGATGATCCTTAGAGTACATGATACAGTTTAACACTTGCATTAGGTAACGTGATATTTTACAGAATCCCTTGAGGCCAAGTGATGGTCGCGAGCTAAAAACATTAAAACTTTTAACATTTTAGTGCTCCAAAAATCGTCAGCTTATCGAAGAACCCGAGCGTCCCTGTTTCCTCCAAACGAAACAACCGAAAAACATAGAAATGTATAAAACTTCTGAAAAGTAAAAAAAGATGTCTGTAAAAAAATGGCCCGGTTCCCCCTCACCAAAAGGCTCTGAACCTCTCGTATTAAAACTATAGGACAAATGATAAGGCACAACAAGCCGATATTGAACAACAGAATACATTTTACATTCACTGCATCACAAAGCATTTCCCACGTCAGAAACGTAACCGATAATCTATTTTTCCACTGAAAGGGTGCCGGTGCCAGACCAACATAATAATATGACATATTTCTAAAGCAATATATTAGAATGATTTTTGAAGATTCATGTGGCACTGAAGACTGGAATAATTTTGATTTGCCAGTACAAAAAGAAATTACATTCAAAACAGTTCTTTTAAATTATAATAATTGCAAATTATTGCTCTTTTTACTGTATTTTTGATCAAAATATTTGTATTTTCAAATAAATCACAGTTTATGTTTTTGTGGTTTTGAAAACAGTTTTTGGAGAGACATTAACCTATTGTTTGCCATTTGTTTGCAGTCCGAACCCCGCCCCAGCAAAGGGCGGGCTTTATACAATGATAGACAGATGACACTTACTGCGTTGCTCTGATTGGTTGTAGGTCTATTCAATTGAGTGCAGAGTTGTTGTTTTTTTCTTCCTGTTTTGGTTAAGACACGCCTCATAATAGGGCTGTAGTACTCGAGTCCGGACTCAAGACCGTTTTTCTATGGTCTCGGACTCGCAGGTATTCGGACTCGGACTTGCCTCGGCAACTGGTCTTGCCAAATATTGTTTTTGGTCTCGACCGAGTCCAGGTGTCTTTCTATTATGTTTATAATATTGAAGGAAAAAGGAAACGCTGGCCACCTAATAACCAATCACATACTAGATTATCTTCACATGTCACGCTCTGCCTCTGCATGCCTGTTAATTTTCATTGATCCACACAACAAATGAAGATTCCGCCAATTCTGCCGTCATCAAATTTGGTTTTAAAAATCACCAGGAATTTCTCAGCGCTGCGCTGAAAAAGAAACGCAAAACAAAAATTTCGGAAACCTGTGGGACAACGTCAAACTTCGTGAGACACCTGCAGAGGAATCATACATTGCGGTAAGTTAACTGCAGAGCTGGAGCTGCTTAGCCTGAACTACAGTATGTGTTAACGTTGACATTACTGTAGCTAACATAGTAAAAGATAAAGTTAATGTTCTTGGACAAAGTTATCATAACTTACGTCTGGAATTACTTGTTTCATAGGGTAAAAGAAATCAAACGATTACGGTAGGCCTATTAATGATTGATTATCGTCGTGTTTGTATTAAGTTTGTGGTTGCGCTCAGGCTTTTTATGAATGAATGCTCATGTTAACGTTAGGGTTAAGTAAACTTTGCATGAGCCGTCATAAAGTTATATGTTCGATTACGTATGGTGGTAGTAGCTACAGTAGCTGTGTGGGTGTGTGTCATATTTGCGTTAAAGGTGGTTCATTTGGGTAACGTTAATGTTATCTGACATTAGTGATGATTTCTTCAGTTTTAAATTGACTGTAGAAAATGTGTTTAGGTCAAACAGAAATATTCTCCAGGAATGCATACAGAACGAAAGTCATTTTTGTATGTGTGTTCATTTATTACTAGCCTACTAGGGTAACGTTAACTTGCTTAGAAAATGCCAAAATTAACCTACCAAGAGCTCACTACAACAGAGCGCATCTTCTCATGCTGTAACTATAGTTACCATCACAAATGGCTTAATGACATTTTTCCTTTTTTTCACAGACGAAAACGAGACGATAACTAAATGAAAACTTTTTTTTTTTCCTGTCCTGGACTCGGTCTTGACTCAGCCTCGAACCTTTTTGGACTCGGTCTTGTCTTGGACTCAAACCACGTTGGACTTGGTCTTTACTTGGACTCGACTAGTCCTGGTCTTGGACTCGACAAAGGTGGTCTTGACTATAGACCTACCTCATAAAGCCCTGTGGAGGAATATCAGGCTCACATTCTGACTAGAAAATGAGTATAATGAAATCAGGCTACCCTTTGACAGTACTGTTTCCTGGTTTGTCACAAGTCGGTTTAAGGGGCTTTTTTTTTGGCAAATCAACTTTTTTGAACAATCCAATCAAAAAGTGCAGGACAACAACAGCACCATGATGATAGAATAGAGGTAAGTGTCAACTTTGTAAGATTCACTTTACCTCATATGCTCATCTTCCAGACTTCCCATCCCTGAAGGCTACTCGTCACAGGCAGTGTAAACATATATTAGGAGACTGCATATCTGTTCTGCAACATAAACATGCATCACAGCCATCTCACCGTAATGCTTATGAGATGCAGTTAATGTAATATGTTTTCAGATGTCTTGACAGTTTACTAAAATGGTGTTGTAACCTCTGGTATCAAGCCACTGCCTGTAATGAGACGACGTGAATTTTGAGACGCGAGCGCTCACTCGATGGTTTTCCTGCTTTGGCCCTCATGACCAGCTTAATACTGTCGTCGTGTGCTGTTAAAACCATCGGTTAAGATTCTGTACAAAATGTACAACATAGAAATACATACAGTTTATATTATTACAATGAGGCCTACAAAAGAAAACGACCACAAATTGTATCCAGTATTGCAGGCGGAGCCATTTCTCTCAGTCTCTACTGTGGCCCAATCAAAACTGGTTTGAGTTTTACGTCATCACATCATGGCCGTTTACAACATACATAATAAAGCTATCAAAACAACGGTTTCCAAAATCTCTCTATAAAGGATTTTTTTGTTCTTTTGTTTCTCTACAACAATGTCAGTTAATATTTACAACGAGCCCTAAAAATAATTTAATAATAAATCATAATCATACACACTTTCTACACGTTGTAGGCAGATCTAGTTCTTGGGCAGAGCACAATGTGTGCTGATTGGCTAACAGTCGCTAAGGAGCAGGAGTTTGGAGGAGGGGGCGGGGTCACAGAGAGGAAGTGGTGGAGTCAACAATCTCTCTTCCGTTGCACACCGTCGGAACGAAGCTGGCGCTCACCGATGCTTAAGGAAGAAAGAACGAAAGGAGAATTAGACAAATGCAAAGAAGGTAAGGAAAAAGAGATGTAAACGCAGTGGGACATAATATGAAGTCATTTTATATCAAGGTAAAAGTATACAGTAGTGGCTAAAAGTGATACGCTCACAGTTTAGTTTAGTACAGAAGTTTAGATTGTAGTTATGTTTGCATGAAATTGAATCCAAAAATGTTTTATATATTACATAACCATGCAGTAACGCATGTTTTTTGATTAGCCAGTTCTTTTACATTTATTTATGTATTAGTTTCTGTTATATACTGTACATTTTAACATATGGTAATTAGTAGGTTATCACTTATCAAGGTATACCATTCCATGCATAATACAAATTTGCATATTGTGTGTGCATGCAAAAGTGATAGTATGTTTGAATGCGACTCTGCCGCTGATGGCCAACTTCAAAAAGGCACCACAAACTTTTCACAAAGTTTACCGACAACTTTTCCCCCATTTGATTCTCCTCTCATCACCTCCCTCCCCCTCTTTTCCCTCCTAGCGTGTGACTGTATGTGATCTCTGCTCTGCACTCCGCAGCGTCTTCTCTTCTTTGCTGTGTCTGTCATGTTATTTATTAGACGAATGAAATGTAAATAAAGATGAAACTGTTTACCTGATCTGTTTTTGTGCTTGTGAATAATGCATCAGAGCAGAAGCTGTTGTCTGTGCACACATGGGCTTATTACCCACCATCAGACGGCCTTTCCCTACCGCACCTTTCCCCTGTGCTCTTATACAACCGCTCGGTGTGACAATGCTGACATTAAAATCCTCAGTGTAAATTGGCATATCAAAGGGCTGTAATCACTACAAACTGCCTGTGTAAGCACTGCAGAAAGTTCAACATTGACAACCAGTTGTATTTAGAGCACAAATAAATTGCTTTGCAGCATTTTCTCAATTTATGCTGTTGTTGTTGTTTTTTTTTTTTTTTTTGTGGGTCGTGTCATCATGGTTGCATGGTTGGTTTGTTTGTGGATCTCACCATGTGACGCGTAGCTAGTGGCCGGCCCGCTTACACTGAACCGGTTCATGTTTAACCGATGACTGGTGACATTCTTCTGAGGCTGGAACATGATGATGTGGACTTTGGGGGCAAACATGCAGCCCAGCACCACAAATCCGCTCAGACTGACAGATATACACATGGTTGTAGTTTGGACCTGAAAGAGAGAGGACAAACATCATTTATTTCTCACCCATGATGCGTCATACGGTGACTCATTTATTCTGATAATCAGAAGCTATTAGTTGTGACTATCAAGAGCCCCTCGGCTAATAAAGAGGTAGAGCACAGGGGTATAATAACAGTGACATTTAGCGAAGTGCTGTGTAAATAGCATTTGATTAGAAGTAGTTGAATGTCTCCCATTAGCAACAATTTTCCTCCCAGTTTTAGATCTTTGAGTTGTTCCCCCAGTCTCCCGTCAAGGCGCACCACTGTGAGTGAAGAGGACGGATATAACACTAAACTGAACAGGGATCTCTCTCAACCCCCAGGGGAACACGACGCTGTTCCGCTTTAGGAACAATTTCACAGGGAGCTAAATGAATGGTTTCAGTTAGACCTTTATCTCAATATGAATTATCAGTGGGTTTAAATACTGCAAGTTCCCTATTCGTGTATGTTTATGTCCTAAAAATATGCAAACCGATTAGCTGTTCTATTAGTCTTGCTCATATTTTCTGCAGTGTTATCAGCATGAGCCATCTACAAAGCTGTCCTTATTCTGTTGTGTTGTACTCTGTTGATTGGTGGATCTGATCATGTGGCTACATGCATTTGCGCTGGGTTTCTGTATCTTTCTGCATTTCCACAGGCATCAGCGTTGTGGCCGAGTAGTCTCTGAGGGCAACGTCTCTTGAGCAAAGAGCGTCTCTTCGCACTTCATTGACTGCGGCCTAGTAAGACCCATTTTTGTCCTGCTCACTGCAAGAAATCCTCCTTGCGTCAGCAAGCCATCTACGTCTGGTAATGCTGTTTGGGTACTTCAAGTTTCTACTGGATTCACTCGGTGTGGTGAATGACAAGCTCAGTTATAGACCCGCTCAGACAGTCACACTGAATCACTCTATGTTATATATTTGTTGCGTCAACGAGCTATTGAGAAGTTGTCTGATGAGGCTACGTGTTTGCTGAGGATTTTAATTTGTCAACAGATTTCTATCTGACAGATCTGCTTGCTTGATGTAATTCCTAATACACGTAACAGCTATCTGAACAGCAGGCATCTTGCGGTCCCACAAGCACGGATACAAGACAACATTGTCTGTTTTGCATGTTAATGGATTTTTTTTCTGGTTCCGCTTTTCAGCTCAGATCAGTTTGATTGATTCTCACCAAATTAGATTAAATCCAGCTTTGTTCAGTTAGCTTCAGGTACTTTAATTTGATTTGAGAAGAGTTTTTCTGCTTATGTCAGACAGGACTGGGCAAAGTACAGTTATGTTAAGAAGTGGTTATATTTAAATTCATGAGTTTGATGATATTTTGGCCAGACTCCAAAGGAGAGTTGAATTAATTTATAATTGTACAGTAACATACTGTATATGGTTGTAATTAAGTGAAAAATTGAAGAACGAACCTTCATAATTGGGGCAGAAGGTCCCAAATGGCATTTCGTTGATGGGGTTTTTATGAATATAATTATCTTTAACATTATTAGTTATTTAATTACAATTAGATTTGGCATATGCTATAGAAGGAATTTTTCAAAATGTATTTTGTTTCATAGAAGAAAATAAGGCCCTGTCCCAAATGGCACACTTCATATACACTTTCGGTCTTGTGAACTTACAATGGCTGCCGCATACATGTGTCCGTTGAGTCCATGAGACCCTTTTGTCGTTTTAGGTTTCAGAAGGGTTCTCACGAGTGCCCCTTTTGCGGTCGATATGCGCCCTCGATGCACTTTTGCCGAATCCACACTGATTTGAGTTCTGCAGCAGACTTCTTCCCAACAGTCAAAGCACCATTAAATCACGAAAGTACAGACTCAGAGGAATACATCTAGTGTTTAAAGTGCTATTTGGGACAGGGCCTAAGTCATACAAGTTTGACACAATTTAAGTAAAGAGTGACCGAATTAAACATTTTCAACATGACATCATGACTTTTGCGTAAACATACACACCACTTTCGAGTCAAGTGGCGTGTTATCTATACGCATTTTGAGCGATCTGCGTGTATGTCTACGCTGTTAAATGTCCGAGCGAAACTTGGGGAGCGATATTTTTTTTCCTAGGATGGTAGGGGAAGACTCATAAATCGTATTAACCCCAGTGACGGGTTGGTTTAGGGACGGGGTTGGTCATATATTTATATATACAGTAATGTAACGTTAAGTCAACGGCGTTCATAAACACGCTGAAAAGTGATTATGCGTGTGAGCACGCCAAAAATGGAAATACGAATTGGCGTGTCATACATACGCCGTTTCATGAGATTAGTCTGAAATTTTTGGTGTCTTACCATTTAAAAGTCACACTTATTGGAATTATGTGAATTTCCAACGCATTCTCATCCTTTAGCGTCATATAGAACGCTATATGACAAAACGGCGCTATACTACGCACATGGCACCCGTTATCGTTAATATAACATGCGCTGTGAGGGCTAAGTTTAGGTGTAGGGTAGGGTCTGCGTGTCATATTCACGCTAAAGCATTTATGACGTCTTGGGTTCGCGTGTTGTTTTTACGATAAAGGGTGCCATGTGCATAGTATAGCGCCGTTTTGTCATATAGCATTTTTTGTGACGCTAAAGGATGAGAACGGGCTGGAATTTCTTTCAATTTTATTTAATTTGAATTGTACAGAATGTTAGTCTCAGACATACCCTGTAGTCACTGGAGGTGACGTAGAAGATGGGTAGAAAGGCCAGCCAGATGATGCAGGTGGTGTACATGGTGAATCCGATGAACTTGGCCTCATTGAAGTTCTCCGGACATTTGCGGGTCTTGAAGGCATAGACCGTGCAGAGGACCACCAGAACCACATTGTAGCTTAGCGAGAGCAGCATGCTAGAGTCCCGTACGTTACACTTCAAAATGACAGTCTGACGTTTTTCCGGCGTGGTGAACCGCCGCGTACCGGGAACTTCCAGCAGTAGCCAGACGGACACTAACAAGAGCTGCACTGAGATCAGCGACAGACAGATGAACACCTGTGAGCTGGGACTGATGAAGCGTGGTCGCTGAGCCCCGCCCTCCTTCACACCGCTGAAAATGCGAGCGATTCGATTGGTCTTCGTGAGCAAGGCGGAGTAGCACACTGCGAACGAGGTACCGAGGCCTAACCGCCGCAGTGTGCACACGATAGGTGACGGTTTCGCAATGAATATGAAAGTCATGACGTACGACATAAAGACACCAAGCAGCAGGATGTAACATAGCTCGCGACCGGACGCTTTGACCAGCGGCGTGTCGTTGTGCCGAATGAAAACGATGAAGACCATTATGGTACAGATGAAGCCAACGCATGCAATTGAGATGGGCCCGATGGCCCAAGCATCCTCCCACATGATGTAGTCCTCAGGAAGGTCGTAGCATCCGATCAGATCAGGACGGGGCCACTGGCCGGGTGCGCAAGGCATGCATGTGAACTCGTCTGGCAGGTATTCATAGGGCTCGCAGGGAGTGCAAATCCAGCAGCAATATTCACCCGCTTGCATCTTCTTCATCTCATTAGGAGCGCAAGGGTCGCTGCACTGAGACGTGGGTACGTCCGCTCCTCTCGGCCAGCCGATCAAGCCCTCGTTTAGGGAAAGAATCTCGGCCCACTCTCCGATCTGGACATAAGTGAACTTGTCACTGCCTGGCACTCTCTGGTAGTTGAAGATGTTGTAGCGACCCATTCCGTCACCATATGCGTCAAATTTGACTTGATTCTCCAAGCCGACAGGGGAAAATGGAGCTAGAGAGAGAATGAGAAAGAGGGGGAGAAGTTATTTCACACATATTAAGTGGCATGAAACACATTAACTCAAGAACAGATAGTTCCCTTTATGACTGTCTTTGGTTATTTTCAGTAAGTACGTAAACGGCTGCAGGCTCATGAAGCAGGCGAAGAAAAGTATCATCGAATCTCTAAACAAAATGACAACACAATGCCATCCGACTTCAAGCTGAGAACATATCAAGGGTTCGAGGAGGAATCGGGCTGTTTTCTGTCAGGGTTTATGTGCTAGGTATTGGTTTTATCGCTCTCATGAAGTCTCCCACACACCTCTGTAGTGTAGCTCGGGGCTCTGGGAGGAAGCGTCCTTGGTCAGCACATTGCAAAATAAGACATGGGCAAATGAGCACAGAGGAGCTGATGCTTCTGTCTCGATTTTTGGCCTCAGGGAAAATGATATATTGTGAACCGAAAGAGAAGACAAGAAGAAAATGTCCCTCAAGGGATGATGGTGAAACTGTCACTATTGATTGTACAAGTGATTATTTTTCTATAGTGACAAGAAAAAAAGTCTATGCATCCATCTATGTATCTATCTATGTGTCTATCTATGTATCTATCTATCTATCTATCTATCTATCTATCTATCTATCTATCTATCTATCTATCTATCTATCTATCTATCTATCTATCTATCTGTGGTTTTATCTATCATTCAATCTGTTGTTCTGTTTGTCTATTGTTCTACGTGTATCTATCAATCTATTGTTCTGTCCATCTAAAAAAATAATAGCAATACCATGTTATTTATTTACTTTTTTTCTCATTTTAATTACATGTAAACACACAAATAGTTGCCTACAGCTACACCTGGTGCAGTGTGTTTTCTCTGCATGGTGTAATTGCTCAGAGGGTCTCTGGAAGCTTTCTGATGGATGATGATTCATCAGATAAGGAAAACAGGTTAGAAGTTATGAACCCCATCATTCACAAAGATAAAGCCAATATCAACTGCAACACCCATGCACTCACAGACCCCCCCCCCCCCACCCCCACCCCAACACACACAAATGCAGCTGTGGTGCAATGAAATCCACAAACATCTTGCTGTATTCGAGAACTTCATCGTGCGCTGGATCAAATTAACCTTCTGTGGCCCATAGTTCATTCATTTCTTCGTTGCTCATCTGTTCATTCCACGATTTGATGGCAGGCGACTGACCTCGATAATGTGTAATCATCCGTCATTGGCGGCAGATGCCGAGCACACCCCTGTATTAAATAATCAACATATGGTAACAGGATAGCTATAATATAATTACCCGTTACAAACACTAATTGCAGTTAATTATCTTGCGCTGTGCTTCCAAGAATATGGACACCATTTGTGGAACAAATACATTTGATATAGGATTCATAGAGACAGTCTGAATCTATCTATCTATCTATCTATATATCTATATCTATCTATCTATCTATCTATCTATCTATCTATCTATCTATCTATCTATCTATCTATCTATCTATCTATCTATCTATCTATCTATCTCTATATCTATATCTATCTATCTATCTATCTGTCTGTCTGTCTGTCTGTCTGTCTGTCTGTGTCTGACTGCCTGCCTGCCTGCCTTGCCTGTCTGTCGGTCGAAAAGAATTAGAGTTTTTTTTATTGTACATCTTGAGCTTTTGATGCCGTGTCTCAGTTTTAAATAAAGTTTAAAAGCTATAGAGAGCCACCCCCCCCCCCCCCCCCAAAAAAAATAAAAAAATAAAAAAATAAAACAAAAAAACAGTAGGGTATAAATTTCTGATCCATCATATTGTTTATCTGCAACAACATTAAATAACTATGGCTCATCAATGTTGATCACAATATATCTGTGCATACCTGACAGATGTTTGCATGTTTTGTCATGGGATGCTTTTGACACAGATGCATTAAATCCACAAATCAGGCTTGTAGTCTGATGGTCTCTTAAAATATCTAAATTGATCTGAACAGATTGCACAAGACCGCCAAGAGCAGTTTAACCTGAGATTCTGTATTATTGCTCGACACAAATCACTCAGACTGCTCATGGGGCGTAAGGACATAAACTGACTGAGGATGAACATGAATTTATAATCTCTTTCACCGTAGGGAATTCACAAATTTGTTTACAGTTGGTTTGACACATTAAAATGGTAATCGGATTCCCATTTTCCACAAGTTGGTATGATTCTTTAGGGTCTTCATGTAAAATTTATTACATACCTTGGTTAAAATTTCTTGTAAAAGAAACACCCTTTTTACCTACTCAAAAACAGCTCTTCACACCGACTAGTTTTAGTGCATGCCTCTTTAAATGATAATGAGCAACTGCTAACCCCACACCTTTCTCCCCACACCAATATTCTTCCATTAAAATATTATCTCGTAATTTGGCAGCAGGTATGTTAGGCTGTTGTAACTTTAAGAACTGATGCATTTTGACCATTTTGACAGTTTGCCTGTTTAAGCACGAACATAAAAACAACGAAAAATGACTCAATTAAGTACTAATAGGCAGCTTTATCTACGTGCACTTTGGTTGTGAGCACAAAATCTGCTGAAGTTCACCAGTGGCGTGAATTAGTGGGTGTTAATTTCAAGACCTGTTAATAATGCCATCAAAAATACAAAATACTGTATTTAAATATTTTCCCCCACACAGAATTTAGTAGGCCTATTTTATTTTGATACATTTTAACTGAGGATTTTGTATTGTTATTTTACAAAATCCCATGCCCATCTCTGATTGTTCAACAGAAATGTGCTGCTAGCTTCTTTTTCTTTCGTTGTAGCAACTTGTGCTGTCTTTTTCTGTCTCTCAGGTAATATACGCATGCCAGTTATTTTTTAAGCTCCATGGTAACGTTATTTTCCGTTCTGACAGAGACACAGAAAACTGGCAATGTGACATCACCACTGAGCATGATCCGCTTGACTCTCAGGTAACACGACATGTCAGTTTGGCATCTGAGACGTTTCCAAAATTCAGGGTTTAAAAACAACATATCTCTGCCATGCATACCTATGCAACTGACAGTCGCCATTCAGACACAGCATCCCTGGCGAGGACACAGACGCACATCCGCGGAGCTGAGTTTGACAGTTTGAAGAGCTTCTTCACAGAGAAAGAGAGAGCAGAAATAAATGATAAAGAGGTGTGTTGTGAGTTGATAGCAGTTGTGGAAGACTACAGTTATTTTACTCGAGTTGCACATTTAAGGATTTGTGACTAGCTTGACTAAATGAAGAAAATGACTTGAACCAATGACTCAGGACTCTGACTTGTAAATGACTCGGTGTTATGAAAATAAAATATTTTGCAAAATGATAGTCACAGAACCAGAACCGCTCATCAGAGTTTACAATGTGCACAAACTATGCATATGAAGAGTTCAGATGCAAAAGCCTCTAAATGCCATTTGAAATTTTCATCTTTAATGTTGATTTTTATCAAACTTGTATATTTAAGTTCAGTAATTTCACTTAAATAACAATTAATAGGTAATTATCATTGCCATTTAAGTGAAATCACTGAACTTAAATATACAAGTTTGATAAAAATCATCATTAAAGAAGAAAATTTCAAATGGCATTTAGAGGCTTTTGCGTCTGAACTCTTCATATATAACTAAATATCACTAGTTCAAGTTATACAAAACTGCTGGAGTTACGGATTGCTTTCATGCTACCTTTATGTCATTTTTTGACCTGGAATGTGTTGAACCTGATTGACTTTTATGTATGATTTTAGATGATAGAAGATGTATGATAGAGGACTTTTTAATAATTTATGCTATTATTCTCACCAAGACAGTATTTTTAAAATAAAAATACAGTAAAAACTGTAAAATTGTAACCAATTAGAATTTAAAATATTTTCTGTTTTACTACATTTAAAATGTGAGTCATTCCTGTGATGGCATTTATAAAAAAATAAAAAATATATAAATAAAAAATATAAAATTATATATATATATATATATATATATATATGTGTGTGTTTATATATATATATATATATATATATATATATACACACACATATATATGTGTGTTTATATATATATATATATATATATATATATATATATATATATATATATATATATATATAAACAAGTCTGTGCCTTTTGTACTGTGACTTTTGATAATTTTAATATTCTGGATTTATTTACACCATGTGTACTTTCTGAATTTTCCTTAATCTGAAGGGTTAACATAAAATATTTCTGTGATATATACTGCTTCCTTGTTACAGATATCTACAACTGATATTATCAGTTTTAGATGTATAGATACATCTAAATATGCACTATGTACTGTATATGTAAATATATTTTTTTCTCAGATATTTATAATTCATAAATCATAAAGTTAATTTCCAGGAGGGAAATAAGTAATAAGGCACTTTTTTGTACCGTAACATTACTCTGACTTGACATTTATGTGAACTGCAGACTCAAGACTTGCTTATGGTTTAGTCATAAACACATCCACAACTTTTTCCAGCTATATACTGTAAATGTACAGCAGTTTGAACAACATGTTGTGAATAGAGAGATGCTATGCATGCTTTCACATCACTGTTTATATGACAATAAATCTTCCATAGAACAACAAATACACAAGCTCTTCTTTCTATGGTGCCTGTTCAGTGTGTGTGTGTGTGTGTGTGTGTCTGTGTTAATGGTGGGTGGATGAGCGATGGCTTTGTTTCATAGTGTATTATGTTGTTGTTGTTGTTGTGTGTGTGTGTGTGTTAAGAATGTAAGCAAGGTAAAAACTCTTCTGTATCTTCTCAGTGTCAAATGATTTTGCTGCTCTGAACATACACCATTGCTAAAATAATAATCTATTGTCATGAGGCATGATAAATATTTACAACAGATCTGTGAATTTGAGAGGCGGCTAATTAGTTGTAAGTGATCTAGTGGCTACAGATGGGGGTGATGGTTAAATCTCAGCATACAATGTGTGTGTGTGTGTGTGTGTGAGAGAGAGAGAGAGAGAGTTTGTGTGGTGATGGTGGGCGGACAATTGTTTTGTTTCATGGCGTGTGGGTTGAAAGTGTCTGAGAAAAGGAAAAACACAAATATCCTATCCTATTGTGTCTGTGTGTGTGCTTGTGTGTCTCAAAAGGTCTTTTCCTAATTTTAGAGAGCTGCCTATCCAGAGCATTTAAGCATCATAGGACTTCCTGACAAGAAGTACCTGTGATACCATGTTTTTTTTTCTTTTGAAATAAATAAATAGTATTCATCACCAACATATTAAACACACACACACAGTTGTGGTCAGAATTATCGGCACCCCTGGTAATGATCAAATATGGCTGTAAAAATAAATCTGCATCGTTTATCCTTTTGATCTCTCATTCAAACTTTACAGAAGTAAAATAATTTAAAGTGGGGGCAAAATCGCTTTATAAAATGTTTTTCTCCAAAACACGTTGCCTGAGTAAAATCTATCTGCAGTATATTCCCATTAATATTTACATATTTACATTTATGTTTCTAGGCCGACTAGTAACATGGAATTGTCTAGCTACGACTTCTTGTTTCACAGGAGTTTAAAAATGAGGAAGCACAAAAGCCAAATTCCCTTAATCATTCGTCACAACGAGTAAAACCAAAGAATATACTTCTGATGAGCAGCAAAAGATTGTTGAGCATAACAAAATAAAATAAAAAACAAAAGTGGCCATGTAGGCCCATTTCCACCATCTAGGGCAAAAATTAAGAAGTAGATCCAATCAACTATAGATTTTACGAATCTGCCAGGAAGAGGACGTGTGTCTATATTGTCTAAATGCACGGCGAGGAGGACAGTTTTGAGTGGTCAAAGACTCTCAGAGTATCACAGATAGAGAATTGCAGAGATTACTTGAGTCTTCGGGGTCCTCCTCACTCCTCCAAATATAAACTCCAGCATATTAAATTGTCAGACATGACTGGAACTTCAAAAGGGACCGGATTCTATGGTCAGATGAAACAAACAAAAAAAAAGGTATTTTTGGCAGCAAACCACCAGATGTTTTTGGTGCAAATAGTTAAAAAGTACCGCAGGGTTAAATATACCGCTGGATCTTTAATGTTGCGGGCCAATTTCTGTGCTGGAGGTCCTAGACATCTTGTTCAGATACGTGGTATAATGGATTCTAGCATATACCAACAGATAAAAAATGAAAACCTTACTGTCCTCCCGTCTTTGAAATGAAACTTTAATGCGTTTAGATGTAATTATTTAGTTATGTTCATTTAATATAATAAACAATGAAGCATAAACAAAATGAGGGGTGTCTGTTTTGTCTGTTTTGTGACTAACGTTTCTTTAGTATTGCTATAGAGTATAAAAAAACAATATAAATTCTCGGTATAGCATTGGAGTCTACAATCGGTGAAAGTAATCCAGCATCCTTAGACCTTCACCGGAATTACCGCCGTGCATTAGAGCCCATTGACCCAATTCTCACGTCACACCTCCGATTTCTCACACTGAAGTGTCAACCAGGTTGGTAAAATGTCTGAAAGATCAGTTTATCTATAGATCTACCTGTTGAGCCACTCATGATTGACTATTTATGGCGCTTTTCCACTGCATAGTACGGTACGGTTCGGCTCAGTACGCTTCGACTCGGCGCGGAACAGTTCGGTTCGCTTTGCGTTTCCACTGCAGTAGTACCCCTTCCAAGTGTGTGGGACTGATCGTTATTTGCGCACGCCTCTACTGCCATGACATCATCTTAAAAGCGCCACATTTTCAAACCCACAACACAGGACCAATGGAGACTATCGAGGGGATGGTGTTCCTGATTCTCGGTATGTGGTTGTTTTTAACTGCTAGACGGAAAAATGTGTTTAAAATGAGGCTGATGGCAGCAAAACAAAATACTGCTAAAAAAGTGTCTCGTGTCGCAAATCCAATGACGCTGGTAGTGACGATTCTGTCTGACCAATCAGTGATCTGCAGTGTTTCACGTCACATTTTAGTACCGGTACGGTACGCTTGGAACCTCAACAGACCAGGTACCATTTAAAGCGACCCGAAGCGAACCGTACTGTACCGTACCATGCAGTGGAAAAGCACCACAAGCGAGCCGTACCGAACCGAACCGTACCGTACTATGCAGTGGAAAAGCGCCTTTATACAGCAAATTGGTTAAAATATCTTGTAATATTAAGCGACCGTGCATGCGAAACAGTTGTTGTGCTCTAAACCGTGCGCGCGCGCGGCAAAGAGGTAAGCGAGTGAGAGACCTTGTGTGTGTGCACAATACCCCAAATATACGCAGTGTTCAAGAACACACTATACGCTAAAACTTCATTTTGATGATTTGACTAAACGGCTCACCATAGCCAGTGCTATTTATGTAGTTCATTCAGTTTAGTGTTACAGATATATCACTTATTAGATACATTTTAGATACGGATAGAATGTTACTTAAAAGGTAGTAGAAAGCAAGGCAGATCATGTTGTTTTGGAATAATCTAGAATAAGGCTAATATATTGGCTAATACTTGTAGGCTAATTTCTACAAGTGTGTGTTTCTGCTTAGTGCGTGCGACTTGCTTTCTTTTTCTCTCTGTTGACAGAACACCCCCCTGTAACCCTACTGGATTACCTCACCACTTGATGCCATGTGGCGACCTAATTGCTATAGCAACGGCATGTTGCCACAGTGTGCTAGGGTATTCGAGGAGTCAGGCTCTTGGAGATGTGACAGGCTCCTCACAGCACAGAAATGCTCTGACGCAGAGCGGGTGAGGTTTTTACACAACACACTGACAAGAGGAGCAGTCTGTGAATAGCACTTAACATCCAGCTAACCGCTTCTAACACTTTTAACATGCAATAAACCATAAACAATTCCTGCTGGAGGAAGGTTCCTCAAGGTAAACATGGTATTAACATCCATCTTTAGGTGATTCAATCACAAATGATCACATGAGATGGTTGCCAATTACACAGAGACATTTCTCAAAATAACATCTTTTATGTTTATTTTAGTTTCACTGTTAAATGTCATAATTTTTATTTTATTTTTAATATATGAAGAGTTCAGATGCAAAAGCCTCTAAATGCCATTTGAAATTTTCTTCTTTATTGATGATTTTTATCAAACTTATATATTTAAGTTCAGTAATTTCACTTAAATAACAATTAATAGGTAATTATCATTGCAATTTAAGTGAAATCACTGAGCTTAAATATACAAGTTTGATAAAAATCATCATTAAAGAAGAAATTTTCAAATGGCATTTAGAGGCTTTTGCATCTGAACTCTTCATATATATATATATATTAATTTTAAAGTTTTTTTATTTAAAAAAATATTTGTTTTTTTAAATGCCTATTATCATTTTACATTTTTATCTGTTTCAGTTATTTTAGTACAAACATTTTATATATGCATATATAACAAACTTAAACTGAAATAATAAAATGCATAGCACACATAAAAACTGAGTAAAATATTCCATGTATAAATGGATTGTTTTACTCCATATTTGTGTGTGCTATGCATACTGATGCTTAAGAGAACAGTGCCATCAAAAAATAATCTTTTGTGTTCCAATGAAGAAAGCTGACATGAAGTTGAGTAAATGCAATAGATCCTCTTAAAGCTGCAGTCCGTAGCTTTTTTGGGGTTAAAAATTATCCAAAATAATATTTGAGAAAAATATTATTACATAACCAGCCAGTGTTCAAAACTATCTGCTTGCCTTAGCTCCATTCGTAAGCTTGTAATAATGTTTTTAATTCCAGTGCTACTGGTGGATTTCCGCAGGATTCGAGCATGTCTTTGCGTGATTACGTCACATCTCTACACAAAGGAGGAGTCTCGGCTAATAGGCTATATTGCGTGTGAGGATGTTGGAGGTGGAGATTTAAAGCCTTTTCTCACAGCACTTGATATAATAATTAAACTTATCAGTTTGATGACAGATCCAGAAAGGTTCAAACGACAATTACAGTGACAACAGATTCACCCGCTGTAAAATGCAAAAGACTTCGTTCGGACTTTGGAGTGGCTACAGAAAAAAAGAGACAGCAACCGGACCCATGCGGATACAATATCGGAAGGACATTACATGTAGTCATGCAATGCTTGCTTACATTGTTAACATTAACAATTTGACAACAAAGTATAATTTGCACGGTTATGCGTGATATGATAACTTATAAGCGATTGTTAGATTTAATCAGCATGATTTACTGCAATCTCAGAACCAGAACAAAGATGGATGTTTCTTACTAGTTCAGATGACATTTTCCAAAGAAAATTCTTATGTTGGTCATACTTTCAAAAAGAATAATCTGTGATTCTGAATGACAGTATCCACACCAGCGCGCTGACTGACAGCCTAACACTCTCCTCAAACATTGTGTTCATCCACGCTGTGCCATGTCAAGGGTGTTGAAGAACAGCTCACTTGAAGTTGATAATTCCACGAATGACTGCAATTGCAGATTTTGAACAGAGATGGCGACAAAGAGGGGAAACGCCGGAATGCAGCTTTTATTCCAAGCTCCCATATCAGTAGGTTTTGGAACAGAAAATGTTAATATCAAGTGTAAACGGGCTGCCACTGGTCATACAAAATAGCAAGAGCATCCTAGTACTGAAAACCAACAAAACCAATGACAAACAGAATCTGGGATGCACCAAAAGCTTTAGTGTGAAAGCACCCTCAGACTGAAAGAAAGCTAGAGAAGGGCCAGCTGTGTGAACTTTGTGAGTCAGAATACTAGGAAGCGCAGAGGGACTTAATTCTTAACCATAGGGAGGAGAATGTGAACTGTAAATCCTTTTGGGCTTCTCTCTCATCTCTTCCATCTTCCATCCGTCCATCCATACCAACATCCTTCTTTTGATTCCAAGCACATCTACAATTATTCTCACTCCTCCATTCTGTCTTTTCTGTCTCTCTCTCTCTCTCTCTTTCTACCTCCTTCTCCTCTGTCTGCATGATGATGATGTTTTTTCCTCCTTTTCTCCTGCATGGCTTGCCTCCTGCCTCCCTCTCAATCGCCCCAGACAGCAAACCCCACACGTCTTTGATTCTGCGCTTGAAAAATGAA
The DNA here is from genome assembly GCF_016745375.1 of Pimephales promelas. Next base: position 905,784 of record NW_024121599.1, read on the forward strand.
GATGGTGAACTTCAAAGAGAATGTTCTTCTGCTGATGCGTACCAGCCCACTCAACCTCTCTCCCGTCATTTTATCTGCCCGATCTTTTTCTCTCTCTCTCACTCACTCACTCTTTCCATCTTTCTTTGTGTGTTTCTCTCTGTACTGTGTGTGAAAATAGTGCTACCTCCCTCTCTTGCTCTGCCTTTCATAAATACACATGCACATACACAAAACGTACATACAGATAGTATCAGATGGTAATACCATGTTATTTTGACATATACTGTACCATGTAGGTTTTGTGGCACTATTTTTTCCCTTCACATTATTTTAGCATCCAACTCTGACTGAACTACCTTAATAGCAGTTTGATTTGTGTGAAAATTAATGTGTGAGGTTCACTTTGATTTACACATATTTGTGATCACAAAAGTATTAAGATAGAAAACAGTCATTTTCAAATTGTAATAGTATTTTTTTTAAAAAAAGTTTCTCTCTTATTTTGTGTATGCATTTGTATGTGTGTGTAAATGTCATCAACAAAATTATGCACGTTCTGCTGGTAATTATTGCAAAATAACCCCCTTCATGATAATATTAGACCACTCTTTTTCAAGTGTGGGTCCTGATTACCCTATCAAGGTTTATTTTTCGTCTCTACATTATTTCTTACGTATTTGTTATGTGCTGATAATGTATAATGTAATTGTGCTGTTGTACCCATTAGTTCATATCTTCTCTATATTCTCTGCATCTTTTCCTCCCTCAACGTCTAGCTGCCGTTTGCTCTTTCGCTCTTAGAGTTTGTCCTTAAATGTGTTTGTGCATAGCCAGAGATAAGTATGGCATAATCCCATCTATACTTGCCACGCCAACCTGCTGAGCACTTTTACATAGTTTATTTTTACCTGCCTCTCTCTCCTTCAGCTGTCAGTCAAAGCCGAGAAGACGCTCGACTCCTGCCTCATTCTCCCAGTCGCAATCAAGACACACACTGTCTCTAATTACAGAGCCTGTAAACCTGTCGTTTCAGAACCACAGTGTGACACAGATACGCGGTGGATGTCATAAACTCTTACAGTACAAGTCAGTGAGAAACAGCTAGGAGCAAAAAGCGAAGCAGGTTACCTCTAAAGTTGACGTGAAGCAGAAAGTCCCGGTAGAGTTTCCTGCCGTCGACACTGCGCATGGCATCGCACAAGCGTGTGGTGTTGGCGCAAAGAGTACGTTGCATGCGGTGCAAGGCGTGCGCCATGGCATACACAGCATTTACGACAAACATAATCTTTGATTCTGGCTCAAAATTTGAGCTGTCCACAGCCAATTCTGGGTCACAAGGTGGCTTTTGGGTTCCCGCCCCTGCTGCCGAAACCCAACCCAATGAGCACTGAAACTTTTGCTCCCAGAAGTCTTTGAACCATGGGTTGCGATGATTATTAAGGGGTGTGAGGGTCTGGAAGTAGTGGTTGAAATCTGGTAAAGGATGAGCCGCTAGCTCCAGCGTGATCGCCCCGTCCGCCGTGAATTCGTTCCCTTTGACGATGCTCTCTTGCGCCCCCCAGCCATCGCTTGCTACCCAGAGAAAAGATGCATTGAGGCGTCCGGCGGCCGCGATGAGTTCTCGAGCGTCGTCGCTACGCAGAAAAAGCACGGCCACACGGGCTGTGGGCTTCTGTAGGAGCTGACGAATCACTGCCTCGTAAGAAGACCGTTTCGCGCTTGATCGGCCCACTTTTTCAGACGTAGCGATGCAGATGTTTCTCAAACGGGCTTGCTGCTCAAAGGCTTCGATCCCGGTCTCTCCGTAGTCACCCTCGGAGGCAACAGTGGAAACATAGGTCCAGTTGAAGGCACGCAGGATTTCCGCCATGGCCTTGGCCTGGTAGAAGTCTGGAGGGACGGTGCGTGCAAAATAGTCGTAGCGGGTTTTGTCGCTGAGTTTGGCACTGGTGCTGGCGTAGCTGATCTGAGGGATCTGAAATAGCCGGAGCAAGTTGGCAACCTGGGAGAAAAACACACAAATACAGTATTGCATTACAAACCCATTCGATCAATAAGTCAGCACCTCATGAATTAATTATCCAAAGTCTATGATACAAAAAATATTCTTTTTTTTTAGTCATTTGATTGGATCAAGCCACATTAGCCCAATTAAGAGAATGCAGACAGTCTCAGCAGGGCTGAGCATCTTGGAAATGTTTTCTAAATGTGCAGAAATGCACAGGGTAATGTCTCTGTTCCTGCATAACACTGACACTTGCATGATTCTCACGACCAATTCGTACAAATTCGTACAAGTGATTAAAAAGTGGCTAATTCGTACTAATTCGTACGACCTCACTCGTACAAATTCGTACGATTTGTCTAACCCATGGGATGGGTAGGTTTAGGGGTGGGGTCAGGGGTAGGTCATTCGTACGAATTCATACGAATTGGCCAATTCGTAAAATATGTACGATTTAGCAAAAATCTTACTAATTCGTACGAGTGAGGTCGTACGAATTGTTACGAATTAGCCACCTCGTAAAATTCGTACGAATTCCTGTGAGATCGGGTTGATTTTTTTTATGTCAAAGCTAGAACATCAGTTGCTTTTCAGTGCTGCTGTATGTAATTTGGAGTTTTTGTGTGTGTGTGTTTTGGGATGCTAAATATGTTCAACATTTAATGAAATATTATGAATATTTGAATACGTAATGAATATTTGCTAAATGATCAAAAACAAACAAAAAAAGAGTTGCTGTCACTTTCTTGATTTTCAGGTGTAAGTAGAGGTTAAAAATCATTTTTGAACATAAAAATATAATTTTATATAATATAAAATTATAGAATTTTGAACAATTTATCAGGGCATTTTATTCCAATGACAAAAAAATATTTTAGTAATCTCAAATCAAATTATAATAACTTCCTTTTCCTGACACTAATTTCCTGCATTGCTGACATCACTGAGTCCATGTGTCCTATTGGATATCAGTAACCAGTAGCCAACTAACTATTTAGATATTGTTTTTTAGTAAACTTGCATTCTGTCCGTCTTCAGTCTGGTATGTAACACCCATTTTACCAAATGAATAGGTTATTCAATGAGAAAAAATATAGGGCAGGATTTGATTCTACGGCACTCTGAAATACACAACCATTTAATAGTTTGGAGTCTGTAAGATTTTTAAATGTTTTTGAAAGAAGTCTCTAAGACTCATCAAGGGTGCATTTATTCAAAAATTATAAGTACTGTAGTATTGTGAAAAATACTAATACAATTTCAAATAACCGTTGAATATATTTCAAAATCATTTTCAGCATCATCACTTCAAGTTTTCAGTGTCAAATGATCCTTCAGAAATCATTCTAATACAGTATGCTGATTTGCTGCGAAATGAACATACATTATCATTGTAACTTATTGTTATCGATGTTTAAAACAGTTGTGCTGGATTAACAACGCTATTTTTGAGCTGCAACTCTGTGTGTGAAGAAAATCTCTTGTGTTGAATTTAGGGCAAGTAAACGCGAAAATAGCGATATTTTCACATTTAATTGCCCTAAATTCAACACGAGAGATTTTCTTCATACACAGTATGAGTTGCAGTCTGACACGTTTTTCCGAGCCCTTTTGATTGACGGGATATAATCAGCCCTGACCATTAGCTGTTATTAAAAAATTGGCCTTTACCGATACCGATTATTGGCCATACTGTCATGGGTTGGTTCAGAGAAGACAGGAGAAGAACGTAGACACTTTCTTTAATCGTAGAGACTCAGAATAAACAAGAACAGGTGACAGTGTGTCGACCACGAAAAATACCGGACAATGAACTGAATGCAGACAATAAATACGATAATAAATACAAAATTAAGGATAATTTTTGGCTTCAGATCTCAAGAAAAGATGACTTTACCCGTAGCGTAAGCAACTTGCGCAATACGAAAGAACCTCTTGTAAGAGAACTTTGTTTACTGGGAGGAATCCCCCAATAGAAAAAAATTGGAAAATTGGAAAGTATTTTATCCCTTTGAACTCTAAAAAATAATGTAACTTAAAAGAATATGGAGGAAAAAGGAAGTGTACACAGAATCTCAAGAGAGAGTCTGCCAGATTGAGGGAGACAGGACGTCAAACAACAGCCAGTGTCGTGAGAAAAAAAAAAACAATGCCCAGTCGTTGGCGATGAAAGGAGAGCAATGGATAATACAATGGTTATCTAAACAGAGACCACTGTGAGGTCACAATTCTCCTAGCTCTTTGCCAGAAACAGAGCAATATCGCTAAATAAAACTGCAGGGAGATGGGGGAAAAGAGTGACAGAGAACAAGAAAAAAGAGAGAGAGAGAGAGAGTGAACAAGAAGAAAGGAGGGTTAGACAGATTACGGATTTTGGAACTGATAGAGGAAGCTTTTGCTGAGCCACGAATGGGGAGAGGGTTATGCAAAATTATGCAAATTCCCATGGCTCTGTCACCAGTGATAGTAGAAAGCATCAACGCACAACACACACAATAGTAGCTGCAGTGCTAATCCATGCACATACATGAGGAAAGGAAAGAGCAAACTGGATTTACAGGGGCGAAGAATGGAAACGGGGGTGGCGCAGAGTTTTATTTGAGGGCGGCCCTTTAAATAATGGATTGGGTTCTTTATAGTTGGTCAGGGAAAAGAGCTGTGTTGTTTTGCCAAGTGGGTTTCTGGAGGATAAAGAACAAATTTGTGATTCACAAAGCGGAACCCGCGAATAGTTCAGAAAAAGTATTAATTCATCCAAACTTTACACAAATAAAAGAGGTTTATTTATGTGACTGTACTCAAAACGTGAACTTAAAAGTGAAGATCTTAAGGGAGGTTATGTTACAAAGACTGGATTTCAGTTTCTTGTTCAAAATAAGCTATTTGTCGTTATCATTTTTAACTTATAAAATGGAAATTTAATCCATTTGTTTTGGGACTATATGGGAAGCAATATAAATAATTTTTAGAAACAAATTTATAAAATGAATGAAATACTGTCTGTTTATTTAATTTAATTATATTTCAATTCAATTTAATATAAAAATAGGGTTGTATTTCTTGTTGAATTCCATAATGTTTGAATTCCACTTTTAACATTTTCAATTGTATAGTAAAATTCCATCAAATTTAATTGTATAATCCTTACATATTTTTCATGTTATGGATTTAGAAGAACTTTAAATGAGTGTAAATCTTAATGGAACAACGGAATGGACCATTTAGTTTATGTGATTTGTTTTCATAAATTTAAAAAAAGATATATGTTTAAATTTATGAACTAATTATGAATGAGTTGAATCTTATAAACTGCTCATTACTATCATTAATGTAAAACATATGTTGTCATGACTTTTTTTTACAGTACAGAAATTGTAAAATCGTTTAGGTAGAAATTATGTAGACATAGCATATAGTATATTTGTAAAACCTTGTTAAAATAGGCTGATGCATGTGGTCTGATAAGCATGTGCAAATACGTTCCAACAAATAATTGTTTTGGTTTGGTTAAATCTAGCAAAGCTTTTCTCTTTACCTCATTAATTATTTTTAACTGTTTATGTATTCTTCATGACTATTTTAGATCAAATTGACTGGTTCTAACCTGTATAGAGACGCTGCTAAAAGATCCCCCAATGACACCAGTTATGGCCAGCGGACTGTCTTCCTGAAGTGCGTAGGAACCATCGGGACAGATGAACTCTGTATCATCCACTTTTGTAAGCGAGGCCCTGACGAACTCCAGCGCCTGCTCCAGAGCGTAGGTGTCCCTCGAGCACGTGTCCAAGATGTGGACGCCCAAAGCCACGCCCGGCAGCAGACCTACGTCCTGGTTGATCTGATCTATTGCAAAGAGCATTGCCTCAAGCCGCTGGATGCCACGGTCTTCGTTGATCCGACCACATTCGTCTATGCCCATGCCCTTCTCATGGATGGGGAAGAGGCCTCCCAGAACCAGGTCCCCATCAATCTTAATTTCTCGGCGGGGAGTGTCTCCGCTGGAAAGCAGGATCTCGGCACCCAGCATCACCAGGAGCAGAGCACGGACCGCGGACCACATCGTTTAAGGGAAGAAGATTGAGGAGGTGTTACGGTCAGGTGGGGAGATAGAGGGTGAAAGGTGGGCGTCAAGGAACTGACAGAGGCATGAAGGGGCAGCAGGGAGCTCTGTCTGGTTACTCATGGAGATCCACAGCACTGGGTTCAGCCTTTGAACTGCTGACAAACAGACAAAGAGAAGGAGACACTATAAGGCAAGGAGAAAGCATTGAAATGTGAGAAATCATTTTTGCTATTTTGTTTAGTGAAGGCACATAAACTGGACCAGACTGAAAAATACAGGCTGTTCTTAGTCTAATTTGAGCAAAAGAATATATATATATATATATATTTCAAGATGTAAGTGACACGTAAGCATGACAGTTCTTTAGTTATTTATTTGGATTTTTGGGTGGTTTTACTACAAAAATGACACAAAATCATACCCCTCAAATGTGAATTTTGAAGAAATCCATGGGTTAATTTTTTTCCTACTTTTCTTCCAGGTTTTTGGACTACCACCTGAACAGCTCTACCTGTATGGAAAATATCTACCTGAGACTCAGACTTTAACGTTAGACATTTCAGGGCTCTCCTGTGCTTTACAGGGTCAGTTAGTTCTCTGTAATCACGGTGTTCTGTTCTTAGAGTTGAAAGAAGATTGTCTGCAAAACCAACTTGCCAAATACATAACAGGCCCGCTCGCACAAATAAACCTCAACAAATTCACCCAACGCCAACTCCTCTGCACTTTCCGTTTACCTTTATGAACAGATTTGTCAAAACAGATTCTCAAGAATGGAAAACACATGAGAAACATAAAGCAGAGGCTCAAACATTGAGCTGTAACTGTTGAGCTGATTGAAAAAAGAAAAAAACATTTTGTCCACTGATAGTGCTGTTTATTATTTAATTATTTAAATTGGTAAAAAATATTGGTAATTATTTAAATTGGTCATTTTTTTAACCCTTGATTCACTAAAGGAATTATGCTACTCAGCTAATAACGTTAACATTACAAAATCAATATAATACATACACAGGTCTCTTTTGAACAGATTTCCAAATTGTAAATTACACCCAAATAATATATTTGCTGCTTGTTTAATTTACTTTATTACACAATTATTTAACATACTTCATTAAACTGTGCGGAATAATTTTATGATGTTTAAGACCAGCGCAGATAGTGCCTGGTTCTGAATTTGTGAGTTGTCGGTAAATCCAATTTAAACACAATAAAATAAAAATACAGTGGTATGGTGAATTTGGATGAGAAAATCCTGATTGGGTGAGAAACTATTGTAATGCTAAACCCATTGTGTTCTAATTATGTAGCATCTCTCCTCCCCGGGTTAATGGAGCTCAGATAACAAAAATATAAAATCCTAAAAATTAAATCCTGCACCTGCAACTTGTAGAAAATGTACTGTACAAATAAAGCCGCCCAATAAATAGCTTCTCAAAGAGCAAAGCGGAAAGCACTAATTGTCAAATCTGATGCCGGGTATGTGCCTCTCTCCATTTGAAGTAAAGTTCTGAAACCGTGCAAAAGGCAGCCTTGATATCTAAGCCTGGGTTTTGATCTTAGGGCTTGGGGGAAAAAAACGTCCCTAATCTGATTTCCTCTTCCACGTTTCCTTGCAGATGGGTGGGCGAGCGCAGGCGGCGGCTGCGATGGGGGGCAGATTTATGAGGTGTGCGAGAAGGCTTGCTGGGTTTCCACGGCTCTGGCAGCTACACAAAGCCTCACAGCCTGGCCAGGAGATGGCTCAAAGGCTGGATAACACTCAACTGCAATGATGCTATCTCCACCGTGCAATGCAACACAAAGCAAAACACGCAGGCCTCTGGCAGCTTCACACTAAGGGCAGCTTTCCTCATTATCTTCTTCCACCGTGATTCAGTCTGCCAGCCAAACAGCAACAATGGTGCTCTCGCTGGGCAAAAGCTATGCTGCCGCCACCGGTTTAAAACGTCTCCACTTGCTTGAGTTCTTCCTCTCTCTCCTGAGTGGGTCAGTGGGAGATCTGGAGGGCCGGAGGAGAAGGGAGGGTGAGTGCTTTCTGCTTTGATGACAGACTCTTGGACTCTTTAGAGGTGGACTGGTGTTGTTTTAGCACACTGAGTCTCTGTGGCCCCACCGGGTGAGAGGAAATTCAGGCCGCTTCCCCTCTCGCACCCTCACAACACCCTCACAAACTGAGAGAGAATGCGAGGAGAATGTGTGAGCGGCCCTGTCAGACATCATCCACTATGAGGCGAATGGGATGCACTGTGTATATATATGCACTTTCTATATCCATCCATCCTGTAAACCCTTGACTTTAAAGGTTTTAAACTTGTTAAAAAGTCTTTGTCGTGTACATTTAAAGTTTGTCAAACTTTTCTAGTTAAATATTACTGTTGAATCTCTTTGCATTTTAACTTTCTTTCATTCATTAAGAATTGTAATTTAAAAAGCATTCTCAGTTCAATTCTGTATGGTGAATGAGAAAATCTCTTTCTATGTTGGGATAATTTCATTTTTAAAATGTCGAGGACATAAATGGGGATTTGAAAAATAAACTCAATCAACAAAGATGCTTGGAAGTTATGCACGATTAATCAATGCACATTATTTCAAAGAAAAACATCAACATTTCATATCATTCTGCTTCTGAAAAGACATTCTTTTTTGTTTGATGTCAGTCTTTTTTCAGTCTCAAGCTTATGTAGCCCCGCCCCTTTTCAGCGCTGCTCGTTTTGCGCTCATTTTTTGACTTCCGGTATGTATTTCACAGCGATCTTATATAGGTATGAATGAAAAATTCGGGCGACATTTGTAAAGACATCTGCTTTACAATGCTTATGATAAACATTACAATGCTCATGATAACTTTTGTTAACTCCATAATAAGTAAATCCACTTCACCAGCTTATTACTCCTCAGCCGCGATGCCACAGCGACCGCAAAACCGGAAGTTCCAATATTCTAAAGATGACGGCGCCCACGTTTTCATGTTCCAATCAATTCCCAATAGATAAAAGTAGGCTACAGCATTGCTTTCTTGCTGGATATCCTGCTTCTCTCAGAAATGAGGTATGGGTTGAAAACATTATTTTGTGATGATTTTAAACATCACACACATTCAACATGTTGTTAAAAATTAGAGCACAAAAATGTAACCATGATTAAATATTTTTCTGTAAACTTGTCTGTCTTAAATGTTAAATCAGTGGAAAAATAATAACCAGCTGTATGTTATTGTATACACAAAGGGAGCTCCTGTGCATAATTTGTGCTAATGAATTATTTACATTCTCTGCTAAGCTGGATTCTAATTTTAAGAACAGGTGTTGGCATGTAAAAAAAGTTCTCAGAGTAGGCAGTTATGCATTTCAGAACCATCTGAATTTTTAAAATCTGACTAAAAACCAAATTGTATAGTGCACCACTTGGGTCATTTTCTCATGAGTGCCGTAACTCACAGAGGCAGAAAAAAGTGAACCACAACAAAATCTATGGTCAAACTCATCCTTGAACATATTCAAATTAGTCTTGAAATTGATCAAAATGCTATCAAACAATATCTGATTTGGACCTATTTCCCCCGAGTACATTAACTTCTCAGCAGTGGGAAGTCGCAGGCATTTTCGTTCCTTCCCTCAAACACCTACTGTAGCCTATCTTTAAGCAGTTCCTCTTGGCTGATCATGTTAATTAGTTAAAAGGGGTAGGACAGAAGAGTAGTATGAGGCGTTTTTTTGGGTGCAGAGAGGCTCAGGATTTAATTGGATTTTGCTCGCAGGCAGTTCCTTAACAGCATGCTTAAATCAAACAATCAGCTCAAAAAAATCAATTCCAAATTCCTGTGCCAAAAAAAGGAATGGAAAAAATACTACCTTTAACCTTTCATTACAATGATTGTCTTCATCCGTGAAAACTATGAAATTTGTTTTGCTTGCTTCAAGAGACTAAAGTGAGTGTGTTGCAACGTGTTTTAAAGAAGAACTCTATTGTAGTGGTGCAATTATGTGAAAATAGTCTTTATTGGAGAGAGTCTGGATCCTCCTGGGACAGCATACTTTCTATTAAATTGCATACTTGTGCTTGTATAAGAATTAAGATATAATAGCAAGGCTCAACAGTAAGAACGACCCGGGGCGAATATGAGGGCGTTTCAGACCGGTTGACAGAACTGTCACTTGCCAGGGCTGTATTATCACTGTGTTTTAAGTTTGTTGATCATGTGCATGTGTTTCTCTTACGAGAGGTTCTCTCGTATTGCGAGAGATATTTTTCTTTTAGAGATATTAAAGCCAAAAAAATTATCCTTAATTGCATTCATTGTCAATGCAGTGCAAGCAGCTAAGCAGACCTAGAGCAGGCTGTCTAGTGTGCTCATAGGCTGCCCTGCGGGAACTGCAGCAGCCTACCACTGAGCCCGACGTGACATCACGTCCAATGAAGGGCGCTCGCGCCTTCACAGCGTCATAGCCCGCCAGTATGGGTGTGGCTTAGCGTATATAAGCAGGGCTCAGAGGCTGATTCTCTGGTTTTCATCTCTTCAGCGAAACTCGTACCACTGGTTCAGTTTCTCGGTCCCACCCAGTGAGGCGATCAGAACCCGGAGGCCATTCAACCCCTACCTACACATATAAAAGCATGGGAAGCTATCCCAGGGGTATCAGAATGGGTGCTGATTACAATAAGACGAGGCTATACGCTACAGTTCAATGTGCCCACTGCAACGCTGGCTGAATGCCCATGCGTCTCACCGGGCCTAGACCACCGGCTGCAAACGAACCTGAGTGACTCAGAGCGCAGCCCTGGTTAGTAAGCGACTTGTATCAGCGGGGTGTGATGGTGGGAGCTGTCTCATATCGAAAAGTCATCTCGACGGATGCGTCCAACTCAGGTTCCCACTCTTCGAGGGCAGACCGACCTTCGGCCTTTGGTCAGACCAGGAGAAGCTTCTCCACATAGACTGTCTGGAAATGTTGGCGGTCAGGATCGCGCTGAGGCGTTTCCTCCCATTTTTACAGGACCACCATGTTCTAGTCCGTTCGAACAACATGTCTGTAGTGTCCTACGTGAACCGTCAGGGCAGGGACAGAATGCCTCCTCGTTTGGTCTCAGCATTATCTGCGCTTGCTGAGAGCTGTCCAGTCAGCCCAGTCAGACTGTCCAGGAACAATGTTCCCTAAACAGGAGAGAGAATGGTCCCTGCCCCCCTTAACAGTCCAAACACTCCTTTTCAGAGTCAGAGCGGAGGTCAAACTCTTTGCGTCAGAAGACAACACTCACTGGCCACTCACTGGCTCAGCCGCCCGTTGTATGCTTTCCCTCTGATTTCACTATTGCCACAGGTAATCAAGAGAATCAGGGAAAACGCACCACTAGGTGCTCCTTATAGCCCTGCGTTGGGTGAATCAAATTTGATTCCCGGAGCTGACGTGGCAGTCAGTTACAGCCTCGTGGCCTATTCTGGTGAGAACAGATCTCCTCTCTTAAGCTTGCGGCACGATCTGGCATCCCCATCCAGAGCGCTGGTCTCTGCACGCATGGTTGATCAACGGATACCCATTGTCCTGCCAGATGGAGTGATGAATACGATTACACAATCCAGAGCTCCCTCTACTAGAAAGCTCAACGCGTCTAAGTGGTCTGTGTTCTCCAAATGCTGCACCGACAGACAACAGAACCCACAGACATGTGGGGTTTCGCAGGTGCTCGTCTTCTTTCAAGAGATGTTGGACAAGGGCAGGTCCCCCTCCAAGCTCAAAGTGTACCTGGCGGCCATCGCAACATGCGCTGAGTCGACGCACGGACAGTCAATAGCAAGAAACGAGCTGGTCATCCGTTTCCTTAGAGGAGCTAGAAGGATGAACCCTCCGCGGCCCCCATCGGTTCCTATCTGGGATCTTTCATTGGTCTTGGAGGCCCTAAAAACATATCCCGACCCTTTGAACAATTAGATTCTGTGCATCTGAAAAACCTCTCGCTCAAAATGCGTTGCGTGTTTCGAGGATGGGCCAAATGACTCTAAAGTCATCCTCAAACCTAGGCATGCCTATGTCCCGGAGGTGATTGGCACTCCTTTCAGAGTGCGGGTCATTCCGCTATTGGCTCTGCCAGGATCATATAGTGAGAGCGATACTAACCTCCTCTGCCCTATAAGAGCACTGAGGGTTTGCATTGCACACTCCGCCCGATTCAGGTGCTCAGAGCAGCTTTTTGTTTCGTTTGGTGGGTGCACCAAGGGTCTCGCCGCCTCGAAACAGAGCCTGTCCACATGGATAGTGGACGCTATTGCTGCTGCTTAAGCGTCAAAAGATCTGCAGTTCCCTTTGGGCATCAGGGCTCATTCCACTAGAGGCATGGCCTCATCGTGGGCATGGTCCAGTGGAATTTCTATTCATGACATTTTTACGGCAGTAGCCTGGGCATCTCCGTCTACATTTGTGAGGTTTTATAACCTGGAAGTTCCTGCCTTGCAGGCTAAAATTTTCAGTCTAATAGTGTGTATGATCCACGATCATGTAACTAAGCACTTCTGGTTGGGCCGCACTATAATGGGCACTATATGTCAGACAGGCTGTACTGCTCTGCATTTCCCATGGGGTGCATATATGTATATATACGTCAGCCCGCTATGCTGGCCCCCAATTTTCCACTTATCTTGTTCCTTGACTCTGGGACTCATGGAGTGGATGCTTGGCACGCACGGCTTTGTCAAAGGGTTCCCGTAGCCTAAGCTAACTTACGCAATACGAGAGAAACTCTTGTAAGAGTACGTATCGGTTACCTAACGTACAGTAACCTCATTCTCTCTAGAAGAGGGAACGAGTATTGCATAACCTGCCGTGCTCTCGCCACAAGCGACTTCGCTTCAGTCGATGAAAACCAGAGAATCAGCCTACGAGCCCTGCTTATATATGCTAAGCCATGCCCATACTGGCGGGCTATGACGCTGTGAAGGCTTCGAGCACCCTTCAATGGACGTGACGTCACGTCGGGCTCAGTGGTAGGCTGCTATAGTTCCCGCAGGGCAGCCTATGAGCACTTTAGACAGCCTGCTCTAGGTCTGCTAGCTGCTGCACTGCAGTGACAATGAATACAAAAATTAAGGATAATTTTTTGGTTTCAATATCTCAAAGAATATTCTTTCAAATAGCGTAAGCTAACTTACACAATACTCGTTCCCTCTTCTAGAGTGAACCAAGGTTACTTTAGGTAACCGATATGTTTTATGCCTTTCAAACTTAAAAATTTGCTTTTCTGTGATGTATTGTAGCATTGTTTCTGTAAATTAAATATGTCACCAAAAACATTATGTAGTTGGCTTACACAGATGAGGAATTGTTGAAATTGTGAGAATGATTTATGGTACCATATAGTGGAAGCATCAGTTAAAATGGGTTGAAAATAATAAAGTATATTGTAAGCCATTTTTTTCCAGCAAAGCTGTGTTTATAAATATATAAATGTAAAATGATCACTTTAACTTTTCACTTTAGAGTTATTTTAACCCTCTGTGGTCTGACGGGGGTTTTGGGCCCTGGAGATGTTTTGATATGCCTTGACATTTGTGCTTAATGAGCTCAGATGGGAAAGATTGTACTCTCGTTGATTTCATACAGATTACATAATCAGAGAATAATTGTTAGCCATTTCTAGCTTTCTATAGACAAGTTTCTTATGTCTGTGTGGCAACTATTCGCTGAGTGTTGGTTCTTTTTTGTGATGTGTTTCAGAAAGAATTTCACAGATGAGACTGAGATGACAGAAAGTTTGTTTTCTTATTTTACAAAAGCACAAAGTTTAGTTGTTATTAAGAATGTGTACAAATAAAATTGACCCTAAAACGAGTCAACTATGTAACTTTAGTTTTTTTTATACCTACAGTAGAGTGTCATGAATTTAAAGCAAAACCAACAAGACGACTTTTTAGAATAAAATATTTTACACATTCAGTTATGCATGTAGCGAAAGCAAATAGCATTTTATTGCAGCAAAATGAGAACTCATGATTGGCTGAGACATTTGACATCTTCCAATCATCTGTCAGAACTCACATTTGCAATGTTGTAATGTGCATCAGAGGCTTTGATGACTCGTCCTTTCTGAGAGTAACTTCTCTGATGATGAAACGCACCAAAAGAGGCACCGGAGAGTCTTAACCAGCATGCCAATCGATTCATCTGCCAATCAGCAAAGCAGATCAAGGGAGGACATTACCACTGCGCACTACATTAAGCCAGCACATGGTTTTAGAAATAAAGAGAAAGACAAATTACGCATGGAGGACATATCATTCACTGATGTGTCTGATACCAGATACAGCTCATTAAGAACCTCTGTTGTCATCTAAATCTCTTTAAAGTCACCGTGTGTTGATCTAGTTGAGGTCATGTACAATTCGTCAGTTAGGTCTGTTGATACAGTTGTCACTGTTAAGCTCAAAATATACTTTGTCCGTCCACTATCCGTGTGAGGCCATTTTAGTCATCAAGAAGGTGCGTGGACATCCACACACCCCGTTAGTGTGCAGCCCAAATTTGTGACCTCGTGGATGGTGCGCGTACAACAGTGCATGCGTGAGTGACTTGAGCGCTTGAAAATAAAATCCTCTTGATAGTGCGCACACACCGAACATGCCTTTCCAAAGCAATGCTATGGTGTTAAGTGGTTGTTAGGTTGTTGCTACGCAGTTGCTAAGATATTCTAAATCATGTTTAGCTTGTTGATATGGTGTTGTCTGTTATTGCAACAACATAGTTGGTGGTTCCTAGGGTTTTATTGGTGGTTGCTAGGATGTTGCTATGCAGTTGCAAATATTTTGTGATTACATAACTGTTGGGGTTTTAGTAACTAATGCACTACCAATCATATAGACACCAGAATGTCATAGAGACTGTTGACTGTTGCTAGGGTGTTGCTATGCAATTACTAAGGTGTTCTGGGTCCTTTTTAGCACATTGCTATGAGGTTGATATGTTAGTAGGTGGTTGCTAGTGTGTTGCTATGCAGTTGCTAATGTGTTGTGAGATTTTTGTTTTGCCAAATGAATTTATTGAAATGTTTGTCTAGTTAAAGAAAATACAAAATATGAATAAAAATATCATCCAAATGTTATATTATGCACAATTTTTTGTCATTTTAGCAAGTTGCTATGTAGTTGCTATGGTTTTATATGGTAATTGCTATATGCCATTATTAGGTGGTTGCTATGTTCTGGGTAGCTGTATTTTGGTTGCGTCTGAATAACTTTGGGAAGACTTTAAAAAGTATAAGTCTACAGTCTCTATGATATTTTGGTGTCTACAAATGGTCTATAAATTTTTTTTCCGGTTTTATCATTCTCCAAGCAAAAGTCTGAGCGGTAAACCATGTAATAGAGTTACACACAGAGGTTTAATAATTATGGTTAGGTTAAACGTATTTGTTTGTGTTCTTTGTCTCTGCTTTTATGTTATGTGAGGTTCTGTAGGAATGCATTCCCACTATAGAAGCGAATCGCTAAGTAGGACTAAAAGATCCACTTGAGTTCTTCACATGAGTTCTTTCAGGGGGGTGGTACTAAGCTTGAAACCTGGCACCACAACACACTCACATGCCCAATGGACCATGACCATCAATCCCCGCTAAAGGAAGTAGCTATTCAGAGCCAGAGAGCTCTTCATTTGTTTCCCATGCTTTAACACAAGGCATTTGTGCTTAGGATGTTTGTATCTTAATGGTTCTGGTCTGCTTATTAAAAGACTGTAGGTTCAATCTCAAATCACTTGTAGATGCTGCATGAATTGTCCTACAAAAAGGTCTTTGAAATGTGTGGAAAATTGGTTGAGTTTTGTTTAGTGCTAAATGGCAAAAGCTAGTGCTAAAGCAACCTTAAGGTAAAGAGTTTGTTCAAATCCCTAACCAGTATGACCAGTGGTGATGCTTGCTTTAGGAAATTAGTTTGGAGTGGAAATAGTCCTGCTTTGTTCATACTGCAGACATGAATTATGCCTCAAATTGTGCAGCTTGTTGAGCACAAGTGTGCTTCTCACAATATTCTCACAATATGAGGGCGATTAATGACAGAAATACAATTTTTGGGTGAAATAACCCAAAATGCTCAAGATGCTGCTAATGCTATTTGCTAACAACACTGTCCCATCAGCTTAGGTTTGCTTTAGCTCTGTTGCTTTTCCACTGCAGTTAGTACCGCTTTAAAGTGTGTGGGATTAGTTTAAAAGCAGTCACTACAGTGGAGGCTAGATATTTAAATCTAGCGGGTTCGGTTTCTCGCATTGCAAATACAATGGCGCTGGTAGTGACGATTCTGTTTAACCAATCAGTGTTCTGCAGTGTTTCACGTTCATATATATAAAAATATAAATTTTCCATAGCACGCGAATGCACCATTAATACCGTTTTGGCGCTTCTTGATGTGTCCTGATGGATCGCATCAGTTCAAGTGACAACACACATGGCCACTTCCACTTTACTTGTAGCCTATAGCACGGAATATACCTTCGGAACAGAAGGTATGTTGAAAGATAAAGTAGGCTACAACTTACTGAAATGCATCATCTCTCATGTATTCATGTTTCAACCGTGGAAAGACAAAAAAACAGCTTGTAAAAATGTCATACTGCTACATTTACCTCAGGAAAGCCATTTAGTGTCAGTAAGTTAGTTAGCTAAACTCTAGATTGGAGCATTTGTGTACTATAGATTCATTATTGACCTGTTAAAGTAATGTATGTTTGCGCAAAGCTGTCATTATTGACATCACTTAAATATTTATCAAAGAATAGACCAAAAAACACATGGAAGATTAATATAAAAACTGCCTATTATGTGCAAATTTGTATAGGTTACAACTTTGAGTGCTGAATAAAATCAAATAAATATTATATTTATACTGTGCTAAAACATTTCAATACATATCAATTGAATTTAGTTTGGGCTCTGTTATTTTTAATTTCCATGTAAAGTCAAAATTAAGTATGTGTTCTGAGTTTGTCACACCACAGAAAAATGTGTTATTACCCACCCAGCCAAATTGGAATGATAAAAAGCCGGCAAGTACATAAAATAAGCTATCAAAGTCTTGAAAGAATTAGAAGTATTCTCTGCACTCAAACACTGGGGGCGTGTCTGCTGACTGCGCTGAAACCACGCCCACTCGAGGGAAAGCTGGCGGTAATACATAATAAAGGCTAGGCGCCCTATTTTAACGATCTGAAATGCAAGTATCAAGTACTTGTAACTTTTTTGGGCGGGTCTTGGGTGCTGTTGCTATTTTACCGATGGGCTAAATGACTCTAGCGCCCGACGCAAGTTTAAAAGGGGTTGGTCTGAAATAGCTTCATTATTCATGGGTGTGGTTTGGGCGTAATGTGAAATAAACCAATCAGAGCGTCATTGTCACAGTGTCTGGTTTGAGTACCCTTAGTGTCCACTAGAGCTCTCTTTCCCCATACTGTCACCATTCACTCTGGAACTGCATTCCCCACAATCCTTGTCTGTACCTATCACTCTTCATTGCACTCAGCTGTTCCTCATAATTATTGTATCCAGCTGTTCCTTGTCATTCATTGTGAGTTCCTTGTTAAATAGTGTTTCCTATGGAGTCCTTGTTTTTTGTCACTACACTTCGGATTTACTCGTTCTGTCTACCTTGTGTTTTGTTTCTTGTTTTGGACTGCTTGCCTGGATTTTTGACCTCTGCCTGAACTAGTTTGTGAGTACGGATTACCCATTAAAATCATTGCATTTTGATCTCTCTCTCGAGTGTGTGGTTCGTGACAGTCATCCAACATACCCTTTAAGAGCAGGTGCACATGTTGCGTGGCGGATTGTTATTATTATGGCGAATTGAGCGCAAGGAGTGGTTCACAGCCAAGGAGACCAACGTTCTTGTCAGGGCAGTGAAAGACAGAAGTGACGTTGTATGGAGATGGGAGAAACCCACCTAAATGAGTGTCGGTTAAACATTATGTACACATATGGGTCTTGCCACTATTGGGCAAACGGGTCTGATCTGACATTACTACAATTAGCCTGAAAAATTGGGGTAAATGTGTAAGCTAGATTTAGGCATCAACAGACATCATTTCATTTTATTTATTTATTTTGTTTAGATATAGTGTGAGCTCATCAAGTGCCATGCCATTTAAATGAATGGACCTTTTTTATTTAGGCAAAAGTCAATTTTTGTTTTAATTTTGTCCAATTTCAATCTTTTCACAGCTCCAGTGTTACTTTTGTAAAATTCCAGTTTATATGTTGATTGTTTTGATGACACATAGTATTTATGTTATATTATATTGCTGCTGAATCCATTTGTTTGATGCCATAGGGGAGGGACACAATTAAATATTAAAAGTGCTCTTCTAACAGCTGTAAGGCCACTGATCCATAAACCCGACACTGAGGTATAGCCGGGAAAAACGGCAAACGCAGCAAATCCGTGCACGGGGACGAGTGCTGCAAGACAGAGTGACCTACACAATGTGTTTTATTAAGACTTTTGCATGATCTGAAAGCAAACCACATTTCCTGTGGTTTACAAAATGGTGTTGAGTGAGTTTGCTATTAATCACATTCTATGGATTAAGATATTCAGTGAAGTCGGAGAGAGCAGGGAGATAAAGTGTATGTCAGGATGTTGTGACTCAGCGGGGAAAGTGGCCCTGCAGTGGTGACTTAGAGAAGCGCTGTCAGGAACCATAGACTGAAGCTGATAAAACACATCATTTATTTAGACACACACACACACACAAAATAGATCAATCTTCTGAAACAATCATCTGTAGACTCCTAAAAAAGTAGTTAGTTTCGTTTTGGGCTACATGCCCAAACTTTTTCAGTCAAACTGTGATCTCTCCTGCCAAGCCGTCGCTGTCAGTAATTACTATCATTAGAAAGTCTTCATTCCAGTCTAGGAGAGATGTGTGTTGCGCTATGTTTAACATCTCGTTTCAGATGTAGTCTGCTTCAGTCACTCAATATGCGCTGAAAGGGAATTTTAAGGCAAATTCTGAATCCACTGTTCATACCCCAAAACTGAACTACTGTACGAAGGCTGTACGAATGTGGCTTTTCCAGTAAATAAGCTGTGACGCATTAGTTAAGGGTCCATTTTTTTTTACCATTAACTAGTTGCTTATTAGCATACCTAGGATATTGGCAGTTTATTAAAGGATTAATTCACTTTTGAAAAAACTTTTGCTGATAATTTACTCACCCCCATGTCATCCAAGATGTCCATGTCTTTCTTTCCTCAGTCGAAAAGAAATTAAGGTTTTTGATGAAAACATTCCAGGATTTTTCTCAATATAATGGACTTACATGGGAACCAGATGGTCCAAGGTCCAAAAGACAGTTAATAACAGTTTCAGATGCAGCTTCAAATGTCTTTAAACGACACCAGACGATGAATAAGGGTCTTATCATGCGAAACGATCGGTTATTTCAAAACTTATTCCAAAAATGTAACTTTTCTAAGGACAAATGCTAGCCTTGCTGTATTCTGTGAGGCGCATTTGTAACGTCACGTAATACGTAATTACGTTCAAAAGGTCACGGTCACAGAATCAAAATCGTCCGACATCGTTGTTTTACCTTTTAATTCCTTTTTTGTAAACGGCGTTTGAGTTAGTTTGCACGTTCAACCTATGCGTTCAACTTGTAAACACTGACTCTGTACTTCTGGCTACGTCGCCCGTGACCTTTTAAACGTAATTACGTATTACGTGACGTTACAAACGCGCCTCACAGAATAGAGCAAGGCTAGCATTTGTCCTTAGAAACGTTACATTTTTGGAATAAGTTTTGAAATAACCGATCGTTTCGCATGATAAGACCCTTATTCATCGTCTGGTGTTGTTTAAAGACATTTGAAGCTGCATCTGAAACTGTTCTTACTGTCTTTTGGACCTTGGACTGTCTGGTTCCCATGTAAGTCCATTATATGGAGAAAAATCCTGGAATGTTTTCATCAAAAACCTTAATTTCTTTTCGACTGGGGAAAGAAAGACATGGACATCTTGGATGACATGGGGGTGAGTAAATTATCAGCAAAAGTTTTTTTTCAAAAGTGAACTAATCCTTTAATACTTATTCTTATTCTTAAGAATGCCTTATTCTTCATGACCTACCTTACAAACTATTAATAAGCAGTAATCAGAAGTTTACTAAGGCAAAAGTCATAGTTAAAAGTTAGTTAATAGTGAAAATTGGACCCTAATCTAGAGTGTGCCCAAATACTGGGTGGATCTTATGTTTTTTTTTTTATCTTTAATACTTTGCAATAAAAATAAATTATTTTAAATAAACTAATATTTCATTTTGTGTTTCACAGAAGAAAGAAGACCAAGTGAGGGTGAGTAAATGATCACAGAATTTTCCCTTTTTACTAAAAATAAGATAACATTTATTTTTACAAGAATATGTACTGCTTTTCTTGTTTTGAAATGTGATCTGGACACATTTCAGAATTGGAAAATGACACCTTCGCAACTTAGGATGCTCATATAAGTGCCACAGTGTATCGGCGCAGCTGTTCATTGGTCATATAAGTATATTTCCAGGATATAATTCTAGGACATAAAATTGCATCCATACACCTCCGTGAGTTGACCATAAATATCAGCTAGTGTTGTGCTGCAGCATATCTTGACTCTGCATATCCTAGTCTTTTCATTTCCATTGTTTTAGCCTTCTTGAAATTTACTGTACTGCACCAGAAAGGATTTTGACATTATTTACTCTAGGCTACAATCCAGAGAACTTTGATCTGGTGCTATTTAGAACTATAATGCATATAACATAATGCACTGGTAGCTCTTTAAAATTACAACTAGCTGGATCAGTCTGATTTGTGAATGAATAGTTCAGATCGGATTTCTGAACTGCTTTATTAAAGGTGCAATGTGTAAAAATTATCTATCTAAGTATCTATTAACAGAAATGCAATATGACATCCATAACTATGTTTTCAGTGGTGTATAAAGAACTTAATTAACCGTAACGTTTTTATTACCTTAGAATGAGAAATTTACATCTACATAACCGCAGGCACGCTACGCTTTACGTAACCGCAGGCACGTTACGCTTTAACTAAATCTGCCATAGTAACAGCCAAGCGGCAACATTCTAATCTGAAAAATGAAGCCTACCCGGAAGTGCGATAAACTGCAATACATCTCAAATCCACTAGAGGCCGGTCCCAAAAGGGAGTAAATATCCATAGACGTCATGTTATAATGTCCATTTTCACAGCATAAATTCATATGTTTACAGTTTGGTCCCATGGACTTGTATTGTATTTTTCGATAGGTTCCGCGTGCCTGACAACTTTGAGGGGGGTGAATTTTTTTCTAACTCGTTAGTTTAGATCATATTTAAAACGTATGACAAATAAGAGCGGTTAACTTTGATTGACAGCTGATAATGGGCTGCGCCGAGTGAATTTGACGTCTCGGCCATGATCTGACACAACACATCATACCACCTCTGTATTCTTTCTGAAACTTTTGTAATTTGTATTTTCCAAGATTTTCCAGTATGGCGCCCCCCATAAACAGCTTCAAACCCGTTCTTCAGAGAGTCTATGGGTGACGTCACAGACGCTTTGTCCATATTTTTTACAGTCTATGGTAACAGCTCACATTTAGCCAGCTAAAATTTTCTACCCTGTTAGAAAAAATACATAGTTGTATAGTTTCATGTGGTTCTTCTCCCTCGCTGTATTATGGGTTTGCTATGTAGGGAGAAATGTGCTGGTTACGTTTGTGAGACAATCAGCTGTTTACTATTATTATATTATATATGAAAACCCTTGATTTGATGATCACCTGACTATGGTTTTGTAAACTTTATCCATGATGTGGTTTATAATGGACTGTGGTACAGAAACAGTGACAATGTTACACACTCTCGGCTTACTCTGGCTATTCTCTGCTGTCTCAGACGACGATACGTTTGTCCCATTTTAGCCACCGTAGCTTGGGAGGGGTGAGCAGTGCACTTAGTGCAACTCGCAACTGAACCGCTAGATGCTGCTAAAAATCACACACTGCACCTTTAAGAAGATCAGATATAATTTTTTTTTTTTTAAATAAAAAAAGACAAGTTCATTTTTACACTTTTATTATACTTTTATGGTATTTATTTGTCATTTTGGAGCTTGACACTTTCACTATAGTCAAAAACGTAGCCAGGATATTCTTTAAGATTACATCTTTTGTGTTTTACGTAAGAATGAAATGTTCCCACATGAAAGGTTATGACCTTCGTTGTTGTATTGCCCTTGTATATTTTACCACCAAAATAACGTAATCGACATAATCGACACCCTCTACTGTTGGGCTGCACCAGGGAAAACCATTCAGTTCTTGAATATTTTTATCATAATGTGTTAGCATCTGGTTTGAGAGTCAGTTTACTTTGTAAATGTGAGATTTTAGAGTGTAGAAGTGTTCTGCAGCAATGCTGCTCCTCCAAAACAGAAAAAAAACAACTACAAAGCTGTTCTTTTTGCTCAGAAATGGATTCACTTGGCAGCGAGTGGGACTGCCAGACTGCTGAAATCTCTGCATATCACTATCACTTTCTCTCCGCATGCACACAGACAGACACACACACTCAAACATCTCTTTATTGATTTGATGCATGACTTATCCAACGGAATTGTTGTTTTGAAGGAGTCTGAGGAGGATAGCCTACTTTATAAATCACTTTCAGCGGGAGCGCCACACTCTGGCACACACATACACTGCATTTGCTCATTATGATCTAACGCTACTCTTTTGCTCATTCACAAGGATGTCTTTGAAAGCAAATGCAATATTTTGGCATGCAGAGAAGAGGGAGACGCTTTGGAATTGTGCGTTCGCATGCATGCATGTGCAACCGTGCAGCATACCTGTGCAGCGTTTGTAAGAATATACAGCGCAGTGATGGCATCTTTAGTTTTCAGGTCCATACTCTTTCCATATTAATGAATATGAAGGCAAGGCTTTTGAAAGCTTGATGGGGCCTTGGAGTCTCTTACTAAAGCAGAATTTCTAACAGAGCTCTGCACCCATGGGCTTCGTCGCAGGGAAAAACGCAGTCTAACAAAGGTAGACTTCCTAAGCGGAGAGAGAAAACATGCGTAGGAGGAAGAAAAATATAAGCACTCAGGATGTTTAACGCTTATGGAGATAAACAGCTTCTGCATCACTGAACTCACAAATACTTTAGCTGTGTTCACTGTGGTTTACATGGCTGCCATTTTTGGCTTGGACTTGTAATGCTGTTTGTTGCATGTTTTAGGTTGTTCGAAAATGTTTTTGGTGGTCGCCCGACAGCAAAATATCCATAGCTACTTTATGTTTACTTAATGTCATCTTCTAGAAGTGATATTTAATGCACTTGTAACAGAGTGAGATCTCAGTCTCATTTAACGCTCATTTAACTGACAGATAGCCAGCATATGTGCGAGTGGAAGATTTTGTTTAAATGCGCTGAAAGGACCACACTATTGAAAGGCTAATTATTAATGCACAGCAATTTACCGCATCATATTCAGTAAATGAATCACCGTCAGGTCTCATAAAAGGCCTTCCTGCATCTCACTAATTTAAACTCCCACACATACATGCGTATACAAAACTGCCCAATGCACAAACGTGCATGCCGATGGAGAGAAGCACGCTTGCATGAACACATGCATAAAATCACGCAAATCCCAACAGGCAGTTTAAATAACAACTTTGACGCATGCTAATTAGCACACGCCTATTGTGTGCTCATGAACGTGTGCAGTTTTATTATATGCTGTGAAATAATACAGTATGCATGGTTCTAGAGCGTATGCATTGTAAGCTTTACACACAATACACTCTCAGGCATTTCAACAGGGTGGTCCTGTGTATTCAAGGCCAGCGCCTTCAGTCCAATAACAATGATTTCTTTAGCAAACCCACATTAACACACAAGCCACACAACTGTTTTTCAGTCGTCACGAAATGTGTTGCAATGGTGGAAACTCTTGGTCACAGTGAAAAATGGAGAACAAATAAATAAAGACTATATATATACTACTTTTATATATAATACTTTTTAGTATTCTTATAGAAATGTATTTACGAAACATAGGTGCATGAAATGGGTGCATCATTTCTAGACTTTTAATGACTCACTCTCCAATGCACCCTGGACGACACAGATATTCTTTGCTTTTATCAGTGGTTGAGTTGAAGTGAAAGTCCCTCCACATGTGTGTACTCTTTTCTGTAGTGTTCTTCAGGTTAACTACTTGTGCTAATTATCATTCCAAACGAGTGAAAGCCACACCTGTGTTGCGTGCAGAATATCAGATCGTCATTAGGCTTTACAACCTCACATCTCACCATAGCATTCATTGCTCCAACCTAACGCAACAGTGATATTGAAATTCAGCGCAGACCCCCGACGCAATAAATTATGAATCATCCTGGTCTTTTCTCTGGTTATTTTACAGATCCAGGTGAAGTCTGAAGCACAGCTGCTTAAGCTAACAGCATGGTTGCAAAAAAGAGACTAATTAGAAGTTGGTCTATTATTTGATATTTAGTATCCAAAGTGATTTACAGGTAAAGTCATGGGGACAGTCCTCCTGATGAAACCAAAATCTTTTTAATTAAGAGCACCATGATTCATGAACAAACCTGTAGCCTTTCAGTCACCAGCAACAACAAACCCCATAAGTTCAGAAACCTTTACAATCTAAGGGTTTTAAAATGTATCTTTGAACAAAAGGCAACGCTATCACTTTTTAGATATCTTGAACCACATGTAAATACAATTTTTTTATAAAAAATAAATGCAAGATCCAGAGGTCCTAGAAAACTTCTGAGCATTTTTTTCAGGAGTATCCCCATCAGTTTCGACCTGGAATCTGCCATGCTTTGGAACACTGAAGTATTTGTGGCATCACATTTTATGCATAATAAACAGATAAATACCTATAAAACATTTTACTTTGATTCACTTTGAAGTGCAAAGTGGTTGAAGACTTTTACACATGACATTTATGTGAACCAATACGCATCACTAAAAGACATGGTTGGGATGCGCTTAAGAGCATGCAAAGTTTTCTCTTACAAGCCTGGTGTTGAAAAGTGTCGTTTTGAACATTTTAAACCCCATATGTAAGTTTTAAAACGCGTGCAAATATTGTTTTGCCCACATTTTTACACATTACCGTATGACCATAAATGACTGATATCAAATCAGCGCTGTTTCATGAAGCCCAGCTCTGCACTTTGGCTTATCTACAACATAATTTCTTTTTATTTTTTTGTATTATTTCCCATACCATCTCTTCAGTGTTATAAAACAGCAGCAAAGCTCATTTAAAATTCTATGCGAAAAAAAAAAGCCTTACCTCTGTTAAATATTCCTTTTGTTGGCAGCCTTGTATATTTCCTCTTCTTTGCCGTATTTTAAACTGTTCCTTAACTCCGTAACTGTGGGTCCGCACGCGGGAAGCGCAGCAGAGAGGCTGACAACACTGTCCTCACTCATCGGAGGATGAGAGAGAGAGAGAGAGAGAGAGAGAGAGAGGGGGGGGGAAACAGAGGAGGGAGAGAGAGAAATAGTGCCGTTGCTGTAGTAGACAAACACACACGTCTGGCGTTCGGGATGGTGCCTTGCCTCAGGATGCTTCTGTCTCCTAGCAACAACAATCGATCTGGAGAGGATGCATTTTTTATTGGCCAAAGAGATAAAACTCACCTTTAAACAATTAATACGAGTTGCACGCTCCAACGCATAAAGATCAGCTACGGATAATGCATTTGGGAGGGTGATGGGTAAAGAGAGAGAGAGTTCAACAAAAATTACCAACAAGAGCACATGGTCAGGGTCTCAGGTGTGCGCTATGATTCTGTCCGCAGTCATAATTGGGCGTTAGTTATATTAATGCATAGATCAACATTATGAATTGCATATCTACGATTTTTCAGATCTAATAAATCCATGTTTAAATGTACCAAAACACTGATGGGTTATGAGTGGGGGTGTCAGCAGCTCTGCGTGAAATGAGCTCAGCCCACCGACGGCAGTGCGCAGTGATGTTAGATATGCAGCCAGATCATTTTGATTCTGCATACAAACACATCTCCGAGAGTATTTATCATGTGCAGAGAGACCATGGCCATTTCAATTTGATGTATAACCCATTTAACATAATACAATCTGTCATCCTTATTGTACATGTGTTGCTACACTCCTGTCTCATTATGCTGACCCTATTGAGACGTCCGGACACTTGTAAACGCTTTTGTGCTTTACAGTGGTAGTTGTGCAGTTAGATTCCTGTCCTTTAATACTAATCCATTCGGTCTGACGTGTGATGTCAACAAGGTCTGTCGGGTGTCATTAAAATGCACGTTTTTAAGCCTGTGGTTCCCCTCGAATAGGCTGCAATTGGACGGGGCGAAGGCGCATGCATGGCTGCACTTGTGTGTGTGGCCCTCTGCTTTGTCCACACTACAAAATACAAAATGTTAATTTGAGGTGGAAAAAATTAATAATTGATTCACTCCTAATTATTTATGCCTTTTTTTAATAGGTAAAGTGTGTTGGGGAATTCTGAAATGTGGATGTTTAATTCCGGTATTGTAAGAACCCACGTACTGATTGTGTGTGTGATGAACTAGTTGGCATGCACAGAGTGATGTTTAGCTAATGTTGTACAAGCACTGATGTGTGCTAATAATGCACACGGATAACAAAATAAAAGCCTATTTACTTAGCTAAATGCGGACACATGACTGACTTCTAAATAAATGAATGATTTAATTAAGTAATTAATTACAAATAACATCATTTATATTATACACACTATTTATATATAAATATGTATTTAAAACTTTTGGTCCCACTTTATATTAAGTGGCTTTAAGTACTATGTACTTTCATTGAAACAAATAATTTGATACAATGGACTTATTGTGTACATACATGTTTTTACATTGTACTTATATTTTTAAAATACCAGTATGTAATTACAGCTGTAACGAATTTATGTAATTACATCTGTAATTACACAGCTGACCCATCCCTTACACTTTAACCTATCCTTAAACCTACAGTACCCATACCACCACACCTGTCCCTAACCTTACCCTCAATAGCAGCAAAAGTGTTTTACAATACAACATGAGCACAACAAGTACATTATACTTACTTTTCAATGGAAGTACATAGTACTTAAAGCCACTTAATATAAAGTGGGACCAAACTTTTTTCTCTGTCTCTCTTGCTTTCTCTCTCTCTCTCTCTCTGTCTCTCTCTCTCTCTCTCTCTCTCTCTCTCTCTCTCTCTCTCTCTCTCTCTCTCTCTCTCTCTCTCTCTCTCTCTCTCTCTCTCTCTCTCTCTCTCTCTACACATACACAATATAGCCACAGCATATAGCAACACAGAAAAAAAAACACCACACACACACACCAGATCAACTATATTACTCGTAAGCTTTGAGTAATGAGTAAATGTTTTAAATTACAGTTAATATTGTGCAGTTTTATGTTATGAAAACGGGGTAACAGTCCATGTGAGCTTTAAAGGAGTATATCTTTATGTGAAAGTTTTTTTTTTCCATTATTGACATGATATACATCTTTATATGTATTTTTAAAATATATTTTACATTAGAGTAAATATTATGCATTATTATGTTATAAAAAAGAGGTGGTGGTCCAATCTTGAAACAACCTTCATGCCATTTTAATGGTGACCTCCAATAGTGTGTTTTTTTTTTTAGATGACTAATGTGAAAGGGGAAGGAAATAGGCAGCATTTATTAATACTATGCCGGGTCTGCCACTAAACAAATACGACTTGAAAGGAATTATTTGAGTAAGGACCCTCTGGGGTATGCTGTTAGACCCCCCTTCTCCTCCATTTCCCTCTCTCTCTCTCTATCCTTCTTTCTCACTCTCTCTCTATCTCTCTTTTGTTCTCTTGCTCTGTCCTCTAAATGTGACAGATAATCTAACAGGCCGTTTACAGCTACATATGAGATTTACAAATGTGCCAGTGATACTGCATGGGGATACATGTTGTTGGGAATGAGTAGTGACTTCCAGATGGAAGACTTTTATTAGTCGCCTACCGATGTGAATTATGTAACCTCTCTGTCATTGCTTAATATCTCTGTTGATGCATGTAATCGCCAATTTTATAAGTCCTTGCTGGGTGTTCTGAGGTGGAATATGTTGTTTAAACAAATGAATATGTGGTTACATGCATAATGATCTATAAATAGGCCTTTGAGCAAAGCATTATTAATAATACAGTGCATTTTACTGTGACTAATGAAAATGTTTCATCTCTGATCCTCATTATATCAAAATTGGAGTTTTGTAGTTTTTTAGTTAATGAATGTCTGTCAGTTTTGAGGTTTGTGTGCTATAGTACTACTTAAAATTAACAAAATGAATGCTATATTATTTTTATTATTTAAAATTTGACTAAATCAAGGCTAAATCAAGATATAAGGTGCATGGCCTAAATTTAGACATATCTGTATTTACATTACAGTGAAGAGCAAAAAATCACACAAGTCTGACTTGTATATGAAGAACCCAGAAATTAATTGGATCAATATTTTTGATATGTGATGTGTAAACGGTTGGGCCTATGTTTTTTTTTTGTTTGTTTTTTTTTTAAAACTGGATTGGACCGAAATGGGCACTTTGGTTTGTGAATGTAGTCGAAGAGTGTAAACAGCGGGGGGTGGGGGGGTTATTGTTGTGGTCGGTGTGGGAAGTATCTGAACATCTCAGCAGAGCGCAACAATCACTGCTTAACTGGATTGCCCTCGACCTCCCTTCGCTTCATCTGAATAAAAGGCAGTGTTATGATCAGCCTGTCAATCAAAGCAGTTTCCCAGTGTTGTTTCTCAGAGCCCTGCTGCTGGTACTGCAGCTTTGATGGATGCCTCTAAAGCAACAGTCTCCTCTCCACACTGGGCCTCTGAAGAAAAGAGGCTTTGTACGTTTGCATGCATGTATGCTGGACAGAACTGCTTTGTTTGGTCAAACTCCTCTCTCTCTTTCTCGCACACACACACACACACACACACCGTAAAACCAGATCTTTTGTTCCGGGTGCCTATGCATATTGTCCAGCTGAGTTGTTGGTAAATGACAGGAGGGAAAAGGAAGTAATGTGGGATTAGGAAAAGGAAGTGATATGTGGAATTAGAAACAGAGGGAGAAGGGGAATAGAGAAAAGAGTGGAAAAAAAGAAGTTGGAAATGTGGTAGGAAAAGGAATAGACAGATGAAATATAAAGGAGGGAAGGAAAGAAAACTACATAAAAAGATCAGAGAAGGAAGGAAAAAGAGGGACAAGGAGAGGACGAGGAAGTGAGGAGGGAAATAGAGGAAAGAGTAGAGAAAAGAAAGTTGGAAAGGAGGGGCAGATTAATGGACACATTAAATAAAAAAGGAAAGGAATGAAAACAACATAAAAAGGTAAGTAAGGAAGGAAAAGGGGGACAAGGAGAGGAAGAAAGTGGGAGAAGGGAAATAAAGGAAAGAGTAGAAAAAGTTGGAAATGAAAAGAGATGGGGAAGGAAAGAATACATGAAGGATCGATATGAAAAGAGGAGGAGGAAAGCTGAGTTATGTAAAAGAAAGTAATGAATGACTGACGAAAATTAATGAATGTTCAAAGTAATTAAACAAGGAACGAATGACAGAAAGAAGCAAAAAATAGGAAGAAAATGAATAAATAAAGGATGGATGAAATAAATGAAGAACAATGAAAAAGGAGGAAAAAGCAAAGCAATGTGAAAGAAAGAAAGAAAAAGAAAGAAAGAAAGAAATTAAAAGATGGAGGAAGGAAAGCAAAGTTATGTAAAAGAAAGGAATGAATGACAAAAAAAAGGTAGGATGCAAAAGGGGATGGGGGAGGGAGTATGTGAAAAAAGGAGAAAGCAAAGCAAAGTTATGTAAAAGTAAGAAATAACAGAAGGGAGCAAAGGGGAGGAGGAAAAGAAAGGAGGAAAGAAAGAAATAAATTAAGCAAGGAATTAAAAAAATGAAAAAATGGAGGAAAGCAAATTCATTGTATTGTAAAGTTTTTTAAAATAAAGAAAGTAGGATAAAAAAGGTACTGAAGGAAACAAGAAAATAAAAGAATTAGTAAAATAAAGGAAATTAAACGGAAAGCAAAATGGAAAGAAAGGGTAAGGAGAAGCCCTTTCTCTATACGTCTCCCCAGAGACGTTTTCATGCGCAGAATTAGAGTCAGTGTGAAAGAGCAAGAGAGAGAGAGAGAGCAAGGCAGTCAGAAAGAGGGAGTTTAACACTTCCCCCACATACACGTAGGGTGAATCCATCTGTTCCCCCTCTGTAGACATGCATGGCCTTAATGTTCAGCGCAGTCCATGTATTAATACAATTATCAATGGCTCATTTATCAACTGCACAATGCCAGCTATGCTCCACTGATTGATTACTGTTCAGTGTATGCACACACATACAAAGTCACTGAGGCCTTTCAGAGCATCAGATCCACCATAACCTACTGTAGAAGCTAAACCTAAAGGCTTTTGAACATGTTGACGAAATATTTAAAGAGCCCCTATCATAGCATTTGAAATGTTCCTATTTTTGTTTTAGGAGTTCCCATGCATGCAAGGATAAAAATCACTTTATTTGTCTTATAATATGCATTTATTTTTAACTGATTTGCTCACCGACTCCCAAATGATTCGTACAACGACTCATTTTTCCAAACCACTCCTTTGCGTGACGCTAATCGGCTGTGTTTTGTCAAATGACAGACCCAGTCAGTTATTGTTTGTTAGCATAACGCATAAACATATTGATAAAGCACTGCAGTACTACAAGACGCTCTATTCTTTATGACAACTCCAATAACAGCGACAAACATTTCACATATTTAAAAAAAAATTGACATTGGAGACCTAGAAGCTGCGCTGAGCTGAAGATGAATGATGAAGAATTTGAATGTGTAGACTTTAAGTTTACACTTCCGTCTGCGCGGACAGTAACTGGGTGCGGCCAATATGTCTCTACGTCACGATGTAACAGCTAATGACTCGTTTCAAAAACAATTCATTTCATAGACTCAGAGTCGACTCTCACTTTTGAAAGACAATAACTTTATATACGGTGCACTTTCAGATATAAATCTTTGCAGGATGTTTTCATTCCCTTAGAGCTATATTCCACACCACATGAACAGTCATTTTCAAAAATCCATGATAGGGGCTCTTTAACTGTGTGTTGTTTATTTCAAGAGATATAAGTTAAATGCCACAACCGACTGAGGAGATGACAAGATCAAGAGTCACCTTGACTTCAAAAGATCTATGAAGTACTATTTCTGAAAATGTACACTATTTCAGTGTTGACTAACCTAATGTGTCTAATGTTCACAAATTAACATCTTAACATCTTTAACTGAGCGGACAAGATCTCTAAGCATCAAACATACACCTGTTGCCTACTTTTTTGTTTAGCTGGCTGTAGCCAGGCGTGTGTGAAGGTGAGATGTCATGTGTCTGCTAATTTAGGGACTTTTTATGGCAATGACTCTGGGGCTGTACAATAATTAGTTTTGGTAATGGAGGGACACCAGATTGAGGCTGTAAAACTCACCAGCTCTCAAAGTATGTCAATGACCTTAAAGAACAGTTTAGATTTTAAAGGGATAGTTCACTTTGAAATAATTTTTTGGTATGTTTTAACTTACCTTTTTGTTTCCGCAGTAGTTTCAATTTTGATATTTTTGGTCAAACCGTTCGTGTCTATCAGTCATATAATGGAGGATAACCTCCATTGGATACCCTTAAGGTAAGCTATAACATACCAAAAATTAGTTAAAACATACCAAAAATATGTCTAGATAGATAGACAGACAGACAGACAGACAGACTATATTTTGCAAACCATGCAAATCGACTAACTTAATCGATTACGTTGACGTTCCAGCCCTACTACTACTAACCCCAGCCCATCATTCTACTACCCCTAACCCTACCCCTAACAAGGGGGGAAGTTGATTCTTCGATGTGGATGTGGATGATTCTGAATTGATTCACAAATATCAAAAATCGATTTTCAATCGATTTTATATTTATAATAACGTAGTATTGACAGAACACAAAAGACGTAACTCTGAAGCACAGAAGTGCAGTGCCTGGACCGTATGTGGCATGCACATACAGTAACTGAGAACCAAAGGCTGAGCGGGAAATCCAAACAACCTCTTTAAAAGCTGATGTGTGGAAGTATTTTGTCTTGAAGTTAAAGGGAGAAGGGAGCTGGACAAGAGCCACACTATTTGTAAGCTTTGTAGAATAAAACTAAAATATTTCGGAAACACGACAAATATGAGAAGCCATATGACACAAGGAAAAACACTCGGCTGTACCGTCATTGTTATATTATTATTAATTAACTACAAGTAAGTTATACTGCTAGTTCAGGCACACATTTATTTTCCTGTTGGTTCTTTACAATGTTAATGAAATATATTGTATGGTAATTCTTCATGGTTCATTACTTGTACTTTTAAAGCAAAGTATTTATTTTCACAAACTAAAAAAGAATCGATAATCGTTTTAGCTTTGAATCGTAGCCCTCTGAATCCTAATCAAATCGAATCATGAGGTACCTAGAGATTCCCACCCCTATTAATGACTCACCCTCATGTCGTTCCAAGCCCGTAAGACCTCCGGTCATCTTGGGAACACAGTTTAAAGGGGTGATGAACTGAGAAATCAAATTTTCCTTGAGTTTTTGACATCTAAGAGTTCATCATATTATAAGAATATCCTACAGTTTTAGGACTGAAAATGTCCTGGTTAGTCCAATAAAAGCTTTTATTGACACCAGGCTCAGCAAACAACTCGTTTTTCAAAGTGGGGAACTATGGCTACGTTCACACTGCAGGCTGAAAAGACCTAATTTTGATTTTTTTTTTTGCCCCTATGCGACCTGTATCTGATTTTTTCATGAAAGTCTGAACGTCACAGATCCGATCTTTTCAAATGCGACCCAGGCCACTTGGGTATGTGGTCCAAATCCGATATGTATCCGATCTTTTGAAATGCGACTTCAATCTGAACGACCAGGTCGCATATATCCGACCCACACGTCATTGCACGCACCTGTAGCTAGCCAATACACGCTAACTCCAAAGCGTTATGGGCCGCTGCAGACGTGTCTCTTCCCCAGTGTTGTGCCTGAACGCGTTCAATGAACGATAATGCATGAATGCGTTCATATTTTGGCCGAATGTGACAGTTCACGTTCGCCCAAAATAAATGTACTGTAACTGCCTGATGAACATTACTGTGAACACGTTCATTCTGGTGTCTGTGAACATGCGCTCTCTGTCAGTTTAACTTCGTACAGTAGGGTGCCAGATTTCTATAGAGACAACAATCATGCTCGCAACCTAACCAATCATATGCAAATGTTATTTTAAGTTGGGGTAGAGAAAACCTCTTCACACCTTATCAACCATTTAGAAATGGCCTGGCAATCACTCACAAAACATGATTGCTAAGGTGTTGTGTATGTGATTGCCAGACCATTGCAATATGTTTTGTGAACACCTTAGCAACCATATACAATGGTAATGGCCATATACTGTAGCATACATACAGAGTATAGAGTGTTGTTTGTGTGTGGCTATATGCAGTCTTCAGAAAGTTGTCATGGTAAAGCCTTGAATAAAAACTTGTGGATCAAATTTGCTCTGTTTGCTTTTTCTTAGCAAACAGAGCAACGTCCTCTTTGTGTGTCGCTGGCCATCCATATGGCTGCCTTTTAATAAAAGAACAACTGAAACCAGGGTCCCAAAATCCTTCAAAGTTGGATTAGGATTATTTAAAGAATGTTGTTCCCTTTTTAATGAAGGTGATTCCAGTGTTTCTCAAAATGGGGAAGTGGAGTGTGAAGGGCCTCATTTAAACAGAGCCACCAGACACGCTTCAATGAGTCTTAATATGGTCTTTCATGCCACAGCATCTCTCTCTCTCTCTCTGTTTGCCATAAGCTAAGATGTCAGCTTAACTGTGCTGTCTGATACTGTGCATCTTTTAGAAATAGTGGCAAAAATGCATAAAACGCTTTCATGCAATAGTATTTTTGCAGTTATCACAGGTTAAAGGTGCAATATGTATAATTTTTTTATTAAAATATCTAAAAACCACTAGAACAATGTAACATATTTTGTTGACTTGTGTACAGTTTAAATCTCGAAAAATCCAAACTTTTAACCGGTATTTGCCTGTCAATGGTGTCATTTCCCCATCAGCACCAGTTCCTTTAGCTCCACCCATTCATTCACGGTCATCCAAATATTAACCTGCTACACCTGTCCAACGCATTCTCATCCTTTAGCGTCATATAGAACGCTATATGACAAAACGGTGCTATACTATGCACATGGCGCCCGTTATCGTTAATATCACACGCCCTGTGATGGTTAGGTTTTGGTGTGGGGTAGGGTAGGGTAGTCTCATATCACGCTAAAGGATTTATGACGCCTTGGGTTCGCGTGAATATTAATGATAAAGGGTGCCATGTGCGTACCATAGCGCCGTTTTGTCATATAGCGTTCTATGTGACGCTAAAGGATGAGAACGGGCTGACCTGTCACACCCTCATCATGCACCCCTCAAAAGCATAGCACACACTCACCTGTTGTCTGGTCTTGTCAATCTCTGCATGAGAATCTACCCGACTACCTACCTACCGACTACATATCTTTGTCTTCCTCCATCCGCCGATCCTTCAGAGTGTTCATCATCTGTGTGCTGATCTAACCATCCTGCAAAGAAACAAAAACTCATCAGTTAGGTGTGACTGATCATTAAACTGCTTTATTTATCACTTACCTGCACTTACCGCCTTGCAGTGAAATGTTTCAATGGGGACATTTCACACCCGCAAATTACGCCTATGCTCGTGTCTGACTCCTCGCTCGGTCAGTCTGCCGTTTCCTCTTTCTCTGTTCCTCCGATAATGCTTTCCTAGCTTTCTGCATCTTATATGCTGGCTCAGGCATGCATGACGATAGTGTGACAAACTCCATTCCTCTCTACCTTGTTCCTGGATGGGTGTGTGTATGTGTGCAGTGCCGTAAAGGAATCTGTTACATCGCGAGAGCTGGTTGCCTCCTAACCTTCCCGGCACATTTACAAGATCCATGACAAATCTGGTCATGAGAAAGTGGTACATTGGAATCTATTGTTGCCAGTTAACTTTCTCCCTTTGCCTTCAACTGATTTTTCTGTTGGTGCAAGTGCTAGTGGTGGTCCTTGTTCCACACCTTCTCAATCTGTGTGTGTTGTGGCTGAGTCAACATTTCCTGTCACTGATGATTTACTGCTTCGTACTGACGTACTGCTTCTTGGATTTCATCCCATTCTTCTCAAACTGTTTCTGAAGCATGAAATGACTTACCTGTTGACCATGACACTGTAGCTAGTGCTTTTTCCCCTACTGTTCCTGTTCCTAAAAGTTCACCTGATCGTATAGTTGACAAATCTGATGATTGTTACACTACCAGGCTTGGTAGAGTAATTAAGCCTGTTTTATAGGCTGATGGTTCAATGGTTCAACTCATTGGTAGTCAATGGTTCAACTCAAAACCTTACTTGGTATGGAGTCTGTATCTCCTGTTATTCATGTATAGATCTGTTTTTTCTTCTTCTTCCTGCTGTCTCTGACAATGCTAGGTGTCAATTCTTGTATTTTCTTATGCGTATTGGTTCTGTTAAGTACCTGGTCTGAGATTTTTCAAAGTGTAATGGGCACTTTGGTAATGCCTACAAAATGTGTAGAAGTTTGGCCAACGTTCTTTCTTGTATCCCTTTCCTTTGGGTAAATGTCTATGTTGAGAACTATCTTCACTGTTTTTTTTAAGTGTCGACGATGTAATTCAAGTGACCAGTGTTCTGTTTTTTTTGTTATACTCTAGGAATTTTGTGTAAATTGTTTATTATAATTCACACAAAATGGTTTATTTTCATTTACATCTGGTATACTTGCCTGAGAAACCAGTGTGTTTCCCCTTTAATTGCTGTGATGTCATCATGAGCCTACACAATTTCCTGTGTTGTCTTTTCTTCCTCTTGCCATTTTAATGAAGAGGTGAGTTATTTATGGCTTCTGTTAATCTTAATTAATCTTTATTTTAATTGTTGCTTTTGATTGAATATCTTTACATGCAATTTATGTGTATTCAGTTACTGTACTTATCTGTGTGGTTATTTTGATCATTTTACCCCATTTACATTATATTTTTTACTTTGTGCTACAGTATATGTGTATAGAAGAAAGCACATGGTGATTGAATGTACATCTTATTTGTTTTAGAGAGCAATAAGGGTGATTTACTCGGACTGCTTTTTTATGTGATGTATATCAGGTATGTTTTCTCTATCTCTTCCTCTTGCCATTGTTAATGCACTGAAGAGAGAGCAATAAGGGCGATTTACTCAGACTGCCGTTTTATGTTTTATATATTAGTAAATCCAGTGAAACCGCCGCCTGTTGTCATGTGCCTGTCTTCACAAAGCAGACAAGTGTTGTCATAACCACCGGTAACACTTGCAATGCAGCCTTTTAAACTTACTGGGGCAGTGACAAGCGCCTCTCACTGCTCTGCTCCTCCGTTTGTGCTGCTTAGAGTTATGTGATGGTGGCTCTGGAAACGTGTTGGCCTAGCACTTTTTGTCCCTCTCTGCTATTATAGTTTGTCAATATGGCAGAACTACATGGAAGCCTCTATGGACCTACCCGTCCCATGTATATAAAGATAACAAATTCTCTGTTTTCGAGGATAAGTCAGAGATAATTGGCAGAGGTATTTTTACACCATTGAGGACATATTTAATCAAACAAAAACATCCAGAACAGATTTTGCAAGCACGGATTTCACAGGACGTTTCAGAGTGGTGTGTTTTTCTTGTACATTATAGGTATGATGTTATCCACCATTTAATCATGATATTTGTCGAAAAACTAAGGTTATACAAACAGTAATCCATCACAAAAACATGGTTAATTTTCCTAAGGGGCGGTATACAGCCTTACAAAAGCGAGAGCTTATAAAGGCTATAGTAAACAACGCTATATCAACACCAGCAAAAAATAAAAGATTTAATTATATATATAATAAGAAATACTTACAAGTTGTCATCCATAATCAATAGATTGTCCAGACAAAGTAAACACTGCTCCATTTCAAGAGAAGATTTTGTGTGTAGCCTGCATCATGGCTACACACGATGAATGTGCATAAGCTTTTCTCAATATGTGCAGCCCACATAAACGTTGGGATTATAATGTTCAGGGACAGTATTTAAAGTACATTTTACCCATTCTAAGTTTGTCAGCCTTAGGAAGATCAAACAAATTGTTGAGTTGTGGAAAGAACAATCTCTTTGACATAGGAGCAGCATACCCAGGCCTTGTCTGCTTTTCTCAATTATATTCGTTGGGTGGAGATTATTTAAATGAGGAACATTATGACTTCTTCATAAAGCCTGATAATTTGCCTAGTAACAAACTGTTTTTTTCAGTTCTTTGCATCTGTTAATTTTTTAGCTTTAGTCTTTTTTTTTTATTATGTGCTTTTGTCAAGTGAATTATATACTGTATATATATGAAGAGTTCAGATGCAAAAGCCTCTAAATGCCATTTGAAATGTTCTTCTTTAATGATGATTTTTATCAAGCTTGTATTTTTAAGTTCAGTAATTTCACTTAAATTGCAATGATAATTACCTATTAATTGTTATTTAAGTGAAATTACTGAACTTAAATGTACAAGTTTGATAAAAATCATCATTAAAGAAGAAAATTTCAAATGGCATTTAGAGGCTTTTGCATCTGAACTCTTCATATATATATATATATATATATATATATATATATATATATATGTATATATATTCTAATTTTAATTTAAGTTTAAGTTTTTCATCTAATAAGTTTTTTATTTTTATTTTAGCTCTCTTTCAGTTAACAAAAAACAGTTGTTTTCAATTGTTGTATTCATTATAAAAAAAGTGAAGTAACTACTTTTAATTAACTAACCAACTGTGAAAAAGTATACACTGATAATAGCCATAAGGCTGATACAATGTTGAAGAACATCCCTTTGAAATGTTGTAAACAAGAGAAGTAAATTGTTTTACTGGTAAAAATAGGCCAAATGAGCGTGTTTTACAGTACTGTAATCGCTAAGAGCGCCTTGCTGGAGCAAAGATGTAAATGTGCTCCAACCATACTGTGCACTTCATGTTGCACAAAGCAGGTTAGTGTGCACGTTTTTATTATGCCTCTTTATTACGATTGAAACAATCGTTCCCAGCTATACGGCACGGCCACCATTCATTAGTGCTTGACCACAGGAGCTCTGCTCATCAAACATTAACTCTCCATACTGAATTATTGATTGATCAGCGGCTCTGATACAGCAGCTGTGTGCTGCTACAATTAGAAGCATACAGAGGATGGTACACAAAGAAATATAAAGAACTTCTTTGATTTGCTGCCACCACTTGGGTGCGAATTTGTGATTTCTGTGGGGGTGTGAGCGTGTCTGCAGGTAAGAGATACAGATATGCTGACCGGCCTAACATGCACTAAGGGATCGTGGCTGAATTGAGGAGATTTGTCTAGCTGTCCAAGTTGTCTATGTTCTTTGCTCACACAGATCTGATAAATTTGTTCTCATGCTGTGAGGAGTTTACAGGCCACTTCTTCTGTGCCGCAGGGTTAATGTGCCACCTGTGGTGGAGCGGTTCAGACCCAGAGAGGGTCATTAACTTTTGGAGGTGACCCACAGTGTGGAGGCCTGAGCTGGATGCTCAAGCCTGGAGAGAGTGGGCTGTGCTGGGCTTGCACGGCTGCCTCCGCTCCTCAGATGCCCATGGAGGAGACATCTGCCACCCTGGCTGTCCTATCTATCTATCTATCTATCTATCTATCTATCTATCTATCTATCTATCTATCTATCTATCTATCTATCTATCTATCTATCTATCTATCTATCTATCTATCTATCTGTCTGTCTGTCTGTCTGTCTGTCTGTCTGTCTGTCTGTCTGTCTGTCTGTCTGTCTGTCTGTCTGTCTGTCTGTCTGTCTGTCTGTCTATCTATCTATCTATCTATCTATCTATCTGTCTATCTGTCTATCTATCTATCTATCTATCTATCTATCTATCTATCTATCTATCTATCTATGAGAGTCTCTCTGTCTGTCTATTGTTCTATCGGTCTATATCCATCGTTCTATCTATATATTGTTAGTTCACACACAAAATGACTCAAATGAGTAGTGTATCAAATGAGCAAATGTAAGTGTAGCATAATTTTTGCACATTGTACTATGGTATTACCATTTTTTTTTTGGGGGGGGGGGGGGCATGTACCTTGCTAAAAGCTTAATTTTCTTTGAATTATCTTTTAGTGCTGTTACTTTATACGTGTACACATATGATAATCATTTAGTATCATAGAAAATGGCATTAAAATGTAATGGCATCACTGTACTATGGTACGATACATTTCTGTAAAGGACATATAAGCAGAATCATAAAGCTGTTGGGGTACATTTACCTCAGTGTTGTGAAAATGTCTTTGAGTGTGTGTGTTTGAGTGGGTGTAGTATGTCTCTTGAGTTCTCCAGTAGGTCAGAAAGAGGAAGTTAATTCCCCAGGTTGGGCTCCTGACTGCCTCATCTCTTTGATAGTGTCACTCTTCTCTCTTTCTGTGAGCACTGCCTAAGATCTGTGCCATAGATACATCCTCAATAGCGCATCACAGTCGCAGCTGTAATGGGGAAAATGTCACACAGGAGAAGAAGCTTCTAGACTCTTTTGAGCTCCTCTACTGAGCCTTTGTTAGTAACAAAAAGAGCTGCTGACATATTTTATAATATAAGCTTAAAGCTCTGCCTGAAATAACTGAAACTTCTCATTCAACTTCGCAAACAAAGATTTGTTTGAGTTTACCAATGGTGGTACCCACATGCAGGCAAAACAATATGAAGATAATGAAGGCTGACATAGTTAGGGAGATTTTGCAAGCGGTTTGTAGCCAAGATTATTGCGTGCCGCTGTATTGTGTCACGATGTCTCGCTGTCTGTCAGAAGGGTTGAAAAGTGTTCTGGGCTGAGAACAGGGGAGAGCACAGTTCATTATCCATCTTTTTAATATTTAATTGTGAGATTTGATAAAAAATGATCTAACATTTATGATGCGATCTATCTCATTGTAACGTAGTCACATTCATTTCATCTGTGGTGGCTTCCCTCGGGTCAGAGAGACTCTTTCCTCACTCTCCAACCACTTTTTTTCTTTTCCTTTTTCTTTTTTGTTCATGAATCATATCTATTCATATCGTGGCTAAAGGCACACCTTACGAAAAATGTGCTTTTACCTCATGCCTGGGTTAAAAGGCTCTCCAGCATGAGGTAAAAGGCACAAATTATACAAATACTTTAGGTAAAATAATTTGTATTATATGACATTAATAATGCCTAAGTTATTCACTTTAGCAAAGTTTGCACTATTTTTGGTGTATTTTGATAAATAAAACGATTATTGGTAACACTTTACAATAAGGT
The DNA here is from genome assembly GCF_016745375.1 of Pimephales promelas. The sequence continues at coordinate 946,450 of NW_024121599.1, forward strand.
TCATTTATTAAGCATTAGTTAATGTATTAACATGAACTAACCATGAGCAATACATTGTTACTGTTTTTTGTTAATCTTTGTTTACGTTAGTTAATAAAAATCCAGCTGTTCATTGTTTGTTCATGTTAGTTCACAGTGCATTAACTAATGTTATCAAGATTTTTATTAAAGGGTTAGTTCACCCAAAAATGAAAATTCTGTCAGTATTTACTCACACCCATGTTGTTCCAAACCTCTATGGGTTTATTTGTTATGCTGAACACAAATGAAGATATTTGGAAGAATGTTTTAATCAAACAGATCTCATTCCCCATTGACTACCATAGTATGTATTTTCCCTACTATGGTAGTCAATGGGGAATGAGATCTGTTAGATTAAAACATTCTTCCAAATATCTTCCTTTGTGTTCAGCAGAACAAATAAACACATAGAGGTTTAGAACAACATGAGGGTGAGTAAATACTGACAGAATTTTCATTTTTGGGTGAACTAACCCTTTAAGTATTAGTAAGTGTTGAAATTAACATTTACAAAGATTAACATGCTGTAGAAGTATTGTTAATTCTTAGTCAATGTTAATGTATGTAAACTAATGAACCTTACACTCTAAAAAATGCTGGGTTGTTTTAACCCAACTTTGGGTCAAATATGGACTAACCCAGCCATTGGGTTAAATTTTTACATTACATTTTTAACCCAACATTTCGGGTTTGTCCATATTTGACCCAAAATTGGGTTAAAACAACCCAGCATTTTTTAGAGTGTAGGTAACACTTTATTTTGATAGTCCACTTTAGACATTCTATTAACTATAAGTAACTTTTCAACTAACTGTCATTAGAGTATTAGTAGACTGCGGGCTTAATATCTGCTAACACTTTATTTTGTTGGTCCCCCAACAGACATTTAACTGACTATAAGTACTGTAACTTGGCGACTACAATTAAACTTATTCTCCTAACCCAAACCCTAACACCTGACCATGCTAATACTCTAATGAGAGTTAGTTGACATGTAGTTGAAAAGTTACTTAAAGTGTAACTGAACCTTATTGTAAAGTGTTACCGAAATATCTGTTAAAATACTTGTTAATGCATTTTTTTTTTCTGTGTGTGTGCTACAAATTGGAGTCATGACCACAGAAGTGTTAAAGAGTGTGTGGTAAAGCATATGGCTGAGCTGATGAGCTCTTTTTGGATGGCTCATTCTCAGCAAGGGTGTGTGTGTCCTTGTATGTGAGAGTCAGAAAGCGTGCAGTGCTGTTTTCGGGGTTTCAGATGTCCACTCTGTGGTTGTCTTTAGCGTCACTGCCACTTACTGTCATTTGGGACAGTTGCACAGTCCGACGCAGACGGCTAATTAAATGGGCTAATTATTATACACCTCACCCTCCGATATATGCCAGCCAACATTTCATATCCTTCCTTTTCTTTATCTCTCCTTCAAGGGAAAAGGGGGTCAGCTCACTCATTCTTTAGCTAAAAGTTTCGACTTGTTCCCCTTTGAAAATGCTCTCCACTGATCTGAAAACTTGGAACAGAGTCATTTCAGTATTCCTTATCTCGCTCCAGCTTGGCTTGTTCTCTCCTCTTTATGTCATTACGAGCCCTGCTGTTACAGATTCTCTTCGGGCATCTTTATCAGTCGGATGGCATCCAAATTGAGATGTTCCAAGCCTATGTTGTAAACATCATTTTGGCATTGTACTCTCCAAAAGTAAGCAATAAACAGGTCAAGAGTGCAGCAGTTATTTAGCTAAACTTTCACATGTGATGTAATGTCATTGTTTTGCAGAGGTGGGGGACTCGAGTCACATGACTTGACTCGAGTCTGACTCGAGTCACAATTTTCAGGACTTGTGACTTGCTTGATTAAAGTACAAAAATGACTTGACTTGACTTTGACTTGAGAACAAGTTACTTGAGACTTGACTTGACTTGAAGTGGAAGACTCGACAATGACTTGAACATATAATAAACAAACAGCAATACAGTTAATTAAAATATATATTATGACGTCAGCATCAATATATCGGCATCTGTGCCTTTACGCTGCTCAATTCAAACCGCGCCAAATGGAAGTTCCGGGAGTCTCACGCATATTGATAGCGTCTCCCTGATGCCCGCAAATGAGTTAAAATCTCCCGGAATCTAGAGCGAGATACTGCGCGTATAACATACATAGCGTGCGGCGTGTGCACGGCAGAGATATGGGAAGCCAAACAAACCTAAAGTGGGACGAGACAGCGGGGCTTTACAGAGCTCGTGCCGCGCAGACATGTCATCTGCACGGTTCAATGATCCGAGCCGCGCAGCCGATTCGTCAGCGCAGCGCGGACGTGTTTCCTAGCGACACTCAATAGTCAGCGCTGTACTGACCAATTTAAAGCAACGCAAACCATATGCTACATACTACATGCAAATAAATGTACAATAAAGAAACCCCTCCTTCCTTACAAAGAATTGTTCTCTACTGAAGTTTAGGAGTTAATTATGGAGAATTCCATAATTAAAACAATCATTTGTTAATATTTATGTAAATTTAATAGCCTATATAATATACATAATATTATTTAATATGTAATATTTATTAAATATAAAATATGTTAATATAACATATTACCATTTTTATTTTATATTTATTTTAAACATATTTTAAATATGTTAATATAACATATATTACCCCCCTCCCCTAACATTACATTCATTGAGATATACCTCCCTGAAATGAATTCTTGTAGGTTGGGATGTCTGTATATGCAGCATAGATATATACACGGCTGTGCAGCTGCAAATGCGTTTTACATATAGGTTTCAGTAAATCGAGGAAAAGGAGTTTCCGAAGACATTTGTTGGCTATGATAAGAAAAACTACTGAATTTAAAAAAAATGGCATTTTATATTCTCATACATTTCATACATTTTATATTTTACATTTATATAAGATATTACATTTTAGATTTCATACATTTTAGACCGTTTCAATTAAATTGAATTAGACAGATTGGATTATACATCTTAGAATCGATACATCTTAGACTGTGTAAACAACACAATTTTATTTTATTTTCAGATATTAATGTAGCACAGATATGCATATGATTAATATAGCAAATGTAAGATACATAATATATGTATAAAAGTTCATCTTTTCTGTGCAAAAATAAATATGTATCGAAAAAATTTACCTCTATTTATTTTAGTAGTGTGACTTGACTTTACTTGAAACTTATCAGGACTTGACTTGACTTGCTTAGGGTGAACCCTTGACTTGACTTGACTTGCTTGATTTATCTGAACTGCGACTTGAGACTTGACTCGAGACTTGATGGTTAAGACTTGAGACTTGCTTGGACTTGACCATGTGTGACTTGTCCCCACCTCTGTTGTTTTGGTTGTCCGTTTTCTGATGTGGAGGGATTGAATTTGGAAAAAAGGATTGTCTGCAAATAGCTTACTATTTGTGCCATTGAGCCTTCCTGCATCTGTTTGTTAGTATGTGTGTGTTTTTATTTACTAAAACTGTGTTAATAACAGCTGCCCTGCTGTGATCCAAAGCATAATTTAAATAAATAGTTCACCCCAAAAAAACATTTCTGTCATTATTTACTCAAACTTATGTTGTTCAGAATGCTGTTACGTAAGAATCAATGGCGTTTGATGTTGTCAGTGATATTGAACTTGCTGTACCATTTTTTGATGGATTTAAATGCATGAATGCAAATTTGAAAGTTATAATGAATTCACATTTAGTCTTAAAATAGCTAATTTTATGATACCTTATAGTACTTTTCATCATTATGGTACTTTTTATCGAGTTTGACAGCTCCCCCTTCCACAGATGTTTGAAAAAGCTCAGCCTGAAACTGTGCTTAACATCTTTTGTCTTTCAAATGACATGAGGGAGCATAGACGGTATATGAATTTTAATTCTTTGGGGTGAACAACACATTATGGGCCCATTTAATGGCCGGGCCCCTCTTTGTCCATAACAATGGACAAATGTTTGCTACAATTTTATTGGATCTTGTTGGACTAAAACAAACAAATTGTATAACTCCATAAGATACAGATGCTAGGACAACACCCAGGCACCTCTTGGAGGGCAAGACGACGACCTCTGGTAATATAGCGCAGTCTCATCCCAAGACGTCATACAACTGACGCTTTTGACCATACGTCAACATCTGCCGTTTTAGGGTCTACTTAAACATAGGTTAGATGACGTTATCTAATCCTAACCCTAGACCTAAACCTACCCCGTCACCTAACTGACGTTAAAGGTAAAGCGTCAGTTGTATGACGCCCCAGGATCGTCATCTAACCAACGTTTAAGGGTACCCTAAAACGATGGATGTTGACGTATGGTCAAAAGCGTCAGTTGTATGACGTCTTGGGATGAGACTGTGTTAGGTAATAAGCCTGAGAAGGACCATCTAGAGACTAATCTCTAAGATTTTGCCCTGTGACTGTCAAAAAAATCCCTCAGGACATCCAGATGCAGCAAATGGGTGAAACAAAGGGAGATTAATGATCCATCCAAATCCATTCATAACTATGTATGGAAACCTTAAAATTGATGCAAACTACACACATTTCATACTTAATCAGAGAAATACATTTTCTGAGTGACAGCTATTTGTAGTGTAACATCATACACAAATTCCGCTGTTAATGAACAAATGAATGAATGCGGTTACATTTTTTTCCATCTAGTTTGGACTCTATTTGTTTAGAATATTTAGAAATGCACCTGTTAAAACTTCTAGCTGTGTGCTTATGCAAAATGAGCTAAATGAGTTCCATAGGGGTAAGAAACAGATTAAGTTCTGAGTCCCCCATTGGGTGAGACATGATATAGATACACTGTTCTGGGTCTCGGTCCTGTCAGGGAAGAGACTGTAACATATAGGACCAGGTTTTGTGTCTCTATTACAGGTGAGACATTAACAGATACAAGTTCTGAGTCCCAGCCTGCAAGAGTGAGACTGTAACAGATGTCATACGGCCATGTTCTGGGTTTTTGTCCTGTAACAGGTGAGAAATTAACAGATACAGGTTCTGAGTCAGCCTGCAAGGGGGAAACTGTAACAGATATGACCATGTTCTAAGTCTTTGGCCCACAATGTTGAGACAGAAACAGATCAACACGTTCTGAACCTTCTGGCCCATTACAGGGAAGACAGCAGCAGATACACCACACTGTTATGAGCCTCCGGTTTGTCCAGAGAGACAACAACAGATTCCATAATCCGGGTCTACAGCTTGTGAGGCAGCAACAGATACTGTATGACCAAATTCTGAGCCTCCAGTCTGTGAGACATTAACAAACACTACGTTCAGAGTCTTCATTCAGCAAGACAGGAACACTATAGCACGTCCTGAGTAAAAAAAAAGTGGATTGACCAATGCGCTCTCAACATTTGTCATTATAATTACTCCATCGAGACCGCCATAAAGTAGTGTCTGAAAGTTGCAATTAATGTTTTTATTGGTAAAAATTGTATATATCCGTAGGTGCTCGACCATTTAAAGCAGCCTAATCATCTAACCCAATGGCAATTTGGCAAATATTTCCGATCCAATGGATGTCTGAGCACCACTTTTTTTTTTTTACAACATTTCTTACTGTGGTACTAAAATACAGATATAACTGAGATGCGGGACACTTACACCTTGGTGGACGTGTGACAAAGCACCCAATTTCAGGACTGGGTTTTCAGGACTAGGGTGGTCACCCTATCAGTATATGCTTTTCTAATTTACATTAGATTTAATATAACTGATGATAGTGGTTTCATTTAATTGTTTGATGCATAATAAGGTAATTAGTTTCATAGAAATCACATAATGTACCCTTCCATAAGATAACGTAATTGCCATAGCCACGTACACCTAACTTAATCACTTGCATTTTATGTTTCACACACTTTATTTCTTTATCCTTCATGGTATTAAAGGTATAGCGGAGGATCTTTCCGAATTTTAGAGAAGACCCGCCCTCTCCAATTTAAAAAAAAAAAAAAAAAAAATGCACATGCACAAACACAACACTCCCGAGAGGGAACGCCTACTATTACGCCTTGCACAATTATGTTGCAAATTGTAAACTAACTCAAAAATATTCATAAAAAAGACAACATGTCAAATGCCCTTCCGTGTTTTATTTACTTATTATACTGATCGATTGAGTGACCGAGGACTCAAGACATGATATGTCCAACCCTGTATCACACGAAATACGTTCTGAGGAAACTATTTTGCAAATCGCAATTACGTTACATAGCAACATATAAGCAGTGCTATTACGTTGGTCCTTAACCTAATATGTCTCATTGTTAATACGTATTAATAAGTTATTTTTATACATAGTTGCGTATGGAGAAGTAGCTTGTTGCATTTGTGTAATAATAAACACACATGGTTTTAGAATATGAACACATGAACACGCAAGGTTTTAGAATATTTCAGCGTGACACCATTTACCATTTTGGTCAAAAGGCTACTTTAGACAAATTGAGATGTTTACCGTGTATGCGGTGCGTGACTCGTGCCAGGGCTAGCATTGTAGCTTGCATTAACTTTTACTAGTGATTTTAAATGGATTTCTCCAAATAGCATGACAAACTTTACCTGTCTAGTAGAATCTTCGCGACTGCGGCATCAGTGAGAAGCCCAACCTGTACTTTTAGCGCACGCCAGCGTGTGATATTCACCCAAAATCACTCTGGTCTTGTTTCTATATTCTGTGGCCTTTCTCTTCTTATCATACACTTCGTATACATTTTTTTTCTCTTTCGACCCTCAGCCATTTTCAAAGGAATGGCTGAAACCGCAACTCCGACATAATACACCTGAAAGTGAAAACTACATAGGGACGAGCACGTACGACGGCCTTACGTAAACATATCACCAGAATGATTGACACTTAGATCGACCAATAGTATAGACTACCCACCCGGAAAAATAAAATCCTCCGCTATACCTTTAATTTACTAGTTGTGTTAGTTGTTCTTGTTAAATGAAATACAATAATGAAATGTATTTATTACACTTGTGTCTTCCTTGTGCTGATAAAACAGGATCTCACCAATCTTTCAGATAAATCAGCTGACCAACTACCTCCAGTTTGCATTAATTCTAAATGATGGGAGTGTTCTCATAAAGCCACAGTCCTTGGCTTTTGCCCCAAACCAAGAGGGGGGAACTGGTCATCTGATGTAGCCTACTCCTAACCAAACCTTTAGTGACATGTGAAACATCAGAAAATCCAAAAATTACAACATCAGTGGTGACGTGAATAACAATTACTTCATCATTGACGTCCCAGGGTGGACGAAAGTAAAATCACGTGTATTTATCAACAATGGGAGCAATATTAATTAGTCTGATAGTTATCACGGCATTATATGAATATGTACAGTATATATATTCAAAGTTTGTGGTTAGAAATATTTTTTTTTAATAAAGAAATAATTTTGTTCAGCAAGGACACATGAAATTGATCAAATATGACTTTTATGGTTTTACAATTTCTTTTCATATAAATGTTTGTCTTTTAAACTTTTCAAAGAATCCAGCATAAAAATGTTTTGCAATATTTTTTGTAAAAAAAAGTAATCAGCACAATTGTTTTTAACATTGAAAACAATAAGAAATGTTCATTTAGCAGCAAATCTGCACATTAGAATATTTTCGGACGGATCATGCGATACCATCAAAAATCTTTAGTGTTTTATAGAACAAAAGCATTTGTATGGGTTTCAAATGACATGAGAGTGAGTACAAATATTTTATTTGGGGGTAAACTGTTTGTTCAAAAGAGATGGCATTGAAGAAAACAGTCAGACATTTCACACATTGTTAGTTGGCTTTGTTTTGTCTGAAAAATAAAGTTTTGCCCAAAGCCATGCATGGCAGCACTAACTTTCTGTTTGCAGCGGAACTCACTGCGCGCGCACACAGCCACCCACACACACACACACACACACAGATTTCTCTAGATTCCCTCTAGATGGACACTGGCCTCTCATGTCTTTGTGAAAACTCAAGCTGCTCACCATAAAAAGAGGCTCTCCACGGCGGAAGAGAGGTGGAGGAAAAAAGCTGATTCCCTCCTTCTCTCTTTGCCTCCCAAATTCAGAGTGCTGGACTCTTGCAATGCCCTGCGGAGGTTCACAGTAGAGAAAGCAGAATTGTTTCTCGGGAGATGTCTCTTCGATGTTCCACTTACACGCTGCATGGCCAAATGCTCACGTCAAATGCACACAGATGCACACACTGAGACGTAATGGGTTTATAACAGTAAACCGACCCTCAAAGTGGGTGAAATTCTAAATGGATGATGGATTACTATGGGAGGCCATTCAAGATATTTTTCAAACTCTACTTTATACACACATTAAGCTCCCTCTCATGCACTACTGTCTCTCACTCACTATCAAACATTTTGCACGCACATTATCAAACTCTTGCGCAAATTAACACATTCATTCACCCTCACATAAACAATAATGGTCCTCTTGGGCATAATGAAATCTACATGTGCTATCAAACTCTCTCTGCTGAGTGATGGGAAGTCCAATTCATTTCTGCAAACCGACCGTTTTCGGACAACCAACCAAAAAGCTGACTTTCTCATGATGGTTTGATTTGTTCATTTCAAAAAGGTCTTTGACACACTCTATTTGCTCCCAAATATTTGGTTACACTTTATTTGAAGGGGTGTGCATAAGACTGACATGACACTGTCATAAACATGACATAACACCTGTCATGAACATGAAGGAGTCTTTATGAATGTTTATGACTGTTGTCATTAAGTGTCATTCGGTAAATTATGACACTTTTAATGCAAAGTTGACATTGTTTAAAATGTCTTTGTGACAACTTGATATTAACCAAGACAAAAAATGTCTTTGTTATGACAACTTGACATTAACCAAGAAATTATAACCTGTCAACCTGTCACAAATATGTCATAACAGGTCTAATTATCAAATTTAAAGAAGTTATTTAGCTTTGTGTTAACATTACATTACCCTGTTATGTTATGGTTGGTTTTAAGTGTCATTCTGTAAATTATGACACTTTTAATGCAGAGTTGACATTGTTTAAAATGTCTTTGTTATGACAACTTGACATTAATCAAGAAGTCATAACTCGTCCAACATGTTCCACTTTACTTGAGGGAAAGGGAAATATTAATGACACTGTTGTTAAAGCATTTGGCAGTGTAATAACCCTTAATGCCATCTTTATAACTAGTACAATGTGTTCCACTTTACTTGAGGACAAGTAAAATATCCATGTAACAGTTATAATGGTGTCATGACAACCTAAGTTAATGACAACAGTCATAAACGTTCATAAAGACTCCTTCATGTTCATGACAGGTGTTATGTCATGTTTATGACAGTGTCATGTCAGTCTTACTCCTTCAAATAAAGTGTTACCACACAAGGTAAGTCCTTGATAATCCTCGGAAAACGTTGACAGTAGCTGTAGCTAGTTGAACCGGCTCAGTTCTTTAAGATTCGGACATGACCAAAAAGCGTGAGATAGCGTTTGATACTGCATGTGTGAATGAGTTTGGTAGTGTATGAGAAAGAGTTTGATATGTGAGTAAATTTTGAAACATGTCTTGAATGGCCTCTCAGATTACAGCTTGTTCACATAATTGTTCACTTATTTGTAATTATACGTGGACTCACTCAAAAGCACAAGAGTTTAAAATTGTGCACAGTTGTGTGGTCAGCATGCCTTAGCACACACACACAAGCTCACTCATACTCTGTGATTTTTTTTTTCTGCTTATCAAAAGGATTCATTTCCAATTTGACAGTGATTGATTTCTAATAAAACTCAGCCAAGTCTCATTATCGGTTTAGCATGGGAAATGAAAGCTTTCATTTCCTGTGAAGAGGGGATGTGGATGCCAGCTCTGCTGCTTTTTATGAAATCTGCTGCTTTTTTCAGTCAGTAGGTTTTTTTTAAAGGCTGGTTCTGAATTTGATGTTAAGGACAAATGGTAATATATAATATTAAACTAGATGTTTTTTTTTTTTAATTATTATTGTTATTGTTTTTATTCTGTGTGGAACTCCCTATGATTCTAAAGTGTTGTTCCTAGGTGTTTTTTATTTTTATTTTATTTATAAAATTAAATATATTTTATTTTATTTTTCCTATAAATTCCTTAATATCATGTTGGTATTGTAAAAAAAAATATATATATGTTATTTGATTTTTTTTTTTTTTTTTACACTATTACCTTGTGTCTGATACACTGGTTTCACATGACTAAAGCTCTTCCTACAGTATAAGGATTTTTTTTGCCTTTATTGTTCGCCAGGCAAAAATCTTTAAAAAAGTAATGGCATACCTCTTCTCAACAAGCAACATGATTTGATTTGAAGTATCAAGTATCATTCAAATTGTTTTCAATATTAAAATTCAGTGCACCTTATTAAAAACAGTACTGACAGCAGTGTAAGAGTCAATATATCAGTATTAAAATTGCATTGCAAAGTGGTCTTCCAAGACTTGTAAAGGTTTAGGAAATGTTATTCTAAGAATAATTATTGTTTGCCGCATTAAACTTTCCAGAAATCATAAGAAACAGAGGCACAGATCACGATGCCGCTGCTGTTTTCCAAGTGCTCCGCTTTCATTTGAAACCGTGGGCTGTGTGTTCTGTGCTGGCAGATTGAGACGCCAAAGGCACACACTGTCTCCTTTGGCAGTCAGTTCAATAGCACTGACATAAAAGCATTTAATAACATTCTAATCACACGCTCTCGGCCTTGCCAGAAAAACATTTCACAGCTGAAATTAGCGCAAAATAACAAGAGAGTCCTCAAGAATCTGTTTAGCAAATCTGTTGTGATGCAGAAGAGATCTTCATTAGCGTTATCTCATTTGAAGATATCCGAAAAAAATCATAAATAGGTCAGGTATTAAAAGCGAGCGCTGGCGCAGATAAGCCCTATTTGTAAGGGAAAAAACAGGTGAAATATACCAGAATGTACTTTTTAAAAGCTAAAAAGGCAGTGAATGTTCAAAGCTATTACTCCAAATAACAGTTAAAGCATCTAATTGTTACTATGGAGTCATTTTAATCAGCCAGACAACTGGATTAGACCTCCAATGCTGCTTTAACTGCTTCTGTTTCAGACATATTGATCTACAGAAGTGAGATAAGTAAACCTTACACTGGATTAGATGCAATGTGCTTTGCACAGACACTTTACACACATAAAAATTCAGAGGAGGCAGAGAAATCTCAGACAAAATTGGAGCGTTTGTTCTGCAATGACTTCAATTGTGATACGGCCACAAGCCAAGGGCAAAACAAGAATCCATTGTGTACGTGTGAACAGAATACAGCGCTCTTGCGTGCCTTTAAACGGCCTTCCTCTGCCTTATCATTTTAGCAGTTTATCTTCTCGGCCTCTGAAATGGTTTCACCTTTAGATTGTGTGGTGCACTGCATGCATTTCATCTATCAAGCTGCATTTGTGTCTTTGTTTATCATGTTTTGTCCTGGTTTAAAGTTGAATATGTTTCTGAATTGGACTATCAAAGCATGCTGTCGTGTCCAATCAGCCCAGTGTTTCCCTGTCATCCTAGTTCATGTTTAATTCCGTTTCCGCTGCTGGCTACGCGAGGCACGCAGCGGGCATTAAGTCTCTCCGTGATGTTATCTGGGACGTTATACATTAATAATCTCAGAATTCAACTGTGGAACGGCACATTTCCCTCATGAGCTGATCATTTACATAAATAAATGGAATGCAGGGCCAATCAGATCAAAACTCAATGTCCCATTAATAAAGGAAGTTAATGTGATCATCGGGAGTGTTGACGGCTGTGCTCAGCCTGTATTTTGGAGTTTATTGCAAATGCTTTCCTGATTAATGAGATGGCTTTAGATTTATGAGCATTTCACGCCACCGTTGTTCCGGAATCTTGGCTTGATGTGCAGTTCTCTATAATCTTTAAGCTTTAAGTACATTTGCTCATCAGTTGTGTAAGTGGCATTCATTTATGAAAGATGAAGTGGGTGAATGAAAACTGTTGTGAGTGATTTCTTTTCAAAGTGTTCTTGGATCAATTCCTGGTGGATAGATTAGATTAGATTAATGGATAGATATGAAGAGTTCAGATGCAAAAGCCTCTAAATGCCATTTGAATGACCATTTTTATCAAGCTTGTATATTTAAGTTCAGTAATTTCACTTAAATGACAATTAATAGGTAATCTTCATTGCCATTTAAGTGAAATTACTGAACTTAAATATACAAGCTTGATAAAAATGATCATTTCAGAAGAAAATTTCAAATGGCACTTAGAGGCTTTTGCATCTGAACTCTTCATATATTGAGGGATAGATGAATAGATAGATTTTTTTATTACTTTAATGTATTTATATGTGCCCAAATTACATTTTATGACTTTCTATCCTTATTCTGATTTAAACCAGAACATGGTCAAACTTGGGGGCTCCATTGTGTTTTTTTTTTTTTTGTAAAAGTAATTCATGCAGAGAATACGCTTGTCACTTTACAATATATTGGATCTTGTTGTACTGTGGCTACAGTGCAGTATTTGGATTGATTCAACACTATTTGCTTTGTTTTTTTTTTCAAATTTTGCTTTTCAATCATATTTATGGCCTAGCTAAAAGCTTTAGATGCAAATAATTAGAATATTGTTGAAGCCTAGCACAAATCCTAAACTTAACCCTAACATCTGAGAAGATAGATAGACAGACAAACAGATGGACAGACTGACAGATCGATCAATAGGAATGTTGAACCAGGACCAGTATGGATTGTTGATCCAGGAACATGTCCAGCTTTGCATTGTGTCATTTACCACACGTATGCAATTTTCTGTTTTGTTCCTGAATGAGTCAAATTCAGCATCGCATCCAAGTTTCGACAGCCAAGTAAATAGACTTGACTCACGGTAGATGTGTGCTCCCTGATTCACTAGTCATTCTGACTCTGAGTTGGAAAATACAGGAAAATAGACAGCCTTGAGTAAAATCACTCATGTGTTTACACAAATAAAATGGAGAATATGGGATAGGCCAAGGAGTGTGTGAGTGGGTGTGTAACTAATCAATACACCATGGAGGCTATCGCTAGGCTTGAGTGTATAATACAACAAATCTTTTCATGGCCCTACACACTTTAAGTCTCTCTATCTATTCATGTGCCTGTAGAGGGTGCCTTTAAGCTTTCTGAAACTCTGATAAGCAGACATGTGTTTGTTTGTGTAATCGCCCACAGGAGCCGGTCTAACAGCTCTTAAAGGTACAATATGTACGAATTTTGTAATAAAATATCCAAAAATCACTTGCCCAGTGTGATATATTTCCTGCAGTTGTGTACTTACAATATCCCAAAAGTCTCCAAAGATTTTTTTTTTCTATTTCAGAGAAATTCCAATATTAAATAAGTGTCCGTCCCGGAAAAAATGTCGCCTGTCGATGACGCAATATCCACGCTATCCTTGGTTTCCGTTAATACTGCCATAGCCATGATGTAACCATAGCGACAGACGTGGACAATGTGTATTGCTAACTTTTAGCGGCACACAGTTCTTGTTTCTTTAATGGCAAGCAGACTTTGGGACAAACAAGGAGAACTAAAATGTGGATCAATATCGCGTGGCATTTTTGAGATGCCGAGAGCTCCATCTCCGCGATTTACTTGGACTTGAGAGCTTCACGAGTCAGGTCTTGACAGCTTTATTAGACAGGTGAGCATATGTACATAAAACAAATCAATGTTATATAACGTTAGCTCAACATGATAAAATGTTAGAATATGGTCAGAATGCTATTCTAATGTTGATCTAGCTTGTTACTGCTAGTTTCATATAGCAAACGAAATAACACGTAATATAACATTATAACTTTGAACACACATACATTGATGCTGTTTAGTGTGGTAGTGTAACATTAGACCAAGTGACCAAGTGAAACAACGTTGCGTTAACTTACCTCACAAGTTTGATTCGTCTAGTAAACTGACCTATGTGAGTACGTTAATCCTGCACTTGCAAGATACTAAATCCTGCACTTGCAAGCCTCAAGATACTAACTCGTGGCCTCAAGATACTATCTCGTGGCCCACGAGTTACTATCTTGAGGCCACGAGTTACTATCTTGAGGCCACGAGTTACTATCTTGAGACCACAAGTTACTATCTTGAGGCCACGAGTTACTATCTTGAGGCCACAAGATAGTTATAATTATTTTTTTTTTGCCAGAGTGGGACTAGGGGGGCTCCGTAATAAGTTCATCCACCATGAAAAGTATTCCTTTCAGTCCATTGAGTGCAAGAATAAATTAATTCCCCAAACGTTTCCAAATATACAAATAAAGTAAAATAAAAGGTATAACAGCTTATCTTGCCTTATACGTGATTTTTCCTCCTCAGTTTCCCTCAAATAAACAAGGAGTAAGCACCTTTGGTGACAGAAATTATTACAAATGCGCATAAGCCCCGTAAGGTCCGCATTGCTGGTTTGTTTACATCTACCTACCACAATTCCTTGCGCTCAGGTAGTTTGGCGTGACTGGCCTGGAATGCTACAAAGTCGTGAGTCGTGGTTTGAAGTCGTGATTTACATGCTTGGAACGCAGCATAAACCTCTCTACACAACCGCCTGACCTGCGCGTCCATGTCTGTAGTTGTTTAACACTTTTCACTCGTGTTTGTAGTTCTAACCGAATCCTCATCCAAAGCACAATGGGTTGTGGGCAAAATCAGCTGTTAGAGTGTGCATCGATCTGCACTTCGGATTCTGACCGGATATAGTAGACCATCCAGGTCTCTTTGGAACACTCATTTTAACATACAACTATTTGGGATGTACTAATTCTATTTTAAAATACTATTTATGGATAGTATGCGAATTGGGAATTCAACATGATAATGAAAATTTCTAATTTTTAATTTTGCTGAGTGAACTATGCCTTTAAGGATTGACTAAAAATAAAAATAAAAGGCTGATTTTGCCAATAGTTATAACCAAAGTGTATCTCTCTCTGTTGCTCAAGCAGTCCTGGCTACAATTCATTTCTAAATATTTGTTTATTCTTCTTCTGCTATTCTGGCTGTGTGGAAGGAGTGTGGGAGTGACTGATAGCAGATGAGTGAGTCAGGAGAGAAACTCATACCCTGATTTTCATTCTCTCGCCAGCGTGTGTGTAAGAGAAAAAGTGCAGAATTGTGTACTGTAAGTTTGGGTGGATTGGTCTTTGTGCTGCTTATTTTGAGGAAAATCACTCATACACACACATATAAACACACAGTGTATTTGATCTCCAGGGATCATCTTCACACATCACTTGACATACAAAAAGTAAAGTAGGCTTCAGCCAGAGGGACATGGGTGAACCTGCACTCGCGTGTGTATTTGTGCAAGTGCACTATGTGTGCATAGAGTCTCTCTAGAGGATAGACTGAAGTAATGATTTAAGGGGCCAGTGTTCATGAATTTTTGCACCATTGTACTTTCATACACACATAACATGCTACTAGATACTCTCTCTGTTATGCAGTTGCTGTAACAATTTGGTGTCAGTAATATTGCCCAAAATGTCACATGCACAAGTACACAGCCCATTCTCCAACGCATTCTCACCCCAAGGCGTCACCTTTGACCATGCTTCAATATTTGACGTTTTAGGTGCCCTTTAGCGTCACTTACATGACGCAATCCTACGGCGTCATCTAACTGACGCTAAAGGAAAGCGTCAGTTAGAGGACGCGGTTAGGTTTAGGTGTGGGGTGGGGGTAGGGTACACGCGATCCTGCATTCTCACCCCCAAGGCGTCACTTAACTGACGCCTTGGGAAGCATTTGGACATGCTTCAATATCTGACGCTTTAGGCGCCCTTTAGCATCAGTTAGATGACGCCCTAGGATCGCGTGTACCCTACCCCCACCCCACACCTAAACCTAACCGCGTCCTCTAACTGACGCTTTCCTTTAGCGTCAGTTAGATGACGCCGTAGGATCGCGTCATGTAAGTGACGCTAAAGGGCGCCTAAAACGTCAAATATTGAAGCATGGTCAAAGGTGACGCCTTGGGGTGAGAATGCGTTGAAGTACAATAAGTGAGACCCATAGGGAACTGTTCTGAAAAAGTGTTGAATATTCATAGTTTTCATGTGACTTCACACCCTTGTGTGAACGTCTACCTGGAGGGCGAAACAAGGCCACCAGCATTTTTACCAAGTACAAATTACAGTGATATTAAAAGAACAATATACTTCATATTAACTATGTAGATATATACTAGGCATGTAATTTTGTACTTATTCCTTCACCCAATGAGAATCGATAAGGAATTGAATCGATAAGCAATATCATTCATGGAATTGGAATCGTTAAATTCTTATCAATTCCCATCCCTAGTCACAAGTGTATTGTGTATTGTGTAGGCTACAAGCAGTTTAGACAGGCTTAGATGTTCACATAGAACACATTTCCATTCCGCTGTGTTACTTTTCCATTATTTTTCTATGTAAACATGCTAGAGAGACGTATTTAACCATTATTCTTGGATCTTGCGTATTTTGCAGCATCTTGCACATGATCAGCGTTCAATGTGAACTGGCCCTTAGAAATGAAAGAATGGGGCAAAATTCCCTGACCCATCCTGTTACACAGGCCTATAAATGATCATTGCTTTTACAAGACCTTGAATGTTCTTGGAAACAGGCTTCCATTAAACCATGAGCAAAATTACAGATGCATCTAGGCTCCACTAAAGTAATTGCCAGAGAAGCGGGCGGCAGTCTTTAAGGTCATTGTGAATAAATGATTTTCCTGTTACTGTTATGGGAAGTTATAGGAAATTGATGAGGACTTGTTCTAGCAAGTTTGATCAGGTTTCCTGTTGTCATCTCTCTGTGTTCTGTCTGATATCATTGGTTTTAGATTATTGTTCTGAAGCCTACTGTGATGAACAGTGATTACAAAACTCCTTGTTGCCTTTATTTTTGACATACAGTGTGCAAATATTTTTGCATGATTGGTTTGTAATCCAACCTGTGCCTGGTGAAGATCATATTTTCATGTCTAACTTTGGGTTTGCATTGAGTTTTTGAAATTAAATCAAAAATAAAATGTGTATTGTTGGCATGATGGTGGTGTGCTAGGGAATACAGCACTGACAGTACGATGAGCAATTTTCATGTCCTTTTGCTCTGACGTCACAATGACAGCAGAGACTGCACATAATGACACTTCCCTCCTCATATCTGCCCTCTATTAACTATTTAAACTCAGCATTCATTAATCTGTCTAGCTGCTTATTAAGTCAAATATTTATTAGGCCCAATGAGGAAATCCATATTTCAGATAAGACTTCTTCTCATCTTTTCTGCTGTGCATTAAATATTCATGCTATTACACATGACAAGTTGACTTGTGATGTGAAATCAGTGATAGGCTTTTCTCTGAAGACTTTCATTCAACTTTTGAAGAATCTCCCTATACATCTCTGGTCTTCTGTAACTTCCCTTCAGTCTCTTTATTAGCTCCTTTTGGCAGTCCTTTGTATCATATTTAGCTTCAGGAGCCTAATACTGTTGGGTCATTCTCCAAAATGGTGCCATTTGTACCCTTCATTCACTAGTGTCCAAAGGTTTAGCATCGGTAAGTTTTCAAGATTGAAAAAACAACAACATTTATTTGAAATGGATATCTTTTGTAACATTGTAAATGTCATTTTGATCAATATATGTTAAAGGGTTAGTTCGCCCAGAAATTAAAATTCTGTCAGTAATTACTCACCCTCATGTTACGAACCCTTCGTTCGTCTTCGGAACACAAATTAAGATATTTTTGATGAAATCTGAGAGCTGGATCGCTCCTGCAAACTAGTCCATAGGCTTCTTGAGGAAATTGAAACTTCCTGGCCTCAAAGTTATTAAAGACATCTTTAAAATAGTCCAAGTGACTACAGTGGCTCAATCTTAAGTTTATCAAATGACGAGAAAAATTTTGTGCGCAAAAACAAACGAAAATAATGACTTTATTTCAACTATTCATTTATTTCTCTCTCTGCCTCGAGTCAGGTTACTAGTTTAATAGCGTAAACTTCTGTTATTGTACGTCACACGCATCACACGCATGACCATCGTCGGCCAATAGTGAGCCTATGTGTGACATCACATTACGTTAACGGAGAGGCGAAAAGAGAAGGAAGTGAATAGTTGAAATAAAGTCGTTATTTTTGTTTGTTTTTGCGCACAAAAAGTATTCTCGTCGCTTGATAAAGTTAAGATTGAGCCACTGTAGTCACTTGGACTATTTTAACGATGTCTTTAATAGTTTTTCGAGGCCAGCAAGTTTAAATTCCTCAAGAAGTCTATGGACTAGTATACAGGAGTGATCCAGCTCTCAGATTTCATCAAAAATATCTTAATTTGTATTCTGAAGATGAACGAAGGTCTTACGAGGTTGAACAACATGAGGGTGAGTAAATACTGACAGAATTTTCATTTTTGGGTGAACTAACCCTTTAATATATGTTTTATTAATAAATTTTTATTTCAATTTTGTATTAATATTTTTTTTATTTCACATATTATAGGTATAGAAGTAAAAGCTATTTCTTTATTTTTGTCAATATTGTTAGACTGGTTTTACAATCAAAAGTAATGATCAATGAATTAGAATTAATTTTTCAAATAAATGTTGTTTTAAACTTTCAATTAATCACACCACCATCATACCATTAAAAAAAAAAAAAAAAAAAAAAAACACACAAAAACATTGTCAGCCTATCTGACCTCGTTGGCCAGCATGATGCTATTTTGTAAAGGCACCTCATATTTCATGACCTTGAGTAATAGTGTAAAAGCTGTTACCTTTCATACAATCTTTTATAGAAATTTCATGACACTAATTTCATAGAATGACCCTGTTAACCTTTTTAGGATGAGAAGCTCACTTCGCATGCAGCAAATATTCCCACGTTCAGTCCAAAATAAACAAACCATTTGTGAATAAGGCAGTGCGCTAATCCAAAGAGGAAATATTCAGCCTGTGTAGTCAGTTGAATTATTGTGCTCTGACTAAAACCTTGACATGTCAAAGCTTCACACTTAAAATTGCATTCCGATTAGATAGTGGTTGAAAGAAATAGAGAGAGACAAACAGAAGGGAATTGAGAATTGTGGGTAATTAGAGGCTTTATCAGTGGTCTAAAGTAGAGGCTACACAAGCAGTGTTGTACAGAGCACTGGAGCATGGGAACTACATCGGTCTCTATAGTTCCTCAGAGGAGACCACTTCTCCAGTCTGGTGTCCTCAACCCAACACAATACCCACAGCTTCTCACGGTGCTCCGTCCCCTCCAGCCATTCCCAAATCCTACCGCAAGCAGCCGAGAATATCAATGCCCAGATTAGACGGACTCATTCACCGTATTCTCCATGCACACATTTGAAGAGCCCTGGGAGAAACTCTCACAAATGTATGAATGTGTCACATAGTGAGAAAACTTTCCTCATAGCATGCGTGTGTGTCCGTGTGTGTGTGTGCGTGTTTTAACAGATGGATGATTCATGACCATCCTTTTTCAGCACAGAGAGGGTGCACTGAATTGATTTATTTCCACGGTAGCTTCTCAATTTTGCACAGCACTGTAATCACAACACTAAGTTATCTTTGAATGTAAAATATACAATCTGAAATCTGAAGTGTGTAGCCTGTTTTGTACTAGCGTCTCCAAATGTAATTGCAAAAGTAATTACTATATTCAAACTGGTTTCCCTATCTGTCATCGGTCAGACAAACAGATCATGCCATTGGACGAGTACGTGTTGCTTATTGGGATGCAGAAAACCCCCCCAGCAGTTTTTGCCCCAGTGGCTTACAAAATGACTTAATCATACAATACTAATTAAAATTTGGGGTAAGTTATGCAGCAAAGATGCATTAAATTAGGTAAGGATATTTATAATGTTACACAATATTTATTTTTCGAATAAATGTTGTTTTAAACTTCAATTAATCAGAGAATACTGAATATATACAATATTAGGCAGCAGCATTAATAATATTAAAGCTACACTGTGTAACTCTTTTAGTTTATTCTTAGCTAAAAATATTTAGTTCTTTCAAAAATATATGTGCTCATTAATGTATATTCAGTTCGTTCAAGTAATAAAGTATTCTCGTGAGTGTATAATATGCCATTGAAAATACATACGGGTAAGGGGTTTCTAATGTCGGTCGCCATGTTGCCCCTCCATCTTGAAAGTACATTAGCCAAAGAGGGACATACCCGTTAATTCAAGCTTTGCCTTTCGTGTTTATGTTTGAGTTAACACTCATGGATGAGGTCGAACTGGAATTGAGGGGAACAGAAACTAATATTCACTGGATGGTCATACCTTTTTACTAAATGGGGGTAAAAATCACACAATGTAGCTTTAAGAAACATTTCTTGAGCAGAATATTAGAATGAGTTCTGAAGGATCATGCGACACTGAAGAATGGAGTAATGATTCTGAAAATTCAGCTTTGCATTCACATCAACAGATTAAATTAAATTTCAACACATGAAAAAAGTAAAATATATTCAAATACAATTGTTATTTGAAATTGTAACAGTATTTAACAATATTACTGTTTTTACTGTATTTTAATTAAATAAATGCAGCCTTTGGAGCTCAAGATACTTATTTAAAAACTCCAGAAAAATCGTACTGACCCCAAACTTTTAAAAAAGTAAGAATATTAAATGCATTAAATTTGATTAAAAATGTGGCACAGAAATGACATGCTTCATCTTTATGTAGCCTTTTGTGGCTTAAATTTGCCCATCATTGTTACTGTGAATGTTTTTTTTTTCTTTCTTTTCATCTCACTATACCAGGAGACAATAATACAAATTATACTTGGCAAATTGTGCATTGGCTCTGTTAGCAGAATTCGCTTGGATTGAACCCAGTGTTATTTTGGCTCTGTCACCTTTAAATAACAGCTCGGCTGTTGTGGAATCTGCTCAATTGATATGAGATGATAAGAAATCACATCGCAATTTCCTTGACCATTATTTGAACACTGAACTCAATTAAAATGCCAATCTGCTGTCTATTAGAATATTAAAAAAGAGATAAAATCCATAACCCTTACAATTACGAGCCATGCAAATGCATTCAATAAGACTGCACAAAAGTAGCCTATTCAGAGACAAAGACATCTCTGTAAAGATGTTACATATTTCCAATCTGAGCTATTTCTATGAAATGTTTGTATAACATCATGATTTTTTGTGTTATCGTTTTGATATTTGTTTCAATGAACTACAACAGTACCTCGACGCATAAATGTACACTTAAAGGGATAGTTCACTTTGAAATTAATTTTTGATATGTTTTAGCTTACCTCAAGAGCATCCAAGATGTAGGTGTTTTTGTTTCCACAGTATTTTCAATTTTGACATTTTTCGGTCAAACCATTGTTGTCAATCAGTCATATAATGCAGGTTTAGGGGGTCCACACTCGGTTCACCTCAAAGAGCATGCACAGAGAAGTCAATTAAACATGATTGAATGACTTGTAAATGTAAATACACAATGATGGCCTAAGACACGAAACGAACGGTTTGTGTGAGAAAACGAACAGTATTTATATCGTTTTTACCTCATAACCACAGCCATGTCCAATTGAATTGACGGCACGGGCGCTTCGGTGTACGTCACGCATTGTTTATACAGAGATTTTTGGAAGTTTTACCTGCTAAAAGTTACTTTAAAGTTAGTTCAGGCAAGAATAATAATAAAAAAACAGTAAATCCTAAATTAGTACTCAATTCAATTCAATAAAATTAAGTATAACCTACTCAACTTTCTAACTGTGGTGTTCCCATCATGCACTGGTAATAAGGTTAATTTTTCACTGGTTTCCAGTTGTATTTACACTGTTTTGTCATTGCTTTTGTTGCCATTTTGTGTCATCTGGAGTTTTCAATGTCACATTCATTCTCAAAAATGATCTATTGAATGTTACTGTCATTGTGTATTGTGTGATCGCTTTATTCAGATGTCATTTTACTTCTTTTACATAAATACAATATGGAATTTTTATAACAATATCTATTGTATTATTTACTTAGATGTTCAAAAGTGTCGTTTAATATATTGTCTGTTTATTGAGATACAACAGATGATCACATCTGATCATCATCACCATAATTAATATGTCATGTAATCACAGGCATAGATATGAAAAACTTTTTTCTTCTTTTTATAAGCAAAAGTTGCATTAATTAAAGGGATAGTTTTAAGGGATTTAAGAATAGAAATAGATAGATAGATAGATAGATAGATAGATAGATAGATAGATAGATAGATAGATAGATAGATAGATAGATAGATAGATAGATAGATAGATAGATAGATAGATAGATAGATAGATAGATAGATAGATGTCATACAAGTTTGGAACAACATGAAGGTGAGGAAATGATTTACTTTAAAAGAAGTATAAATGCATTGTTATGAATTATCATTTCCATTTGTTTTGCCCTCAGCCTGCATTGAACATGTTACAACTTGATCTATATGCAGTTAACAAATCCCCTCCAGAAAGAACCTTATCAAATACGACACAAAATGCCTTGTACTGTTTCTTTATTGAGACAGATCAATATGAAAAGCAAAAGGCATCATAGTTTACTGATTTGCAATTATTCGAAGAACATATTATTTATGAACTCTTGTGTTAAATCGATAAGCCCTATTCTCCGAACTTTATCAGTATTGATTTTTCACTCTGTGTAATCTAGTTACACTTTAGCATTAGCTCTCTCGCTCTCTCTCTCACTCTCTCGCCCTCTGTGTGTGCGATCTCACCTGCTTTTAACAACATGACGGTGGGTAAATGCTTACAGAATTATTATTATTTTTTTGGTTGAACTATTCTTTAAAACCTACAAAAATAATTATAATTGACCTCCAAAAGCTTTACAATTCAGCACACGTTATGATTTGATTGACTCATGCCCTTCAAAACCAAAGACAGCAGCCATACTTTGCATTTATTTACACACTTAACCTTTCACAACACCAAAGGAGGCACTCCACATTATAGATCAGAGAAATGAGCGAATGGCAGTAGAAGAAGATGCTAATACGGAGCAATGCTCTGATAGGGTCAAGTGCATCTGCTCTCAGCAAACCTAAGCATTACTAAACACTCTTTTTCATGTAAATAAAGGTTAAACAAGAAGAGAATAATCACAAGAAGGTCATTCAGTTGTTTTTGCTTTATTTTGTTTGGGAAACAAACAATAAGAACTTGAAACATCCTTTTAGACATTGCTCTGATCTCTGAAGACATCTAACAGATAAAAGATATCTGAAAGACATCTAAGAGATCCTGAGAAGATGTCTACGCTCAAATAATACTGTTTTTTTGTGTTAAGTCAAGATAAAATAATAGAAAGAATGGTTTGGATTTACTATAAATAGAGCAATGCAAATGTGTGTAAATATATAAGCTTCCTTTGTCTCATGGCCTATTTGAAAAGAGATTAAATAGATATACAAATCCTCATTTATTCCTTTAGACAAAATAGAACACACAACACTAAACTGTTCAGCAAACGCAGCCGTTGTTATGGTGAGATTTTGGTGCCAAAACTGGTTCATTATTTTTAGCACTTGTTTATTCAAGCAATACATTGAATTCATTTTTTACTTTTGATGATTTATAACATACAAGGTCACTCACAGAAAGCACAAATCCATTTCACCTGATCAGTAAAACTCACTAATACATCTAGAAGCGACCACCTGCTGTTTAACACCAGGCCCCAAGGCTTGGCAATTTATACTTTTGACAGCTAAGAATTACATCTGGGGACACATTTGCAGAGGGATTATGAGCGGTAAATGGTATAGGTGATGAATAATGGCCTTTATTCATTTCTGCTTTTACCAAAACAATCCATTAAACAATATGCAAATGAAGCTGTTTATTTGAGTATATAAGGCGAGATGAACAATAATTGGCCTGTGCTTTAGTTCTATTGACTTAATGAGCTGCTCCGAGGCTTTTGCCAAAATCCTAATGTTCATTTTGTTTGCCCTTCCTTCACTGTCAATTGTCTCATGACATTAACGCTGTAATGTGTGAGCAGGGACAAAGCAGAGAGAGAATCTAGATGCAAGCACAAGTTTAATAGAGAAACATAAACACACAATAATCCAAGATCAAGAGTATAGGCCTATAATCCACAAAGAGAATGACTGACAAACAAACTTCGCTA
The DNA here is from genome assembly GCF_016745375.1 of Pimephales promelas. Next base: position 970,765 of record NW_024121599.1, read on the forward strand.
GAGTTTTTCGACTGCGTTGAGGTGCTTTTCGTGTTTAGGATTACTTATTGAGCTCAGATTAGTTTGTAACCTCCTCCCTAGTTGTTTAATTGGGTTTAAAACGTATTTAAAAGTAAAATTCGCTGCAAATAGTGTATATATAAAAGGAAAACATAGAGAGTAGTGTTGGGGTAGTTACTCAAAAAAAGTAATTAGTTACTAGTTACTTCTGTAAATTGTAATGAGATTACTTTACTAGTTACTGCTTTGGAAAAGTAACTTCACTAGTTATTACTTTACTTTCCCGTTTCTTAATTTACCGTGTAGATACATGGACAAACATCATAGCCTATCATCACTTTTTGCCCTATCATCACGTTATTGTACAAATTATTACAAAATGGTATGAAAGAACAATATCCCTGTCTGCACAAATAAATATGCTGCACTGTAAAATTCACAAACAACAGGATAAAGGTAGGCTCTGGTGGGGTCAAAACACAGGCTTTGGGAGAATAAAACTCTTCTCCTGAACAAAACCAGCTTCTTATTTGACTCATGGCAATAAAAAACAAAAAATGAAGAGGTCAATGAAAAATAATAAAATAAAGGTCACTTTATCCCATAAAATTCTTGGGTTGTTCAAAATCTTAATTTAAAATGCATTTTTATAAATTGGGATAGTTTTGCATTTTTCAAATGCATTTTTCTTATGGGATAGTTTTACAAAATTGGAAAGATCCTTACTAAAGGCCTCTCTCTACTCCGATTTCCTGGGTTTTTATTTCATTGATCTTAGCTGCTACACTAACTTGTCAAAGCAAGAGCAGAATAAAATACATTTAGCATTTTAACATTTAAAATTCTGTCAGAATGTGATTTGTGCAGGAGAAGTTAGCCACTGAAATGTAATACTTAGTTTGATTAAAATAGTATGACACAATACTACAGCAAGCGTGACCATTGTCGAAACAGCTTGAGGCTGTCTTCACTGTATGCAACAAAGTGACCATTACAAATCCATTTGTCCTTTGTGTCAAAAGTATGGAGTACATGATCCGAAATAGAAGAGGGCAACAGTTTACAGGGGATTTGATTTGTGTTGTGCTGCGTCTAATCCAGTGTAGACAGTATCATTATAATGGGTTCTTTTGATGCGTTGCGCCACTCGTGTCTGATGTCGATGGCTTACATGTAGTAATAGTTATTTAAACTTTAGCAAACACCACAAACTACTTTTCAGTTGCTAAATGGCTTCATACACAACTTGAAGTGGGTGTATAATACTTCCATTGTGTCCACACATTATTCCTGACCCTGGGCAACCCAGCTCACATTAATTCATTACCTGGGCTAATCAAAGCCGGGACAGTGAGACACAAGCCTGTGATGTGCTAAACAGGAGAGTTCCTCATCTGGATTTTAATTAATACGGACACTTACCTTCTGTAAACGAATTCTGTGCTCTCTGTTTCCTATTTTCCTCCATTCAAATAGAAAGGCCCTCAAGGGTTGTGTTTTGTCTTGTCCACGAAGCTGGGACGCTAATGTTGTCGGCATACGTGCAGTGTCTTTGTTTAGAAGAGTAGCCACTCATATCAGTGAAATAAATAGCTCTTTTTTGCCGGCTGATGTCGACACAGATAGAGCTGGAAATTCTGCAGGTGTGGGACTCTAAAGGTGTCCTCAATAGCATCAATTGTGATATTAGCATTATGAGATTCTGTTGTTTTTTTGGTTTTGCATTATCTGTCCACACCAAAGCACATTATTACTACAAAACATCTGATGCACCTGTGAAAATTATACCTACATGTCCAGTGCTTTGGTTGTCCAAAAGCTCTGATCTGTTTAATGTATTCCAGCATTTCCCCATGAAAAGGCCTTTTTTGATAATTTCTGCTTTTCATTCGGTGGAAGAGAGTGCAGTTGGATAAAATTACGATATTACACGGAGTAATTTTGTGTACTCCATGTACATTTACATTCTTGGCAGATGCTGCATCAAATTACAGGAGAGTCATCAAGCACTGTACATCTGTGCAGTACATTTCTCTAGATGTAAACATATTGCACAATTCGAGCATCAACAGTTACAAGTGATTTACTTTTGTCCAAGTTAACACGTGACAGTCAAGAGTTTTACATTGTAAATCAATTTAATATAACTGCTGTTCTTTCAACTTTGCTTATCAAATAGTTCTACATTAAATGTATCATGGTTTTGACAAAATATATAAAACTGTTTTCATAATGAAAAATGTTTCTTGAGCATTAAGCCAACATATTAGAATGATTTCTGAAGGATCGTGTGACTGCACTGATGATACTCGGCCTGCCGTGTTGCCATAGAGCCATATCCCATGACTATGGGTGTGATATTTCGGTAACACTTTACAAAACGTGTGCACTAATAAGCATTATACCATGGTCTGGGTGAATACTCGATTCTGATTGGCTGCAGGGTGTACGTTAAAAAGTGATAGAGGACACCTAGTAAAGTAGTTCTGGTGAAACTGCCTGTTTACTATTCGAAATTTATAAATAAATGCGTTGCCTACAACAGCTGTGAGTAACCATAGCAACAGGCAGTCAAACACTCTATCAAAACAAACAGCCTAATACAACAATGAGCGACTTCGTTATTTCTTATGGAGAATATGGCAACTTTGACGACTGGTATGCTGTAGGTCGACTCTCCGATGCTGGACTGGAGAGCCGTCAAATAATGTCGGTGACAGGCCATCGATGCGAGAGCAGTCTGCGGGCTTACTGGGCTCCGTCTCTCCGTGAGAGACGAAGCTGGAGCAACGTACTGTCTGCATCAAGTGCCCATCATGGGCAGCAGTAACGTTACCCAGCTTTTGAGGATCCTCCTGACTGGCCGACTTTTTCAAATTGCACTATAAATGGAAACGTTGAAATTAATTGTAAAAAAAAAAAAAGCTAGCATGTAGGCAAATGACCCTCTCTTTGATCTGAATAATTTATTGCCCTCTATAAGCGCAAATCGCTGGTGCTCAGAACTAATTGTTTTTTTTGGGGTTTTTTTTGTTTGATTGATTAATTGTTTTATGTGTAATAAAAAAAATAACTATGCCTATGTGTTTCATGGAGAGAAAAAAAATGCATTTTTGAACCTGAAGGGTTCTACAAGCTGAGCGGACTATAAATATCTCCGGTTGCTAAATAAACCGTCAGGCAAGTTATTATTTGTAAAAAAACTAGATTTAGCCTAATTAAAAACTAATGTTTTAAAAAATGTTTTATTTGGCAAGTGACCATGGTATAAGCGGGTTAATGCCCTCCGAGGTGTCCATTGTCAGGTTTTAATGGACGACGGCGAGGCGTGAACCGGCCAACGCGCAGCGGCAATGGACACCTCGTCGGGCATTAACCCTTACTTAATTCATGCTTAACTAATGTACAGATAATACTGAATTAATGTGTAACTAATGATTATTTAAGCTATTCATTAATGATTACCACATTAGGAACTAATTAAGAGCCTTTAAGGTTAATGTATTAGTTCATACATGAATTGTTATTAATTAAATATGTAATTGTGGATTAATTCCATAATAACTATTTTTTTTAACTAATAGTATTAATTAATATGTTAATTACCAGAATAAGCCAAAGCCTTGTATTTAAACTTCCAGATAATATGACAGGTAAACTAATATGCATTAATACATCATTAATTACTTCATTGTTAGTGCAAATTCATGTGCAAATTACTACAATTACTAAATGACTAGTTAATAATGATGTGCCCCAACAAGTAAAGTCATAGCATAATGATACCTTTGCAAATCATTAGCTAATGATTAATTAAAGCAGACAACTGGAAGTTGAAGTGCATAGCTTTGACTAATAGTGGTAATTAACACATTAATTGACACTATTAGTTAAGAAAATATGTTATTAAGGAATTAATACACAATGACACATTGAATTAATAGCAATTCATGTATTACTTAATCTATTAATCATATTGACTCTTTATTAGTTGCTGATGCAATAATCATCAATTAATGGTTTAGTTCTTAATGAGTTATACATTAACTCATGATTATCTGTGCATTAGTTAAGGATGAACTAATGCACATTAGTGCACCCGTATTGTAAAGTGTTACCGATATTTCTTGAATTATATTTATTATATAGTGCTTTACGATTCTGTTTAGAGAAGCTAATGGTTCAGAAATCAAACACTTCAACTCTAAAATGCATATCAAATAATAGTGCGAGTACTTCAAAATAAGTCGAGTATTTTCTGACAGTTGAATGAAGTTTGAGACTGTACGGTTACAATTCAGTGAGCCACATTTGACTTTGGCTCTTGAATTGGAGGCCTGCAGCTTCTCTTCTTTCACAAGACAATGAGAAGATGTCCTGAAACACCTCAGGCAGTAGCGTCTTGGCTCTGTGTTTTTTACGGGCATTAGATAAAGCAGCCTGGCCTTGTCAATCTCACACTCTCCCCTTCTGCCTCCTAATCTAAATGGGATCTGCTGTAGAGGTGACGGTGAAGGGGAACATCATGATTGATTGATCACTGATATCTAGAAACTCCATTAAAAAAAGCACTAACTCATTCAGACACAAATCATTCCTATTGGAAAACAACAGTGTTTATCTTGCATCATCTTGAAATCTCTTACACCGAAGCGCTATTTGGATACATCACAACTCACAAGTGTTTTTAAATTCACTTTACCACAGTGCCGATTGTGGTAATTAGTGGAGCACATGTGAGCAAATTTTGCCCCAGCTCTCCAAACACATTCATCCATTATAAACTAATGCTTAGTGATGTTTACCCAGTTCAGCCGTTAATGAATTATAGATGTGCCCCTTTAGTGATCCAGTGTAAAGAGGATCTGAAAACACACTTGTGTGCAGAGAAGTGGATTAAACCCCTTTAGATGGATTCGAATGTCCTGGTGACTGATCATAGCCTCAGGCGGATTACAAATGTCAGGCAGGTAAGAACTTGATGGGTCTTATTCAGTTAAATGCTTTTTATTTCGTACCATTTCGCAGCACAGAGTGAATGTTGAAAGATGCACTTTAATAGTATTAGTATTAGCTGTCCATGAGCTAGCAGCAGGATCAACTTTGACTCTCTTTGGCTTCTCCCTTTATGCCTCCACGTCCCCCCGATTGCCTGCGAGCTTCCCCTCCTGTCTATACAGTAATTTCTCTACTGTGCGACGGAGAGTGGATTCGCTATGACACAATTGTTATCCTATTTTTACAAAAAAACGCTTATGGGGCCGTAACGTAAGATTTTATACATTGTCGTGTTTCTTTAGAAATAAATAATGGGTTAATGGAGTCTTTGGATCACTCAGATGTTAAGTTATTCGCTGTAAAAGTTACGCCAAAATGAATCAGAGTCAATGGGATGCTAAAAGCAGGTGAAGTTCTGCTACAATGGCGGCTCCCGCGAGGCTTCAACTTCCGGCTGATGGATTACCCCCTTGTTACACATGCCCAGGATTGGATGTAAGAAGACACACGATGGCAGCTAGCCATCCCTCCAGTGCTGTGTACTCGAGATTCGGACTTGGTCTTGTCATGGACTCTTGTGCATTTTGACTCGGAATTGACTCGGACTTATTCCTGTTATTCCCACACTCGAGTCCCATTCAAAATATGTCATGATTATTACTGTATGTTAATATTTCTTTAAATTTTTGTTTGATTGAAACATCCAACATGGGGGGTGGGTTTGAGTGACCTCAGAATACTACTAATAAAAAGTATTAGTATTTTATTATTTAAAAAACCGAAGCAGCTATATAAGGCAGCCAATAAACACACGCATGCGCAGTCTCCCAATGGGTGGAGTTATTCCACCCTGCCACAAAAGCTTAATTGAATGCATTGCTTCTCATGATTGTTCCAACAGTCTTTGTCATTTGAGAGGGAGGTTATGAAACTCATAAAAGTCAACGTAGCATGGCTGCACAGATTTGAGTGCAATGAGATATGAAGCCACTTTTGAAGCATCATGTCATATGAAACTGCTGCAGCGGTAAAATGAAAATGTTGCAGAATCTTTTTGTAACGCTATCTCTATAAAAAGTATAGCCTGTCTGGAGTTAGCTTTGCTCAGAGGCGTCAAGCTATTTTTTTATACTCAAATCTGTTTTCAAATCTTACTGCATATTTGCAAACCAGATCTAAAACACACCGGTGTGATTTAAACTGATTAAAATCAGTTATTTTTTATTTTTTTGTAATCTCAGTCTAAACATGTTTGAGTGCATTTTTTATTGACTCTTTAACTCTTACAGGAAACAAACTATTGACCAGTGCATAGAATGCATAAAATGCTTCGCTCATGTCGTCTCATGCACCTTGTGAGTTCACCAATGTGGTGATTATAAACATAAGAAGCAGCAAAATATGTTTTAATTCCTCTCTTTCCACACAGATAGCTGGCGCTTATACAATATCATTACCATAGCAACTGTAGATACTGAAAGACCTTGAATAGAGATTTCATCACCTGGAAAATGACAGTCAGTATTAAAGATTGCATTTAACAACCAAATCGAATTTGCATGCAGTGCAAACAAAGATTTGTATGCTAATTTTCTTGGTAGTGCACATTTTTTAGGGCTTTAGCTCAAATCTAATGGTTGTTAATAGAACCCAAGTGAACTAATTGTACTACTTATTTAATTTACATTGACTGAACAAAGTTATTTGACACCAACTAGCCCTTTGAGATAAAACCAATTGTACCCTCCTTATATTAACCAAATTAAAGGGATAATTAAAGACAGCTGTTCCAGCACTGCCAGACTTAATTACAGCTACTCCTGTTGTAAAGCTCACTTATATTCCTGATTATATCATCAGAGTCAGGTTACTATCTTGAAAATGCAACAGTCATGGGTAATGTTCAACGAAAACAGACAAATTGGAATTTGTCAGTGTGGAAAGAGTTTCTCAATCAGTCACTGCAATTGAACCACTCTGTACCTCAGAATGGACACTTGAAACAGAAGCTTATCTTCCCAGGAGAGGCTACTCTGCCAAAATATATTCCAGGAAACAACATACAATCTTCTAATCTTCAAATGTTACTAAAACATGAAAAAAAAAGGCTTTTCTCACCTCAGCTGGTTCTGGTTCTTAACATCATTAAAGACCAGCATTTTGAAATAGAAAAACTCTCAATGAAGTTCATTAGGTTTGGTTTTGTTGGTTATTGCATTCTTCATGCATTGCAGGCAGAATTTCATACTAAAATACTCAAAAATTTCCTGCACTGATTATTTAGCCACACTGCAATTGATTGCAATGTAGTCCGACTCCAGAATGAATGACTTTATTATTTTTTTCACGTGAACACAAAATATACAGCGCAATCTGATTTCTGAATGAGTGACACGAATTTGGTTATTTTGAATGAATCAAAGACATACAGCACAAACAAGTGTTACTCTGTTCTTTTCATCCTAATACTTGTGTAAAACTGGTATCATTCAACCCAGTACACTGGACTGAATAAAAAAGTTTTCGTAAGACCAGTTTTCATAGGACCAGTTTTATGATTTTTGGACAAACCATTCAGAAGTTTTAAGAAAAAAAGCAAATTTTCATATCTCCTGACCCCTGACCAGTTGTGCTGTGCCGAAAATCTGCAAGTAACCTCAATTTATGCTTGTGCTGCCATGTACCAAGACACGTCTCGGCAGTGTTGTAGTCGAGACCACCTCACTCGAGTCCGAGTCGACACCGAGACCAGAGAGAGTCGAGTCCGAGTCAAGACCGAGTCCATAGAGAGTCGAGTCCGAGACCAGAGACGGTCGAGTCCGAGTCGAGACCGAGACCAGTGAGGGTTGATTACCTAATTTACTTTTATTTACTTAGAGAAATCCTTTTTTTTTTTTTTTACTGAATTTACTTAGAGTTTAAAAAATATGATCAGTTTAGGGTAAAAAGGCCACATAGTAGGAGTCCAAATGGACACGAGTCCATGACAAGACCAAGACCATATGGTCTCGAGACCGAGTCCGAGACGAGTCCGAGTCTCGAGTACTACAACACTGCGTCTCGGTACAGTAAAGCGGTGAAGATATAGCCTTGCATACATTTTGACGTGCTCTTCATCCAATTTGTTTGCATATTATTCAAGAACGGTTGGGACAATCAAAAAGCTATTAATAGCTTTTTGCGACCATGGTCTGAAGATGATTTGAGCCAATTTCAGTAAAAAACAAACAAACAGATGAACTGTCTAGAACGAGTAAAAGAAAAAAAGGTTGTTTTTTTTTTTTGGGAAAATTCAATATGGTGGAAATTTCATGACAGAAAATGGCATAGGGTGACATTGTCTTGAGCCAAGGAATCAGAGGACAAATAATTTTGTTCCTAGCCTCTCTGGTTTAAAAATTATTTGTGTGAACATGAGTGGTGGTACTGACCAAGCGGAAACATTCTAATCCGAAAAATGAAGCCTACCCGGAAGTGCGAAAAACTGGAATACATCTAAAATCCGCTAGAGGGAGGTCCCAAAAGGGAGCAAATATCCATAGACAGCATATTAAAATGTCCATTTTCACAGCATAAATTCATGCTTTTACAGGTTGGTCTCATGGACTTTTATTGTATTTTTCGATAGGTTCCGAGTGCCTGACAACTGTGAGGGGGATGAATTTTTTTCTAACTTGTTAGTTTAGATCGTATTTATATATAAAATGGATGACAAATAAGGGCGGTTAACTTTGATTGACAGCTGATAACAGGCTGCGTCGAGTGGAATTTGACGTCTCGGCCATAATCTGACACAACACATCACCTCTGTATCCTTTCTGAACATTTGTATTTTGTATTTCTCAAGATTTTTCAATATGGCGCTGCCCTTATCCCCCATAAACAGCCTCAAAACTGTTCTTCAGAAAGTCTATGGGTGACGTCACAGACGCTTTGTCCATATTTTTTACAGTCTATGGTACTAACTAGAGGGATTGAGTTGATTCCACATTTGCTGAGGTTAATGTTGAGAGTTAGACTGTCCTCCATCTGTTTTTTTTTCAAATTTCATAACTTTCCCACAAGTGGTTCTAAGGGCTGCCTTGATTGGAAGAAGAAGAAAAATGGATACAATTACCCAACAACTCGGCATAATATGCAAACATACCTGCATCATGTTCATATATTTTGACTTTTTTAACTAGTAAACTAAAGCAATACTCTTGAACTCTGCTTTCCAGACCCATTTAGCAAATGTCTCAGTTGGCTTTTTCTCCTTAAGCTGTTCTCTCTGATACTTGCTGACAGATCCTGTCAGTCATCTGGTGTTTCTCCTAAGTGCATGTTAGGTGTCTCTCAAGTCTCCTTCTGATGAAGAGATGTGCCTTTTCTGCTCTTTTTTTTCTCTCCTTCGTCCTGCAGTTTTTAGATTTTCACTCTGAAATGTTCCTCAGGTGAAACTGATAAGAGTGGGTGCCAGTTGGTCACTCATGGCCCATGCTCTTAACCTTCTCCAAACCCTTTGGGTTTCCTTTATTTTACACCTCATTGCTCAGTTAGACAGCTTCAGCTCACCTTTAATGTTCCACATCAGAGATCTGTGTCTCAGCTGCAAGAAACGACAGCCCTATAATCGAGAGGAGAACCTTTCAGGCCACCCAAAGTAAAAAAAAAAAAAAAAAACAGTATGACTGATACATTTTTTTTAGGTATCCAGTTTCCTAAACCAGTGAGAAAAAAAGTGACGTCATATGCTTGGCTTTTTCATTAATCATTAATTCATTAATCCAGCAATGGAAAATTCAAGCATATAATACCAAAAATTTGATTGCAGTTCAGTGAGCTCTTTAACTCATTCTCATTACAGCTCAACTTATTTGCATATTTGCTTCATTTAGACTGCAGTGTTTAACTTGATATCTGACAAGAACATCATCAGATTATGAGCAAGAAAGTACAAGTTTTTTTTGTTTTTGTTCATATGTTGTTTTGTAAATTTTGTTGTTGTGGGACTGAGGACAGATTGTTTTCGCTGACTGAACATGCTGAATCAATGTTAGAATATCTGAGAAGTGATGTGCTGTAGACTTTTGAATAAAGTTAAAGAGTATAAACACTTAACAAACTTTTTTTAGTTAATGATCTGTAAGAATGGATCTTTATTAATACCAGTTATTGATATGAGTAACTTTTTTGACATTTGTTTATAAAGTGTTCTATTTCTACAATATATGGTGTAAAAACGTCTTAGTGCTGCCCTCTTCAGGTTGAACGGTGGCTACTGCAGTTGAATTTTCCTATTGGATGTTCCGCACTTCGTGACGTACGCAGGTTTCAGCTCACCACGCGAGCTACGCCCTTGGCAGTATAAAAACCATCTTGTGTCGTCAAAACCACTGTAGGGAGTCAGGAATTGGAATTGTGAGTATTGAAAACGATCAGGATAGAGTGTTTTAGCATCTATTTCGTCTAAACTCAAAATTATATGTTATCTGAACTAAATAAATTTTTTAAGTTGATTTGACAAAAGAAAAAAATGTTGTGATTACTACACTGTAAAAAAAATATTGTTGGTTTAACTTAAAAAAGTAAGTAACCTGGGTTGCCTTAAAATTTTAAGTTGATTGATAGTTAATACAATGAAGTAGATTAATTTAACCATCAGAAACTCAAAATAATAAGTTATCTCAACTAAATAAATTATTATAAAGTTGATTTGACAAAAGAAAATATGTTGTGATAACAAATCTTGAAAATATTTTTTTACAGTGTAGCAGGTGACCATCTCCCATTCTTTTCCCATTACATTACAAATATGAATTAGATAAATCAGTTTAAGGGGCTAAAATTGTTTTTGGACTATGGTAGCCGGATTGTTATAGGTCAATGTCTACTAGCTCTAATCATCTTGCTCATGGTATACTAGCACCAGCCAATGCTCAGTTTGGTCCAGCATGTAAAAACATGTAGAGAAAAGAATAACAGATTTATATGATATCATGTCTTTGCCATAACTGCTTTAATTAAATGTCCTGGCTGTAATCATGACACGGCTCATCTTGACACATTAGCTCATAATAGTATGATGATTAATGATCATAATCCATCAGAACAGTTAAGAGTGTCCCACTTTACCTGGAACCCACTGTGTCCCTTTATATAAAATTTGAGGCTTAAAGCTATATGTAGCTTTGTTGGCCACAAGAGGGCACATTTTCCAACAATAGCAAAGGCGTATGTTTATGACGCAGTGACGGGCTGAATGAAGGGACTTGCTGTCAAGCTTATGGATCTAATAATGTTTATGGATTAGTGAAAACACTCTTGTTTTTTAACATTACAGTGGTATGAAGCAGGTCGCGATTGCTAATAAGAGACATATATCACACGTGAGTCCCGCGGATATAAAGGAATAAGGAAATTTCATCCTATTGAACGACACGCAAGTGCTGGATTACTCACACAGGTCAGTTTATTAGATTAATTAAACTTGTGAGGGAAACGCAGAGCTGTTCCACCTGGTATAACGTTACACTATCACACTAAACGGTGTGTGTTCGGTAAATGTGTGTTGAAAGTTATAATGTTATACTATGTTTTAGTTTGTTTGCTAAATGAAACTAGCAGCTAGATCAACATAAGAATAACATACTGACCATATTCTAACATTTCAACATGTCAAGTTAGCGTTATAACATTTATTTGTTTTATGTACATTTGCTCACCTGTCTAATAAAGATCTGTCAAGTCCAAATTTGTCATGGACGCTAGCTCTCGGTCAAGTGGAAGTCAGTCTCGGACGCTCTCGGCATCTCAAAAACATCACGCTGATATTGATCCTCATTTTAGTTCTCCTTGTTTGTCCCAAAGTCTGCTTGCCATGGTCTATGTTTGAACGAAACAAGAACTGGGTGCCGCTAAACGTTACTCACTACGCAGTTGTCCACGTCTGTCGCCATGGTTACGTCATGGCTATGGCAGTACGAGCGGAAACCGAGGATAGCGTGGATATTGTGTCATTGACAGGCGACATTTTTTTTCCGGGATGGCCATTTATTTAAACTTGGAATTTCTCTGAAATAAAAGAACTTTGGAGACTTTTGGGATATTGTAAGTACACAACTGCAGGAAATATATCACACTGTGCAAGTGATTTTTGGATATTTTATTACACAATTTTTACATATTGGACCTTTAAGTGGGACCGTGTTATAAAACAGCATCACAAATAATTATGCATTTTGCAACAATACACGTACAGTACCATTCTTGGGGTCAGTATGATTATGATTATTATTATTTTTTTAAAGAAATATATAGGCCTACTTTACTCCAGCAAGGATGTGTTAATGTACATGTATAACTATAGTAAAGATTTATTTTTCAAATAAATTTGGCAATAACTTGTCAAACTATCAAATAACCTTGGAAAAAAAGTGTCAAATTAATAATAATAATTATTATAATATGATATATTATTATAACATTAATATTATATTATATATGATAATTATAATATATATATATATATATATATATATATATATATATATATATATATATATATATTTAGTAACATATCAGCTTATTAGAATAATTTCTCAAGGATCATGTGACACTGAACACCGGAGTAATGAAAAAAGTCAGCTTTGCCATCCCAGGAATAGATAACATTTTAAAATATATTTAGGCTATTTTAAATTGTAACAACACTTACATAATAACACAATATTAATGTTTGTGCAGGATTTTTGACCAAATAAATACATATGTTTATACGTATACATATGTTTCTTTTTGTTTATACGTTTTATGCTTTTTGTTACTGACCATTCAGTCATCATTTAAAAACAATTAACCAATTTTGTTGGTATTTTATTTTAATTATGTTTTTAAGAAAAGCTTTCCCATTTGTCTGTACTGACTGAGATTGTTGAGAACTGAAGTTGATCTGTGTTCCACTTTTCCTGAGTTTTTTTTTATTAGTTTTTCTAACTTTAAGTGTGATAACATCACTAATTGTGAGAACATTTGCAATATCCGCTCTGCTGTCAGATGCATATCTTTCAACTATGTTAGAGCTAAGGTTAGTTAACTTTATAATAAATAATTCATAACCATTTTAATAAGTATATATTGATCCTCTGATATCAAAAAGAGTGGGAAGTATACAGCTTATAATAAAACTTAATTTTCTTGTAAAGTATAGAAATAAATGCCTAGCCATCTAGAATGCGAGAGCACAGTGCAGTGTCACACAATGAACAACAGCAGCACCTAGTGGTCGCGTCTGGAGTTTTTATACGTGACCATAAGAAGGAGTCTGCAAATTAATTCCCCTAATTCAAATTCTGTAACCACAGAGCTTTAACATGTTCAGTGACTCTCTTTCTGTCAGTAAATCCAACTCTGTCAACCGAAAGAGCACCTCACTGAACAGCCATCTATACAGTTAATGAGAAAACGCTCTCTTATTACGACCGACACAGAGGGAAACATTCCTCAAATTCACAGGGTTTCTGTAGAGACAGTGACACACTCTTTGCGGAGATTCAAAAGCACACATTTAACTGAAAGTACATGGTGAAAACTAAAGTCATGGCTGTCAGACAGTCATGCAACTTTGTGACCAAACATAATTGATTTGTAATACAATTCAATACTCTTATATGTATTTCAATGTGCTTCCGGTATTTTAAAGTCATCAGTGCCCTCATTGAATAACCTGCTTCACCCGGATATATGTATCAGATTAGATAAGTATGGCAAATAAGTGGTGAATGTCATTTCATGTTGACCTTGAAGGGAGTTCAACTGAAAATAACATAATTTCTACTCTCCCTCATATGACTTGGGTGATTTTTATTAAATAACTGAATGTCTTTATATATTATATAAAAATAAATATGTATATGGACTGTTCAAAATATTTTTAAATGGTCTCTTTTGATGACCAAGGCTGCATTTATTTGATTAAATTTTTTTTTTTTTTTTTTTTTTTTTCCTAGGATGGCACAGCTGAATTTTCAGCATCATTACTCCAGTCTTCAGTGTCACATGACTCTTCAGAAAAGAGCAGGGGGAAAAGAGCAGCTCATACATTCTTCTAAACATCTTATTTTGAGTTACACAGAAGAGGAAGAAAGTTTGAGTGACATAATGTGAGTAAAATATGGCAAAATATATTTAAAAAAACCTTTTCCCTCCAAAACATTTGTTTGGTGATGTGTCAAGCCACTAGAGGGGAGTCTTTAGTAGCTTTACAAGTACAAGATAACCTGCACCGACCCAGTGATGCACAGAAACATATTTAGAAGTCACATACTCCTGAAATGTCCGACTAATCTCTTAACTGCTTGATGATCTGTGATGCAATGGCCAGATATCCTCATTTAAATTTACATTATTTATGTGTGTATGTCAGGAAATCTGTGCTTTGGAAGACAGTTAGACACAGTTTTTTTTTTCTTTTTGTACAGAATGACATTAACTCCCCTGTTTTCATCTATGATGTGTAATTAATATTCCAGTCATATATCTTTCTGTCCTCTAGCAACTCAAACTCCTCTCATGTGTGGGTTTAAATTCTCTTAGAATAGTCTCACTCTGACTCACTCTTAGTGCTTCCTCTGGTCCTGTGATGAGGCAGCTGTAGATATCTGCTCCCGGCTAACACACACACACACACACACACACACCTGCCTTGTTCCCCCCTGACGCGCTGATACTTCAGGAGATTTGTAAGCTCTTTTGTTTTTGAAATCATCAAAGAGCTGGCGAATGCCGACTACAGCATGCCTGATGTCCTCGTCTTTTGGGAAGATGAATGGAACGGGGCTCAGTCTGTAAATTTACCATCCCGCTTCTGAGATTTTAACCCTCTCCTTGACATTTAGGCCTGTTACTATCATTAAAGCATCACTTTGCAAGTCTGCACTTTCTCTAGAGGTTTATAGATGCCGCACACGTGCAGATATCGTAAAATAGTGATGAGAATGCTGATAAAGGTGAATGGGTGTAAGATTGATGGCCATTCGTGTCCTCTCTCGAGGCTGCCCATGGCATTATTGCATAGTACTGTACTGTACTGTATTTTATGTCATACTTCTAAACAAGGGGGTTGTGGAGTAAATTTAAGACATGTGAACTGCACTACACCTGCAGTTCAATATCAAACACACACAGGGGATTAATATCCTTCCGGAGATCTGTACAATGTACACTTCATTTCTGTTATAGTTAGATTTAAAAGAATTATGTTAACACTACTATTCAAGATTTTTTTTTTTTTTTTTTTGAAAGAGATTTGTCTCGTTTGCTCATCAAGGCTGCATTTATATGATCAAAAATACAGAAAAAAATATTTTGTGAATAAATTTAATTAAATATTAAAATATATTTAGCCTATTTAATTTTAAAATATTTTGTGAATTAAATTTTATTTTTATTGTCTGTTTTCTATTTACATATATTACATTGTATAATTTGTTTCCTGTGATGGTAAAGATTTATTTATTTATTTATTTATTTTTTTGCATCATTACTATTACATTTTTCAGTGCCACATGATCCTTCAGAAATCATTCTAATATGCTGATTTGGTGCTCAAGAAACATTTCTTATTATTATCGATGTTGAAAATATTCTTTACTGTCACTTTTTGATCGCAAATAGTGGCCTCAAAAAGTGTTTGTACACTTAAAAATGTATGAATTCACTGCATTAGATACAAAATTAAACAGTGGCATTATCGCAAAGAGTATATTCAAAGTTCACAGTTCATTTTTGAAGAATTATAACATTGAAACTCATTGACTTTCAGGTGGACAAAGACATTTCAAAATATCATCTTTTGTGTTCTACAGAGGAAAGACCTCATGCAGTAGTGACATTTGGGTGAGTCATTTTAGGGATAATTCACTCCAAAAAAAAAAATAAAAATAAAATACTCACATTATTAATGCTTTACCAACCTAATAATATTAGAATAAATCTGATGTACTGTACTTCCTATAGATATACGGCCTTATGATACACAATGCAAGCTATAAGTGGCTACGGCTATAAGCCATGGATACACATGGATTTAAAAGTACAATTATTTTTCCAATGCATCCACCTTGGCTTGATTCATTGTCAATCTGTTCAAAATGGAGAATAATGTTTTGAAGTTTGAAAATGTGTAGACTACGGTCTGTCTCTCCCTCTTTAAACTTTGTCCAACATATTTTCAGGCTGTGCTTGTATTAAAAAAAAGCAACATATAGTAATTATTGACTCAGTTCTTGCCAAGCACACCTGTTTCTGGTTAATAATGAGAAATTTCAAGCCAACATAGTCCAGTGTATGTTTTTGCTTGAATGGCTAAATGGCCCCTAAAATGACTTGGTATCCTTTGAAGAATTGTGGAGTTTATATTGGCGCAAGTGCAAATTATCAGTAAAGATCTAAATGTAAAAACATGCCCAATAATGAGAAAGCTATAGACATAGATTTCCATGTACGAAAACATAAGCCTTGTTGTTTTATTATTCAAGTAATTTGTCATAACCTGTGGACTTTTTTGTTGATAGTTGATCATGTTGTGATTAAATAGAAAGTGAAATCTTTGGATAGTGATATACAGTAAAAGAATATTTACTCTCTAACGGTGTTCTAATGTCATGTTTTGAGCTGGAAGATGATTTGGCAAGAGTGTGTTTGAGTGCTGTGTTACAGCTCGAAACCCTGCTGCTTTACTGTCAAAGAGGTTTTCCTTTTTGTAGGCTTAATGCCAAAAACAGTTGGTTTTACACACACACACACACACACACACACACACACCTACCTCAGTTGTGGGTTTTTATCAGCCCCTAAAACAAAATCTTTTGTTTTTTATCATAATGAGTACAGTACTTCTAAAAACTTTAAATAGTTCAGTTGGACTTTTGTGGCTTAGGGATCCGTCAGGGACTGTAGTTGTAACTGTAATGTTCAGTTACTCATTTAATAGACCGTAAATGAGATTGGTCATGGCCTAACGAGAGCCTTCGGCACTGAACTTTTATTATGTAAGTCTGTACTTTGAAAATCAGAAAATGTATTTCTAAATGTACGTTTTTCATGTTGTTGAAGTGTTCAGTATGATTTTTTATCTTATAGATTCGAAGACATTTCATTGAATAATTTGTTTTTGTGACATGTTGGATTCTCCATGACTTAGTGGTAAATGTAAGCTTATATTGTTCCCTCTAAATCAGAAATCACATTACATTGCATTGGCCTATAGCAACCAGCCAAAACATTCTAGCAAACAGAAGACACTAACTAACTACCACCAAGAGTGCCCTATAGCAACCACCCGGAAAACCTTCAGAACCCAGAAAACCAGTAATCACCCAGTAGCCACTTTTGCATTTCCCCTGTCAGGCAATAAGACCTATAGCACTATACCTTAAATCCCCCCTTAAAGGGATACTCCACTTTTTTTGGAAATAGGCTAATTTTACAACTCCCCCAGAGTCAAACAGTTGAGTTTTACAGTTTTCGAATCCACTCAGCCGATTTTCTGATATTTAGAAGAATATCAGTAACCAGACAGTTTCTGGTCTCATTGACTTCCATAGTATATATTTTTTTCCTATTATGGAAGTCAATGAGACCAGAAACTGTCTGGTTACTGATATTCTTCTAAATATCAGAAAATCGGCTGAATGCATTTGAAAACAGTGAAACTGTTTAACTCTGGGGGAGTTATAAAATGAGCCTATTTCCCAAAAAAAGTGGAGTACCCCTTTAACATGCCTCCATAGAATAATGTCACAAAATTTCACTAGCATGAAGAAGGTTGTTCATCACATAAGATCACCAACATGACAGATGGAGATGTTTGTTCTTTACTTAAAGACTCTAACATTGATATTTAAACAATGATTTAAAAAGTGACATTAAATGCACTTCTGTCAGGTCCATTAAGTCAAGAACGCACATGACAATACAATGGAAATTTAGTCAATTTTATTGAGTAAATTGCAATCAAGTTATAATAATTATAATAATAAAAGTGATAATTTAAATTTGGTGGTATGTCTGCTTTGTTCAGGGACATCAGCAGCATTAGGGAACGCTCACGGTTTAGTATTGGGAGAGCAGATACCCCCCAAACAAACTATACCTGGCAACCTATTGTGAAAGAAGAGATTGAATTAGATGGAATTTTTTATAAATAAATACGAATTAGTTGGCAAACGTTTCAGTTGAGATGAGTCTCCTGACCATTCATGAGCACCATGAATTTAGCAGAGATTCAGGGGACAGCAGCAGCATTAGGGGACACAAAAGACAGTGTAAGACTCTAGATATACAGTACACGACTACACCTTCACCGTTCCTAGTCGTTTTGGAGTGTTTTAGAAATAATGTGAAATGGTGATCATTAATTGAAACATAAGAAACTGTCAGATCGTTATTTGGGTCAAAAGAAATATACGTGAAGAAATTTCCCCGCCCATTAGAAAACCAAAAAAAAAAAAAAAAAAAAAAAAAGTGAGAATGACATAATTGAGATATGATTTGTTTAACCAAAGATAAAGTAAAAGGAAGACGTTTGTCATTGCCTTGTGGTGACTGAGTTTTGAGGCCGTTCAGAATACTGGACGCAGATGGATCCAGGCAGCGCAGATGGAATTTCATGCCAGCTATACCGTACTTTTAATGGAAGATAGCTGCAGTTTTCGATCCTCAAAGCAGTGGACTATAAAAGCACTAATATACACAGGCAGAACCAACGTGATCTCATGAGAATACGTATGTATGTGTACGTAAAGTGTCGTTCTATCATACGTATATATAATTACGTTTTATATGCGCAGAAACGTATAATACTGACGTATTTACAGTACTAAAACGTAAAATATTTACGTATTGATAGCACAAAAACGTAATTTATTTACGTATGAACAAATCCACCGACGTACACATTGTACGTATCACAATTTATGCATATTAATATCGTAGCATTATGTTTTGACTCTATTGCATCCCACTGTCTTATTAATGAAGTTTTCAGTCGCATTATTGATATAATACTCATAAATATTAACATTTTGCTCGTTTCGCCTGCATGGTGTTAAACAATACACTATAAAACCTTAAAAAATACATTCTTTAACGTTACTCGTTCAACCATTTTGTAATAGTTTATTTACCTTGAGACACATAAAGCGTTTTCTCCTATAAAACACAACAAAAATTCACAAAAGACATCAATTTTAATAGTTTGATGTAATCCAAATCTTTAGAATCCATAGTTGTTTGCAAGAAACAACTCCTAATTCAGCGATTTCAGCCTCTTATCCAGTCGTGACTCGTGATCTCCATTCTCAGCAGCGACCGTAACGTTACAAGTCAAACCCCGCGCTGGTGATGAATTCAAATTCAAATATTGCGCCCATACGTCATCTTTTACGGCAGCGATATCAAACGTTCATTGGCTCTTCCCTGCTTCGTCACAGTTTGCGACATGAAGGACTGTAGACGGTTGGTTAGTTTAGTTCATTTGAATTTTGAAATGGAGAAGCGCGAACCAACCGAAGCCGGATTAACATTTTCATTAGTAATTTAATTTCTGCTCTGTACTTCATACAAAACTATTACAATACTGCCAGAGAGAAGACTGCGACTGCAACGCTTCATCATGTGAACGGCTTTTGGTATCGGTTTTGACATTTTCGCAATAAATAAATTATTGTGATTATACTTGTCTGTTAGTTATGTTTTTCTTCATAATTGTAGTTTTTTTACGTAGTTTTAAGGAATTGTTATGGTAGGTTTAGGGGTAGGTGGCTCAAAATATATTTTAATGCTATATTGTTAATAAAACTGCCCTTTCCCAACACCTGTCTGTTACGTTTTATCCTTTTTTATATTAAGTATAAAATGGGTATGTTTAGGTTTGGGATTAGGGTTACGGGATCTTACATTTATCTATAAAATAGTAAAAAGGGAAATTATCCAGATATCTGTATGATATAGAATATACGTAAATAGTTAACGTTTTGTAGCTGTAAAAACGTAATAATGTTACGTTTAAATGTTGCAGATACGTCTATATTATACGTTTCAGCATCTATGCAAACGTACTAAAAAGTACGTTTTCTATCTTTGCAAAAACGTAAAATAGCTACGTATTAACAATGAGACCAGGCTGGCAGAACAGCTACAGATAAAGAAGCACAAAAAAGTGATGAAAAAAGACCCTGCAGAGTCATATGATTTTAATTTGGAGCTATCCGCATGTACTTCTCAGCAGAGTGCTCATAAGATTGGAGAGGGTTATTCAATCTAGGATGGTTTGGCTGAAAGGAGGGCATTCCAGGCTAGATTGGGCTGCAGCTGGACACAGGAGATGGAATTTCTGAAAATTAAATCGAGATAAAGAATCGGCCACTCGATTATTCAAACCAGGGATATGTTCTGCACGAAATTGATGATTCCCCAAAATTGACAGCCATGTAAGACGTCTCATGAACCTATTGATAAATGGAATAGATGAGCGCCTCTTAACATGGGAGCCGAAATAAAAATGTACACGCCACGCTTACGAGACGCTTACGCCACACAGCCAGTGTGTCTCCGGCCTAATGTGACTAAATATCATTTAGCGCTCCCCCAGCTTTGTTGCTGTAAAAGCAACAATAATTCACCTCAGACCTTGAAATTAAACAAATGGAAACAAGAACGTTCAAATTATGAACAAGCAAGTGTATTATTTGACAAAGGGTACTGATTTACTGAAACAATCTACGTATGTATTTGAATAATGTTTAAATGGTGTAATATTTGTGAATTTGATTGTGTAGCCTACTTATCCATTTTATTGCGATTGCCGTCAAGATTACTCTTTGGTTCTGTGCACTTGCCGCGAGACTCAACCCACACTCTGTTCTGATTGACTGTGGGCTTTGATTGATTTTTACATCACGTCTACTGTGGACAGACAAATTATTTGTCGCTGGAATATTATCGCATTGCGTGTGATTAGGACACGGTGTTAGTAACAACCCAGATGTTCGAAAACCTCACACATTTCATACAATTTCAATGGGTTATTGGACACGCGTCTCTAACTCAAATATACTGTAACTAGCTGAACAGGACTTGAGTGTGGGTTGTTTTGGAATTATGCTATCTGAGAGATATGACTGTAATGGGCCTCTTTGGTTTGGCAGCAGTGTAAGTGTGAGGAAAACTGAGACTGTCGTACCTCACAGAGAGTCCTCTGCCCTAACAGATCTTAAACTGGCAGGGAAACAAAGTGTGGCTTTTCGTGTTACATTCTCATCCAAGTTTTATTATTTATGAAAGCCATGACGGTGTTTGATTTCCTCCTATGTTTTATCATTATGTCAGCGCTTGCGTATGAAAACACAGAGGTTAACGGGAAAATGGGAGAAGCCTCTTTACCTTTTGTGACGCAGATGGGCCGTGTTTGACAGCTGGATTGGATGTGTGTGAAAGAGAGCAAATATAACTTGTTTGATCTGGCGATAGTTTGCGTCCAATCAGCATGGCCTCTAAAGCCACAATATGTCATTTAAATGAACCATGCCATCCAAAAGGGCAAGCTACAAGAAAAGCAACTGGAGAACGCCCACCAAAAAGTGTGTGTGTTGGACAAAGGGTAAGAGATCAGCACAGTCACCCATCGGACAGGAAACAGACTTGTGACCTTGTCAGCATGTATCATTGGTGGTATCAGAGATAAACACACACCCATTACAAAAGTAGTAGCATAGTAGCTATCCAAAGTTCTCCATTTCATTGCAGTAAATTAGAAGTGCATGGTTTTTCCTAAGCAATGAGTCAATCTTTTGACGCGTGCATCAAACCAATGTGATCATTCTAGGCTGGTCCCTGCTGTGTATAAACAAACTGGAGTGATTATAGAGTTCAGTGTGTGACGTTCGCACCAAATTGAAGGACTGGCTGAGTGGCTGTCATTTGTATGCCTGAAACATTTTATGTTAGAGACTTTTAAATCTTCTACTAGGATAAGTCTACATGGCTGCAACCAAAATAAAGTAAGATGGTTGATTCGACTAATTGTTGAAATTAAATTTATATTTATTTTTGCGTTTTTAATGCAATAAAATTGCAATTAAATATATATATATATATATATGACATGTTCACATGAATATAAAAAATAAATAAAAACTAAACTACTATATATATGTATTGATTGATTGTGAGAAGTTGTCTTGTAATTTCAACAACCGACGCTATCCCACGACCAATTCATACAATTTCATACGGTTAGTCTTGTAAAAACCTTGTAAAATATGTCTGTTTTTGTCCCTTGGTGACTTTTTTTTTTTTTTTTTTGCTGGCCAAATCAATTTGGCTGCAGCACTTTTGCGATACATTCATACATAGAGCCATAATTACATTGTATTTCCCAAAATTCAGATTAGTAATCCATTTTATTTTTTAAGTGACCAGTACTTAAATGTCTACATTTGTTTGCCTAATCTTGTTTAACCTTTTTGCTAGCCATCACTTTTAGAGTGTGACTGAACCGTTGCCACTTTTACAACAAGAAGTAGAAGGTATGAGAGGGAATGGAAGAATCCTGAATGTTCAGTGGAAAGTCTTCAGTCACTTCCTGTACTCTCAAAGGTGTGTTTATCTGTCTAACAATCCAGTCAGCCAGTCTAAGACCACCAGAGCTGTAACAACTGCATCAACACTTCAAAAGCCAAGGCTGCCATTCTCTCTCTCTCTCTCTCTGTCTCTTTCCATCTGTTTCACTCTGAGTGGCTGGCAGTTGGTTTTTGTCTCCTCTCTGAGACAGCGTTTTAAACAAAGGGCTCAGGTTAAACAGCATCTCAGATGTCTGTTGATGGTGTTGCACATGCTTCCATTGGTCTTGCTTTAGACTGTTCCAGTATGGATATGTAAGAGTAAGCCAGAGGTTTGTTTCTTATTTGAACATTTCAAACAGGAAGGATTATTGATGACTTTAACAATGAGACATGTGCGTGATTGTTCTGACATGGACGTGTTTGCTGATAAATGAGGTCTTTATAGAAACAATTGGCTAATCACCAACTAGATGTTTACTTGTTTAACAAACCAGTTTAGTCCTGCATAGTTATTTTAGATGGAGATGATAGTGTGTTTTTAATGAGACTATCAATCATTCTTTTTCCTGAATATGCTCTTGAAAATGCTTTTAGACAAAGTTAGTTTGTCCAAACCATGTGTCTGGAGACCGTAAATGCCCCGTTGTAACATTTGTCCCCATAATTTGTTCTGCTTTTGATGAATCAAAGCTGCCATTATCAATAATTATTTTTACAAAAAACATAATTTTTAACAGACTACAATGATTGCATATTGATATTGCGTATTGATTGATCCGGGAAAAGATTTTTGATTAATATGCCTGTATGTTTGCACTGCAAAGAATGACACTGACTTACATCACACATGTATACATCAGTTACCACCAAGTTTTGAAGTTTAAAATACTGAAAATGAGTTTTGTTTTCACCTTAAAATTTTCAGAAATTGTACTTGATGACATATTGACAATTTAGTCAAGAAATTGAGAGTGAGGTTGAGTTTCTGTTTTAGGCAAAGAAAGTAATATATATAAATATATGAAGAGTTCAGATGCAAAAGCCTCTAAATGCCATTTGAAATTTTCTTCTTTAATGATGATTTTTATCAAACTTGAGTTTAAGTGAAATTACTGAACTTAAATATACAAGTTTGATAAAAATCATCATTAAAGAAGAAAATTTCAAATGGCATTTAGAGGCTTTTGCATCTGAACTCTTCATATATATATAGCATTTAAGTTTATAAATGCGTCAATATGAGGCGAGGATATATATGGGCCAGAAGGCGCCTCCTAGTGGTCTAACCCTAACCCTACCCCAGAACTAAACCTACCCATAACCGAAGTGTGCTATATTGACGCCAAAGAGTGCCATGTGCGTCGGATTTAGACGCAATGTCAAAAGCGTCACCTATGACGCCTAGGATGAGAATGCATTGAAAAAAAATTAAGTTAGTTTATCATGTTATAAAATATTTATATTTCAAATAAATGCTCTTTTGAACCTTCTATTCATCAAATAATCCTGATTTTCTTTATCATGGTTTAACATTTACATACACCAAAAGTATTAAGCAGCACAAGTTTTAAACATTGATATTTATAAGAAATGTTTATTGAGAACCAAATCAGCATATGTAATTTATTTAGGATGTTAGGAAAATTCAATTTATGAAATTAATGTGTTTTTTTATAAAATCAAAATGTGAATTTGTATATATATTTAGTTTGTATTTTTTAGAGTCTGGAATAGAGGATTGTATTATTCTGAACCAGAAATCTTTTCAATAAATCTTCAATATTATAATGATTTATGAAAGATCATGTGACACTGGAGTAATGACTGCTGAAAATTCATTCATTAAATTCATTACGAAAACATTTTAAATAACTGCAGCCTTGGTGAGCATAAGTGATTTCTTTCACAAGCATTAAAAAGATTTGTTATTTGCACAAAAAGGATATTTTAGAATGGGAAAGATTTTTGCATGCAGATGCTGTAGTATACAGCATCCACTAGCAGGGTAATGCTAACCACTTTTGAAGCTTTGAAGTTTTCACTTTAACACACTTATTTCTTTCATACTTGTCCTTAATTGTTTGTAATGTTTATTGATGTATTGCTTTAAGCTATATTTTCTGGCCAGGTCTCTCTCTAAAAACACATTTGGATCTCGAGAGACAAGGTTGAATAAAACGTTAATATTATTGTTCTTTGGACAGGTGTGATGTATCACACCCGACTCCTCTGTATATGCATATGCATGCATAATGGGTTCCAGATACCACCGCAACGCTCACAGGAAGCTAATCAAATGAAAAAGGAAAGATCATACAAATATAATTGATTATGGAACCAGTAAAGCAGACCTCCAGTGACACGGAAAGGGAATTGAATTGGCCTAGCGGATGTGTCCCATCATCAGTGCTAGAACGGGAAGCATTTGTCCTGTTGGGCAATGACAGTATAGCTTTCTTTCTGATGTCTGCTGGGAGTTATAGACAGCAGGTTTTCCCCTGAGCAAGATGGATGATTGGGATGTAAGGTGAAATATGCTCGTCGGCCATTACAAACAGAAGTGTAGACGTTAGGTCATACGGTCTGAGCTGTTCGCTCTGAAGGACTGCTTGGTGAGAGGACTTTTGCCAGATATAATATTCTGTGATGATGTGGACAGACTTCTAGAAAACATACCGACATTCCTAAAATGCAAATCAATAAAAACATTCATAAGCAATAAAACCTGCAGACATTGTAAGGGAAATGTTCACCCTAAATTATTTTCAATCACACTCATGTCATTTGAAACCCGTCAGTCTGTCAGATACACACAACCAAGCCATTTGTTTAGGTGAACTATTCTATTAACAATTGTTTTTAATGAAATCTGGGAATTAACATTGATGTTTGCCAATTTATGACCTCCCCTATTTATTATATTTTACATTCAGACAGTTTTTTTTTTTTTTACAAGTGTGACACTGGTTGTCTACTGCATTATATTGTTTTTAAATTTGAATCTTTCTCTTTATACTAGTGATGGTGGTCCTTTATGATGGTGGTCCTTTGGGAATGCTCTAGTTGAGGTTCTTACAGCTGTGACGAACAGAAGATGACAGTGGCCTCTGTGCTGCTCCGGGCAGCCAATGCTGGTTTTAATGCAGCACGGAAGAAATATTGACCAATTAGACTGTTGACCTGTCAGATCTTGCCTGAAGGGTAAGTGCTGGATGCCCTAGTGTAACCCGCGGCAATGAGGGGTCATTCTACAAAGAGGCTCTCTTAACGAATTAGTATATTAATGTCAGTCTGGGGCACTCGGTGTCATGTCCTGACCTTATGTTTTTAATGAAATTCTGTTTAGTTGGTTTGGTGAAGTTAATGTACGGTGAAGATCAATCTGAAAATTTAGAATAAAAAAATCTTTAAAAAAAGTTTGAAATATTTTGATCTAAGAATAAAAAAATGTTAAAGTTTCGGCACCGTTTCTTGGTTGCTAATCAAATAAGTAACCTAAAGAAATTACTCTTCTGGAAATGTTAACCTAAAAGTATAGCGCTTTATGCGATAACATTTCAATTCATTTTATAGCGAATTTGAGATTGAAAAGTTCTTTGAGGAACTTTGGAAAACATTCATTAAAACGCTGAGAAAACAGTTTTGGTACTAATGAACCTTTGCAGAATGCACATAACCTTCAAGTGTTTACATCTTTTTCTCATTCTGACTCTTTGATGTGGAAATAAGCATAGTGTGTTCACATAGTAGATGCATGCATTAAACATATTATAATTAATGCTAAGAGTTTAAATGACAGTATAATTGCTGTTTTCTATGGAACTGCCTCAGGATGCATTGGACTGTGTGTGTGTGTGTGTGTTAAGTTTGACTGGAGCAGTGTGTCTTCTCTGAGCGCTCTCTCCCCTGGGTTCACTCTTCACAGGTGCACTGAGCTTAACCCACACTGACCCCTCTTAATGAAACACTCTGGGGCTTCCTGTGACCCCTCACCTCTCTCTCTAACCTCCTTCTCTCTCTACGCACACACAGTGGACATTAGCATGAAAAGCCTTGAGGATACAATAGCTTGAAAACAGCAGAACAGGAAGTTTGTGTGATCTGGCCAATGATAAGTTCTGCTATTGATTGAGATATTTGCATATCTATCTATCTATCTATCTATCTATCTATCTATCTATCTATCTATCTATCTATCTATCTATCTATCTATCTATCTATCTATCTATCTATCTATCTATCTATCTATCTATCTATCTCTATCTATCTATCTCTATCTATCTATCTATCTATCTATCTATCTATCTATCTAAAATTTAGAGTTAATCCTGAATGTCAGTTTTTTTTCCTACTTAGTCTTAACGGCATATGGAATTCTACTTTCAGTTTTTTTTAAATTATGACCCGTGCCACAGAGAGAGAGGGAGAGAGATTGCATCTGGGTTAGTTTGCCGTACTGGTCTGATTAGTTTGTGGAGATTTACTGTGGGACTGCTGGTGTTGTTAGTATGAACATGTGGCCCTTTCTTTCCAGGGTACTTCTTGTTGTGCAGCGCTAATAAATTTTACGCATTTCAAGTGAAGCCGGTGTGTTTTTAGATCTTTCATAAAGCCCTACTTTCCAATGATGTGTGACACACACACACTTAAACCATTTATAAGGTTTTCTGGAGCCATGACACCAATAACAGAATTGAAAGCTTAGTGCAGATGGTATAAACTAGAAAATGAAAAATAAAGGAAAACGTAAAGCATAAAAAAAAAACAATCGTTTTACACATAATGTGACTGCATTTTTTCTGTCTATCTTTCTATCTATCTTTCTATCTATCTATCTATCTATCTATCTATCTATCTATCTATCTATCTATCTATCTATCTATCTATCTATCTATCTATCTATCTATCTATCTATCTATCCATCTATCCATCTATCTATCATCTATTAAAAGGGATATATCCCTCTATTAAAGGGATACTTCACCTCTGGAAAGATGAATGTGTATTTAAAATGGGTCTTTTAAGAAGAAATGTGAAATTATATTTGAATTTGGAGCTTTCTAGACTGAGAAAAGCCAAAAAATGTATTTTTGGCTGATGTGGATGAAAGACAACAAATCCCAAAATACACTTGCTTCACTGCCCTAGGTGGCCACACCTACCGTTAAAAGAGCGCAGTAGTTTAACAACAAGTCTAGGCTACTAGTGAGTCTGCACAATGAGTCTGACCGAAGATGTGTTTTGAGATCGCCCAAAATGTCCAGGATTCAGCTTTTGCATTCTACAGTCGCCATTCATTATGTTTACTGTGGCGAACGGGGCGAGTGGGGGCCATTGAAGAACAGCGCGAGGCCGGTGGCGTGATAACCGATGAGTGACACCTGTGAGACGTACCGGTCTCGTATCTCTCACGGAGGAGTGGGAATTTTCTTAGCAATGTTAAAACACACATCAACCGATCACTTGTTTAGCGTTCATGTAAACACTACATTCAGATTCACCAATCGGAATGAATTCAGATTGAAACAAAAGCTGTCCATGAATACAATGAATGGCGACTGCAGAAAGCAAAAGCTGAATCCCGGACATCGACGGCCGGACATTTCACTTCTCAGCTTTCTCCGAAGAACAAGAGCCTGCTACTGTAGCTTAGCTTCCAAAAAAAGATGGCTGACAATATTGTGTACATTCTGTGAGTGAGATCCCACCCTCAATGGGCGGGTTGAAAACATGCAGGACAGCCGTCAGACTGACTGTATCTTTAGCCTCTGACCAAAAAATCCTCCGATGACGCAAAATGACGATTTTTGCGTCATCGGAGGATTTTTTCCAGACAAAAAATACATAAATCTCTCATCTCAGAGGGATATGAGGGTGGAAAGCATGGTTATTAGAAAATACTACTGGTTTTCTACTAATACAAAGCTTAATGCTAAATCCCGAAGTATCCCTTTAAGAATCTAGCGTTCTATCTAGCTATTGATTGATCTAGCATTCTATCTTCTTGCTAACAATTGCTGAACTATTGTTAAAATATTTTTTGGATTAAACAATTGTCAACTTTTAAAAATGTGTGACAGTCAACCAAATGTGTTTTTTTCCCGCATTATGTATTGTTTCCCTTACCAGAAGAAAAGAAGAACAGTGTATTTTTATACTTGTCAGAAACTCTCTCAACAGTACATGCAGTGAACTTAGCGAGTACGATGTGAACTGGAAAGCTGTATACGTGCAGGTGATTAGAGCCCTGCACATGTAAAGGAAACTTTAACCGTGGCAATATCTTTCTGTAATGAGGCTGATAACAAGGTTGTATTTGTGCCACAGACCGGCAGTACCTGCACTGTGACTTTAACGAGACTAAATGTGGCTGGCACCAATTTAAACCACAGGGTCTTTTCACACACGTGGTTAGAAATCTTTTCATTATATTCAGCTTTGTCTGGAAATGCCACTATAGAGACACTTTTTAGCTTTTTTTTTTTTTTTCATGGATGCTGCCTTAAATGTGCTGCACTCTTTACAATGCATTCATTATTTCCTAGTTGACACTGAAAAGTGTTATGTATGGCAACATACCTGACCAGACATACACCACACGTAATCAGCCAGAGCCAGTCCTTAAAATATATGGTACTTATGGCACTGAGAGTGTTAACACACACCATTACTGAACCAGCCTTTCGGTAATGACCTCCTTGGAGACAAATAAATTGACACAGACACACACACACACACACACACACACATCCACTCTGCTCCCACACAGCTAATGGCTTTGATTTGTTCATAATTGTTTTTCCATTAAAGTTTGTTTTTCAAATGACTGCATCCTGTGGATGGTTTCTGGAGCAAAGTGGTTATATGATTAATGGAATCATTTTTATGCCTTTCTGACAGTGGTAGTGTTGTTTTGTATCTTTTCAGAATAAATGCTAAAATCTTTTCATTTATGATGTATCAATTTATATTTAAATACTTGTAACATTTATTTAACTGAATGATAAGTTAAATCTGGAGATTTTGGTAACTTGATTTATTTTAAGCTGCAATCTGCAGTTTTTCCTCTTTGTCGCCATCTCTGTTTGACATCTGCGATTGCAGTTATTCGCGGATTATTCAATTTTACGTGAGTTGCACCTCGGCATGGCACAGCGCGGATGAATCCAATGTTTTGAAGAGAATGTCCAGCTGTCGATTTACCTTTGGCTAAGCCCCACCCCCCTTAGTTACTGTTGCTACGTCCGAAAAACATCATCTGGGCTCTGGTTTGGTATAAACATGGCTTTTTCTGTGACAGCTCTTCCTGCTGAAATTTCATCAAACTTTTATAAAGCAGCAAATAAAGTTTCTGATAGAAGTAGGCAAAAGGGGCTGCAATATACGTTCGAAGACTTTATTCATAACATACAGGTGAAATGCAAGGAACAACTAGGCATCCAAATAGAGGCAAACGCATACCGATTACAGTCAAAAAGTTACCACCCCATATCCTACTAATCAAGATGTAGGCTAGGACTAACAATATCAAGGAGCTACACTGTTCATGCAAAGCTGGGTATAGGTCTCTATTCACTTCTATAGTCGTCAATACAAAGCAAACGGATTACGCGAGTATAACGTTGTATTTATTAGCAGCGTGTGCTAGCGTATCAAGAACCGGTATGCTAGGTATCGTTAACGTTAGCTGACAAGGTGATGTTTTGGTTAGCAAAAAGTGTGCTTGTTGATCCTTGAGGGGTTTAGCCGACTATGAGGACGTCCACACAGTTTAATCCAAAGATGACCCTAAAGACGGTTTTGGGAAGGGGAAAAAATTGTCACCTCCTTCCAACCTCTCTGGGAAACGCGTATCAAATGCCCCAGGCACAACGTTTAACAATACAGTATTTTTGATAACACTACTACGGTAATAGCTTGCCGAGACCAAAACTAAGAGACGCCTGTGTTAAAGTCAATGGAGCGCTGTGAAAAAGTGTCGGACCTCTGTGGGAGCACGTTCTTGGCTGCGCTGTAATTGGTCAATCTGCATTAGCATGTGGCTTAGCCAAAGGTGAATTACCGCGCCAGTGTGGATACTGCCATTCAGAATCATAGATTCTACTCTTTGGAAGTATGACCAACATAAGAATTTTCACCTTAAAATGTAATCTGGACAAGTAACATCCACAGTCTCTGACAGAGGTTGCAGTCCAACAGAGGTTGCTTTTTCCAAACTCTCAGTGCCAAGTCTTTTGGATTTTACCAGGTGAATCTCCAGTTGTCGTTTGAACTTTTCTGGATCCGCGTTCAAATTAATACGTTTAATTGTTTACACGAGAACGCTCGCGGGTGAAACGTAAAAATATTTTATCGGATGTGCCTTTCGTTTACACGGCGACGCCGTTTTTGGGGCTTAAAAACGCAAAAAAGTGAAACCACCCTCCAGAGTGGAAATCTTAAAAACGCTCCACCGCCGCGTTCCCGTGTAAACGGTAAAAACGCAAAAGTCTGCTTGACAGCAAAGGTTGTACGCAGGCGCGCGGACTTGGTGTTGTTGTAGTATGCACTCCTAGCCGCCTGGAGTGCATACTATATTGAATTTCACACACTTTTGCGTCACCATTTGCACACGGATTTCCCACACAAAATGCTCGTCTAAACGCAGAATAAAAAGTGATGTTGCAATGCCACTTTTGTGTTTTCTCTTCAGAATCATTTCCGTGTGAACATAGCCTAAGAAAAGGCTATAAATCTCCACCTCCAACATCCTCCCACTCAATATAGCCTACTAGCCGAGACTCCTTCTTTATGTGTACAGATGTGACGTAATGACGCAAAGATATGCTCGAATATCCTGCGGAAATCCACAAGTAACACTTCAATTAAAAACATTATTAAGCTTACCACTTTAAATCGAGCTAAGGCAAGCAGAGAGTTTCGAACACTGGCTGGTTATACTTGCTCAAAAATGTATTTGGGATAATTTTTTACCCAAAGAAGTTACGAACTGGAGATTTAATAAGTATAAGTACATACATCACCAAGATATTACACACTTTACGGATTTGCTTGTGTTTGCTATTTATTTTTAATCACTTTTTTGCTCCTGATTCTGACTTCTTCAGTATCAGTTTAGAATTTGTTATTGATTTATTCCATATAGGATGCAATGCAATTGCAATCACATTAGTGATGTAAGTAATTTAAGAGTGAACACTGTGAGAGATACTTTGCATGATCATGCTTTTGGAAAATATATTAAAAAGATTATTTAAATTTTTATATAAATTTTCACTTATACCAAAAATAATAATTGGTAAGTGCTTTTTTGGCAAGTTTTCTTTTTTTTTTTTTCTACTTCTTTCAAAGATTTTACTGAAGTCTCATGTTAGAGGCTTATGAACCTAAACTTGTCTTTGAAATGTTAATAACCTCTTTGTTACAATTAATAGCCTGTAAGTGTAATGTTCATCGGGTAAATAATGGCAGAAATTTCATTGAAGGTTCAGATTTTTGCCTGTGTATAGCAATACAATTTAAATTACCTTTGTCAAATGTAAACATGTATGTTAAAATCACAAAAACAGAGTGTTGAGAGAGATTTAACTGTGTTATTGTAAATATAAGAAATAATCAATGAATGTAATGTTAAACAACATATTTCCCCGTATAATTTGCAGTAAATGTAGACATATTTCATTAATTCATTAAAATTCCATTAATTATTCGGCTAAATGAGGATCTGAAGATGTAAATATATATGTCATAAATCACTTTAAAAGTTGGTTATACTGAGGTTGTAAAAATACTATGGGACACGAGCCATGGATAGGCACTTACACATGTATTAACATGCTCAGACGTGAACAACTATTTCAGTCTTTAATGACATTTTCTGGTCAGACAGAATAGAAAGGGTCATCTCTAAAACAATTCCCCCCTGACCTGTTGAGTTTACTTAACCAGGGACAGACAGTTTATCGCTGAACAGTTCTCCCCACTCCACTGAGCACAATTACAAACTACCGTCATTAGAGCCTCTCACAGGATACAGCTAGAAGTCCAACTGATTCATGTGAGGAATGTGGAACACACACACATACACGTAGTGCATTCAGCATTCACAAACACACACATGCAGGGTGCAGTCATTTGTGTTCATTTCAAAAATATTGTCAACAGGCACACTGCAAAAAAAGTTTAATTTTAGTATTTTTGTCTTATTTTCCGGTAAAACAATTATAAATCAAGATATGTTTATTTGAGAAGCAAAAGGACATAACATTTTTTTGTTTTGTTTTCTGATAGATTTATCAAGAGAGTTATACTAAAACAAGAAAATAATCTGCCAGTGGGGTAATACAAATATACTTATCCGCCCTCTGAATTAATATTATTTTTCTGACCCCATTGGCAGATATTTTTTTCTTGGTTTAAGCATGATCTCACTTTGTTTTAAGACTTAATGTGCATCTACAGTGTATATATATATATATATATATATATATATATTGATTTTAGAATGTTTTGATAATTGCACTTAAAAGCAGTGATAGGAAAATGGTTCTGCTTACAAATTTGTTACTTAGAAATCTCAAAGGTATACTGTTCTGGCTTTAAACATAAATAAATACCTGAGATTTACCAATGGGATCAGTGACATTTTGATATTATTTTAGGAAAGAAAACAAACCGATTGGGGTTATCACACTCAATTTACAGATCTGGTTACAGGACTGATAGGTGCTCGAATGTATTTTACTGGCAGGCAGCAGTATGGACGGCCTGTGGGGTCCTGTGCAGTTTTCCTCTAGAGTACAGATGTTTGATAAGGGGGAGAAGCATACAGCAGTTAGACCGGACCACAGGCATTGTGAATATGCTCCATTCTCTCATTGATGCCAATCTCTGTGGATGGAAGAATACTGTAATAAAAACACATATTCCAAAAAATAAAAATAAATAAAGGAGAGCAATTGGTTGGAAGACTGGGTCAAAATCTTCTCATCTTGCTGAGTTATTAACAGAGTTGACTCTGTAATGAAGTCTCAATGCTAAGATCACTCCACAGCAATATACTGGCCATGACAGCTTGCCTTAGGCAAAACCTGTGTTTGCAATGAAAAATTAATAATGTGTGTTCCAAATCATGGCCAATACAGAACACTTGGGCCTTGAAAAGATTTGCAAAGATTTTTTAAATGCAGGGGTGTAGCTCTTGTCCTAGATCATGGAGGATTATTAGGAGGGAGAAGAACATAAGCATCATATTGTTAATTGGAAGAATATTGTTTTCAGAATGTTGAGAAATGAGACAACCACATTGAAGGATTTACAAAGCAGATATTGTGTCCATATCAGTATCCGCCTGGATTCAAACTTATTTAGTGAACTCTCTGACAATTTTTTCTTACGTAACGAACACTTCCTCCATTATCTTGCCCTGCAGTCATTGTTTAATGCAGAAAGTTGCTTGACTCGCCTCTGTCCATAACCTGTATACACTGCAAAAAAAAAAAAAAAAAAAAGTCAGTTTTGTCAAATTTTTGCAGTTGCAAAGATAAACTGTTGGGTTGTTGTGGTTTGCTATTGCTATGTGACAGGTTGTTCCGGCCTCCCACCTGTAAACATGTCAACAGAGAAGGGAAGATATTTCATTTCAAGATGGAGGGGAGGTTATGATTTAAGATTATAATGATGATGATATATATACAGCAATATTTTGATTTCCTAGTGACTTTAAGCTGTTTTTAGGGCCCAAGCCCTGAAAGGGCGAAGGCCCTATTTAGGGCCCAAGCCCTGAAAGGGCGAAGGCCCTATTGTTTTCCTTGGGATTATTTTTCTTCACTATTATTAGGGCCCAAGCCCTGAAAGGGCGAAGGCCCTATTGTTTTCCTTAGGATTATTAGGGCCCAAGCCCTGAAAGGGCGAAGGCCCTATTGTTTTCCTAACGATTATTATTATTAGGGCCCAAGCCCTGAAAGGGCGAAGGCCCTATTGTTTTCCTTGGGATTATTAGGGCCCAAGCCCTGAAAGGGCGAAGGCCCTATTGTTTTCCTAAGGATTATTAGGGCCCAAGCCCTGAAAGGGCGAAGGCCCTATTGTTTTCCTAAGGATTATTTATTATTATTATTTTGTAACCTTTTGGGCATTTTTGGGGCCCTTAACGTGCTCGAAAACTCTTGAAACTTTGCACACGGGTCAGAACCCGCGGCCATCAGAGCCGGGCTGAAGCTGGTACCCGGGCGTGGCAGGGCGGCTCGTCAGCGCCCCCTGGAACGGGGTCCGAACACTTGGTCCATAACTCAAACACGTTTGTATGTAATAATATGAAACTCTGTGCACATGTTGATCTCATAGTTTCATCTATACCTCGCGCTTTTACTTTTTACCCCAGCCCAACAGGAAGTCGGCTATTGAGGTTTGTTTGTAAAACGCTCGCAATGGAATGTTAAATACTCCTCCTAGAGCTTTGATCCAAATTCGACAAAACTCGGTCAGCATGAAGTCAAGACATTGAGGATGAAAGTTTGCGAGGGGATTTTTGATATCTCTAACGGTTTGGCCGTGGCGAGGAAACGAAATCATGGCGAGAAACGTGAACCAGGAAGTGTGTTATAACTTCAGAATACATTAACTGATCTTGATGAAACTTCAGCAGTGTGTTCGCTGTAAGAGGACGATCACATGGATGTGACTATTGTGAGTCAAAGTTATAGCGCCACCAACTGGCAGCAGGAAGTGTGTCACTTTCAAAATGCTTTGATATCACCCTTTTATTTTTACCCGATTTGCTTCAAACGTCATCTGTATAATGTAAACATACGGCAGATGTAGACCTGTGAATGGATTCTTGATATCTTTGAAACTGTTGCCGTGGCGACGCATCAAACGTTACCATTCTTTTAGGATGCTTTTGAGACCCTTAGCATGCTTGAAATTGCATGAAACTCGACAGACACATCACATTTATTAGCCAGTAGACACGTGCAAAGTTTCAGAAACGGGCGTGGTGAGGGCTCAGTAGCGCCACCTTTTGACAAAAGTGGGGTTGTTAGTTTTATCTACAGTTACAAAAATCGGTATGTATATTGTACTCCTCGAGCCGGACAACTTTCTAATTGACACTCATTAGCTAGGACCCACAGAAAGTCAGATATGTTTGTTTGAATGTGGTCTTGCTCAATCTGAGCCTACATGTCTTTGCCTGTCTGTGCATGTGTGTGTGTTTGTAGGGGGAGGGGTCTTAACCATTTCACTCCTGTGTGTATGGCCTGCATAAAAAATAAATGCCTTAAGCCTGGTATTTTTTTAAATAAGTTTTTTATTTTTTATAAGCAAAGGCATATAACCAGTTTAATTGTAGTGCATTAATAGTTTTATATAATTAGTTTATTAATTAAATTAACTTGGTCCATAAACTTGATCTGAAAATTTGGTCCATAAATCAAACACACTTGCATGTAATAATATGACTTGAGTGTTAATCACATCATGTTTTCAGTTTGAATATAAAATATATAAATTATGTAAAAAAAAATAAAGTTGATCCAGCTGGAGCGCAGGCTGAGAATAGCGCTGTCATGACTGGATCAGAGATCATCAGTCATGCCCTCTCATACCTTACGCACACCACGCCCACTTACATCAGATCACATCAACATGTCAGCCGGAGGGATAACGAGGGTCGTCGTCGCTTTTGGATTCAAGAATTTCTTACAACAAGATGGCAAAAGAACAGCGCTTTGCAAGACATGCAACGTTAAGATCGCGGACAGTCAACCTCCAATTTCGTCCGTCATTTGAAGAGCCATATTCTGCCCAGTAAGTGCTTGTCAATTTGTTAATGTTATCTGGTTAGCTCGTTCGTAGTTAGCTAGCTAATGTAAGTTAAAGGAGAACTCCGGCGCAAAATTACACATTGTTACCTAGTCAACCGTTATCTGAGATTTGTTTTCATGACTGCCGAATGTAAATAGTTTTATCTATAAAAACAGTTTAGCCTATAAGTGACGTCCGACATTGTGCATATTGTGTTATTTTGTTAAGCCCCACTAAAGGCATAAAAAACTGTAAAGCAGAATCAAGTTTTCACACTATATTCCAAGACTTCTAAAGTCATTCAATAGCTTAATGTGTGGTAAAATTAATATTTTAGTCTCTAAGTTAAAGTTAACGGAAAGTCATCTCGCCTCAGTCACCATGCATCAGCATTAGCGCGTCGCGTTCGGTTGCGACAGTAACACGACGACACTCTCTTCAAGATCAATGTTCCCAATATTATACTTTATTTGTAGATAAGGCATAAAGGTCTATGATTTGCATAAAATGACTATCTTGCTGGAGTGGAGTTTATTGCCCTTTAGAATACACTAAGCATTAGTGCTGCACGATTAATTATATCGCAGTCGTAATAGCGATCTCAAACCTATGCAATTATATAACGCAAAATGCCGCGATTTTATATGAAATAAACAAAGTAGGGCTATTAGCGCAGCATCTCTTTGTCATCCTTTGACTAGTGTTACAAGATCCCCCTCTTATTGGTTCAAATGCCTTTTCGCATTTTGCACGACAAGAAGTGAAAAGCTGCCTGTGAGTGCCCTAGATTAGAATAGATGAGACTCGCATAATGCGCATGCACTGACCGTGTCCCAGCC
Source organism: Pimephales promelas (assembly GCF_016745375.1). The sequence continues at coordinate 1,008,008 of NW_024121599.1, forward strand.
CAGAATAAACAGTTCTCTTTCGAGCTTGAACGAACAATAACACACACAATTATGCCAAAATGTCGTTTTGTCGAGTATCTTCATAACGTAAGAAAAGTCTTAAGGACGAAAAGAGTTTTGCTATGAGGCGCATGTGAGATCCGCGTCTCGGCAACGGGTGCTCTTAAAGGGCCAGCAGCGAATAAAGCGTTCTGTCAGTCAAGTTAAAAGAACAAAGGGAAATTAGAAAATTACTCACTGATCTTGACTAAAGAACTTTTGTAGCTTTAATAAGGATTATTCTATATATAATTTATAATTCATGCAGCACATACTGTTTGATAACTTTATTCAATTTTTGTATCCTACCTGTTAAGACAGGAAGGGCACAGGTAAATATGGTTTTTATTATGGGTTTATGTGGGGATTGTTTGAAGTTCACTTAATTTAAAATTTGTTAAATTTTTTTTTTAGCCTAATAATTTTTTTTTAAAAGTTGATAGCTTTCACTGTAATGATGGTTTGGTTGATGGTTTATTGATCATTATAGGTGTTATCAATCATTTAGTTGTTGTCTGTAGTTTGAGTTGAGAAATAAACATTAATACACAGAATGATCACTAATCTGTGTGTGCATTTTACTTTAGAACCAAGCAAGTTGGACTCATGAAACCATTTTATTATATCGGAATCGCATATCACAATTGCAATATTGACCTCAGTAATTGCAATGGCAATATGACATTTTCCCCAAATCGTCCAGCCCTACTAAGCATATAGATATAATCCCTTCGCTATGTTCTTTTCAATGTGAAGCATTGCTTGCTGTGACTTGGTGTTGCTTCAAGTGCATCATTCTGCACACGGGATGCGCATGATCGATTATAATACTTTGGGGAGACAAGGCCCCCCCACCGGGGAAATGGGCCTGCCCCCACAGCTTGGAAAAATCCTAGAGGAAACACTGCACACACACACTCAGTTCAATCGCACCTCCCTCCCCCTCCTCTCTCTCTCTCTCTCTCTCTCTCTCTCACACACACACACACACACACACTTTCTGCGAGGCAGCGGCTTCAGAAGTCCACGCGCTCAGAGGTAACTTCAACACACACTTCGACGTGCGCGCCTCTCTCTCTGTAGTGCGCATACACACACTCCAGCTTGAGAGAGAGAGAGAGAGAGAGAGAGAGGCGCGCGCGTCGAAGTGTGTGTTTGTGTTAAAGTTTCCTCTGAGCTCGTGCACTTCTGAAGCCGCTGCCGCGCAGCGAAATAAGAAAATACCACACAGAGGACTGACGCGAAATGTGTGGAAATCCATTTGATTGTAGTTTAATTGAGAAATAAATTCAGTGCTCTGGTCAACCGCTATAGAGTGAAAACTGATTAAAGTGGTGGAAATAATGGTTGATGGACATAGAACAGTAACAATTAAACACCCATGCGTGAAGTCAAAATACATCATTAGTTTAAATCGATGATTGTGTGTGTGTGTGTGGGGCGGGTAGGTATGATTACTATTAAAGAGTTTGCATATTTACTTTTCTTGAAAATATTTAGCTATTAGATCTATTTAAATGCTTCAGTTTGTTTTCATATTATAATAATATATTATGTGCACAAATTGAAGCATTTAAACTGATGTATAATATCACTTCAAATACTTCAATTCGTTTTTTATATTATATTAGGCCTCTTTTGTATTATATTATGAGCCTGAATAAAGAATCTAACAAAGGTATTGTTTAGGTTATATTAGGCCTATATTTTATTATATTTTAAGGCTAAATAAAGAACCTCACAAGGGTTGTTTAGGGCTCATTGCCAATAAAAGTTTGAAACCACTTGCTAAAGAAAATATTGGAAATTCATAAGCAACAAACAACCATTTAACTTTGATGGTTTAATGCTTCCTGTACACAATTCATTGACTGTACAAAAACACTTTATGGTTTTCCCAAACCATCTGTGTAACAGCTTTCTTTTCTTTCTTACTATATTCTTTTATTGTAAAGAATTGAACTGTCCTGCAAAAGATTTTGTAAATTATTTTTCATAGTATTTATTGGTAAAGACTGTACAGTTAACAGCACTGGAAAAAAATATCAGAGAACCTAAAATGTGCTTCATCTAGTGACTTCTTAATTAACTGCTTGTTTTTCACAAATATGATTTAATATCAATATGTTACATTAAGGGTCAAATAAAATGTAAATAGCACATTCAAGTTAAAAGTTACAACTGAATGTTGAAAACATTGTGTTTCTACATATGATGTGCAGGTCAGGTATAAAGAATATTTTTGCTCAGGTGGTGAAAAAATAGAAAAAATTGCACACACTTCATATGAATTTTCAGTGTTGTGTACTTATGTAATGTGTCCGTTAAATCCATGAATGTCTGTAGGGTGTCTCATTTTTCATTTTAGGTTTCAGAAGGTTGCTCACACATACATTTTGGTTGATATGTGTCCTCGATGCGCACTTTTGCAGAGCCCACACTGTTGCAAGCTCTACGGCACACTTCTTTTCGACAGTCAAAGCAGTGTTACGTTTGTGCACAATAACCCTAAAGGCACCAGGGTGGCGGTGCCACCGGCTATATATATATATATATAAATATAGCTGCGAGCAGCGATGAAGGGCCAAAGGCGGTGGTACCGCCACCTCGGAGCCTTTAGGTAACTAAAGGCACCGGGGTTGCGGTGCCACCGGCTTGGGCCCGCCATCGCTGCTCGCAGCTATATTTAGGGCCCAAGCCCTGAAAGGGCGAAGGCCCTATTGTTTTCCTTAGGATTATTATTATTATTATTATTATTATTATTATTTATACGACTATTCGGGCATTTTTGGGGCCCTTAACATGCTCAAAAACTCTTGAAACTTTGCACACGGGTCAGAAACCGCGGCCATCAGGGCCGGGCTGAAGATGGTACCCGGGCGTGGCAGGGGGGCTAGACAGCGCCCCCTGGAACGGGGTCCGAAAACTTGGTCCATAAATCAAACATGCTTGCATGTAATAATATGAAACTCGGTGCACATATAGATCTCATCGTTCATATATACCTCATACTATTACTTTTTACCCCAGCCCAACAGGAAGTCGGTTATTTAGGGTTGTTCATAAAACACTCGCAATGGAATTTGCAATACTCCTCCTAGAGAATTCAAACACACGGCACGAAACTCGGTCAGCATGAAGTCAAGGCATTGACGATGAAAGTTTGCGAGGGGATTTTTGATATCTCGAACGGTTTGGCCGTGGCGAGGAAACGAAATTATGGCGAGAAACGTGAAACAGGAAGTGTGTCATAACTTCAGCATACATTAACTGATCTTGATGAAACTTCAGCAGTTTGTTCGCTGTAAGAGGACGATCACATGGATGTGACTATTGTGAGTCAAAGTTATAGCGCCACCAACTGGTAGCAGGAAGTGTGTCACTTTCAAAATGCTTTGAACTCACCCTTTTATTTTGACCCGATTTGCCTCAAACTTCATCTGTATAATGTAAATACATAGCAGATGAAGACCTGTGAATGGATCCTTGATATCTTTGATACTGTTGCCGTGGCAATGCATCAAACTTTAAAATTCTTTTTTTTGATGATTTTGAGACTCTTAGCGGCTTTTGGGGCCCTTAACGGGTTTGAAAACTCTTGAAACTTTGCATACAGGTCAGATCCCACAGCCATCAGGCCCGGGCTGAAGATGGTACCTGGGCGTGGCAGGGGGGCTAGACAGCGCCCCCTAGAAGGGGGTCCAAAAACTTGGTCCATAAATCAAACACGCTTGCATGTAATAATATGAAACTCGGTACACATGTTGATGTCATCGTTTCATATATACCTCACACTCTTACTTTTACCCCAGCTAGACATGAAGTCGGTTATTTAGGGTTGTTCAAAAAACACACACAATGGAATTTGCAATACTCCTCCTAGAGAATTCAAACACACGGCACGAAACTCGGTCAGCATGAAGTCAAGAAACTGAGGATGAAATTTTGCGAGGGGATTTTTGATATCTCGAACGGTTTGGCCGTGGCGAGGAAATAAAATTATGGCGAGAAACGTGAAACAGGAAGTGTGTTATAACTTCAGCATACATTAACTGATCTTGATGAAACTTCAGCAGTGTGTTCGCTGTAAGAGGCCGATCACATGGATGTGACTATTGTGAGTCAAAGTTATAGCGCCACCAACTGGCAGCAGGAAGTGTGTCACTTTCCAAATGCTTTAAAATCATCCTTTTATTTTGACCCGATTTGCTTCAAACTTCATCTGTATAATGTAAATACATGGCAGATGAAGACCTGAGAATGAATTCTTGATATATCTGATACTGTTGCCGTGGCAACGCATCAAACTTTGAAATTATTTTAGGATGCTTTTGAGACTCTTAGCATGCTTGAAATTGCATGAAAATCAACAGAAACATCACATTTATTAGCCAGTAGACATGTGCAAAGTTTCAGAAACGGGCATGGTGCAGGGACTAAATAGCGCCACCTTTTGACAAAAGTGGCGTTGTTAGTTTTATCTACAGTTACAAAAATCGGTATATACATTTTACTCCTCAAGCCGGACAACTTTCTAATTCAAAGTCATTAGTTTGGATCAAGAGGAAGTCAGATATTTTGGTTTGAATATGGTGAGCCTCTCTCTGAGCCTACTGTACGTCCCTATATGGCAAGCCCTTTTAACATTTAAAAGCTAAGTTTGCCTATCCGGAATTAACATTGTAGATATCAACACGCCACCTTTTGACAAAAGTGACTAGTCTTAATTACATTTTGAATAGTTTGTATTATCATTTAAGATATCTGTAATGTAATTGTGACTAGTCGAAACGACAGATAGAGTATGGCAAGCTGTTTTAACATTTCATTTAATCATGAAAGGGCTAAAGCCTGCGACACCGCCTTTAGGTAACTAAAGGAACCGGGGTTGCGGTGCCACCGGCTTGGGCCCGCCATCGCTGCTCGCAGCTATATTTATTATTATTATTATTATTTATACGACTATTCGGGCACTTTTGGGGCCCTTAACATGCTCAAAAACTCTTGAAACTTTGCACACGGGTCAGAATCCGCGGCCATCAGGGCCGGGCTGAAGATGGTACCCGGGCGTGGCAGGGGGGCTAGACAGCGCCCCCTGGAACGGGGTCCGAAAACTTGGTCCATAAATCAAACACGCTTGCATGTAATAATATGAAACTCGGTGCACATATAGATCTCATCGTTCATATATACCTCAAACTATTACTTTTTACCCCAGCCCAACAGGAAGTCGGTTATTTAGAGTTGTTCATAAAACACTCGCAATGGAATGTGCAATACTCCTCCTAGAGAATTCAAACACACGGCACGAAACTCGGTCAGCGTGAAGTCAAGACATTGAGGATGAAAGTTTGTGTGGGGATTTTTGATATCTCGAACGGTTTGGCCGTGGCGAGGAAACGAAATAATGGCGAGAATCGTGAAACAGGAAGTGTGTCATAACTTCAGCATACATTAACTGATCTTGATGAAACTTCAGCAGTTTGTTCGCTGTAAGAGGACGATCACATGGATGTGACTATTGTGAGTCAAAGTTATAGCGCCACCAACTGGCAGCAGGAACTGTGTCACTTTCAAAATGCTTTGAAATCACCCTCTTATTTTTACCCGATTTGCTTCAAACTTAATCTGTATAATGTAAACACATAGCAGATGAAGACCTGTGAATGGATTCTTGATATCTTTGATACTGTTGCTGTGGCAACGCATCAAACTTTAAAATTCTTTTTTTTTGATGATTTTGAGACTCTTAGCGGCTTTTGGGGCCCTTAACGGGTTTGAAAACTCTTGAAACTTTGCACACAGGTCATATCCCACAGTCCTCAGAGCCGGGCTGAAGATGGTACCTGGGTGTGGCAGGGGGGCTAGACAGCGCCCCCTGGAACGGGGTCCGAAAACTTGGTCCATAAATCAAACACGCTTGCATGTAATAATATGAAACTCGGTACACATGTTGATCTCATCATTTCATCTCTACCTCACACTCTTACTTTTACCCCAGCCCAACAGGAAGTCGGCTATTGAGGTTTGTTTGTAAAACGCTCGCAATGGAATGTGCAATACTCCTCCTAGAGAATTCAAACACACGGCAGGAAACTCGGTCAGCATGAAGTCAAGGCATTGAGGATGAAAGTTTGCGAGGGGATTTTTGATATCTCGAACGGTTTGGCCGTGGCGAGGAAACGAAATTATGGCGAGAAATGTGAAACAGGAAGTGTATTATAACTTCAGCATACATTAACTGATCTTGATGAAACTTCAGCAGTATGTTCGCTGTAAGAGGACGATCACATGGATGTGACTATTGTGAGTCAAAGTTATAGCGCCACCAACTGGTAGCAGGAAATGTGTAACTTTCAAAATGCTTTGAACTCACCCTTTTATTTTTACCCGATTTGCTTCAAACTTCATCTGTATAATGTAAACATATGGCAGATGTAGACCTGTGAATGGATTCTTGATATCTTTTAAACTGTTGCCGTGGCAACGCATCAAACTTTACCCTTCTTTTAGGATGCTTTTAGGATGCTTTTGAGAACCTTAGCATGCTTCAAAATGCATGAAACTCAACAGACACATTTATTAGCCAGTAGACATGTGCAAAGTTTCAGAAACGGGCATGGTGCAGGGACTAAATAGCGCCACCTTTTGACAAAAGTGGGGTTGTTAGTTTTATCTACAGTTACAAAAATCGGTATATAGATTTTACTCCTCAAGCCGGACAACTTTCTAATTCATAGTCATTAGCTCGGACCAAGGGGAAGTCAGATATTTTGGATTGAATATGGTGAGCCTCTCTCTGAGCCTACGTCCCTGTATGGCAAGCCCTTTCAACATTTAAAAGCTAAGTTTGCCTATCCGGAACTAGCATTGTAGATATCAACGTCTTTCTGACTAGTCGTAATTTCATTTTGGATAGTTTGTATTATCATTTAATAGATATCTGTAATGTAATTGTGAGTAGTCGAAATGACAGATAGAGTATGGCAAGCTGTTTTAACATTTAATCATTTAATCATGAAAGGGCCAAAGCCTGCGACACCGCCACCCCGGTGCCTTTAGGTAACTAAAGGAACCGGGGTTGCGGTGCCACCGGCTTGGGCCCGCCATCGCTGCTCGCAGCTATATTTATTCTTTAGTATTATTATTATTTTGCTACCTTTTGGGCACTTTTGGGGCCCTTAACGTGCTCGAAAACTCTTGAAACTTTGCACACGGGTCAGAACCCGCGGCCATCAGAGCCGGGCTGAAGATGGTACCCGGGCGTGGCAGGGCAGCTCGTCAGCGCCCCCTGGAACGGGGTCCGAACACTTGGTCCATAACTCAAACACGCTTGTATGTAATAATATGAAACTCGGTACACATGTTGATCTCATCGTTTCATCTATACCTCGCGCTCTTACTTTTTACCCCAGCCCAACAGGAATTTGGCTATTGAGGTTTGTTTGTAAAACGCTCGCAATGGAATGTCAAATACTCCTCCTAGAGCTTTGATCCACATTCGACGAAACTCGGTCAGCGTGAAGTCAAGACATTGAGGATGAAAGTTTGCGAGGGGATTTTTTATATCTCGAACGGTTTGTCCGTGGCGAGGAAACGAAATCATGGCGAGAAACGTGAAACAGGAAGTGTGTTATAACTTCAGCATACATTAACTGATCTTGATGAAACTTCAGCAGTGTGTTCGCTGTAAGAGGACGATCACATGGATGTGACTATTGTGAGTCAAAGTTATAGCGCCACCAACTGGCAGCAGGAAGTGTGTCACTTTCAAAATGCTTAGATATCACCCTTTTATTTTTACCCGATTTGCTTCAAACTTCATATGTATAATGTAAACATACGGCAGATGTAGACCTGTGAATGGATTCTTGATATCTTTGAAACTGTTGCCGTGGCGACGCATCAAACTTTACCCTTCTTTTAGGATGCTTTTAGGATGCTTTTGAGACCCTTAGCATGCTTCAAATTGCATGAAACTCGACAGACACATCACATTTATTAGCCAGTAGACATGTGCAAAGTTGCAGAAACGGGCGTGGTGAGGGCTCAGTAGCGCCACCTTTTGACAAAAGTGGGGTGGTTAGTTTTAACTAGAGTTACAAAAATTGGTATGTATATTGTACTCCTCGAGCCGGACAACTTTCTAATTGACACTTATTAGCTAGGACCCACAGAAAGTCAGATATTTTTGTTTGAATATGGCCACTCTGAGCCTTTGGCTGGCTGGCTGGCTGTCTGTGTGTGTGTGTGTGTGTGTGTGTGCAGGGGGAGGGGGCTTAACCATTTCACTGCTGTGTGTATGACCTGCATAAAGAAAATACATTTCTCAAGCCTGGTATTTTTTAAATAAGTTTTTATTTTTATTTTTTATAAGTAAAGGCATATAACTAGTTTAATTGTAGTGAATTGACAATAGTTTTATATAATTAGTTTATTAATCAGATTAACTTGGTCAATAAACTTGGTCTGAAAATTTGGTCCATAAATCAAACACACTTGCATGTAATAATATGAAACTTGGTACACATATAGATCTCATCGTTTCATATATACTTCACACTCTTACTTTTTACCCCAGCCCAACAGGAAGTTGGCTATTTAGGGTTGTGTTTAAAACACATGCAATGTAATTTAAATTATTGCTCCTAGAGCACTGAACCAAATTCGACGAAACTCGATCAGCGTGAAGTCAAGACATTAAGGATGAAAAAGTGCCACGGGATTTTTGATATCTCGAACGGTTTGGCCGTGGCGAGGAAACGAAATTATGGCGAGAAACATGGAACAGGATGTGTGTTATAACTTCAGCATACATTAACTGATCTTGATGAAACTTCAGCAGTGTTTTCGCTGTAAGAGACCGATCACATGGATGTGACTATTGTGAGTCAAAGTTATAGCGCCACCAACTGGCAGCAGGAAGTGTGTCACTTTCAAAATGCCGTGGCAACGAAACAAACTTTAACATTATTTTTTGATGCTTTTGGGACTCTTAGCTTGCTTGAAATTGCTTGAAACTCAACAGATACATCACATTTATTAGCCAATAGACATGTGCAACTATGGCAAAAGATTAAAGTAATGTCAAAAAAGTAAACACTAAAAGCCTCATATCTTCTAAAAATGTAATTATACATCATTTGTTTCTAAATTAAATTATACAAATATTATAACTTCCCCAATTTTTCCTTTTTTTTCATTTAAGAATTGTGTTTACGTTCAAAAACAGCCAGAATTGTTGTAAAATTCATAAAAAAATAATAATCTGAGTCATACGTAGTGCTATACTGCCCTCTTGTGTTCAATATCAGGTAGGCCTATTGTGTATATTCCCACCGGTTAATCAACGTGTGACTCCGCTGGGACTTGGGAGCTTTTAAATCGCTTACTTAAAACCGAAAGTCAAAATACGGATGTCCGCACAAGACATTAATGGTGTGGAGTAGAGCGAGCATTTTAAATAAATTCCTATTAAGTAGGATTGAACTAAACAGAAAGAATGTTCACTCTGTTCTGCTGGTTCCTCGCTGGTGGATCATATGATTACTTTGTCATAATCTATGACAAAAATGCTATTATAAACCATATTAATAATAGATAATACACATTGCTCTTATTTTTGAAAAATACATTCATGAAAAACAAGATAACAAAAATCATTAAAAAAAAATATAGCCATGGCTGCTATAAAGCAACATATAATTGAAAGGCAATTAATAATCTGTCATTACGTCACTGCATTATGATATTACGGCTCCAATACGGTGCAGCACAAAGCACTTATGTGCATCCCGAGCGGAGAATGATGTGCTTGAAGCCACATGAAGTTACAGCGCATTGAGTCCGTATTGAAAAGTTCAAAGCACAAAGGAAATACATATTTATGAACAGTGTATTATACATTATCTATCTATGCAATAGTTTATTGAGCCTTTTCTTTTAAAGGTTTTAAATTTCAGTTACTGTGTGCGTGAAGAACAATTATAGTGCTCTGACTCTAGTGTTGTGATCTAACCGACAGCGTCCGACACCCGGTAGAAAGTAACACGATTAAGTTACAGCAATAAAGTCCAGCAAGAAAAAGTTTCTTCATTCGAAAATATAGACCTTTAGACCTTTATCTTAAAGATCCAGTATAATAGGATTAACATTGAATCATTGAAGATCGTTTCATCATTGACTGTAACCGAATGTGACGTGCTGTTTGAATGCTGAATGGAGAATGACTGACAGGCGCAGAGAGGGAAAAGTTTGTGTTCTTGAATTTAATGACTTAAATATTAATTTCTATATCACATAATAGCTTCAGAACACTAATAATACAGTACACAAAAACTTTATGGTACTTTAGAAAGTTTTTGTGCCTTTGTGCCTAACAGAATAGTATATGCACAATATAGAATTTGAATCAGCCTCGTCAAAGATGGCAGTGTCAGAGCCGATACCGATCCTGAGTATCTAATCGGCGCACTTCTTTTCAACAGTCAAATTGAAATTGAAATTGCTTGAAACTCAACAGATACATCACATTTATTAGCCAGTAGACATGTGCAAAGTTTCAGAAACGGGCAATGTGCAAGGACTAAATAGCGCCACCTTTTGACAAAAGTGGGGTTGTTAGTTTTATCTACAGTTACAAAAATCGGTATATACATTGTACTCCTCAAGCCGGACAACTTTCTAATACATAGTCATTAGCTCGGACCAAGAGGAAGTCAGATATTTTGGTTTGAATATGGTGAGCCTCTCTCTGAGCCTACGTCCCTGTATGGCAAGCCCTTTTAACATTTAAAAGCTAAGTTTGCCTGTCCGGAATTAACATTGTAGATATCAACAACGTCTTTCTGTCTATTCGTAATTACATTTTGGATAGTTTGTATTATCATTTAAGACATCTGTAACATAATTGTGACTAGTCGAAATGACAGAGTATGGCAAGCCGTTTTAACATTTAATCATAAAAGGGCCAAAGCCTTCGGCACCGCTACCCGGGTGCCTTTAGGTAACTAAAGGAACCGGGGTTGCGGTGCCACCGGCTTGGGCCCGCCATCGCTGCTCGCAGCTATATTTTTTCTTTAGTATTATTATTTTACTACCTTTTTGGCACTTTTGGAGCCCTTAACATGCTCAAAAACTCTTGAAACTTTGCACACGGGTCAGAACCCGCGGCCATCAGAGCCGGGCTGAAGCTGGTACCTGGGCGTGGCAGGGGGGCTCGTCAGCGCCCCCTGGAACGGGGTCCGAACACTCGGTCCATAACTCAAACACGCTTGCATGTAATAATATGAAACTCGGTACACATGTTGATCTCATCGTTTCATCTATACCTCGCGCTCTTACTTTTTACCCCAGCCCAACAGGAAGTCGGCTATTGAGGTTTGTTTGTAAAACGCTCGCAATGGTATTTGAAATACTCCTCCTAGAGCTTTGATCCAAATTCGACGAAACTCGGTCAGCGTGAAGTCAAGACATTGAGGATGAAAGTTTGCGAGGGGATTTTTGATATCTCGAACGGTTTGTCCGTGGCGAGGAAACGAAATCATGGCGAGAAACGTGAAACAGGAAGTGTGTTATAACTTCAGCATACATTAACTGATCTTGATGAAACTTCAGCAGTGTGTTCGCTGTAAGAGGACGATCACATGGATGTGACTATTGTGAGTCAAAGTTATAGCGCCACCAACTGGCAGCAGGAAGTGTGTCACTTTCAAAATGCTTTGAAATCACCCTTTATTTTACCCGATTTGCTTCAAACTTCATCTGTATAATGTAAACATAGGGCAGATGTAGACCTGTGAATGGATTCTTGATATCTTTGAAACTGTTGCCGTGGCGACGCATCAAACTTTACCATTCTTTTAGGATGCTTTTGAGACTCTTAGCATGCTTTAAATTGCATGAAACTCGACAGACACATCACATTTATTAGCCAGTAGACATGTGCAAAGTTTCAGAAACGGCATGGTGAGGGCTCAGTAGCGCCACCTTTTGACAAAAGTGGGGTTGTTAGTTTTATCTACAGTTACAAAAATCGGTATGTATATTGTACTCCTCGAGCCGGACAACTTTCTAATTGACACTCATTAGCTAGGACCCACAGAAAGTCAGATATGTTTGTTTGAATGTAGAGAAAATCTCAGAATTTTGCCAGTGTCTCAGTGTCCCTCTGTGTGAGTGAGAGGAGGGGCGCCTGTCAGGTTAATTTTAACCCTTTATTTGCTGTTTGCGACTTCTCTGGCATTTTCGGGGCCTTAACATCCTCGAAAACTCTTGAAACTTTGCACACGGGTCAGAACCCATGGCCATCAGGGCCGGGCTGAAGCTGGTAACCGGGCGTGGCAGGGCGGCTCGACAGCGCCCCCTGGACTGGGATTCGAACATTTGTCCATAAATCAAACACACTTGCATGAATTAATATGAAACTCGGTACAATTATAGATCACATCAGGCCAAACAACTTTCGTGCTCTAAGTTTTATGACAGTTCAAATGGAAGTTATTTATGAATTATGAATTATGGGTTGTTTGAATAATTGTCCTAGGAGAAATACATCAAATCACAATGCATGTGTTTACCAATCACAACCAAACTCGGTGTGCATGAAGTCAAGACATTGAGGATGCTCAATTCCGGACGGATTTTTGATATCTCGAACGGTCTGGCCGTGGCGAGGAAATGAATTTTATGACTAAAAAAGGACACATAAAGTGTGTTATAACTTTGCTCAATTTACCTACAGTTACAAAACTTACCACGTATATTGTTCTCGTCAAGCCGATCAACTTTCCAATTTAAAGTCATTCGCTCTGAGCAACAGAAAGTCAGATATTGTAGTTTGAATGGATTTATTTCCCCTGCGATTCTCTCTCTCTTCTCTCTCT